>JBBDGP010002295.1:1027500-1633624 GCA_037952835.1 Lithobates septentrionalis | reverse complement strand
CCACCATTATTTTCCAGCACTGACTTAATCCTCTTGGGCATGGAGTTCACCAGAGCTTTACAGGTTGCCACTGGAGTCCCCTTCCACTCCTCCATGATGACATCACAGAGCTGGCGGATGTTAGAGACATTGCGCTCCTCCACCTTCCATTTGAGGATGCCCCACAGATGCTCAATTGGGTTTAGGTCTGGAGACATGCTTGGCCAGTCCATCACCTTTACCCTCAGCTGTACACACCTGAGCCTGGATGTGGAAGGAGAAACCACTCTACATAGTGCACACACCTGAGCCTGGATGTGGGAGGAGATTCCCCTCTACACAGTGCACGCACCTGAGCCTGGATGTGGGCGGAGACACCACTCTACACAGTGCACACACCTGAGCCTGGATGTGGGCGGAGACACCACTCTACACAGTGCACACACCTGAGCCTGGGGGTAGGCAGAGACACCACTCTACACAGTGCACACACTTGAGCCTGGGGGTAGGCAGAGACACCACTCTACACAGTGCACACACCTGAGCCTGGACATAGACAGAAGAGCAGCGCTGAATAGAGGAACTGCTGGAGTTAACTTTCTAGGGAAACCAGTAACTGATTGGTTGCTAGGTTGGTCCTATCCATTAGATTGTTAATATGAAAAATGAACTCCAGCAGTTCTTGCCCTCTGTTCAGCGCTGCTGTGTCTTCCCCTCTGCATGAGTAAGGCAGGAAGAGGCAGGGCTGGGGGGGGGGGGGGCTGTGTAACATGCAGGGGTCCAGAGCTGTGGAGGGGGGCTGTGTAACATGCAGGGGGCCCAGAGCTGTGGATGGGGGGCTGGTGTAACATGCAGGGGCTTAGAGCTAAGCTGTGGATGGGGGGATGTGTAACATGCAGAGGTCCAGGATGGTGGGGGTGGGCGCTGTGTAACATGCAGGGTTGAGAGCTGCGGGAGTAGGTGAAATGTAAAGGGGCCCAGAGATGCAAGGGGCTGTGTAATGTAAAGGGGTACAGAGGTGAAGTGTGGAGAGGGGGTACACAGTATAAAAAAAAAATTGGGGAATGCTGAGGTATGCAGGGGGCACAGTGAGGTGTTTTTACATTTTAAAGTTGGGGGGGGGGGGGGGGGAGGTGCCAGATATAGGATCTTCCCCGGGTGCCAAATGCTCTAGGTACACCCCTGCACACACCTGAGCCTGGACGTGGGTGGAGACACCACTCTACACACCTGAGCCTGGATGTGGGCGGAGACACCACTCTACATACCTGAGCCTGGACGTGGGCGGAGACACCACTCTACATACCTGAGCCTGGACGTGGGCGGAGACACCACTCTACATACCTGAGCCTGGACGTGGGCGGAGACACCACTCTACATACCTGAGCCTGGACGTGGGCGGAGACACCACTCTACACACCTGAGCCTGGCCGTGGACACCACTCTACACACCTGAGCCTGGACGTAGGCGGAGACTCCACTCTACACATCTGAGCCTGGACGTGGGCAAAGACACCACTCTACACACCTGAGCCTGGATGTGGGCAAAGACACCACTCTACACACCTGAGCCTGGATGTGGGCAAAGACACCACTCTACACACCTGAGCCTGGATGTGGGCAAAGACACCACTCTACACACCTGAGCCTGGGCGTGGGCGGAGACAGCACTCTAAACAACTAAGCCTGGGCGGAGACAGCACTCTACACACCTAAGCCTGGGCGGAGACAGCACTCTACACACCTAAGCCTGGGCGTGGGCGGAGACAGAACTCTATACACCTAAGCCTGGGCGGAGACAGCACTCTACACACCCAAGCATGGCGTGGGCGGAGACAGCACTCTACACACCTAAGCATGGGCGGAGACACCAATCTACACATCTAAGCCTCGACATGGGCGCAGACAGCACTCTACACACCTAAACCTGGGCGTGGGCGGAGACAGCACTCTACACACCTGAGCATGGACGGAGTCACCACTCTACACACCTGAGCCTGGATGTGGGCGGAGACACCAATCTACACACCTAAGCCTGGACGTGGGCGGAGACACCTCTACACACCTGAGCCTGGGCGGAGACACCACTCTACACATCTGAGCCTGGGCGGAGACACCACTCTACACACCTGAGCCTGGATGTAGGCGGAGACAGCACTCTACACACCTGAGCCTGGACGTGGGCGGAGACACCACTCTACACACCTGAGCCTGGATGTAGGCGGAGACAGCACTCTACACACCTGAGCCTGGACGTGGGCGGAGATACCACTCTACACACCTGAGCCTGGATGTGGCCGGAGACACCACTCTACACACCTGAGCCTGAATGTGGGCGGAGACAGCACTCTACACACCTGAGCCTGAATGTGGGCGGAGACACCACTCTACACACCTGAGCCTGAATGTGGGCGGAGACAGCACTCTACACACCTGAGCCTGAATGTGGGCGGAGACAGCACTCTACACACCTGAGCCTGGATGTGGGCGGAGACACCACCCTACACACCTGAGCCTGGATGTGGGCGGAGACACCACCCTACACACCTGAGCCTGAATGTGGGCGGAGACACCAGTCTACATACCTGAGCCTGGACGTAGGTGGAGACACAGTCATGTGACAGGCGGTATCTCTCCAGGAGGCGGGTCGCTTTCACCAGGTGCTCCTCCCCGGCAGACATCTCCTCGGTCTCAGTGTGGTTGACTCCCAGGCGGTATTCTATGACAGCCCGGCGTGCAGCCAGCATGCTCTGTGTATCCTCGTCCTGTGCTTCGTCCTCCTGCCGCTCCCCGCTCTCCTCCTCCGCCCCCAGCAGAGCTCGCACCTCCCGCAGGAGCTCCCGGGCCCGGTACTTAGAGCGGTAGGGCTCATTCTCCGGATCATCTTTGGACTCCACCTCGGAGGCAGCGATTGCCCTCTGGTACGTATCACACACTCGACGCCAGTGATCGGCCATCTTGCAGAATTGCAGTGACGTCCGCAGAATACGGTATAACAGCAAAGACAGCTCCTACCGGCACTGCGCATGCGCGGTTTTATTTTAACCCCTGCAGTGGGATTTTGATGCGCGCGCACCTGCCAGACAACTTTGTATGTGGACGGCGGTTCATCCCCCTCATTTCCAATTGTAGCAGCCTGCACTCCCCGGTGTGGCCTTTATTGTCAATAAATATCATAGATTTTGTAACCTCCTGTGTGTGTGTGTGTATGTGATTGTGATGGTAGTGGCCATTGGCTGTAATTTGTGCCTGAAGTAGACCCCTCTGTGCGTATATACACGGATCAGCCATAACATTATGACCACTGACAGGTAATGTGATTGATTAGGGGATTACGAAGGATGAGCTCAGGCGTATTGGCAACCGCACGTGCAGAGCCCGCCAGGAAGTCGGTACCGCGGAGCGCTTATCGCAAGCAGTGAAACTTTTTCCCGATCCGCAGCTGCAAAGATTGGGAAATGTCTCGCTGCCTGTGATCAGCGCTGTGCAGTGCCGAATTCCTGGCGTGCTCTGCACGTGCAGTTGCAAACACGCCTGAGCTCATCCTTACTCCTTAAAATGGTACCTGAAAGTCAGTGGGATATATTAGGCAGCAAGTGAACATGTTGTCCTTGAAGTTGATGTGTTGAAAGCAAAAAAAAAATGGGCAAGTGTAAGAATATACTTTGTAATGACCAGATGGCTGGGTTATTATTATACAGGATTTGTATAGCGCTGACAGTTTGCGCAGCACTTTACAATGTGAGGGTGAGGTAGCAGAATAGAGGTAATGACTGCTGGGCAATGAACTTCTGGTATGCAAGGTTTTTTTATTTCATTCTTCTAGCTAGCAAGAATGAACACTCCTGGCCCGACTCGTGTCTACACGCCAAGAAGTGCCCCATACATACAATTCAGTGTACATATAACTCTATCACATTACGTCACAAGCAAACAGATGATACATTTCCGTTACAAAACATTCTAACCTTTAACCACTTCAATACAGGGCTTTTATATTCCCTTCCTTCCCAGACCAAATTTTAGCTTTCAGCGCTCTCACATTTTGAATGACAATTACTCAGTCATGCTACACTGTACCCAAACCAAATTTTTATCATTTTTTTCTCACAAACATAGCTTTCTTTTGGTGGTATTTAATCACTGCTGTTTTTTTTTATTTTTTGCAATATAAGCGAAAAAAGAGAGAATTTTTTGAAAAAAAAACACTTTTTTTTAATTTTTATTGTAAAATTTTGCAAATAAGTAATTTTTCTTCATAAATTTGGGCCAAAATGTATACTGCTACATATCTTTAGTAAAAATAACCCAAATTAGTGTATATTATTTGGTCTCTGTGAAAGTTATAGCGTCTACAAGCTATGGTGCAAATCATTGAAAAATGATCACATCTGATCACACCTGATGTACTGAATGCCTATCTCATTTCTTGAGGCCCTAACAAGCCAGGAAAGTACAAATACCCCCCAAATTACCCCTTTTTGGAAAGCAGACATTCCAAGGTATTTAGCAAGAGGCATGGTGAGCTTTTTGAAGTTGTAATTTTTTCCCACAATTCTTGGAAATATTTTTTTTTTTTTGCACAAAATTGTCATAAAAACAAGTTATTTCTCTCACACAGCACATGCATACTTGCAATGACACCCCAAAATACATTCTGCTACTCCTCCTGAGTATAGTGATACCACATGTGTGAGACTTTTACACAGCCTGGCCACATACAGAGGTCTAAAATCCAACTAGCACGTCAGGCATTTACGAGCATAAATTGCACATCTCATATGATGACAACCTATCACACTTTTGAAGGCCCTGGAGCACCAGGACAATGGAAACGCCCACAAAATGACCACATTTTGGAAAGCTAACACCCCAACGTATAATCTATGAGGCATAATTAGTCTTTTGAATGGTTCATTTTTTTTCCCGAAGTTTTGGAAACTGTGGAAAAAAAATGAAAACGCATTTTTTTTTTACACAAAGTTGTCAATTCATAAGATATTTTCAACACATAGCATGTACATAGCAAAAATGACACCCCAAAATACATTCTGCTACTCCTCCTGAGTGTGGCGATACCAAATGTGTGAGACTTTTACACAGCCTGGCCACATACAGAGGCCCAACATTGAAGTAGCAGCTCCAGGCATTCTAGGAGCATAAATTACACATCACATTTCTCAACCACCTATTACAATTTTGAAGGCCCTGGAGCACCAGGACAACGGAAACGCCCACAAAATGACCCATTTTAGAAAGCTAACACCCCAACGTATAATCTATGAGGCATAATTAGTCTTTTGAATGGTTCATTTTTTTCCCAAAGTTTTTGGAAACTGTGGAAAAAAATGAAAACGCATTTTTTTTACACAAAGTTGTCCATTCATAAGATATTTCCAACACATAGCATGTACATAGCAAAAATGACACCCCAAAATACATTCTGCTACTCCTTCTGAGTATGGCGATACCACATGTGTGAGACTTTTACATAGTCTGGCCACATACAGAGGCCCAACATCCAAGTAGCACTGTCAGTTGTTCTAGGAGCATACATTACACACAAATTCCTGCCAACCTATCACATTGTTGAAGGCCCTTCATATTTCTAACACATAGCATGTACTGTACAAACCAATTACAAACCAAAATACATTCTGCTGAGTAAAGGGTAAAAAAAAGATTACCTGCAGTTTTAGTAGTGCAGTGGTCCACAGAGAAGAGCATCGGTCCAGGCAGCAGGCAGGAACGTGGACAGCGACAGCAAAACAGGCAGCAGGCAGGAATAGTCAGTACAGGTAGAGATGTCAGCACAGCCAAAGCATTAGTCCAGATAGCAGGCAGGGATGTGGTCAGCAGCAGCAAAAGGATCAAAGGATCGTCCATGCAGCAGGCAGGAATACTGTCCATAGTTAGTACATGCAGCAGGCAGAGGTATGGTCAGCACAGCCAGAGTATTTGTCCAGGGAGCAGGCAGTACCATCAAGCTTAGGGCATTGGTCAGGAAAGAATGGGGACAGGGGTAGAGGCTTCTCCCACCCAAATCGCTTTGAAGCCTCCGGGCAACCAGACCCTGTTATGGGAACACAGAAAACCAAAAACTGGTTTTCTGAACTCCGAACACTATTCTGGAGCCCCTCACATATGTGAGACCCCTGTGTAGCAGGGTGAAAGATCAATCCAAGGGGCAGGCAAAAACATGGTCGACAGGCCGAGGTCAGTGCAGGTAAAAAGCAGAAATAGACGGTAGGCAGAGGCATAGTCGATACAGTCCAGGGTCAGTTCACGTGAAAGGCAAAAACATGGCGGAAAAACAATGCAGACGGTAGGCAGAGGCATACTCGAGAAACAGGCCAGGGTCGGTTCACATGAAAGGCAATAATATGGTTGGTTGAGGAAGGTAAATATTCAGGACAGAAATTAAAAACGGGGAAATGGCAGTATTAGAAATATGGACTAATAATTTTCCAGAGTGTGATATCGCCTGAAGCATTCTCCGATGCAAAGGCCAGGTTGGGAGGGACAGTCGGTACAATGGAAGCTGGTATCTTTCCTAATTCCTCTTTTGGTGCACACCCGACATTTTTTTTGGCGTCGTCTTCCGGATCCTGTTGGTGGAATATGGTCTGGGAAATGGCGCTCATGTAGTCTGCTGACAGAATCGGAGCGAATGCTTTCTGGGGGGGATACTTGCTGATAAATCAGGGCAGTGACAATGTCTTCAATAAACTTTATTAAGGTGGTGGGTGTTTCTGTGGATTTTTGGTATATTATGAAAGAATTTAAAAGGGCCAAATGAAAAAAGTAAATTCCGACTTTTTTGTACCAGAATAAGGATTTTCTTGTTGAAAGATAGGGCTGCAACAACTGATCGTTTAAATCCACCCCCCCATGTATTTATTGTACTCAGTGATACAGGTGGGCTTGCGAACGGTACCGCGTCTTCTGTGAAGTTCCACCGAGGTGTCATCGTGGATGGTGGACATGATGTACACGTCTTTTCTATCCCTCCACTTCACAGCCAACACTTCTTCGTTCCTCAAGCTTGTCGATTCCCCCCTTGGAATGTTTGTGGTGACAAGACACTGTGGGAAGCCCTTTCGGTTTTTTCTAGCTGTACCACAGGCCAAAGTTTGTTTGAGATGTAGGTGGCGGAGAAGGGGCAAACTCGTATAATAATTATCCATATAAATATGGTACCCCTTTTGGAGGAGTGGGAATGCCAACTCCCAAACAATTTTCCCACTTATTCCCATGTACGAGGGAAACTCAGGGGGCTGGAGCTGGGAATCTTTCCCTTCGTACACGCGGAATGCGTACACATAACCGGTGGCACTTTCACAAAGCTTGTTAAGCTTCAAGCCATACCTCGCCCTCTTACTGGGTATATATTGTTTGATTCCCAGCCGGCCTGTGAAATGCACCAGGGATTCGTCCACAGATATATTTTTTTCAGGGACATAAACTTCGGCAAACTTCTGGGAAAAAAAATTAATTAGGGGGCGAACTTTATATAATTTGTCAAAGTTTGGGTGATTTCGGGGGGGCACTGTGAGTTGTCATTGAAATGCAAGAAGCGCATTATGATTTCGTATCGGGACCTGGACATGGCTGCTGAAAAAATTGGCATATGGTGGATGGGTTTGGTCGACCAATACTTATGAATTTCATTTTTTTTTGTAAGCCCCATGTTCAGGGTTAGGCCTAAAAACAATTTTAGCTCCACTACTGTTAGCGGTCTCCACTCAAAAGGGCGGGCATAGCTGGAGCTGGGGTTGGCTGCAATAAATTGTTGGGCAAACAGATTAGTTTGGTCCACGATGCCTTGAATCCAATCGTTCGGGAAAAATAAATTAAAAAAATCCATTTGTGTAAATCCTGCAGTGTTGACCTGCACACCAGACTGTGCTGTAAAAGGGGGGATCGTGGCTGACCCTGTGGTAGAAGGCAGCCACAATGGGTTTGCCAAGGAATCTGGAAGATGGGTTTGGGCCCTACTTCTTTGGCGTCCACTTGTGCTGGGTCTTTCCTCCTGGGGTCTAGCAGCGCTTGTACTGGGCCCCTCCTCCTGGGGTCTACCGCCGCTGGCACTGCTGGTAGCTGCCTGGTTTTCAGACCGTCGTCTTTTTGGACGGACTACTTCCTCCTCTAAATCTGATCCTGATGTGCTGCCTTCAGGGGGCTCATATTCTGAATCAGAACCAGAATCTGAACTGAGCGGTGAGAGCTCCCCGTTGCTCTCATCGGTCAGACTCAGGATCTGGTATGCCTCTTCTGGGGTGTACATCTTTCTGGACATAGTGGCTGACTGGCTGTATGTACTCTGGTGGCAAGTGATGAGGTGGCGGGTACTCTGGTGGCAGATGATGAGGTGGCGGGTACTCTGGTGGCAGGTGATGAGGTGGCGGGTACTCTGGTGGCAGGTGATGAGGTGGCAGGTACTCTGGTGGCAGGTGATGAGGTGGCAGGTACTCTGGTGGCAGGTGATGAGGTGGCGGGTACTCTGGTGGCAGGTGATGAGGTGGCGGGTACTCTGGTGGCAGGTGATGAGGTGGCGGGTACTCTGGTGGCAGGTGATGAGGTGGCGGGTACTCTGGTGGCAGGTGATGAGGTGGCGGGTACTCTGGTGGCAGGTGATGAGGTGGCGGGTACTCTGGTGGCAGGTGATGAGGTGGCGGGTACTCTGGTGGCAGGTGATGAGGTGGCGGGTACTCTGGTGGCAGGTGATGAGGTGGCGGGTACTCTGGTGGCAGGTGATGGACAGGTACTCTGAGATGACAGGTACTCTGAGGTGACAGGTACTCTTTATTTAGGAGGGGCGATCTGGGCACAGTAGTACATGTGACAGGTACTGAGGTGACAGGTACTCTTTATTTAGGAGGGGCGATCTGGGCACAGTAGTACATGTAATTAGTAACTCACTGTTAGCTGATCTCTTCTCCTCACACTGGATCGGTGTGTGAGGAGAAGAGCCCAGCAACAGCAGTTACTGTGTGACTGTGTGTGTTGTTTACATTAGTGACCGGCTGTGATTGGACACAGCCGGTCATGTGTTGCAGAGCCATGTCATTGGCTACAGTGATCGGGGCTGAGCTGTATCCAGGGGAAAAGCCTCAGCCCCGATCACCGCTCTGATCACTCCTCTTCCGCCGGAACCCGCCTAATACACGCTTCCCAATGCCGCTCTGCATCCGCCGTTACCGACGCTCTGCCGCCCGCCGCCCGCCGCCGCCGCCGCTTCAATACCCCCATCGGGGAACGGCTGTGTCCTGAGGGACACAACGGTACCCCGATTGCCGCTCTGCGGGCCCCCGGGGGCCCGCAGTAGCGGCGGAAAGCCGAGGCCGTCATATGACGCCCACCCAGGATGGGAGATCCCATCTGTGGACGTCATTTGACTATGGCCGGGTATTGAAGCGGTTAAACAGTTAACCTACTCATATTGCTGCAAAGAAGTTTAGCAAAGCATATTCTTTCACAAGCAGTTACACAAACCTTGCTTTGCGGTTACCTTCATCTGCTGACTAGCTTGACACATCCTGGACAGGAAAAGTGTGCTAAGCTTAGCACAGATGGCTGTACTAAGGGCGGGGGGGGGGGGGGGGTGAATTCAGTGTCAGGTTCTACAGATCTCACAAAATGTTCTTAACATAGGAGTCCTTTTATGAAACTGAGATCAGCGGCGATCCCGAGTCTCACCGCTGATCTCAGCTCATTACCAGTTTATGAAACTGAGTTAATCAGCGGAGAACATGTTCTCCGCTGATTATCTCAGCACAGTGAGAATTCACAGAAACGGCCAGTTTATGAAGGTGCGATCTCGGCACCTTACTGGCGATCTGTGACAGAATTCTCACTTTCTGATTCACCATTTCAGAAGTGGAGAATCAGAGTGAGAAGTATATAAAATAAGGTGCAGCGCTCAAATAAATACAATAGCACAAATAGTCCCTCATAGGGATATGATAAACAGTCCTATAATGATTAAAGCACTATGGGTGTCCAAAAATAATAAAGTGAGTGTCCATCACACGTGACAGCATGCCAAAATATAGTGACTGATGAATGTGCCCAGCACCGGTGAATAAGATGGCCTCTCACCTGAATGACAGGCTAATAAAGCATTCCCAACAGGGATCAATCAGCAGGAATTCTTTATCCAGGTAGAAATCTTTCCATCCGGTAAACACTATGGTAAGTACGTCACGATGGCTCTGGGCTGAGCTGTGGGTGAGGGTGACTCTCACAGAGCATATGTAATGCAAGAAAAGGACAAAATAGTGCTCTCTGTATGCCACAATTTATTTAAAATAAAGTAAAAAAGTTGCACTTACAAATAAAGCACTTCACAAGTGCAGGATGAACAGCAAGATATGTGGAAAACACCGCCGTGTCGATACACGGAGTAGAGCATGCGCGGTAGCAGCGGGTGACGTCACGTCGTTACGTTCTGGACGCGTTGCGTCCCAGTGGGCGGGGACTTCTTCAGCAGATGACGAGACGGTCTCGTCATCTGCTGAAGAAGTCCCCGCCCACTGGGACGCAACGCGTCCAGAACGTAACGACGTGACGTCACCCGCTGCTACCGCGCATGCTCTACTCCGTGTATCGACACGGCGGTGTTTTCCACATATCTTGCTGTTCATCCTGCACTTGTGAAGTGCTTTATTTGTAAGTGCAACTTTTTTACTTTATTTTAAATAAATTGTGGCATACAGAGAGCACTATTTTGTCCTTTTCTTGCATTACATATGCTCTGTGAGAGTCACCCTCACCCACAGCTCAGCCCAGAGCCATCGTGACGTACTTACCATAGTGTTTACCGGATGGAAAGATTTCTACCTGGATAAAGAATTCCTGCTGATTGATCCCTGTTGGGAATGCTTTATTAGCCTGTCATTCAGGTGAGAGGCCATCTTATTCACCGGTGCTGGGCACATTCATCAGTCACTATATTTTGGCATGCTGTCACGTGTGATGGACACTCACTTTATTATTTTTGGACACCCATAGTGCTTTAATCATTATAGGACTGTTTATCATATCCCTATGAGGGACTATTTGTGCTATTGTATTTATTTGAGCGCTGCACCTTATTTTATATACTTTGATTGAGGGATTTGATTGTGTTGACCCTGGTGTTCAGCTGCTGTATACTCTTTACATATTTGCGCTGATTTATTTATTTTCTCTTGCTGTCAATCAGAGTGAGAAGCCTGAAACTGGCTGATATTCTGGAGAAAGCAAGAAGTCTTTTGACTTCTTTCTTTCACCAAACAGTCAGAGCACATCTTCCCCACCATTACACACCCCAAAACCAGCAGGATAGGAATTTATAGTGTGTGTGTGTATATATATATATATGTGTATGTATGTATGTATGTATGTATGTATGTATGTATGTATGTGTATATATATGTATATATATGTATGTGTATATATATGTATATATATGTATGTGTATATATATGTATATATATGTATGTGTATATATATGTATATATATGTATGTATATATGTATGTATATATATATATGTATGTATATATGTATATATATGTATGTGTATGTGTATATATATATATATATATATATATATATATATATATATATATATATATATATATATATATATATATATATATATATATATATATATATATATATATATATATATATATATATATATATATATATATATATATATATAGATATGTATATATATATATATATATATATATATATATAGATATGTATATATATATATATATATATATATATATATATATATATATATATATATAGATATGTGTGTATATATATATATATATATATATATATATATATATATATATATATATATATATATATCTATATATATATATATCTCTATCTATATATATATATATATATATATATATATATCTGTATCTATATATATCTATAGCTATATATAGATATATATATATATATATATATATATATATATATATTTTTTTTTTTAGATGTTCACGTCTCTGGCTGGGTTCACACTTGTGCGATGCGTGAACCAGCGTGATTCCTGTGTGGGTTTTCACATCGCACCTACATTGACATCTGCGCACCACTGCGGGTGTCAATGTAAAGTTAATGACACCCCCAGATCATTTCACAGATCGCAGTGCGAACTATGTAATGGTGCAGGAATCGGATCGCATGCGTGTTCACACCCATGCGATCAGATTCCAGTGCGGACCAAATAAAGGGTCCTGTACCATTTTGGTGCAAATGCAATATGGTTTAGGGCCAGTTCCGACTGCTGCGGTGTCCAAGATCGGATGTGATTCGCACCGCACTGCAGTGCAAAATCACATCCGATCTCTGTGCGATGCGATTTCAGCCATACAGATAGTATTGCTAAATTTGCATTGCCCTCGGACCAAACTCTTACAGGACCCTTTTTTTGGTCCACAGCAGAATCGGATCGCATGGGTGTTCACACCCATGCGATTCAATTACTGTCTGAGTTTGCAGATCGCACTGCGATATGCGAACTGATTTGGGGGTGTTGTTAACTTTTAGGCCCAGTTCACACTTGTGCGATGCCGGACATCGCACAGGCATCGCATTTAATTCGCAGCACACTGCCATTCACATTACATGCGATGTCTGTGCGGTGCGATATCAGCTGTACAGATAGTATGGCTGATATTGCACCGCATTTGGTGCAAACACGCACAGGACCCTTTTTTCTGTTCGGACCAGAATCGGATCGCATGTGTGTTCACACATATGCGATCCGATTCATGTCCGGACTGTCAGTTCGCAGTGCGATATGCAAGCTGAACTGGGGGTGTCGTTAACAATGTATTGACACTCCCCAGCGATTCGCATATGGCAGTGTGAACTGACATGCGAGTCGGTGCGATGCGGTAACCCGCAGTGGATTCGCAGTGTTCTCGCATTGCACCAGTTTATCAATTTTTATGTTTATCAATTATGAAATATATTTTATTTTAATTTATTAATAAATATTTATACTTGTATACTTTATTAAAATTATTTTTTTAATGATTATAAATGTATTTTGCATTTATATGAATGGTGTATAGCTGCATTACATATGTGCATTACATTCATTTACTATACACCATTCACATTTAAATAAGGACATGTATGATCTTTAAATATTGATAAAAACAATGTTTTTTTATAATTAGGTTAATGTATATTGTGTAGGGGGAATTTAACGTTGTTATTTTATTAATGTTGGGGAATGTGTGCTGATTTGTGTTACACTTTGTATTTTATGGTTCCTCATACTGTAATCCCGCTATATCACGCGAGATTATAGTGAGAGGAGCCGTTTCTCAGGAGTTCCTGGCATTTGTAGATCGCTCCTCAACTCAACATGAGAAGCGATCTACAGACCTTCATAAACAGGCACACAGAGGAGAGCGATCTCCTCTGAGAATGCCTGAGAACTGAATCGCGGTATTTTACCTTACTTTCATAAAAGGACACCATAGTCATTAGGAATGGCTTCTTAGCTGGAATTCTAAATCAGCCCTACTACACACATAACCATGGCCATATAATCTGATCCCCATTCCTACTTCATTCCCCCCTTTGATCATAATCATAGCGATTAATATAAGCGAGATTAAGCATCACTAAATAGCATACAGGTCCGCTTTCTAATGGATCAGAGCCCAATGTGACTGAGATTTTTTTTTTTTTTTTTTTTTTAGTCTGGGGGGGTTAATGGCTGGTATTTCCACATAGCCATAATATGGGTCGCAGCCTTTCTTTCTACGGTAGCCTCAATGAAACTCTGGATCATTCTAGTCCCAAGGGGAATCAGACAGGGCAACAGCAGACATGCTACGAGTATTATTACAACGATCCCCAATATAGCCTTTACCCCATATACACTGGGAAAACCCCAATCTCCGAACCAGCTACCAGCATTGAGACCATCCCATGTCTGGACTGGCACATGAGCTAACTTTTTCATTCTACCAGTGATTTCCTCAACTACTTTTCCTGTGTTGTCCACTTCTAAGCAACAATTACTCAGATTAAATTTTCCACAGACACCACCCTCAGTAGCTAACAGTCTAAGGCAAGTCTATTCTGATACACATGAGCACGTAAATTAGTTCCTTGTTTAGCAAGCAAATTTAAGGCAGCAGCAGTTTCGTTAGTAATTATTTCTAATACAGCCTGTAACCTTATAATTCGATTAAGCATATAAATTGGTGTTCTATAACCGTAACTGCCATCTTCGGCCCATGTGGCTGGACCATAATACTGGACAATACGTTCTGGGGGCCATTCATTATCTTTCCAGTTTCCTATCGTCAGACTAGATGACCTCCGCTTCCTCTTTGAACCTACCAGTTCTTCCCTATTTCCCAGTGGAAGAAGGAAAAATGAGGGTTTTAATGTACCTAAGACACAGGCTCCTGACCAGTCTTGAGGGAGCTCTGAATAGGCTTTATTCCCACAAATCCAGTACAAGTTTTCTGGGGCCTTCCAGTTAGACTCTTTGGTGAGATTTTCCCATAGCCCTTTTAGATGAGTGAAATTGGTAAAGGGGTGTGGGTCAGGCACGGGTACGTTTGTATCACTCCACCAGGATGTACTTTTTGAAGTGTTGTTATAAAACTGTTGTCCTAAACAGGCCATTTCTCCTACATGTGTTCTATACTGGGGACCCGACCTGGCTATACAATATTTCCCAATTATTGACGTTTTCAGGTGCCATTCTGACCTTATTCGTTCATGGGGTTGCTCAGAGGTGGCACTGAATGGCACATCATAATCTTTTTCCCTGGCTTCCCAAGGCCATTGGTCTCCCATGTTGGTTCCTCCACACACATAGCAATCTGTGACTTGTAAATTGTCAGGCACACTTTCTGCCAGTTCAATGAACAGGTTCTTTGTGCTAGGGGGCACTTCCATACCAGTGGCTAGCTCTTCATATAAGGAATGAAATAGCTGATGATTAACACTCTTTGTTAGTTCAGTTTCTAGTGAGACATACACAATTGTACCGGGGTCTGATCCTTTACCATAAATATGAACTCCAAACTTATTTCCCCATTGTGCTAAAAACTGGACAGGGTTATGTATGGTGAAATTCACAGAGGTGCAACTTCCCACTGTGCAGCTGGATGAACCAGCTAAAGATTTTAGAATGGCATCCTGATTTTTCATTCCCCATGTTCCCCAGGCAGCACACCTCCAGTTGGGGCAGTAATTCCATTCCTCACCTGCACAGCTAGGTCCCAGTTTCCCTGAACAGATGTACCTATCATTTCTCAAATACTCTCTCTCCCATTCCAATCCCCCACACCCTCCCCTTGGGAAGTGGTTGAGGTTGATGGCAGCACACACATCAAAGATTAGGCTTGCTGCAGTGCTGGGGTCAGTGATCAGTGTACGGTTTATCAGCCTACCGGTGGAACTAAAGCTCCGAACGGTTAGCCAGGTTTTATAGGGTGCATAAGTGGGGTCATAACAGGTTATCTGATTTTCAAAGGAGCACATTGAATAGGTAGTCCCATTATGTATGCAAGTACCAGTCTCTGTGCCCTTGCATTGATAATGGGAGTGCCACAATAACATCTTGGTAGTTACGGATCCTACTCTGGTAGTCTTTATACAAGGGTCACATGAGATACTCTCCCCCCCTGTTAACCTGGTCAGTATCACTATTATGACTATCAACAGTCTCATTATAACGATTTTAGTAAACATTACACCGATGAATATCCTCAAGCTTCAGCTTGTGCGTAGACCAACCAGCGTCCGGGCTGTGGTTGGAGCAGAGCTTAGTAGATATCCTTTATCTTCCGCCGTGCGTTGAGCCAGCAGCTTCCAGGGGTGTGCTGGCCGCAGGGCTGCAGTCTGTCTATCTTCTGCCGTGCGTAAATTCAGCAGCTTCCAGGGGTGTGCTGAACACAGGGCTGGAGTTCTTCCTTCTGATTTCTCTGGTCAATCTCAGTCTCAAAGGATCTTGGGGGTCTACTGTACTGTGCCAGGAGTCTGTGAGGTCAGCAGCTCGCTTTACCCTGGAGTGGTGTATCCAGGGTGTCACCTCGGCTACCTTAATGGCTGTTGGGGTAGATAGCAGAACAGTGTAAGGACCTCTCCATTTTGGCCCTAGTGGGGTTATGTTCCACTCCTTTACCCACACTGTATCTCCTGGTTTAAAGGGGTGTACTGGGTTCGATAAGCTTATGGGAAGTTTCTCTTGAACCCATTTCCCTATGTCCTGCATACTTTCCCCAAGTTTCTGTATCAGTTCACGGTTAACTACCCCTCCTATCTGATGCAAGTCTCCTCTTATCCCTCTAATGATGGGTGGGGGCCTACCATACAGTACCTCAAAAGGGGACAGATTTGTCCTCTTTGTTGGGGTACTCCGAATTCTCAGTAAAGCAATGGGCAACATCAAGGTCCACTTCATTTGGGTTTCCTGACAGAGCTTAGCCAGTTGTGACTTGAGTGTGCGGTTCATCCGTTCAACTTTTCCAGAACTTTGTGGCCTATATGCGGTGTGTAATTTCCAAGTAATCTTAGGTGCCGTTGCTAATTCCTGGAGACACTTGTGGACAAAGTCAGGGCCATTGTCTGGGCCTATATCTGGGGATAAACACCTTTTACAAAACTGCTTCCGTCAGTAAAGTACTCAACGTTTGGATTTTCCAAGGGGCTGTCTTTCAAGTCTGGTCGGCTTGCATATCCATTACCTGGAGACTGTCATGAGTTAGGGGTTCTTGTGAGGTGGGGAGCAGAGTGGCTGGGTTTAAAGTGTTTACAGTCTCTAAGTGGATACGAGGATTTTCACACAGCATAGCTTGATATTTAACCATTCGAATGTTAGTAAACCAGTGATTTCCCTTGTAATCCATTAATGCCTGTACTTTTTGTGGGACCCGGACATAAGTCTCCTGACCCAATGACAACTTGTCAGCTTCGACCACAAGGAGGGCTGTTGCTGCGATGGCCCGCTGCAGGATGGTCATCCCTGAACTACAGTGTCCAGTTGTTTTGAAAGGTATGCTACAGAGCGCTGCCAAGACCCAGAGTATTGTGTCAGGACTCCTACTGCTATTCCTTGTTTTTCACTGACATACAAATAGAAGACTTTTTGGCTATCTGGCAAGCCTAGCGCAAGAGTCTGCATTAGGGAGACCTTAATGTCTTAATGCTCTGTTTTGCTGTTCTCCCCATTGGAAGGGTTCCTTTTCTCCCCCCTTTGTGGATTCATAGAGGGGTCTGGCTTTTATGGCGAAGTCCGGTATCCAGATTCAGCAGAATCCTGCCACCCCCAGGAATTCACGTACTTGCCGTCTGGTAGTCAGGGTGGGAATCTGACAAACAACTTCTTTCCTGCCTTCTCCCAATTGTCTCTGTCCTTGTGATACTCTGAATCCCAGGTACTTTACAGTCTCTTGTCAAAATTGCACCTTTCTCCGGGACACCTTATAACCTGCCTCCCACAGTAATTGTAACAGTTCATTAGTGACCGCTGGGTGCATGGTCATTACAGCCTGATTGACCGCTCGGAGGTCTTGAACAGGATGACAGTGAGCTGTTTCAGGTTTCTGCACTGGGAGTAGAGGTGTATTCCAGGGAGACTGACAGGGTTTTAGAATTCCATAGTGTAGGAATTTGTTTAAGTACTTTTGTTTTCCTACTAGGGCTTTTAGAGGGACTGGGTACTGTTTCAGGCTGACTGGAGTGGCTCCTGATTTTAATTCAATAAGGATTGGGGGAACGTGTGTGGTTAATCCTGGTAGGTTGTCTTCTGCCCACAGTCCCGGGATGTCTTGCAGTATGCGGGCTTCAAAGGGATGCGGGGCAAGGGTCCGGCTATTTGCATCAGGATTTCTCGGAGTGGAAGTGGACACTTGATTGGGGAGCCCATGGACTACTACTGAGTTCCCTATTTCTGTCCTGCCTATACCCAGAGTGCTACGGTCAGGAGTATATTTACTGAGATTTGGCATTGACAAACTTGCTGAATCTGATGTAGGTGAACAACAACTTGAGTCCCCTTGTCTACTGGGTAGGGCGTTCGGACATGGTTCAGACTTGTCTCTATCTGAGGTCCGTTCCTCTACATATGGGGGAGGTTGATCTGTCTCTTCGGGTTGAGAATATATGTGTTTTGTTTGTTTTGTCAGTGGTACTACTCTTGTCATAACTATAATTCTATACTGTTCCTCTTTCTGTGGCTTCTATCCACTGCAGGTCTTTATCTCCCATTTGTCCAAAGGATGCACAATCATCCAGACGGACGTTTTCTCCTAGCTGACTGACTGACTGACTGACTGGCTGAGGATTTATCCGAGAGACGCACAATCATCTGGACGGATATTCCTCCTGACTGGCTGGCTGAGGATTTATCCGAGAAATGCACAATCATCTGGACGGATATTCCTCCTGACTGGCTGAGGATTTATTCGAGGGATGCACAATCACCCGAACGAACAGTCCTCCTGGAAGGTGCGTCTTGGTCATGTTTCTGTAATTCTGACATAATATTCTCAAATAATCAGTCAATGGTCTCTAAGTCAAGGGTTCCCTGTGGGGGCCACCGCGCTCCATAGCAGGGCCAATCTTTCTCACACAATGTTATCAATTTCTCAGGGCTAAGTTTTAAATTACAGTTTTTTTTTTTTTAGAAAATCCCTTCTTAAAGTTGGAGATCATGGTTTGTAGAGGAGATTCAACACTATGTTTCCCACCCATTCTTATAACCTAACAGACACCAAGACAGACACAGAGGGTAGGGTAAATGATGAGAATTCAGTAAGGGGTCTGAATCCTCGACACAGGTAGGGACAATAGACAACGCTTCCCTCGGTCAGTGGCCTAGACGTGGTCTCCCAGCCAGAAAACGCACTTAAAAGAGGACACGGTCACTTCACCACAAAGTGATGTCTCATACACACATCAATCATACCAGACATTCCCACCCAAAAATTACTGACTGACTGAGGATTCGTCCGAAAGATGCACAATCATCTGAACGGGCGTCTCTCTCGGAAGGTGATCAGGCTTCCCTTCTCTCGATCCATCGAGAGGCTGGCTGGCTGTCTTAACTGTTATCCAAAAACAAAAGTAAAAAGGCTCTCACCTGTTCCCGTTGGAGCTCCAGCTATCTACTTCTCGGATTCCCAGGTCCTTTTGACGCTACGAAGGTCGTCCACAGCAGGCCACCAAATGGGACACAGCGCAGTCTCTTAGATAACAGTTCTAGAAGGCGCCTTTTGAGACTACGATATAGCCCACAGGGCTGGCCTCTCGGACCATTCCTTGTAGGTCTGGTGGAAAACAGTGCCACCTGCCTCAACAGGTCACACCGATATTCCCCCCTTACGGCCAATGCACCAAATGAGGTAGCAGAATAGAGGTAATGACTGCTGGGCAATGAACTTCTGGTATGCGAGGTTTTTTTATTTCATTCTTCTAGCTAGCAAGAATGAACACTCCTGGCCCGACTCGTGTCTACACGCCAAGAAGTGCCCCATACATACAATTCAGTGTACATATAACTCTATCACATTACGTCACAAGCAAACAGATGATACATTTCCGTTACAAAACATTCTAACCTTTAAACAGTTAACCTACTCATATTGCTGCAAAGAAGTTTAGCAAAGCATATTCTTTCACAAGCAGTTACACAAACCTTGCTTTGCGGTTACCTTCATCTGCTGACTAGCTTGACACATCCTGGACAGGAAAAGTGTGCTAAGCTTAGCACAGATGGCTGTACTAAGGGGGGGGGGGGGGGGTGAATTCAGTGTCAGGTTCTACAGATCTCACAAAATGTTCTTAACATAGTCATTAGGAATGGCTTCTTAGCTGGAATTCTAAATCAGCCCTACTACACACATAACCATGGCCATATAATCTGATCCCCATTCCTACTTCAAGGGTAGACAGTACAAATACAATACACTTTAACACAGGAGGAATCAGCAGGCCCTGCTCTTTAGAGCTTACAATCTAAGAGGGAGGGTCAAGAGATACAAGAGGTTATAACTATGGAGGATGTGCTGATGGATAAAGTAAATGTACAATTGTTAGGTGTGGCTAGGATAGGCTTCTCTGAAGAGGTGAGTTTTCAGGGATCGTCTGAAAGTAGATAAAGTAGGAGATAGTTGAACAGATTGGGGTAGGGTATTCCAGTGGATGGGAGAGGCTCGGAAGAAGCCCTGGAGGCGGGCATGGGATGAGATGACAAGGGAGTTAGAGAGCAGGAGGTCTTGGGAGGAGCAAAGAGGACGATTTGGTTGGTATATTGAGGCTAGGTTAGAGATGTAGCTGGGGGCCAGGTTGTGGATGGCTTTGTAATTTACCCCTAGTATTTTGTAGAGCTGCACGATTCTGGCTAAAATGAGAATCACGATTTTTTTGCTTAGAAGATAGATCACGATTTTCGCGGTGTAACATCATCTTTCAAATTAAAACAAAAAAAATTGGGCTAACTTTACTGTTTCATTTTTTTTTTTTTTTGTTTTTTTTTATTCATTGAAGTGTATTTTTTCCCCAAAAATTGCATTTTAAAGACCGCTGGGCAAATACAGTGTGACATAAAATATTGCAGCAATCGCCATTTTAATCCCTAGGGTCTCTGCTAAAATATATATAATGTTTGGGGGTTCCAAGTAATTTTCTAACAAAAAATATTGATTTTAACTTAAGACAGAAGTGTCAGAAAAAAGATTTAGACTTTAAGTGGTTAAACTTCCTGCATTTACACTTTGTTATAAACTTGGCAGATTACCTGGTTATTTATTTACACAGAAGTTCTATCCCTTTGATCTAAGAAGGAAGCTTAGTTACAATGTTTCAAGTTAAAAGACTTGGCAGAATGCCCTGATGCTTTCTTTTGACAGCTGAGTGAGCAGATAGTAGTCTCTCCACTTGTTTATATGAAAGAATCGGCAACCTCTGCAGGAGAGATCGTCAGGGGAGGTGAAGCGAGATCACGATTTTTTAACGATTAATTGTGCAGCTCTAGTATTTTGTATTTAATTTGTTGGTTGAGTGGCAGCCAATTGAGGGATTGGCAGAGAGGGGTAGCAGACGCTGAGCGGTTTGTAAGGTGGATGGGCCTGGCAGTAGCGTTCATGTTGAATTGAAGTGGGGGTAGCCTATTTAGAAGTACGCCAATAAGGAGGGAGTTGCAGTAGTCGAGGCGAGAGATGACCAGGGAGTGGGTTAGGTTTGTGCTGTCATTGGTTAGAAAGGCGGCGTATCTTGGAGATGTTGCAGAGTTTGAGGCGGCAAGCTTTGAACAGCGATTGAATGTGGGGCCGATGGGATAGCTTAGAATCCAGGATTACACCTAGAACCTTGGCATGGGGGGACAGGTTGATAGTTGAGCCATTGATTTTGACAGAGAAATCAGGGGAAGTGGCAAGTGGGGGAGGAAATATCATGAGTTCGGTTTTGAATAGGTTGAGTTTGAGGAAGTGATGTGACATTGACGCTGATATACCTGTTAGTAAGAGCATCTCAAAAACTGCAGCTCTCGTGGGATGTTCCCAGTCTGCAGCGGTCAAGACCGACAAAAATTAGTCCAAGGATAGAAAACCAGCAACAGGGTCATGGGTGGCCAAGGCTTAGTCATGTATGTAGGGAGTGAAGGCTGGTCTGTGTAGGCTGATCCAATAGAAGAGCTACTGGAGCTCAAATTGCTGAAAGTCTATGCTGGTTTCCGATAGAAAGGTGTCAGAACACACGGTGCATCACAGTTTGTTGTGTATGGGGCTGTGCAGCCCCAGACCGATCTGCATCAAAGCTTGTCAAAATCCTTGCAAAGTACCCAGAGAAGAATGTTTTAGTCTCAACATAAGTTGAGTTACTCTTTAAGGGCTAGGACTTTCAGGAATTCCTCTCTGTAATTGAAAAAATGCAGCATCTATTCTGCCAAGGAGGAGCTTTTTGTTCCGTCTGAATTGGTAACGGAAGTGACGTTCTGTCGCCGCCATCTTGCTATACCCCGCACTCCTCCACATTAACGATACACGGAGAAGGGGGCAAGTGAACATCTTGTTACACCCACCAGAGTTTTGCACTTCACAGCTATTTTTAACAGGAAACAGAGCATATATGGTGAAATACAGTATTTGGAAATCCATTGGACTGTCTACATGTTGAATTATAAAAGCAGTGCTGTTCTGTCACATTAGCAAACCTGTGAGATTAGCAGGTTTGCCGCTGCTTTAAAAAAACCAACATCTAAGCAGTCCGTCGGATTTCTAAATACTGTATTTCACCATATAAGCTCAGCTTCCTGTTAAAAATAACTGTGAAATGCAAAACTTCAGTGGGTGTAACAAGATGTCTGCTTGCCCACTTCTCTGTGTATCTGTACTGTGGAGGAGTGCGGGGTGTAGCAAGATGGCGGCGCCGAAACATCACTTCCGTTACCAATTCTGACGTAACACCGTTAGAACAGTGATTATATCATATCATCTCCTCTCTCTACAGTACACTATAATCAAACTACACTTCCCATCGTGCTTTGAGAATTGCAGTGAATGTGGGAGAGTACACTAGGCCTGTACATGTTAAATGTAAACAAGCCCACTACAACATAAATCACACCCCTCATTCTGCAGGCAGCCACACTACTTAGTAACACACAACAGGATAGGTAGGTTACAGCCTTCTAAGTGCAAAGCATGTTTGTGCTCTCCCCCTCCAGCCACAACAGGAGATAAACATATTGCCCTTACTTGCTTTATGTAATCATTACCGAACTGTAGACACATGCCCATAATGATATATTTTACCCGCTGTACTCTGCTGTAATTCAGTATTAGAAATATTCCTCCTCCTGTTGTAGCTTTGAGATCTTTCTAACAGCGATCAGTGCCCATAAGTGCTGCCTCAGTGCAGCCTCATCAGTGCCTATAAGTGCAGTCTCATCAATGCAGCTTATCAGTGCCCTGCAGTTCAGTCTCATCAGTGCCGCCTCAGTGCAATTTATTAGTGCCCATCAGTGCTGCCTTATCAGTGCAGCGTATCAGTGCCAACTCAGTGTCCATCCGTGCAGCTTATCTGTGCTCATCAGTGCCGCCTTATCAGTGCCCATGAATGCAGCCTCATCTGTGCCCATAAGTGCAGTCTAATCAGTAACAATAACTGCAGTCTATTCAGTGCCCATATGTGCAGTCTCATCTGTGCCCATATATGCAGCAGGGATCCTTAGGAGACACTGGCCAGCCAGATGACAGAGCTGGGATCTCCCGCTGTGGCAGATCTTGTATGTGAAATGCCGGTCGCCGTAAAGTCCTCTCTGGACCGGCAATGGGCCAGTATGCTGTCTATCACAAAGCTGGTCCAGAAGGCAGGACTTTATGGCGACTGGCGTTTCACATACAAGATCTGTCACAATCCTAATGATCCCTGCTGCAATGACAGATAACGAGCGGCTGTTGGGGTGGTGATATGGCTTTGGGAGAAGAAGTGCTGGCAGGGAGCGGAGAACACCACCTCCATGGACGGTACAGACTGGGGGTCTGTGAGACCCCCCTTGACCACTACAGCAAGTAGGGATGGAATTCCCTGCTTGCTGTGTATAGAACTACAAATGGGCTGTCCCAGGACCGGTGGCTGGGGGTACAGGAGGAATAGCAGCCACCAGTCTTACAAACAGGAAATCACAGTGCAGTAAAGGTTTTACTTCAAAATCATCAGGCTATTAAAAAGGAACTACTGATCTCAAAAGAAGATGGATGGCATAGTTGGTGAAGGTAGGAGATCAGCAACAAGGGCATTCTTCATTAATTCATCTGTTAACCCCATCTGTGGGAGGTGGTTGTACTGATAACCTAAAACGTTCTCATTGGACAATGTAGATAGGTTCATAAGGCTTAGTTGCACAGTCTGGGAGGTCAAGCCTGGTCAAGACAGGAGCGGCAAGGTGAGTGGATGTTCCGCCATTGGCACAGGGTATCAGCGGTGGCCTGAGTTATAGAGAAACAGCAGGATGAAAGGCCGATCAACGGAGCATTCCCGAGGCACTTCTGTTCCTAATCAAATCCCGGCCATACCCCCCTACATGTAATTTGTTTGCCTTTTCTCTATACTCTGCCGTGTCCATATAGAGGTCATTTTTTCAATTTTGTTTTCCTTCTGTGTATAATGATACCCAAAACCTTTTTTTCACATGATTGTTAGAAAAAACTAAACCGTTCTTCCATAAGATCTTTATCATCTAGTAGACCATCACTGGGACCCAATTCCCACCGCAAAAAAAAAAAAAAAAGCAGATAAGGGTTTGGTGGGACATGGCAACCTTAGAAAAATTTGTGGAAGAAAGCATGACACTAAGCAGGCTGTGGTGGGAATTAGGTCCCAACAATGGGACCAAAAGTTTTTTAGAATCACGCTTTATTTGACCCACACTCACTAGGGTTCAAGAAATCTGGTGAGAATCCATTGAGTCTAATTTATGAGGAAGATAAACCCATAAGACCCCTTTCACACTGCCAGCGTTTTTCAGGCGGCGCTACAGCACTAAAAATAGCGCCTGTATAGCGCCTGAAAAAAGCAGCTCCATTCACTCCAGTGTGAAAGCCTGAGGGCTTTCACACTGGAGCGGTGCGCTGGCAGGGCGTCAGAAAAAGTCCTGCCAGCAGCTTCTTTGGAGCGGTGAAATCACTGCTCCTCCACCGCTCCTCCACCGCTGCTCCCCATTGAAATCAATAGGGAAGCGCTGCGATACCGCTGGCAAAACGCCGCTCCGGCGGCATTTTGCGGGCATATTTAACCCCTTTTCGGCCGCTAGTGGGGGGTAAAAACCGTCCCGCTAGCGGCCGAATAGTGCCGTTAAAACGACCGTAAATCGGCGCTAAAAATAGCGCCGCTTTACCGTCGATGCCCGGGGCGGCTCGGTGTGAAAGCCCTCTAAATGCTTTTTAAGCACTAGTGTATGAGACACAACTGAATATAGAAATAGCCCTTAACTGCTTCTTAGATAATTGCGTCCTTACATGGAGTTTACACATCTATACTAATATTTTTTTTGTACTCAATCTATTTTTATTAAACTTTCGTTAACAGAGAAAAAAGGTACAAAAAGAGAAGTAAAAGTTAAAAGGGAGAATACAAAAATCGTTCAATATCCATATTTGCTATTTTGCAAAAACTTAAACATATATAAAATGTAATCCTATATATACATTGATTTTTTTTTTTCTCAGAGAAAAGGTGCAGGAACTCGCCCTCCTCCCCTAGGTCATGCCTGTCTCCACCCCTACCCAACCCTAGAACCTACCCGCCCCTAGACCCTACCCGCCCCTAGGACCGCCACCCTTTTCTCCACCCTTACCTCCTGGCACCGCCCCCTTTAGAGAACAGGGAACCAAGTATAATTTGAGGGGGCTATACAAGTAATTTGTATGAAATTTGTTAATACAAAAGCAACATAGTCAAATTTACAAAACAATGGAAATATCCAGAAATTACCAAAGTAAGCTCAGAGGCACTTCCAGATGATTTCAACAGATACATATGCAGCAAAAGACACACACCCCCCCATATCCAGCAAGAGACATCCCCCATATCCAGCAAGAGACACCCCCCATATCCAATAGAGACAGCCCTTATCCAGCAATAGACATCCCATGTCTAGAAAGAGACATCCCTTATCCAGCCAGAGACATCCCTTATCCAGCCAGAGACATCCCTTATCCAGCCAGAGACATCCCTTATCCAGCCAGAGACATCCCTTATCCTGCAAGAGACAGCCTGTATTCAGCAAAAGACATCCCCTATACAGCAAAAGACATCCCTTATACAGCAAGAGACAGCCCGTATCCAGCAAAAGACATCCCATATCCTGCAAGAGATATCCCTTATCCAACACTGAATAATTAATTAATCAAAAAAGCAATGCCTCCATAGGAAAGTAGGCTAGCACATTGTACCGCAGCTCTTCCTGCCAGCTGCAATTGGAGCCAAAAAGGAGCAAGCGATCCGGTGTGCAGAGAGAGGCGGAGTGCAGATGATATCACTCTGCCTTCCTCTCTGTAAGGGCTGCAGCCAGCGCTACAGAAGCTCTTCCGGCTTATGTGGCCGCCAGCTTACTCTGCGGCTTGTGACCTAGAAAAGTAAAAGATATAGAAATAAAGTTCTCCCTCACCACCTTTGGCAGAGGTGGCGGAACGCCGTTGCAGGTGCATTCCGCCAGAAAAAAAGCCCTGTGTATATATATATATCTATACATGTCTACATGGACTGTATCTCCTCCCTGTCTTATAAAAATATGAATGTCATTTTATTTTCTATTCAACCTGTGTGGGGAGGTGGTTTAGTTCACAGTATTATACCATTGGAGGGTATCATCCATTTTACATGCAACTAATCAAAAAATAAAGTAGTGGGACTTTAAATATACCTCCAAGGGTTAATGGCACAGAGATGATTTAAAATGACAAATCTTTATTTTTGTACCTTTTAAAATAATTATGCAAGTATAAAACTTACTGTATATAATCGGACACCAGTGCTATTGCTTATTTGTGTAGAGTCCTCCAAGGTCGATGCATTTCAAGAGAAAGCCCACTTCATCAGGACCTTAGATCTCAATGTGAAACATGGATAGTCCTAAATCACTAAAACTTCATCCACCATTACCACCTTCTAGCTGCCAACCTCCTAATGACCAATGACATCATCAGTTGATAAGGAGGATGTCAGTCGCCTGTATAGCATCCCTGTTTAACTCTCCCCTGCCTCTTTCCTTTAGCTTTGGAGTCACATTAGCTGAATGATGGAGAAAATCTGAGGAAGAAGAGAAACATTTGAATATTAGTCAGTACCAGTTTGCACCTCTAACATTGGGTCTCGTACATGTGTGGATGTTGCTGCTTTATGTAAAACTATTAGAATAGTGTTTACATTTTAGAATGGGGTGCCTCGAGATTGCCCATAATTTTAAAGGGTGCGAAACAATGCTCTAGAGCAGGGGTGTCAAACTCAATTTCATTGTGGGCTGCATAAGCAGTGTAGTTGCCCTCAAAAGGCCGTTTGTATCTGGGTTGCACTATGTACAGAGTGCAGAGTTCAGGTTTACGTCAGGATTATGCTACGTACAGAGTCCAGGGTTCATTAGTGCGCTACGTACGGAGTGCAGGGTTCAGGGGTGCGCTATGCACAGAGTGCAGGGAGTCAGGGGTGCGCTATGTACAGAGTGCAGGGAGTCAGGGGTGCGCTATGTACAGAGTGCAGGGAGTCAGGGGTGCACTGTGCCCAACATGCAATATCTCATTTCCACCCCTCCTCCTGGGTTCTGACCCCAGAAACCATCACTCTGCCCCTATCCCCCACCTCTGCACACATATTCCACCACAGCCCTCACTCCCCCCCCCCCCCCCCCAAAACAAACCTCACATTTTGTGTACTCTCTCCTACCTGATGTTAGATGGCATTTACAAGAATGCTTCCATGGCCACAACTGCTACAAGTCCTCAAAAGCCCACCCTCAAGATGCAGCCGCTGGATGCCTGGCGGGCCCGATTTGGCCCGTGGACCTTGTGTTTGCCACCTGTGCTCTAGAGAGACCTGAAAATGTCTGTCCACAGATGGTCCCCATCCAACTTGACTGAGTTTGAGAGGATTTGCAAAGAAGAAAGGAAGAAAATACCCCAATCAAGGTGTGCAAAGCTTCTTGCCTCATAACCAAAAAAGACGCGAGGCTGTAATTGCTTCCATGGGTGTTTCAACAAAGTACTAAGTAAAGGGTCTGAATATTTAAAGCGACTGTAAAGGTAAACATTAAAAAAAAAGGTTTCTACTTACCTGCTCTGATCAATGAAATTGCACAGAGTGGCCATGAACCTCCTCTTCTCAGGTCCCCCACTGGCGCTCCTGCCCCCCCCTCTCTGTCCAGTGGGCCAATGGAAAGCTGCTTCCTATGGGGGCACTCATGCATGCTTGCTCCCGAGCCCTGCTACTGCGCCCATTGACACAGACAGCGGGACTTGGCCCCACCCCCTGCTCCCTTGTCACTGGATCTGATTGACAGCACTGGGAGCCAATGGCTCCCGGTCCCCCAGCAAAGCCAGGGAGACCGGGAAGTGAGAGGAGAGAAGAGACGTGCACAGCGCTCAGATAAGTAAAAGAAGGTGGGTGGGATGCTGATACCTAAACATTTTTTAGGTAAACAATGTTTAGGCTTTAGAACCACTTTACGTACATGTGTTGTTGCAGTTTTTTTTCTTTTTATTAAATTCACAGACATTTCTGAAATTCTTTACACGTTGTCGTTATGGGGTACCGAGTGTAGATTAATGAGAAAAAAATGAATGAAAGTGGTAGTAAACTAATTTTTACTAAATAAGGCTTACTTGTAGGTACAGTGAATATCTCCTAAACTTGTGGTGTTTCCGGACGTTTCCGACGCATGCACTCTGAAGGTTTGGCATACTGTGCCAGATCTTCAGAGCTTTGTGCCGGAGCCGGCATGACATCATTGCGGTTCCAGCCACTCACACTGCTGGAGCTTGCGAACCTGGAAAGAAGACCGGGGCAAGATGGAAGTCCTGTCAGTGGTGTCCATGTGCCGCTTGAGAGCTTCGTTCTAAGGTAAGAATTTCATAATGAGCTAGTCTGCGATGCAAACTTGCTCGTTATGCCTTTGCCTTGCAGGGGATTTTTTTTTCCCCACTTGGTGCAGTTTACTACCGCTTTAAACAACTGTAGTATCAGGCTGCAGGCCTATCAGTATCAGACTGTAGAAAGAGGTCTCCCCACCATTGAGACCTGCAAACAAGGATTGGTGACACAAGGTCCTCAAAGCCATTTTACACAAATCACAGAAACATACAAATATTGCTATTTTACATGTCCTAGGACATCCAATACGGGATATAATTCTTCCTACTCTGTCCTTCCGTTGAAGCTTGTTTCAATCCATCTTCACCTATCAATGTTTCTTTTCTAAAATATCACCTTACAAACACCTCTAGAAGGATTAACGGACCTAACCAAGATTCACCATTTGTGCACCATCAAAGAAGGGCCCCAACTAAGCTAGCAAACACTAATAGAAAAATGAGTTTTGGGGACAATCTCCTCTTGTCTTAATTATTAGCACTTGTCTCACTATTTATTATATTATATATCAAAGCCTTGCATGCAGCTTTGCTTTAGCACGGCCATCCCTGAGTCTCAGAGGTAACTTATGAGTATAAAAGTCAATTGATTCAATCAGAGGTAACTTAGCTCCCCTAATTTGTACCATTCTTGTAGGACTCTGGACTCTGGTGGTCCTGTTACAAGTCAATAAGGATGAGCTCAGGTGTGTTCGCAACTCCACGTGCCCGTGCCAGTGTTGCCAACCTACCAGATTGAAATTTCCTGACACAACAACCAAAATTTACTGGCACAGCCAAGTTTTTACTGGCATTTTCAAAAGTTACAAAATTACAGTTTTAAGTGCAAATTTGAGTATTTAGGCTACAAACAAGTACAATATGCAATTAGCAATATGATTTAAGGTAGATAATAAGGCAAAAAAAAATTTGTTATTTTATTTTCAATATAGTAAGTGATTAGCTCAGGGACAGGAGGGCAAGAAATTAGAATGGGTGGGCACACACACATGAAATTGACTCTCACAGCGACACTGACAGCAGTGTGCAGCAGCACAGATGATAATGATATCTCACTGACACATGTCCTCTCCTGAGTCACAGCGACAGTCTCTCTCCAAGCCAAGTGGTCCCTCCAGTCTAAATGGCACTGACGGTCCCAGTCCCAGCCTGCCTTGCTCCCATACCGCAGACCCGCACACGAGGCTCTGGCCGATCTGTTTGGCTCCATTGCACCATGACATCACATGACATGCTCAGGCACCACCTCCGCCAGAGCCGCCCGATCACACTGTAGCAGGCAATTGGATGGTCTCAACCGGCTCCGGACCAAGCCGAGTGACACAGCCATATTTTTTACTGGCAGGAGAAAATTGCCTGTTTTTTACTGGCTACCAATAAAAATTCTGATGGTTGGCAACACTGGCCCGTGCCCGCCAGGAAGCTGACACTCCGCAGCACTAATCGCAGCTAGTAAGACATTTAAGGATCTGTGCAGCCGCGGATCGGGTAATGTCTCACTGCCTGTGATTAGCGCTGCGGAGTATCACCTTCCTGGCGGGCGCAGGCACAGGCACGTGGAGTTGCAAACACAACTGAGCTCATCCTTACAAGTCAAGTTATAAATGTGGTTGGAATCTGATCCCACTCAGATCTTGGATGTGTTTCTGTATTATGATCAGTCTTCCAGTGCCAGGTGTGAATCTTATCAAAGCTGCTGCAGTAATACATGCAAACCACACCCATATGGCCACACCCACTTTCACTAGCCACACCCACGCTGCACATTCTACCCTTGTAAGAGATTGTATCTCACTGGCAAGTATCAAAGTGGGTCTGTACACATGTTTGATTAGTTACAGTGCAGGTTTATGTATGACATCATGCTAAGGGGCGGGGCAAGACCAGGCCTTGCAGTCTAGGGGGCGGAACTCCAAGTTAGCTGACCAGGGTTCTACTAGCGCTCCGACCGATTTAACGCACATGCGCACTCCGGGATCAGTCAGCTGGGTAGGCGTTCCCGGATCAATACATCACGCGGTTACCGGGTCAGCTGACAGGTCACGCGGTTCTCGTGGCATCAGGCGGAGCCTGCCCCCCGTGTCACGTGACGGCGGCGGGTGGAGCTGCTCGGTTGATGCGGAGGGATCGGTCCGTGGTGTGAACATGGTGAGTGTACGGGTACATGTGGAGGAGGAGGGTGGGACGGAAAGGCATGGCGGCGGCTGGAGAGGCGTGTATATGAGGCGGGAGGTGTCAGGGCCTAGCAGTGCGGGACACCCGGCTGGATCTGTCATTACTTCACTCACTTCTGTCTGACAACTCCACACCAACTTCTATAAGGAGCTCCGTGCGGTGCAGGGATAGGCCTGCTCGTCATAGGAGCCTGTGGCCTGCCAGGGTCAGGGAGAGGGCGGGCTGTGCAGGCTCTGGAAGTTATTCAGTGCCAATGTATGGAGACTGCTATGAGCCAGGCTTCTCGTAGGGGACACAACCACCTCCCTGACACTCGCTGAGGATCCAACTTTGTTATTGGGATTCATAGGCTGACAGCAGGCTCTTTATTTGTAAACAAAGTCCTCTTTAAGATGGGAAAACCAACCTCTTGCTGACCATGTAATGTATAGGTTTGGTGGCAGCTGTGGGGGGTGCCAATCTGTGACCGATGGTACCGAGCTCTCTGCTGGCGGTCCGGGCTCCCAATTATGTCATCACATTGACAGCCAATCGCAGGGATCCTATGATCAGGAAGTCTCTCCCTCCTTCTGGCATTAGGATTCATGTAACCTGTATGTAAACCCTACACTTCTCTTATTGGTTCTCTTCTTGGTGTTTTTAAATTGTGAATACTCCCCTGTCTGATGGTCCCTCGCCGGCATCATCTACTGACTCCCAGTCTTCGGGCCTCTTCATTGGCTGGTGGGGAATGACATCACTCCTGCACATGCGCAGAAGCTAGTCACCCCAGGACTGTAAGCTGAGCTGCCCAATGCGCAGGCGCTGGTCATCCCGGCACTTTGAGCTGAGGTGCACGAGCTCGCCCCAACAGGTTTTGCTCCACCCCGGAGCTTAGTCATGGGGATCACTCTGCCACTAAAAGAAGAGGATCAGGGCTGCTTGTTTTTATTTGTATATATTTTTTTTTTTTTTCATTCCAATTTTTAGAACCACTTTAATGTGGCCACCACATCTAAGGGCCAGTAAGCTGCAATACTTTCGAGGCATCTTGGGAAATGCAAACGTGCAGTGAAGCCTTCTGGCTTCACAGCCGGTTTCCTACTGTGCTGCACTTTCTGAATGGTCCCGCAATCTTCTGGGACCTGTGTGTGTCCCAGTGGGCTGTGGGGTGAGGAGGAGGGTCTGGACATTGTCGTAGATCCCCGTGGGAGTCAAAACCAGGTACCGGTTACCCGGTGGAGCTCCACTTTAAGGATCCAATCACACCAGAACATGGTATGGGACAGACCCGTTTTCTGCACCCCACGGGAACGAGCTGCTCTTGTTAGACACGCACAACAATGGCACTCCAAAGACCTCTAATGCATACAGCACGTTTGTGGCCACCAAATTTCATAGTATCGCAGAATCATACAGTTTGATGTGGCGCTATTTTTAAGTTGCTCTTGCTGTACTTTTCAGCATTCTTGTGCATTTGGCAGTCCAGTGAAAAAATGGGCTGTCAAAACCGGATGCTCAAAAAACCTGCAGGCCACTCTGGTGTGAGCCAGCCCAAAGGTCCGCAAGGGAGAAGATGATCACACGGCCAAAATAAGCATCCTTATCTTTGTGTAACGATTTGTGACTGGAGCCTAATGGCATATTTAGGGCTCATTTTTACAGGTGTCTGAGGGTGCACTAACACTGGGACTGCTTTAACTGTACTGTGCCATCGATCAATTGCACCCACATCGAAATATACGGACGTGTTGTGGGCACACTACTATTAACTGCTGCGTAAACTGTTGGCGCTATATAAATCCTGTATAATAATAATTAACCAGTGATCCTTGCTTCAATCCATAGTCATCCATGGAGACTTCACTGCTCCCGCACAGTTTGCACTCACACTGAGGCAAACTGACTCCAATAGAACCATGCCAAGGACACCCTCCTACAAGGGGTCCCGGGTGTGGTTTGGAGCACTCACTACACAGACTAACCCAAGGGGGTGAGTGGCACCTAGGACCAGTTAAAATTACTAGTGTGAGTGCACTCTAAAATGCCACATATAGCTTCTAGTTTTGTACACATCTAAACACAGCAGTATAGGAAGCAATGGAGCCATGCATGTCTGCAGTGTGTAATTACATATAAATGTGTGGAAACAAATGTAAGGTCAGTAGATTTGTTCATATCTAAATGTAAGTATTTTAGGTACATATTTTATGCAGGGTCTTCTGCTAGTTTTGCCAGCAAGAATCTGCATTCCAGGCAGAATATGTGCATATAGCAGTGTGAATGAAGCCTTCCTGTCTGGGATATACTTCTACTGATGGTTGGATTTACTAAAAAAAACATAAACCTTCCACAATATTGCAGTAAGAAGTACATGTGATGGGGGGGAGAATAGAAGCACAGATTGTGATGTAAATGGCAGATCAGGACTTTTACTGCCTACAAACACACAGAATGCAGCTGGCAGCTCCTGAGATAACACAAATGTGTATTCTGGTGTTCTAGCAGCCAGCAGTACCCTATTGCATCAAGCTGAATGCAACTTCCTGTGCCCTTATGTGCTCCTACAGTTCTCATTTTCCATCTCGGCTTTTATCTAACTTGTATAAATAAAATTTGCATGTATTTGTAAAAGAGGCATGCTACAAGTTTTATGAATAGATCATAACAGCTAGCTGGCAGGTTTCTGATGATGAAAGCTAGCTGAACCCTAATGCGTGTCAATTAGGACAACACCCATGTATTATAAGAAAGTTTACTTGTGCAGTTTTCAAATCTGACCTTCAGGCAGTGAATGGAAATTTATAAAGCGGTACTAAAGGCTAAACATTTTCTTTTACCTTCATGTAGTCATAGCATTACTGTAAAATACCCCAGTACATTCACCCCAAAATCCCATAACAGCCTGCTGTCCATTCTCCAAACTTCCTGTTTATTTTTAGTGTGTGTTTGTTTTTTGTTTTTTTTTGTTTTTTTTTTTTTGTGTGTTTTTGTTATGCAATATATAAATTAGGGATGAGCCTGATGTTCGCCAAACAGCGAACATTATGCAGTGTTTGCGGCAAATTTGAAAGCCGCGAAACACCGTTAAAGTCTATAGGACGTTAACATGAAAAAACAAAAGTGCTTATTCTAAAGGCTTGTATGCAGTTTATTGCCATAAAAAGTGTTTGGGGACTTGGGTCCTGCCCCAGGGTATCAATGCAAAAAAAAGTTTTAAAAAACAGCTGGTGTTTTTTTTTTTTTTTTTTGAGCAGTGATTTTAACCACTTACGGACTAAGCCTCTTTCTGAGATTTGTTGTTTACAAGCTAAAAACAGTTTTTTTTTTTTTTTTTTTTGCTAGAAAATTACTTAGAAACCCCAAACATTATACGTTTTTTTTATTTTTATTATTTTTTTCTAACACCCTAGAGAATAAAATGGCGGTTGTTAGAATACCTTCTGTCACACCATATTTGCGCAGCGGTCTTACAAGTGCACTTTTTTGGGAAAAAAGACACTTTTTTGATTTAAAAAATAAGACAATAGTAAAGTTAGCCCAATTTTTTTTTTTTTTTTTTATGTTGTGAAAGATAATGTTACACCGAGTAAATTGATGCCCAACGTTTCAAAATTGCGCCCGCTCGTGGAATGGCGACAAACTTTTACCCTTAAAAAATTCTACAGGTTGCATGTTTTAAGTTACAGAGAAGATCTAGGGCTAGAATTATTGCTCTCACTCTACTGATCATGGTGATACCTCAGGTGTGGTTTGAACACCGTTTTCATATGTGGGTGCTACTCACGTATGCGATCGCTTCTGCACGCGAGCTCGTCGGGACGGGCGCGTTTAAAATTTAAAAAAAAAAATTATTTTTGTTTGTTTATACCTTTTTTTTTTTTTTTTTTTTTTTTTTTTTTTTTTTTTAAAATGTCAATTTTAATTTCTATTACAAGGAATGCCCTTTGGGTCTGGTATGAATATTAAGGGGAACCCTGAACCAAAAAAATAAAAAATTGCGTGGTAGTCCCCCCCAAAATCCATACCAGGCCCTTCAGGTCTGGTATGGATATTAAGGGGAACCCTGCGCCAAAAAAGAAAAAAAATTACGTAGGGGTCCCCCCCACATCCATACCAGACCTGATTTTAAGGGGAACCCTGCGCCAAAATTTAAAAAAGAAATGGCGTAGGTGTTCTCCCCAAAATCTATACCAGACCCTTATCCGAGCATGCTACCTAGCAGGCCGCAGGAAAAGGGGGGGTGAGAGAGCGTGCCCCCCCCCCCGAACCGTACCAGGCCACATGCCCTCAACAGGGGGAGGGTGCTTTGGATGGGGACGAGGGCCTCATCCCCACAACCCTTGCCCGGTGGTTGTGGGGGTCTGCGGGTGGAGGGCTTATTGGAATCTGGAAGCCCCCTTTAACAAGGGGACCCTCAGATCCCGCCCCCCCCATGTGAATTGGTAACAGGTACATTGTACCCCTACCATTTCACAAAAAAGTGTGAAATATAGTAAAGGAGACAAGTCCTTTATTAAAAGATAAAAAAAATCCATCTCACGCCGCCGAACTGAAAAAAGAAAAAAAAAAGCCACAATAGCTCCGCCTACATGGGAGGCTCCCGCCGAGTGATGCTTCTTCTCGATGACAGCTGCTATATAGCTGAGGGCGGGGCCACCCGGTAACATAAACGGGTGACCCCCCCTGACGTCAGAGGTAGGGGGGGTTGCCCGTTTACGCCACAGAGTGGCCCCGCGCAATTGTCATTTAATGTGACGCAGTGCAGTATTGCAAGAAATGGCCTGGTCATTAAGGGGGTAAAACCTTCTGGGGCTGAAGTGGTAACCTTTACGACTATTGTGCATTATATTTAAAATCATATCCATGAAAAAAAAGTGTCTATTATGGTGCACAGGAGAATTTTAAATACTTCCCTTGTGGAGGCTAATTATAAGGTATTGTATAAATACATACAAAACAGCGCTCGGAAATAAATTTAAATTTAAATAATAATCTTCAAAATCTAACTATCCTGTTGCAGCTGCTAGATGAAAGTGCTGGCACTTTAATAATATGTAAACGAAAATCTGCGCTGGCAACTCACCAAGTAGATAATTTATAAAATATGACAAGATCAAATAATAAATACACTATGCAGATAGTTGTGAATGTGAAAAAATCAGAAATAAAATATAGAAATTAAAATATAAAACTTGCACAATTTACTGTGTGCTGGGTGAAATTGTGCACAAATACACTGACAGGCTGGGTGACTACAATGTAATAGAGAGCAAATCAGAAATATATATGTACACACAAATAATGTGGTCTAAATGGATGATCCAAAAAAAAAACACCCAAACACTATGCGACTATAAGGCGATAAAATATCGCTATACTGATGCAAAAAATATATGTACTCCCATATATTGGTGATCACAAATAACAATGAAGTGGGCCTCTATGAGGAATAAACACCAAATTATATGTGAAACAAGAAAGTTAATTAAATCAAAAATTGCAAATGACAGAGTAACTAGTTCAAAATGTTCCTTCACAAAAGGACAATCAGCAGACTTCAAACTTTTTCATCCATATGATAAGTCTGGGCAAGAAGGTATGCTGATGTTGGTGATGGTTACGAGGAAACTTTTGGGACCACAAAGCTCGCGTTCCACCAAAAGAAAAGACATATAGTATAAAACCTTATGATACCGTGGGATCACCTGCGCATATAAGCGCTACTCACGGGACCGATGTGCAGAGCAGGCATTCAGATACTTGGTCGGTGTTCGCCGCTGAACGGCGTGCGTTCCACCAACTCCAGGAAGTGATGTCACTGGTTTACAGGCGTAGGCAGGATGTTGCGTTGACGCGTTTCGCCCCTCCCCCAGTCTTTGATAACGCCCTGGAGGAGGGGCGAAACGCGTCGACGCAACATCCTGCCTACACCTGTAAACCAGTGACATCACTTCCTGGAGTTGGTGGAACGCACGCCGTTCAGCGGCGAACACCGACCAAGTATCTGCCTGCTCTGCACATCTGTCCCGTGAGTAGCGCTTATATGCGCAGGTGATCCCACAGTATCATAAGGTTTTATACTATATGTCTTTTCTTTTGGTGGAACGCGAGCTTTGTGGTCCCAAAAGTTTCCTCGTAACCATCACCAACATCAGCATACCTTCTTGCCCAGACTTATCATATGGATGAAAAAGTTTGAAGTCTGCTGATTGTCCTTTTGTGAAGGAACATTTTGAACTAGTTACTCTGTCATTTTGCAATTTTTGATTTAATTAACTTTCTTGTTTCACATATAATTTGGTGTTTATTCCTCATAGAGGCCCACTTCATTGTTATTTGTGATCACCAATATATGGGAGTACATATATTTTTTGCATCAGTATAGCGATATTTTATCGCCTTATGGTCGCATAGTGTTTGGGTGTGTGTTTTTTTTTTTTTTTTTTGGATCATCCATTTAGACCACATTATTTGTGTGTACATATATATTTCTGATTTGCTCTCTATTACATTGTAGTCACCCAGCCTGTCAGTGTATTTGTGCACAATTTCACCCAGCACACAGTAAATTGTGCAAGTTTTTTATGTTTTTTATTTCTGATTTTTTCACATTCACAACTATCTGCATAGTGTATTTATTATTTGATCTTGTCATATTTTTAGGGCTGAAACAACTAATCGATTAATCGACAACTAATCGATTATGAAATCGATTACTATTTTCATAATCGATTAATCGGCCAGTAACAAAATGGGTTTAAAAAAACCTAAAATAGTAAAACCTAATAGAAGGTAATAAAGAGATGCGGCGCTAAATTGTAATTGAACAGAAACACTCATAATTAAATACAAAAGGGTTAGACAAACCACTAAATAAATGAATAATATGGTGGATGAACGTGGGGATAGAGGTAAAATGAAACACTGCTATCCAATAATCAATCAATAAAAAGTGAATAAACGCATTGGTGAAGCAAATTCATACACTGATACTCTAAAGTTTGGTAGTGATTAATTACTCAAGGTGAATAAGGTAACATATTCAGTGAAAATATCCCAAAAATTTAAATAAAAGTCCAAAAAAATGCATAAACCAACAAAAAAGGGGTGCGTGATGGAAAGGAAAAGTGCCAAAAAAGTGAAGATAAAGATGCAGATAGGGAATCCTCAATGAGTCTTCACACCCAAGATGTAATATCAGATGCGCTTACCAAATCCCAATGACTGCTGTTACGGCAGTCATAAAACGGCACAGGGAATATATAGGTCTCCCCACAACCTCAGCAAACGATGCCCGTGAGCGGCAGGTAGGACGTCGTCTGGGGATTGGCCAATCCCCAGATGACGTCCTATCGTGACGAAACGCGTAGGGAGGAGCCTGCGACGTCACCACGTCTGTTCTCGTGTTGGGCATACACAAACCTAGGAAGCGGAGGCAGTAGACGGAGACGCTGATCTGGCTGACATTTCGTTTCATGCTGTTGATTCATTGATGTCCTGTAAGTGCAATTCTTTTTAATCGACTGTGCAGACTTTATTACGCTATGGCTTGTCCTCTTGTCTTTTATTCCTGAGATATTACCTGCCGCTCACGGGCATCGTTTGCTGAGGTTGTGGGGAGACCTATATATTCCCTGTGCCGTTTATGACTGCCGTAACAGCAGTCATTGGGATTTGGTAAGCGCATCTGATATTACATCTTGGGTGTGAAGACTCATTGAGGATTCCCTATCTGCATCTTTATCTTCACTTTTTTGGCACTTTTCCTTTCCATCACGGACCCCTTTTTTGTTGGTTTATGCATTTTTTTTGGACTTTTATTTAAATTTTTGGGATATTTTCACTGAATATGTTACCTTATTCACCTTGAGTAATTAATCACTACCAAACTTTAGAGTATCAGTGTATGAATTTGCTTCACCAATGCGTTTATTCACTTTTTATTGATTTTTTTTATTGATTGATTATTGGATAGCAGTGTTTTCATTTTACCTCTATCCCCACGTTCATCCACCATATTATTCATTTATTTAGTGGTTTGTCTAACCCTTTTGTATTTAATTATGAGTGTTTCTGTTCAATTACAATTTAGCGCCGCATCTCTTTATTACCTTCTATGATGAGATTTGGAGACTAGATCTTGGTGCAGGCTGCTTCTGTGTCATACTATTTTTATTTTGATCATTACCCTGAGTGCAGCTTTTACTTGGTTTTGTTCTAGTAAAACCTAATATAGTACAAAAAGAGCAAATAATTGCTACTGCAAATATTACTTTCACAGTTCTTCACTAAAAAAATTAACCCCTTACAGTAGTGGTGGTCTGCTTTTTTTTGTACTATAAAGGGGTAATTTTAGTTTTTTTCGCCCTTAGACCTGGTTCACATCTATGTGTTTTTTTTTGTGCATTTTGCAGAAACGCTCTACAGTTCATTCACATGGTTTCCTATGGGACACATTCACGCAAAATGGTGCTTTTTTGGTTCAGTATACTTCAATAGAGAAGCTGCAGAAAAGCATGTAATGCGTTTTTGCAGCAATATGTGTTTTTTGATCTGCCCAACAACAAATTGGCCAAAGAAATGCAAAAACGCAAATCGCAGCAAAATCACGTGCACAAAAATCAAAATGCACAGCAAAAAGCACTGCAGAAACAGATGAAAAGCACACTGCATAGGTGTGTACTGAGCCTTATGCTGGCCACACGGATCAATTTTCAGGCGAGAATATTCAGACGAAAAATCTTTGTACATTCACTGAATGAAAGAACGAACGTTCTTAAAATTACATTTTTTTTGAAGGAAGACATTGTTTTTGTTTTTAATAAAAAAATGTGATCACTGAGTCTGATGATATTTACCAGATTCACCCTTTAATAGTATATAGAGTAAATCTCCTCTAATAGTATATACAGTATATCTCCTCTAATAGTATATACAGTATATCTCTTCTGTCTGTTATACTCAGAGTGGATTCGATATTTTGCTCCCTAACCATATAGTTGGTTATTTATTTTTACCACTGCATAGAGATATTTAAGAATAAATTACCTTTTTTAAAACTGTACACATAAACTAAATTATACACCACACTTTTTTTTAAGGTTATTAACCGAATAATCGATTAATCGAAACAATAATCGGCCAACTAATCGATTATGAAAATAATCGTTAGTTGCAGCCCTACATATTTTATAAATTATAAGGTATTGTCACAATGGTACCTTGTACCCACAAGGTTGGCGAAAGTATCTGGATGCATCCCCTCTCTGTTTCAGGGGTTGCGGTCAGGAAGGAAGCATGCTCCACATTTGGTGGACATGCCCAAAAGTAAATCGGTACAGGACAAGAATATTCAACCTGGTATATTCAGTGAGCGGATTGAATATTCCTTAAAACGTTAGGTCAGAAAATAGTGCCATCTTATCAAGTGAGTTACCTAAACATCTTGGGACTCTCGCCTTCTTTATCTTTCTGGCAACTAAGATTACTATAGTGAGAGCATGGAAAACTCCTTTAATAAATCTAGCAATAGTGAAAAACAAAATCTCCTGGATCATGATAAATGAAAAATTAGCTAGTATCCTTCGTGACCAACATCGCTTTGAAAAGGTCTGGAACCCCTGGATCAGATACCTTTTTAGTCCCTTTGGGGGGGCTGGCACAGTGGTCTGGAGCGTGGGGATCGGTGGTAAATCTTTTTTTCATCCTCTTCCATTAAATTTCTACTATGAGTTACAATTCTGACCTCTCCCCCACCCCCTTTTCCCTGTATGTCTAAGAGCTTTAAAGGTTGCTTTAACCCTCGCCCATGTTTGCTAAAATGACATATATGTTGATACTTAACATACTATGCCTATATCATCTTGACCGTTGCACTCAGTGCATTTTATATGTCTTTATCTAGGCCCCTTGGGCATAGACGGCTGTTGGCAGTAGTTGGGGTAAAGCTTTATCGCAAAAAGAATGTGTTTATTTCGATTTGTTTTTGCTGTAACACCATGGTTTAATATATACTAGTACTACTTTGTACCTCCATTGTTTGCCTAAAAGTTTTTTCAATAAAAATTATTGGGGGGGGGGGGGAGCTTTTAGTACTACTTTAATATAAAAGATGTGTATATCTATATCTCCCTTCCAGCCTTCATATAGCTCATTGTCTGACTCCTAGTTAAAATGCCCGTATATCCCACTTCTTCTGGGTGTATTTATTAAATATATATAGTACCTTGAAAAAGTATTCATACCCCTTGAAATTTTCCACATTTTGTCATGTTACAACCAAAAACATAAATGTACTTTTATTGGGATTTTGTATGATAGACCAACACAAAGTGGCACATAATCGTAAAGTGGAAGGAAAATGATAAATGGTTTTCAAACTGTTTTACAAATAAATATGTGAAAAGTGTGGGTGTATTTGTATTCAGCCCCCCCTGAGTCAATACTTTGTAGAACCACCTTTCACTGCAATTACAGCTACAAGTCTTTTTGGGGATGTTTCTACCAGGTTTGCACATCTAGAGTAGGGCTGCAGCTAACAATTTTCATAATCTATTAGTTGGACAATTATTGTTTCGATTAATATCCTTAAAAGTGTGATGTATAATTTAGTTAATATGTAAAGTTTAAAAAAAAAAAGGCAATTTATTCTTAAATATCTCTATGCAGTGGTAAATATAAATAATCAACTATATGGTTAGAGAGCAAAATATCGAATTCACTCTGAGAATAACAGATAGAAGAGATATACTGTATATACTATTAGAGGAGATGGCGTTAGAAGAGATATACTGTGTATATACTATTAGAGGTTTAATCTGGTAAATATCATCAGACTCGGATCTTTTTTTAAGATAAAAAAAAAAAGTTAGACTGTTTTGCAGATTTTCAAACAGAACTGTAATATAATAATATGCTGGCCTTACAAAAACAATGTCTTCCTTAAAAAAAAAAAGCTCCATTTTGAGAACGTTCGCTCGATTTTCGAATCGTTAGTGGGTTCAAAACGACGTTCGTTTTCAACCACAGTGACAGGAAAATTTAGAAATAATAGAATACTTATTGTTTAAAGGAATATTCAGACAGTGTAGGTGGTTTTCGTTCAGAAATTGCATTCCTTTTAACCACTTCAGCCCCGGAAGGATTTACCCCCTTCCTGACCAGAGCACTTTTTACAATTCGGCACTGCGTCGCTTTAACTGCTAATTGCGCGGTCATGCAATGGTGTACCCAAACGGAATTTGCGTCCTTTTCTTCCCACAAATAGAGCTTTCTTTTGATGGTATTTGATCACCTCTGCCGTTTTTTATTTTTTGCTCTATACACGGAAAAAGACCGAAAATTTTGAAAAAAAATGATATTTTCTACTTTTTGTTCTAAAAAAAATCCAATAAACTCAATTTTAGTCATACATTTAGGCCAAAATGTATTCGGCCACATGTCTTTGGTAAAAAAAATGTCAATAAGTGTATATTTATTGGTTTGCGCAAAAGTTATAGCGTCTACAAACTAGGGTACATTTTCTGGAATTTACACAGCCTTTAATTTATGACTACCTATGTCGTTTCTTGAGGTGCTAAAATGGCAGGGCAGTACAAAACCCCCACAAATGACCCCATTTTGGAAAGTAGACACCCCAAGGAATTTGCTGAGAGGCATGTTGAGCCCATTGAATATTCATTTTTTTGTCCCAAGTGATTGAATAATGACAAAAAAAAAAAAATAATTACAAAAAGTTGTCACTAAATGATATATTGCTCACACAGGCCATGGGCATATGTGGAATTGCACCCCAAAATACATTTAGCTGCTTCTCCTGAGTACGGGGATACCACATGTGTGGGACTTTTTGGGAGCCTAGCCGCGTATGGGGCCCCGAAAACCAATCACTGCCTTCAGGATTTCTAAGGGCGTACATTTTTGATTTTACTCCTCACTACCTATCACAGTTTTGAAGGCCATAAAATGCCCAGATGACATAAAACCCCCCCCAAATGACCCCATTTTGGAAAGTAGACACCCCAAGCTATTTGCTTTGAGGCATGTTGAGTCCATGGAATGTTTTATATTTTGACACAAGTTGCGGGAAAGTGACAAATTTTTTTTTTTTTTTTTTTGCACAAAGTTGTCACTAAATGATATATTGCTCACACAGGCCATGGGGATATGTGGAATTGCACCCCAAAATACATTTAGCTGCTTCTCCTGAGTATGGGGATACCACATGTGTGGGACTTTTTGGGAGCCTAGCCGCGTACGGGACCCCGAAAACCAATCACTGCCTTCAGGATTTCTAAGGGCGTACATTTTTGATTTTACTCCTCACTGCCTATCACAGTTTCGGAGGCCATGGAATGCCCAGGTGGCACAACCCCCCCCCAAATGACCCCATTTTGGAAAGTAGACACCCCAAGCTATTTGCTGAGAGGCATGGTGAGTATTTTGCAGCTCTCATTTGTTTTTGAAAATAAAGAAAGACGAGAAAAAAAAATTTTTTTTTTTCAATTTTCAAAACTTTGTGACAAAAAGTGAGGTCTGCAAAATACTCACTATACCGCTCATCAAATAGCTTGGGGTGTCTACTTTCCAAAATGGGGTCATTTGGGTTTTTTTTTTGCCACCTGGGCATTCCATGGCCTCCGAAACTGTGATAGGCAGTGAAGAGTGAAATCAAAAATTTACGGCCTTAGAAAGCCTGAAGGCGGTGCTTGGTTTTCGGGGTCCCGTACGCGGCTAGGCTCCCAAAAAGTCTCACACATGTGGTACTCAGGAGAAGCAACAGAATGTATTTTGGGGTGTAATTTCACATATTCCCATGGCATGTTTGAGCAATATATCATTTAGTGACAACTTTGCGCAAAAAAAAATAAAAAAAATAAAAAATTGTCTCTTTCCCGCAACTTGTGTCACAATATAAATTATTCCATGGACTCAACATGACTCTCAGCAAATAGCTTGGGGTGTCTACTTTCCAAAATGGGGTCATTTGGGGGGGTTTTGAACTGTCCTGGCATTTTATGCACAACATCTAGAAGCTTATGTCACACATCACCCACTCTTCTAACCACTTGAAGACAAAGCCCTTTCTGACACTTATTGTTTACATAAAAAAATAATTTTTTTTTGCAAGAAAATTACTTTGAACCCCCAAACATTATATATTTTTTTTAAAGCAAATGCCCTACAGATTAAAATGGTGGGTGTTTCATTTTTTTTTTCACGCAGTATTTGCGCAGCGATTTTTCAAACGCATTTTTTGGGGAAAAAACACACTTTTTTACATTTTAATGCACTAAAACACACTATATTGCCCAAATGTTTGATGAAATAAAAAAGATGATCTTAGGCCGAGTACATGGATACCAAACATGACATGCTTTAAAATTGCGCACAAACGTGCAGTGGCGACAAACTAAATACATTTTTAAAAGCCTTTAAAAGCCTTTACAGGTTACCACTTTAGATTTACAGAGGAGGTCTACTGCTAAACTTACTGCCCTCGATCTGACCTTCGCGGCAATACCTCACATGCATGGTGCAATTGCTGTTTACATTTGACGCCAGACCGACGCTTGCGTTCGCCTTAGCGCGAGAGCAGGGGGGACAGGGGTGCTTTTTTTTTTTTTTTTTTTTTTTTTTTTTTTTTTTTCTTTATTATTATTATTTTTTTATCTTATTTTTAAACTGTTCCTTTCATTTTTTTTTAAAAATCATTTTTATTGTTATCTCAGGGAATGTAAATATCCCCTATCATAGCAATAGGTAGTGACAGGTACTCTTTTTTGCAAAAATTGGGGTCTATTAGACCCTAGATTTCTCCTCTGCCCTCAAAGCATCTGACCACACCAAGATCGGTGTGATAAAATGCTTTCCCAATTTCCCAATGGCGCTGTTTACATCCGGCGAAATCTAAGTCATAAAATGCTCGTAGCTTCCGGTTTCTTAGGCCATAGAGATGTTTGGAGCCACTCTGGTCTCTGATCAGCTCTATGGTCAGCTGGCTGAATCACCGGCTGCATTTTCAGGTTCCCTGTTGAGACAGGAGAGCCAGAGAAAAACACGGAAGACGTTGGGGGGGGGGGGGCATTCCCTCCCACTGCTTGTAAAAGCAGTCTAGAGGCTAATTAGCCGCTAGGATTGCTTTTACATGAAAGCCGACCGCTGGCTGAAAAGAATGATACCAAGATAATACCTAAACCTGCAGGCATCATTCTGGTATAACCACTCAAAGTCGTGAATGGCGTACCTGAAGACAAAAAAATGGTTAACAATAAAGCACAGTAAACGGTAAAGTATAAAAAATTGCATACCTGAAAAACAAACATGATAAAACATAATAACAATAAAACATTGCAGAATAGAATACAGTAAAAAAGAGCAGAACAATAGAGAGAGAGAATAGAGAGAGAGAAGAATAAAACGACAACTATTTTTTTTTTTATTTTATATTTTTGTATGTGTTTTTTTTTTTTTTTTTGTAACTAACTTTTATAACTGTAACCGGTTCCAGGTTCGGGTCTCTCAAAATGCGATGGCATCTTGGGAGACCCTGTGAAAGTGCGCCTAGTCTGTGGAATGCTGTACCCTACGCTAATAGTCAACTAGTGCATGGTAGCGTTCAAAATATTCACCAATGCAAAGACCAGGATTGTCAGGACAGGAGGGACAATAATAGCGGGTGTCACGCCTATATCCGCGCTTGCTGCAGACACAACATCTTTTTTGGGGGGGTTCGCTGGGTAGGGGTACTCGGGAGGACATAAAGAAAATGCCTCTCATGCAGCCGACTGCATTTGGTTGGGGATGTGAATGGGGGAAGTACGGGCGCTGCAGAAGCGGTGGGTTCCCAATTAGGATTGGCGAATGCAGCAGGAAGGGCACTATGGGCACGACGGGCCTGTGTTTGTCTTTTTGGTGGCAGCGGGACACTACTTGTGCTTGCCACCTCACCAGCTTGAACTGCACTTATGGGACTCGCCACGTCACCAAGTGTTACTGCAGTGCTGGTTTGACTACGACCGGGGTGTACTAGGCCGCTGGCGCTTGCCAGTTCACCAAAACGCTACCAAAAAAACTGTTAGCGATCGCAGGGATCAGGCCTGACTCTGCGAACGCTGCAGTTATGCGTTTAGTGTTCTGTAAGTGACAGTGATCGATCGATACTGCACTTGGGTGGGCTGGGCTGGGCCGGGCGGAGGGGCAAAACGCAGGTGCTAGCAGGTATCTGGGCTGATCCCGCTAACACTGCGTTTGTGGGAACCCTAAACTGCTGGGGACGCTAGTATAGATCTGATCAGATCAGATATTGATCCGTTCATATACTATACCACTAAGGGAGGCGTATGCTGCGTGCGTGGGTGTTAGCGGTACTGGCGCTAATCTGACGCTGCCTGGGGCTGGTGCTTGCCAGTTCACCAAAACGCTACCAAAAAAACTGTTAGCGATCGCAGGGATCAGGCGTGACTCTGCGAACGCTGCAGTTATGCGTTTAGTGTTTTGTAAGTGACAGTGATCGATTGATACTGCACTTGGGTGGGCTGGGCCGGGCGGACGGGAAAAACGCAGGTGCTAGCAGGTATCTGGGCTGATCCCGCTAACACTGCGTGTTTGGGAACCCTAAACTGCTGGGGACGCTAGTATAGATCTGATCGGATCAGATATTGATCCGTTCAGATACTATACCACTAAGGGAGGTGTACGGTGCGTGCGTGGGTGTTAGCGCTACTGGCGCTAACCTGACGCTGGCTGGGGCTGGTGCTTGCCAGTTCACCAAAACGCTACCAAAAAAACTGTTAGCGATCGCAGGGATCAGGCCTGACTATGTGAACGCTGCAGTTATGCGTTTAGTGTTTTGTAAGTGACAGTGATCGATCGATACTGCACTTGGGTGGGCTGGGCTGGGCCGGGCGGAGGGGCAAAACGCAGGTGCTAGCAGGTATCTGGGCTGATCCCGCTAACACTGCGTTTTCGGGAACCCTAAACTGCTGGGGACGCTAGTATAGATCTGATTGGATCAGATATTGATCCGTTCAGATACTATACCACTAAGGGAGGCGTATGCTGCGTGCGTGGGTGTTAGCGGTACTGGCGCTAATCTGACGCTGCCTGGGGCGACGCATATCACCGCCGGGCGATCAGGGGGCTAAACCTTTATTCGGTAATAAACGGCGGGTGCCCTGACACTATAAAAAATAAACGAACTAACCAGCGTCACCCGTAACAGTTATACGGTGATCAGTGGTGAAAGGGTTAACTAGGGGGCAATCAAGGGGTTAAAACATTTATTAGGTAGTATATGGGGGTCCCTGTCGCTATAAAACCCTGACGGCGAACCTAAATATTTATGTCCCTAACTAGCGTCACCAGCGACACTAATACAGCGATCAGAAAAATGATCGCTTAGCAACACTGGTGACAGGGGGTGATCAAGGGGTTAAAACTTTATTAGGGGGGGTTAGGAGGGTACCCTAGACCTAAAGGGGGCCTAACATTCACTGCCCTAACACACTAACTGTCACAAACTGACACCAATACAGTAATCAGAAAAAAAAAAAAAACCTGCTTTGTGTCAGTTTGTGACGGGGGGGGGGGGGGTGATTGGGGGGGATCGGGGTGTAATGTGTGCCTGGCATGTTCTACTGTGTGTGTGTGTGTGTGTGTGTGTGTGTGTGTGTGTGTGTTGTGCACTCACATTACAGTCTTCTCTCCTCGGCCCGGAACGGAAAATACCGAGCCGAGGAGTGATGACATCATTTCCTCTGCCTCTGTGTACAATACAGAGGCAGGGAAATGATCCCATTGGCTGGGAGCGATCGCGAGGGGGGGGCCACGAATGGATGGCCTCCCCCTCACCACCGATCGCCGGGGGACATTTGCCGACCGTCGCAGGCACCGGGGGGGGGGGGGGGTCCGATCGGACCCCCCCACCCGCGGGCAGGCAGGGACGTACAGGTAAGCCCTTATGCCTGCCCGTGCCGCTTTGTCGACGTACATCTGTGTGCGGCGGTCGGCAAGTGGTTAAAACAGAATGTTAAAAGCAAGTGAAAATTTCAAACATTCTTTCATTCAGCGAATGTACAAAGATTTTTTCATATGAATATTCTCATCTGAAAATTGATCCATGTGGCCAGCATAAGGCTCAGTCCACACCTATGCAGTTTGCTTTTGATCTGTTTCTACACTGCTTTTTGCTGTGTTTTAAGTACAGTATAGAGTTCAGGCACTTACTGACATGTATGGATGATGTACTGAGCTGTATGTGTGCTTCACTGTATCTCCTGATATGTAAACAAATAAATAATGCAGGCCAACTAATCGGCTGGCTTAATTAATCGATTATGAAAATAGTAATCGATTCATTTCATAATCGATTAGTTGTTTCAGCCCTAACCTAGAGAGTGACATTTTTGCCCATTCTTCTTTTTAAAATAGCTCAAGCTCTGTCAGATTGGATGGAGGGCGTCTGTGAACAGCAATTTTCAAGTCTTGCCACAGATTCTCAATTGGATTTAGGTGTGGACTTTGGGCCATTCTAACATATATATGCTTTGATCTAAACCATTCCATTATAGCTCTGGCTGTATGTTTAGGGTGATTGTCCTGCTGGAAGGAAGTCTCAAGTCTTTTACAGACTAACAGGTCTTCCTCTAAGATTGCCCTGTATTTGGCTCCATTCATCTTCCCATTAACTTTTTTTTTTTTTATTACCGCCCCATTAACTCTGACCAGCTTCCCTGTCCCTGCTGAAGAAAAGCATCCCCACAGCATGATGCTGCTACCACCATGTTTCATGGTGAGGGTGATGTGCAGTGTTAGTTTTCCACAACACATAGCGTTTTGCTTTTAGGCCAAAGAGGTAAATTTTGGTCTCATCAGACCAGAGCACCTTGCAAACGGGACTTCTTATGGCTTTCTTTCAACAATGGCTTTCTTCTTGCCACTCTTCTATAAAGGCCAGATTTGTGGAGTGCACAACTAATAGTTGTCCTGTGGACAGAATCTCCCACCTAAACTGTGGATCTCTGCGGCTCCTCCAGAGTTACCATGGGCCTCTTGGCTGCTTCTCCGATTATTGCTCTCCTTACCCGGCGTGCCATACTTTATATTTATATATATATATATATATATATCTATCTATATATATATATATATATATATATATATATATATATATATCTCTATATATATATATCTCTATATATATATATATATATATATATATATATATATATATATATATATATATATATATATATATATATATCTATATATCATGTTGAGTCCATGGAATATTTTATATTTTGACCCAAGTTGCGGGTGACTCGGTTAAATTGATGATAGGCAACTCCTATCCTCATATTGATTAGTGGTTCCAAAATAATAACTACTGCAGTAGGGAACAGACACAAAAGATACGCTCAGCATCTTTCCAAATAACTGTTCTGCTTTATTATGACGCAATTGAAGGTTTTTATGCACATGATTACGTAGGTATCGCATTAATATTACAATTGTACGTTTATGGTAACAAGGGGCGTTACATAGGCAGGCTAATTCTAATCAGGACTCGAAAGAATGTAAACATGTACTGAAAACATTATTAGAGCTGTGTGCACAGTGAGGGCAGTGTACAATACATACAAAATACAATACAATTATATACAGAACATACAAATTTCCATTACAGTCTCCCCTCTTTTGATCACTAACTACACCTGCTATCACCTTTTTAACCTGGAACCTCCACACGCTTAGGTGGAAGTAGTCCTGGCCAAAGAGGCAAAAAAAAACTCCATTGTGGAGAAAATAGCTGAACAACTTTTTTCATTACCAAATGACTTTTCATTGTGAAAAACAAATGATTGATAAGACATATTTACAGAGTACTGGCTGTACACTCCTGTGGCCAGAATGGCCTTCTAGCTGAATTGTGGGCATGCTGACTTAGCAGCATATGTAAACACAGACAATTCTACATAAAATGGAAAACGTACAAAAGACAAAATATGACTTCAACATGGCTAAACTACTTTTCAAATATATTCCTTACAATTAAAGTAATTGAATCAAAAAGTACCCTAGACTGTGATCACAAGAGGGAAACAAATCAAACACAGAGATTTCTTTAACCACTTGCCGACCGCCTCACGCCTATATACGTGAGCAGGTCGGCACGGGCAGGCAAAATCACGTACCTGAAACGTGATGCCTTCCCGCGGGCGGGGGGTCCGATCGGACCCCCCCCCGCTGCCCTGGGTGGTCGGGTCTTGTTCGCGGGCGATTGGGGGTCAGGGGGAGGCCATCCATTGATTGCCACCCCCTCCCGATCGCTCCCACGAATCAAATGCTTCCTCTCCCTCTGTAATGTAAACAGAGGGAGAGGAAGTGATGTCATCTCTCCTGGAGCCGGTCTTTTTGATCCGACGCCGAGGAGAGAAGACATCCAAGTAAGTGCACCAACACCACACATTCAGTAGAACACGCCAGGCACACTTTTCACCCCCCGATCACCCCCCTGTACCCACTGTCACTCTGACACCAATAGCAGTGTTTTGTTTTTTTTTGCATTGGTGTCAGTTTGTCAGTTATAAGTGTTAGGGCAGTTAGGTTAGCCCCCTTTAGGTCTAGGGTACCCCCCCTTAGGTCCAGGGTACCCCCTAACCACCCCTAATAAAAGTTAACCCCTTGATTACCCCCCCGTCACCAGTGTCGCTAAGCGATCGTTTTTCTGATCGCTGTATTAGTGACACAGGTGACGCTAGTTAGGGAGGTAAGTATATAGGTTCGCTGTCAGTGTTTTATAGCGACAGGGACCCCCATATACTACCTGCTAAAGGTTTTAACCCCCTGATTGCCCCCTAGTTAACCCTTTCACCAGCGATCACCGTATAAGTGTTACGGGTGACGCTGGTTAGATAGTTTGTTTTTTGTAGTTTATTATAGTTTATTACAGTTTATTATAGTTTTAGGGCACCCGCCGTTTATTACCTTATAAAGGTTTAACCCCCTAATTGCCCGGCGGTGATAGAAGTTAAGTTTTTAGGATCAGATAAGGTCTGCGTCGCCCCAGGCAGCGTCAGGTTAGCGCCAGTACCGCTAAAACCCGTGCACGCAGCATACACTTCCCTTAGTGCTATAGTATCTGAACGGATCGATATCTGATCCGATCAGATCTATACTCCCCAGCAGTTTAGGGTTCCCTGAAACGCAGTGTTAGCGGGATCAGCCCAGATACCTGCTAGCACCTGCGTTTTGCTCCTCGGCCCAGCCCAGCCCAGCCCACCCAAGTGCAGTATCGATCGATTACTGACACTTACAAAACACTAAGCACACATAACTGCAGCGGTCGCAGAGTCAGGCCTGATCCCTGCGATCGCTAACAGTTTTTTGGTAGCGTTTTGAATCAGTCGCTGACAGTCGGGAGCTTTTTTGCCTGTGAGTCTCACTAGTGTACCCCTAAATTTAGAGGCCAAAATGGCAAATCGAAGGTACACTAGTGAAGAGGCCTACAGGATTCTGAGCATGACAGATAGTGAAGAGGAAGTCACTCATCTGTCAGATTCAGGCTCAGAATACGATCCTGTAGAGGACAGCGGCTCCATGACAGATAGCTCTGACGACGGAGTTGTGGTCCCTGCTAAGGTCAGGCGTACCAGACCCCGAACTTATGCTGTCCTTGAAGTGCAAGAACCGCAGGGCTCTCGTATGGAGCAGAGAAGTACTAGCGCCGCTACTCCTTCTGGTGAACTGGCAAGCACCAGCGGCCTAGTACACCCTGGTCGTACATCCAGCACTGCAGTATCACGTGGTGACGTGGCGAGTCCCATAAGTGCAGTTCAAGCTGGCGAGGTGGCAAGCACTAGTAGTGTCCCGCTGCCACCAAGAAGACGAACACAGGCCCGTCGTGCCCATAGTGCCCTTCCTGCTGCATTGGCCAATCCGAATTGGGTACCCACCACTTCTGCAGCACCCGTACTTCCCCCTTTCACTGGCCAACCCGGAATTCAGGTGGAAACAGTTGACTTTATGCCACTGGATTTTTATTCGCTGTTTTTCACCGAAGATCTCTATAGATCTATTGTGGACCAAAGCAATTTATACGCTGGTCAACACATCGCCACTATGCCCCAGTCCACCCTTGCCAGAGATTGGAGACCAATTACGGTCTCCGAATTTAAGATCTTTCTGGGCCTTTCCCTCCTCATGGGGTTGAATAAAAAGAGTGAGTTGCGGTCATATTGGTCCACTGACCCAATTTACCATTCACCCTTGTTCTCTGCTTCCATGGCCAGGGCACAATACGAGCAGATTTTGCGGTTCATGCACTTCAACGACAATGAACTCTGTCGTCCTCGTGGAGACCCTGAATACGATCGGCTCTACAAAATTCGGCCCCTCGTAAACCACTTCAACCAACGTTTTGCAGACTTGTTTACCCCCCATCAAGTTGTCTGCGTTGATGAGTCCCTGGTTAAATTTTCTGGCCGCTTGTCATTCAAACAGTACCTTCCCAGCAAGCGTGCCAGATACGGGGTCAAGATGTATTAGCTCTGTGACAGGGCCACAGGCTATACATGTAGATTTATGGTTTACGAGGGAAAAGATAGTCACGTAGAGCCGACAAACTGCCCTGACTACATAGGAAGCGCTGGCAAGATAGTGTGGGACTTGGTGTCACCCTTATTCGGAAAGGGGTACCACTTGTACGTGGACAATTATTATACGAGCGTGCCACTTTTTAGCCACCTTTTTGATCATCAGATTGGAGCATGTGGCACAGTGCGACCTAATCGCCGGGGCTTTCCCCAGCGGCTTGTAGATTCCCGTCTTAGGCTGGGGGAGAGAGCCTGCTTGAAGTATAATAATTTGCTCGCTATGAAGTGGAGGCATAAGAAGAATGTTTTCGTTCTCACCTCCCTTCATGCAGACACGACGGTCCAAATTCCTACGGCGACTGGTGTTATGGAGAAACCCCTCTGTGTCCACGAATACAACCTTAATATGGGAGGGGTGGACCTCAACGACCAGTTGTTGGCGCCGTACCTAGTTGCCCGTAAGGCCAGACGCTGGTACAAAAAAGTGTCTGTTTATTTATTTCAATTGGCTTTGCTGAATGCTCATGTGCTATACAGAGCTTCAGGACGGACTGGATCCTTCCTTACATTCCAGGAAGAGATCGTCAGAGCCCTTCTGTATCCAGACGGTGCTCCACCTCACCATCCCCAACCGAATGCAGTAAGCCGGCTGCATGAGAGGCATTTTCTTTATGCCCTCCCGAGTACCCCTACCCAACGAACCCCCCAAAAAAGATGTCGTGTCTGCAGCAAGCGCGGATTTAGGCGTGACACCCGGTATTGTTGTCCCCTCTGTCCTGGCATTCCTGGTCTTTGCATTGGTGAATGTTTTGAACGCTACCACACACTAGTGGAGTATTAGCGTAGGGTACAGCACTGCACAGACTAGGCACACTTCCACAGGGTCTCCCAAGATGCTGTCGCATTTTGAGAGACCCAAACCTGGTACCAGTTAAAAAAGTTAAAGTTACAAAAAAAAGTGTAAAAAAAACAAAAAAAAGTAAAAAAAAGAAAAAAACACAAAAAAAATATAAAATAAAAAAACCAAAAATAGTTGTTGTTTTATTGTTCTCTCTCTATTGTTCTGCATTCTATACTGCAATGTTTTATTGTTATGTTTTCATCATGTTTGCTTTATAGGTATGCAATTTTTTTATACTTTGTTTTTTTTATTGTTAACCACCTTTGTGTTTTCAGGTACGCCATTCAGCTGCAGAGCGGATTTATTTATCTTGACAGCAACAGCGTTTGCTCCCACGATACATAAAGCCGCGACTCCAGCGCTGTCGGAGGTGATTTCACCACCACAGTTACATACTTCAGCATATATGCCGAAGCGTGGGGGCAGCAGTGGGTGGAGGAGCGATTTGCTCCTGCCTTTTGCGGGAGGATGCCCCCATGCTTCGGCATATATATTTTTTAGGTAGGCACAGGTTGCGCTAAATGTTTTATTTTTTACTATTTTTTTTTTTGTATTTTGCTTTGCAGGTATGGTAAGTATTACTGTTATACTGTAATGTTACTTTGTTTTTTTGTTAACCATCATTTGCTTCGCAGGTACGCCATTCAGTTGCAGCACGGATTTATTTATCTTGACAGCAACAGCGTTTGCTCCCACGATACATAAAGCCGTGACTCCAGCGCTGTCGGAGGTGATTTCACCACCACAGTTACATACTTCAGCATATATGCCGAAGCGTGGGGGCAGCAGTGGGTGGAGGAGCGATTTGCTCCTGCCTTTTGCGGGAGGATGCCCCCATGCTTCGGCATATATATATTTTTAGGTAGGCACAGGTTGCGTTAAATGTTTTATTTTTTACTATGTTTTTTTTGTATTTTGCTTTGCAGGTATGGTAAGTAATACTGTTATACTGTAATGTTACTTTGTTTTTTTGTTAACCATCATTTGCTTAGCAGGTACGCCATTCAGTTGCAGCACGGATTTATTTATCTTGACAGCAACAGCGTTTGCTCCCACGATACATAAAGCCGTGACTCCAGCGCTGTCGGAGGTGATTTCACCACCACAGTTACATACTTCAGCATATATGCCGAAGCGTGGGGGCAGCAGTGGGTGGAGGAGCGATTTGCTCCTGCCTTTTTGCGGGAGGATGCCCCCATGCTTCGGCATATATATACGGTGCATGTATGCCCATCATTAGAAGTGGGTGGATGAAGGGAGGTATTCTAATGGTGGGCATACCCACCGATCAATATCTTTTTTTCGTTCAGCCCACAGGCTGCATGAAAAAAAGTTTACAATGTATGCCCAACAAGGACCAGCAACGTACTGGTATGTTGCTGGACTTTGAGTGGTTATACCAGAATGATGCCTGCAGGTTTAGGTATCATCTTGGTATCATTCTTTTCAGCCAGTGGTCGGCTTTCTTGTAAAAGCAATCCTAGCGGCTAATTAGCCTCTAGACTGCTTTTACAAGCAGTGGGAGGGAATGCCCCCCCCCCCCCACACCGTCGTCCATGTTTTTCTCTGGCTCTCCTGTCCCAACAGGGAACTTGAGAATGCAGCCGGTGATTCAGCCAGCTGACCATAGAGCTGATCAGAGACCAGAATGGCTCCAAACATCTCTATGGCCTAAGAAACTGGAAGCTACAAGCATTTCATGACTTAGATTTCGCCGGATGTAAACAGCGCCATTGGGAAATTGGGAAAGCATTTTATCACACCGATCTTGGTGTGGTCAGATGCTTTGAGGGCAGAGGAGAGATCTAGGGTCTAATAGACCCCAATTTTTTCTAAAAAGAGTACCTGTCACTACCTATTGCTATCATGGGGGATATTTACATTCCCTGAGATAACAATAAAAATGATAAAAAAAAAAAAAAAATGAAAGGAACAGTTTAAAAATAAGATAAAAAAGCAAAAAAAATAATAAAAAAAAAAAAAAAAAAAAAAGCACCCCTGCCCCCCCCCCCCCTGCTCTCGCACAAAGGCGAACGCAAGCGTCGGTCTGGCGTCAAATGTAAACAGCAATTGCACCATGCATGTGAGGTATCACCGCGAAGGTCAGACCGAGGGCAGTAATTTTAGCAGTAGACCTCCTCTGTAAATCTAAAGTGGTAACCTATAAAGGCTTTTAAAGGCTTTTAAAAATGTATTTAGTTTGTCGCCATTGCACGTTTGTGCGCAATTTTAAAGCATGTCATGTTTGGTATCCATGTACTCGGCCTAAGATCATCTTTTTTATTTCATCAAACATTTTGACAAAATAGTGTGTTTTAGTGTATTAAAATTTAAAAAAGTGTGTTTTTTCCCCAAAAAATGCGTTTGAAAAATCGCTGCGCAAATACTGTGTGAAAAAAAAAAAATAAACACCCACCATTTTAATCTGTAGGGCATTTGCTTTAAAAAAATATATAATGTTTGGGGGTTCAAAGTAATTTTTTTGCAAAAAAAAATAATTTTTTCATGTAAACAATAAGTGTCAGAAAGGGCTTTGTCTTCAAGTGGTTAGAAGAGTGGGTGATGTGTGACATAAGCTTCTAAATGTTGTGCATAAAATGCCAGGACAGTTCAAAACCCCCCCAAATGACCCCATTTTGGAAAGTAGACACCCCAAGCTATTTGCTGAGAGGCATGTCGAGTCCATGGAATATTTTATATTGTGACACAAGTTGCGGGAAAAAGACAAATTTTTTTTTTATTTTTTTTTTTTTGCACAAAGTTGTCACTAAATGATATATTGCTCAAACATGCCATGGGAATATGTGAAATTACACCCCAAAATACATTCTGTTGCTTCTCCTGAGTACGCGGATACCACATGTGTGAGACTTTTTGGGAGCCTAGCCGCGTACGGGACCCCGAAAACCAAGCCCCGCCTTCAGGCTTTCTAAGGGCGTAAATTTTTGATTTCACTCTTCACTGCCTATCACAGTTTCGGAGGCCATGGAATGCCCAGATGGCACAACCCCCCCCCCAAATGACCCCATTTTGGAAAATAGACACCCAAAGCTATTTGCTGAGCGGTATAGTGAGTATTTTGCAGACCTCACTTTTTGTCACAAAGTTTTGAAAATTGAAAAAAGAAAAAAAAAATACGTTTTTCTTGCCTTTCTTCATTTTCAAAAACAAATGAGAGCTGCAAAATACTCACCATGCCTCTCAGCAAATAGCTTGGGGTGTCTACTTTCCAAAATGGGGTCATTTGGGAGGGTTTTGTGCCATCTTGGCATTTTATGGCCTTCAAAAGTGTGATAGGTAGTGAGGAGTAAAATCAAAAATGTATGTCCTTAGAAATCCTGAAGGCGGTGCTTGGTTTTCGGGGCCCCGTGCGCGGCTAGGCTCCCAAAAAGTCCCACACATGTGGTATCCCCGTACTCAGGAGAAGCAGCAGAATATATTTTGGGGTGTAATTCCACATATGCCCATGGCATGTTTGAACAATATATCATTTAGTGACAACTTTGTGCAAAAAAAAAAAAAAAAAAAAAAAAATTGTCACTTTCCCGCAACTTGTGTCAAAATATAAAATATTCCATGGACTCAACATGCCTCTCAGCAAATAGCTTGGGGTGTCTACTTTCCAAAATGGGGTCAATTGGGGGGGGTTTGTGCCATCTGGGCATTTTATGGCCTTCAAAAATGTGATAGGTAGTGGGGAGTGAAATTACAACTTTACGCCCTTAGAAATCCTGAAGGCGGTGCTGGGTTTTCGGGGCCCCGTACGCAGCTAGGCTCCCAAAAAGTCCCACACATGTGGTATCCCCGTACTCAGGAGAAGCAGCAGAATATATTTTGGGGTGTAATTCCACATATGCCCATGGCCTGTGTGAGCAATATATCATTTAGTGACAACTTTGTGCAAAAAAAAAAAAATTCTCACATTCCCGCAACTTGTGTCAAAAAATAAAATATTCCATGGACTCAACATGCCTCTCAGCAAATAGCTTGGGGTGTCTACTTTCCAAAATGGGGTCATTTGGGGGGGTTTTGTGCCATCTTGGCATTTTATGGCCTTCAAAACTGTGATAGGTAGTGAGAAGTGAAATCAAAAATTTATGCCCTTAGAAATCCTGAAGGCGGTGCTTGGTTTTCGGGGCCCCGTACGCAGCTAGGCTCCCAAAAAGTCCCACACATGTGGTATCCCCGTACTCAGGAGAAGCAGCAGAATATATTTTGGGGTGCAATTCCACATATGCCCATGGCATGTTTGAGCAATATATCATTTAGTGACAACTTTGTGCAAAAAAAAAAAAAAAAAAAAAAAAAATTGTCACTTTCCAGCAACTTGTGTCAAAATATAAAATATTCCATGGACTCAACATGCCTCTCAGCAAATAGCTTGGGGTGTCTACTTTCCAAAATGGGGTCATTTGGGGGGGGTTTTGTGCCATCTTGGCATTTTATGGCCTTCAAAACTCTGATAGGTAGTGAGGAGTGAAATAAAAAATTTATGCCCTTAGAAATCCTAAAGGCGGTGATTGGTTTTCGGGGCCCCGTACGCGGCTAGGCTCCCAAAAAGTCCCACACATGTGGTATCCCCATACTCAGGAGAATCAGCAGAATGTATTTTGGGGTGCAATTCCACATATGCCCATGGCCTGTGTGAGCAATATATCATTTAGTGACAACTTTGTGCAAAAAAAAAAAAAATTGTCACATTCCCACAACTTGTGTCAAAAAATAAAATATTCCATGGACTCAACATACCTCTCAGCAAATAGCTTGGGGTGTCTACTTTCCAAAATGGGGTCATTTGGGGGTGTTTTGTGCCATCTTGGCATTTTATGGCCTTCAAAACTGTGATAGGTAGTGAGGAGTGTAATCAAAAATCTATGCCCTTAGAAATCCTGAAGGCGGTGCTTGCTTTTCGGGGCCCCATACGCGGCTAGGCTCCCAAAAAGTCCCACACATGTGGTATCCCCGTACTCAGGAGAAGCAGCTGAATGTATTTTGGGGTGCAATTCCACATATGCCCATGGCCTGTGTGAGCAATATATCATTTAGTGACAACTTTTTGTAAATTTTTTTTTTTTTTTTTTTTTTGTCATTATTCAATCACCTGGGACAAAAAAAATAAATATTCAATGGGTTCAACATGCCTCTCAGCAATTTCCTTGGGGTGTCTACTTTCCAAAATGGGGTCATTTGGGGGGGTTTTGTACTGCCCTGCCATTTTAGCACCTCATGAAATGACATAGGCAGTCATAAACTAAAAGCTGTGTAAATTCCAGAAAATGTACCCTAGTTTGTAGGCGCTATAACTTTTGCGCAAACCAATAAATATACGCTTATTGACTTTTTTTTTACCAAAGACATGTGGCCGAATACATTTTGGCCTAAATGTATGACTAAAATTGAGTTTATTGGATTTTTTTTAGAACAAAAAGTAGAAAATATCATTTTTTTTCAAAATTTTCGGTCTTTTTCCGTTTATAGCGCAAAAAATAAAAATGGCAGAGGTGATCAAATACCATCAAAAGAAAGCTCTATTTGTGGGAAGAAAAGGACGCAAATTTCGTTTGGGTACACCATTGCATGACCGCGCAATTAGCAGTTAAAGCGACGCAGTGCCAAATTGTAAAAAGTGCTCTGGTCAGGAAGGGGGTAAATCCTTCCGGGGCTGAAGTGGTTAATTAAGTCATTTTTGCAGTGTCTGGTGTGGATCCAGGTGACTTTTCCTTCAAGTTTTGCAAAAACTGTACATGAAATAGATGCTGTATTGAGTCTCCAAACATTTCCTTATATATAAATGTCTCTTAACAATCCACAAGTCACCTGGCTTTAGCTTTAGATCCTTCCAAACTTTTAGGATCTGGAATTGGGGAGAAAACACATAAATGAGTTTGTAAAAAACCTTAAAAGATCAGCAACATTCTCTGTGAGATCCGAATGGAGGACTTCAGCTGCTGAGACAAAATATAAGCAAGTGAGTAACACACTCCCAAACCAAATCCCATAGGGAGAGAGTCCAATATCCCCCTTAGGGGCTTGATAAAATATAAGAAAACATTCAGGCAAAAGTTTTCTAGTTTCTTACTCTACTTTGTCCTCTACATTGTAGACAGTAGGGAGTGTAAAAATAATACCTCAAAACTTCTAGTAAGGACTCTCCTATAAAAAATGATTTCTTTTGTTACTCTCTGTACTTTCTGGCACTCTGTACTTACAAACTACTTCTGATAACACTTTTTACTGTGGCCTTTGTAGTAGCATTTGCCACTGGACATCCAAAAAACATGTCCATACAGACAAAATGCATACTTGTAAGATCCTGACTTGGGCATCTGGATATATCTTTTTTTTTTTTGTCTCTGGAAGGGATGTTCAGCTTTTGGTAACACCTTTGGTAACAGGTAAAACAAGAAGTGGTATGTTAAACAACTGTGGAGAACCCTGGCTCTATCCCATGCTCATTTACTAAGGCAGCCATAACTGCTTGTGACTGATGACACAGCCCATGTGTCAAGCTGGAGGCAAAAGAGTGGCTGACAGACCTAAATGATCACCTTTTCCAAAGTCCTGTGTCATAAGAAGTTGCCCCCTGTGGACCACTTGTTCTTCTCGTTCTGGGGTCCTTAAAGTTGAATTATTAATCCCAGCTATACTGGGCCAGAACTAGGGTGGAATCTGTGAGTTGCACAGACCCATCAAGTGTCCGGGGCTGTAATGCAGCATCCTTAGTCACCTGGTCTGATTCCATGTGTGAAAGTTAATATGGCTACCTCAGCAAGAACCTGGAAGGCTGAAAACAGCCGATCAAATTACCTTGGCATGCTTGGTTGGTTTACCTGCCGAAGTAAAAACAAACTTCTGGCCCTTTAAATGGAACCAAAAGCTCTCTATATCTCGACTATCTATATAAATATACACTTTTTTTATAGCTCACAGGCTTTGCTAAAACATGGAGCTCTGCTTCTTGAGCTGGGGGAAAAGGATCCAATGACTTTGAATACAGAGTATCCTTCTGGGTGATAAACTGCATACTCAAATCTACAAAAAATTAAATATCTGGGTCTTCAGGGAGTGTGTCCTGCACTGGGCTCACAGCAGCTGATTCCTACATCAATTTAACACATGTGTCTTCCTTTGTCTCCAGCCTCCTCCAATAGAGGCAATAAGGTGGCTGGATTCAAATGTACGCATTTTTCATTGTTAGACTTGTACATAAACAAACTCGTATTTTAAACCTTTCATTAGACAAGCATTTAGTTATCCGTATATTTGCTGCGCAGAATGTCGGACCATTAAAAATTAAATGTTTGACCAAAACAATATCTAACTTTGTCTAATAGCACCTTTGCATAAAAGCAACAGCTCTGATATATTGGGGTGAACTCTTCATTACTGGGTCCAGCTTCCATAAATATATTACAATGGCTTGTTTTCTATCACGCTGTTTGTGTAAGAACTCCAGTTTCATGTTTCAAAAGACAACTTTTTCCTGGCAATATTATAACAAATGATAACAATACCCTACGGTCATGGAGAGATGCCCATAAATCCAAAATATTCTTCTGCTTATACCACGGCACTTACAAGAAAAAGGGGCACATCATTTCACAATCCACACATTCTGCTTTGGATTTCAAAAATAAAAATAAATAAAACAAAAGGATCAACAATCTGTATGATGGACCAGAAAGCATCAAAAACTATAAAACAACTGGCTGCAGGTGGCATCTATCCTAACAGGGTGTGTGGACTTGATGTGATGGGTCTGTTATATTTAAATTTTATTTATTACTCTTACATCATGGACTGCACATCAAGTTATTATCAAAAACCTTAAAATTTCATTTTTGTAGAAGAACTTCTTATGCATCCCATCCATCTTGGCTTTATTAAATATTATGGCAGCTTTATTCAAAATAACAACCTCATCTTAATCTTTTTTTCTCTCAATAAGGTCTTATTGTATAAATGTAAAATTACAAAATTGTTATCTTAATCTAAACTAATCTCATTCATTACAAATTTCCCCATTAACCTGAATTTCATTTCCAACCAAAGGTTGTCTAAACCATTTTCAATATATCTATATTATTAATAAAATTGTTAAACTCATATTAGAAATGAATACTCATTACTTAATTTTACCTAATTTCCCTTTTTTTTAATGCACTATTTCCACTATCAAAGGATATTCAATTTGTGTAATACACGGTTAAATGTAACCTTCATTTTACCATGTTTGGAAAACAGATTCAAAATAATTGTGATCACATTGTTTACCATTAGATTCGTTAACCCGGCACATGTTTTGTCTAAAAAACTGGAATTGGCATGGTGTCCTTCCAGCTTATCACTGATCTCTCAGGGACATTCTTTCAGGAGAGCACAAAGGAGGGGGTCACATCTGCGTACATGACGCACACAAGGGATAGAACTAAAGGTTCCAGCATTCGCACATACACCAATATCTCTCTAAAATCGCATACTTTTTCCCATTTGTACACAACACATGCATATCATTCTCTCACTTTCCATTAACTCTCATTAATATTTTCCTGCCTTAAATTCTGCATTCCTTATTTTGTTCAGATATCTTTTATATCTAGCTTCTATGATCAGGCAGCCACAGTGCTCATCCCATCTTCCCTCTCTGACAACATATAAAGTATTCTGTTTTACCTCTCATTTCTCTGTTTCTGACTCTAATAGTTGTAGTGCCTGACCCCAAATTCATCCCACAACTTAACATGAAAATGTCCCTTCCTGTCTAGTGTTAATGCCACCCTTGATCCATCCTGCTCACATAGATAGCTGTTTCTTTAGCTATTTACTCTGCATGATTCTTAGTCCCTGTGGACCTTGGTAACCCAGTTACCCATTGTGGATCCCTGTCCACTCTAACCATTAATCTAGGGGCTCAGTATAGGCGGAACCGCACCTTTGGTTCATATATAGCGCTCCTCTTGCGCTGGGCATTTTTGAGGGTCTCTTACCCTTCATTCCCTTACTTAATTCGATGCCCATAATGACTGGCCAGTCTTCTCTCTTCTCTACGTGTGCCTATACCCTCTTGCCTCTAAACTACTTTATCTAGCAGATTTACTACATATACCTGTGAACAGCACTATTCTTCCCTTTCTTATCTATAACACTCCAATGGACAATAGACAGGGACAACATAACATATAACCACCAATCAATACAGTTCAATTAAGGGGAGTAAAATAGGTACCCTTTGTCCCGAAAATGCCTTACCGATCAAGGAAGTCTGATAACGCAAATGTAAGCAAAAGGCTTACCTCAGCCGGCTGATTATCAGAAATTCCTGGATCGTCTCAAGCTCCTCGTTTCGGATACTCAGGGTCACCTGGAATCCCCTCCTGGCTGGCTCGCCATGCTGACTCGGTTAAATTGATGATAGGCAACTCCTATCCTCATATTGATTAGTGGTTCCAAAATAATAACTACTGCAGTAGGGAACAGACACAAAAGATACGCTCAGCATCTTTCCAAATAACTGTTCTGCTTTATTATGACGCAATTGAAGGTTTTTATGCACATGATTACGTAGGTATCACATTAATATTACAATTGTACGTTTATAGTAACAAGGGGCGTTACATAGGCAGGCTAATTCTAATCAGGACTCGAAAGAATGTAAACGTGTACTGAAAACATTATTAGAGCTGTGTGCACAGTGAGGGCAGTGTGCAATACATATACAATACAATTTTATATACAGAACATACAAATTTCCATTACACGGGAAAGTGACAATTTTTTTATTTTTTTTTTTGCACAAAGTTGTCACTAAATGATATATTGCTCACACAGGCCATGGGCATATGTGGAATTGCACCCCAAAATACATTTAGCTGCTTCTCCTGAGTATGGGGATACCACATGTGTGGGACATTTTGGGAGCCTAGCTGCGTACGGGGCCCCGAAAACCAATCACCGCCTTCAGGATTTCTAAGGGTGTAAATTTTGGATTTCACTCTTCACTGCCTATCAGTTTCGGAGGCCATGGAATGCCCAGGTGGCACAAAACCCCCCCAAATGACCCCATTTTGGAAAGTAGACACCCCAAGCTATTTGCTGAGAGGCATGGTGAGTATTTTGCAGCTCTCATTTGTTTTTGAAAATGAAGAAAGACAAGAAAAAATTTTTTTTTTTTCAATTTTTAAAACTTTGTGACAAAAAGTGAGGTCTGCAAAATACTCACTATACCTCTCAGCAAATAGCTTGGGGTGTCTACTTTCCAAAATGGGGTCATTTGGGGGGGGGGTGTGCCACCTGGGCATTCCATGGCCTCCGAAACTGTGATAGGCAGTGAAGAATGAAATCAAAAATTTACGCCCTTAGAAAGCCTGAAGGCGGTGCTTGGTTTTCGGGGTCCCGTACGTGGCTAGGCTCCCAAAAAGTCTCACACATGTGGTATCCCCGTACTGAGGAGAAGCAGCAGAATTTATTTTGGGGTGTAGTTTCACATATTCCCATCGCATGTTTGAACAATATATCATTTAGTGACAACTTTGTGCAAAAAAAAAAAAAAATTGTCTCTTTCCTGCAACTTGTCACCATATAAAATTATTCCATGGTCTCGACATGCCTCTCAGCAAATAGCTTGGGGTGTCTACTTTCCAAAATGGGGTCATTTGGGGTTTTTTTGAACTGTCCTGGCATTCTATGCACAACATTTAGAAGCTTATGTCACATCACCCACTCTTCTAACCACTTGAAGACAAAGCCCTTTCTGACACTTTGTTTACGTGAAAAAATTATTTTTTTTTTTTTTTTGCAAGAAAATTACTTTGAACCCCCAAACATTATATATATTTTTTAAAGCAAATGCCCTACAGATTAAAGTGGTGGGTGTTTCATTTTTTTTTTCACACAGTATTTGCGCAGCGATTTTTTTTTCAAACGCATTTTTTGGGGAAAAAACACACTTTTTTTAAAAAAAAATTTTTTTAATGCACTAAAACACACTATATTGCCCAAATGTTTGATGAAATAAAAAAGATGATCTTAGGCCGAGTACATGGATACCAAACATGACATGCTTTAAAATTGCGCACAAACGTGCAGTGGCAACAAAATAAATACATTTTTAAAAGCCTTTACAGGTTACCACTTTAGATTTACAGAGGTCTACTGCTAAAATTACTGCCCTCGATCTGACCTTCGCGGTGATACCTCACATGCATGGTGCAATTGCTGTTTACATTTGACGCCAGACCGACGCATGCGTTCGCCTTAGCGCGAGAGCAGGGGGGGGGGACAGTGGTGCTTCTTTTTTTATTTTTTTTTATTTATAATTTTTTTGCTTTTTTATCTTATTTTTAAACTGTTCCTTTTTTCATTTTTTTTTTTTTTTTTTTAATCATTTTTATTGTTATCTCAGGGGATATTTACATTCCCTATCATAGCAATAGATAGTGACAGGTACTCTTTTTTTGAAAAAATTGGGGTCCATTAGACCCTAGATCTCTCCTCTGCCCTCAAAGCATCTGACCACACCAAGATCGGTGTGATAAAATGCTTTCCCAATGGTGATGTTTACATCCGGCAAAATTTAAGTCCTAAAATGCTCGCAGCTTCTGGTTTCTTAGGCCATAGAGATGTTTGGAGCCACTGTGGTCTCTGATCAGCTCTATGGTCAGCTGGCTGAATCACCGGCTGCATTCTCAGGTTCCCTGTTGAGATAGGAGAGCCAGAGAAAAGCACGGAAGCCGGTGGGGGCATTCCCTCCCACTGCTTGTAAAAGCAGTCTAGAGGCTAATTAGCCGCTAGGATTGCTTTTACATGAAAACTGACCGCTGGTTGAAAAGAATGATACCAAGATGATACCTAAACCTGCAGGCATCATTCTGGTATAACCACTCAAAGTCGTGAATGGCGTACCTGAAGACAAAAAAATGGTTAACAATAAAGCACAGTAAACGGTAAAGTATAAAAAATTGCATACCTGAAAAGCAAACATGATGAAACATAACAAGAAAACATTGCAGAATAGAATACAGTAAAAAAGAGCAGAACAATAGAGAGAGAATAGAGAGAGAGAGAACAATTTTGTTTTATTGTGTGTATATATATATATATATAATTTTTTTTTTTTTTTTTGTGTGTAACTAACTTTTATAACTGTAACCGGTTCCAGGTTCGGGTTTCTCAAAATGCGATGGCATCTTGGGAGACCCTGTGAAAGTGTGCCTAGTTTGTGCAATGCTGTACCCTACGCTAATACTCAACTAGTGCATGGTAGCATTCAAAACATTCACCAATGCAAAGACAAGGATTGTCAGGACAGGAGGGACAATAATAGCGGGTGTCACGCCTATATCCACGCTTGCTGCAGACACGACATCTTTTTTGGGAGGGTTCGTTGGGTAGGGGAACTCGGGAGGACATAAAGAAAATGCCTCTCATGCAGCCGACTGCATTTGGTTGGGAATGTGAATGGGGGAAGTACGGGCGCTGCAGAAGTGATGGGTTCCCCATTTGGGATTGGCGAATGCAACAGGAAGGGCATTATGGGCACGACAGGCCTGTTTGTCTTCTTGGTGGCAGCGGGACACTACTTGTGCTTGCCACCTCACCAGCTTGAACTGCACTTATGGGACTCGCCACGTCACCAAGTGTTACTGCAGTGCTGGTTTGACTACGACCGGGGTGTACTAGGCCGCTGGCGTTTGCCAGTTCACCAAAACGCTACCAAAAAAACTGTTAGCGATCGCAGGGATCAGGCCTGACTCTGCGAACGCTGCAGTTATGCGTTTAGTGTTTTGTAAGTGTCAGTGATCAATCAATACTGCACTTGGGTGGGCTGGGCTGGGCCGGGCGGAGGGGCAAAACGCAGGTGCTAGCAGGTATCTGGGCTGATCCCGCTAACACTGCGTTTTTGGGAACCCTAAACTGCTGGGGACGCTAGTATCAGATCTGATCGGATCAGATATTGATCCGTACAGATACTATACCACTAAGGGAGGCGTATGCTGCGTGCGTGGGTGTTAGCGGTACTGGCGCTAAATTGACGCTGCCTGGGGCGACGCATATCACCGCCGGGCGATCAGGGGGCTAAACCTTTTATTCGGTAATAAACGGCGGGTGCCCTGACACTATAAAAAATAAACAAACTAACCAGCGTCACCCGTAACGGTTATACGGTGATCACTGGTGAAAGGGTTAACTAGGGAGCAATCAAGGGGTTAAAACATTTATTAGATAGTATATGGGGGTCCCTGACGCTATAAAACGCTGACGGCGAAGCTAAATATTTACCTCCCTAACTAACGTAACCAGTGACACTTATACAGCGATCAGAAAAATGATCGCTTGGTGACACTGGCGACGGGGTGATGAAGGGGTTAAAACAAGGCGTTTATTAGGGGGGTACCTAGACCTAAAGGGGGCTAATACTAACTGCCCTACCACACTAACTGTCACAAACTGACACCATGCAGTAATCAGGAAAAAAAAAACTGCTTGGTGTCAGTGTGAGGGGGGGGGGGGGGGTGTAATGTGTGCCTGGCATGTTCTACTGGGATGTGTAGTGTTGTGCATTCACATCAATGTCTTCTCTCCTCGGCGCCGGAACGGAAAATGCCGAGCCGAGGAGAGATAACATCATTTCCTCTGCCTCTGTGTACTACACAGAGGCAGGGGAAGATTCTGATTGGCTGGGAGCGATCGCGAGGGGGGGGGGGCACGAATGGATGGTACGTGATTTTACCTGCCCGTGCCATTCTGCCGACGTATATCGTCGTTAGGCGGATCGGCAAGTGGTTAAAAAAAAAAAAAAAAAGCCTGCTATGGCTACTAAATGTCTTAGGCCTAGTTTGCACCTATGCGTTTTTTGGTGCTTTTGGAAGAAACGCACTACAATTCATTTAACATAGTTTCCTATGGGAAAAGTTCACATCTATGCTTTTTATCAGCCGCTGCGTATTTGGAAAGGGTCAAGGACTTTTTTCCAACGCTTTTTATTTGGTTCAATAGACTTCAATACATGTAGTTCGTTTTGCCGTGATTTGCGTTTTGGCCATAAAAAGTACAAAATGCAAATCGCAGCAAAATCGCGTATGAAAAAACCCAAAATTCACAGCAAAAAGCAAACTGCATAGGTGTGAACCGAGCCTTATGCTCACCATACATGTATCGATTTTCGGATGAGAATATTCATACGAAAAATCTTTGTACATTCGCTGAATGAAAGAATGTTGTTTGAAAATATCACTTGCTTTTAACACTTAGTTTTAAAATGAAGGTAATTTGAACAAAAACCACATACTGTCTGAAAACTTCTTGGTCAAAGGAATTTTAAATTCTGAACCTTCAAATTTTCCCATCACTGTGGTCGAAAACTAATGTCGATTTGACCCCTCTAACGATTAGAAAATCGCACAAGCGTTCTTAAAATTAATTTTTTTTTTTATTTTTTTTTTGGAAAACATTGTTTTGTGTATGGCCAACATAAGTGACAGCAGGGAGCTTTTATCAAGCCACCTGCCTATGACCAGGGAGTCTGTCATACATAATCTACTAGTTCTGTCTGAAAATCGGTAAAACTGTCTTTAATTTTAATTTTTTTTCTTTAAAGCAGAGTTCCGCTTGCAAAAAAAAAAAAAAAAAAAAGAAATTAAAAGTCAGCAGCTACAAATACTGCAGCTGCTGACGTTTTAAAATAAGGACACTTACCTGTCCAGGTCGCCTGGGATGTCCTCGCCTGAAGCCGACCTGTCCCTTGGCTCTGGGTGGAGGCGCTGGCATCTTAAGTAAGGGAATCAGGAAATGAAGCCTTGCAGCTTCACAGCCTGTTTCCCTACTGCACATGCGCGAGTCACGCTGGGCTTTCTGACTGGTCTTTGCTGTCTTCTGGGACCTGTGTGTCTCCCAGAAGACAACGGGGGGGGGGGACGACATGTCGTAGATCGCCACAGATACTGTGTTGGATGCCTGTATTGAACAGGTATCTGCTCCCCCCCTGAAATGTGACACCAGAGGGGGGGGGGGGTGGGATAAGCGGAAGTTCCATTTCTGGGTGGCACTCCGCTTTAAATAAAAAAAAAAAAGTGATTTCTAGTTGCATAGTAGGTGAGGTTGAAAAAAGACACAAGTCCATCAATTTCAACCTATGTGTGTGATTATGTTTCAGTATTACATTGTATATCCCTGTATGTTGCGGTCATTCAGGTGCTTGTCTAATAGTTTCTTGAAGCTATCAATGCTCCTCGCTGAGACCACCGCCTGTGGAAGGGAATTCCACATCCTTGCCGCTCTTACAGTAAAGAACCCTCTACGTAGTTTAAGGTTAAACCTCTTTTCTTCTAATTTTAATGAGTGGCCGCGAGTCTTGTTAAACTCTCTTCTGCGAAAAAGTTTTATTTCTATTGTAGGGTCAACAGTATGGTATTTGTATATTGAAATCATATCCACTCTCAAGCGTCTCTTCTCCAGAGAGAATAAGTTCAGTGCTCGCAACCTCTCCTCATAACCAATATCCTCCAGACCCTTTATTAGCTTTGTTGCCCTTCTTTGTACTCGCTCGATTTCCAGTACATCCTTCCTGAGGACTGGTGCCCAGAACTGGACAGCATACTCCAGGTGCGGCCGGACCAGAGTCTTGTAGAGTGGGAGAATTATTGTTTTTTTCTCTGGAGTTGATCCCTTTTTTAATGCATGCCAATATTCTGTTTGCTTTGTTAGCAGCAGCTTGGCATTGCATGCCATTGCTGAGCCTATCATCTACTAGGACCCCCAGATCCTTTTCCATCCTAGATTCTCCCAGAGGTTCTCCCCCCAGTGTATAGATTGCATTCATATTTTTGCCACCCAAATGCATTATTTTAAATTTTTCTACATTGAACCTCATTTGCCATGTAGTTGCCCACCCCATTAATTTGTTCAGATCTTTTTGCAAGGTTTCCACGTCCTGCGGAGAAGTTATTGCCCTGCTTAGCTTAGTATCGTCTGCAAATACAGGGATTGAACTGTTTATCCCATCCTCCAGATCGTTTATGAACAAATTTAAATAAGATTGGTCCCAGCACAGAACCCTGGGGAACCCCACTACCCACCCCTGACCATTCTGAGTACTCCCCATTTATCACCACCCTCTGAACTCGCCCTTGTAGCCAGTTTTCAATCCATGTACTCATCCTATGATCCATGCCAACGGACATTATTTTGTACAGTAAACGTTTATGGGGAACTGTGTCAAATGCTTTTGCAAAATCCAGATACACCACGTCTACGGGCCTTCCTTTATCTAGATGGCAACTCACCTCCTCATAGAAGGTTAATAGATTGGTTTAGCAAGAACGATTCTTCATGAATCCATGCTGATTACTGCTAATGATACCGTTCTTATTACTAAAATCTTGTATATAGTCCCTTACCATCCCCTCCAAAAGTTTACATACTATTGATGTTAGGCTAACTGGTCTGTAATTCCCAGGGATGTATTTTGGGCCCTTTTTAAATATTGGTGCTACATTGGCTTTTCTCCAATCAGCTGGTACCATTCCAGTCAGTAGACTGTATGTAAAAATTAGGAACAATGGTCTGGCAATCACTTGACTGAGTTCCCTAAGTACCCTCGGATGCAAGCCACCTGGTCCCAGTGATTTATTAATGTTAAGTTTCTATGTCTGGTATTTACCGGATTCAACCTCCTAAGACCCCATTCACACAGGGGCAACACGACTTGCAGATTGCCTCACCGAGGCGACCTGCACACGACTGCCCGGGCGACTTGCAAAATGTCTTCTGTATAGAAGTCTATGCAAGTCGCCCCCGAAGTCGTACAGGAACCTTTTTCTAAGTCGAAGCGACTTGCGTCGCTCCCCTTAGAACGGTTCCATAGCACAGAACGGGAGGCGACTTGTCAGGCGACTAGGTCGCCTGACAAGTCGTCCCTGTGTGAACGGGGTCTAATAGTATATCTCTTCTGTCTGTTATTCTCAGAGTGGATTAGAGATTTTGCTCCCTAACCATATAGCTGGTTATTTATATTTACCACTGCATATGGATATTCAAGAATAAATTTGCTTTTTTTTGTTTTTTTTCATAACTAAATTTTATACACCACACTTTTTTTTTTTTTAAGGTTATTATCCAATTAATCGCAACAATCGGCCAACTAATCGATTATGAAAATAATCATTAGTTGCAACCCTAATATTTTTTATAATTGTATGATACGATTCCCTTTAAATTAAATTGGCAATAAATGGATAGAGGCAGGTGTGTATGAGTTAAAAACTGTTTACAACTTAAATTATCTGCTGCTGATCTAAGGCTGGATTCACACTGGTGCGACACGACAGCCGTCCTACTTTGGATCCGACTTTGCCCTGCGACATGAAGCCGGCATGTGTCCGACTTTCAATGAAAGGGGATCCGACTTGGATCCCCGCCAATGCCCGGCACTGTGTTTGGTATGAATCTTTAGGGGGAACTCTGCGCCAAATTTTAAATAAAAAACCGGCATGGGTTCCCCCCCCAAGAGCATACCAGGCCCTTGGGTCTGGTATGGACCTTAAGGGGAACCCCCTGCGCTGAAAAAACGGCGTGGGGGTCCCCCCCAATCCATACCAGACCCTTATCCGAGCACGCAGCCCGGCCGAACAGGAATGGGGGTGGGGACGAGCGAGCGCCCCCCCTCCTGAACCGTACCAGGCCGCATGCCCTCAACATGGGGGGGTTTGGTGCCTTGGGGGAGAGGGGCGCGCTGCGGGCCCCCCCACCCCAAAGCACCTTGTCCCCATGTTGATGAGGACAAGGGCCTCTTCCTGACAACCCTGGCCGTTGGTTGTCAGGGTCTGTGGGCGGAGGGCTTATCGGAATCCGGGAGCCCCCTTTAATAAGGGGGCCCCCAGATCCCGGCCCCCCACCCTATGTGAATGAGTATGGGGTACATGGTACCCCTACCCATTCACCTAGGGAAAAGTGTAAAAAAAAAAACTCCACAGTACACAGGTTTCAAGATTAATTTATTGGGCAGCTCCGGTATCTTCTTCCGACTTCGGGGGGGAGGGGGTGTCTTCTTCCGACTTCTCCCGAAGTTCCGCCTCTTCTCCCGGGCCCCGCCGCTATCTTCTTCCAGCTCTATTGCCAGCGAGGGGCCCGGTCTGCTGCCGCTGTCTCGCCTCTTCTCTTCATCTCTTCTTTCGATGTTGACACGACGCTCTCTCCGGCTAGAATGCTCTCTGTGCGCTCTGCTTTGACTTGTATAGGCGGTGACCCCGCCCCCTTATGCCGTCACAGTCCCTGGGCATGCTGGGACTGTGACGGCATAAGGGGGCGGGGTCACCGCCTATATAAGTCAGAGCGGAGCGCCCAGAGTGCATTCCAGCCCCAGAGAGCGTCGTGTCAACATCAGGAGAAGAGGGCAGAAGATTGAAGACCGGGCTCCTCCGCTTTAGCAAAAGAGCAGAAAATGGCAGAGGAGCCCGGCAGAAGATCCGGAGAGCGCGGAGAAGAACCGGAGAGACCCCCGAAGAGAAGAAGGCAGCAGACCGGGCTCCTCTGCTATAGCAAAAGAGCAGAAGATGGCAGAGGAGCCCGGCAGAAGACCCGGAGAGCGCGGAGAAGAACCGGAGAGACCCCCGAAGTCGGAAGAAGACCCCCGGAGCTGTCTAATAAATTACTTAAAAATCTGTGTAGTGTTTTCTTTTTTTAATTGACACTTTTTCCCCAGGTGAATGGGTAGGGGTACGATGTACCCCATACTCATTCACATAGGGTGGGGGGGCCGGGATCTGGGGGCCCCCTTATTAAAGGGGGCTCCCGGATTCCGATAAGCCCCCCGCCCGCAGACCCCGACAACCAACGGCCAGGGTTGTCGGGAAGAGGCCCTTGTCCTCATCAACATGGGGACAAGGTGCTTTGGGGTGGGGGGGGGGGGGGGCCGCAGCGCGCCCCCTCTCCCCTAAGGCACCAACCCCCCCATGTTGAGGGCATGCGGCCTGGTACGGTTCAGGAGGGGGGGGGGCGCTCGCTCGTCCCCACCCCCATTCCTGTCCGGCCGGGCTGCGTGCTCAGATAAGGGTCTGGTATGGATTGGGGGGGACCCCCACACCGTTTTTTCGGCGTAGGGGGTTCCCCTCAAGGTCCATACCAGACCTAAGGGCCTGGTATGCTCTTGGGGGGGGGGAACCCATGCCGGTTTTTTATTTAAAATTTGGCGCGTAGTTCCCCCTCAAGATCATCTGAGCACAAGTCGCGTGCCGAAGTCGGATCATGCAAGACGGCGATCCGACTTTGATCCGACTTCAATGATAGTTAATAGGCTGAAGTAGGATCAAAGTCGGATCAAAGTAGTACAGGGAGCATTTCTAAAGTCGGAACGACTTGTGTCGGACCAGTTAGGACGGTTCCCATAGGGAAACATTGGATTTCACACGTCATGCGACATGAGCTCCTAATGTCGGAGCGTTTTTCGGACCAGTGTGAACCCAGCCTAAAACAAGTGAATGATTAATTCACTAATTTGTTCCTCTATTGTAAGAAGGGTCTGGTTCACCAATGTAAACACTTCTACACGGTTTACATTTGTGATTGCTCATCAGTGATTACATACTGTCTACTTGGAGGGGAATTTACAACGGCTGGAGCAGTTGTGCATGGCTGCTAGTCTGCTTTCATTTTTACAGGCTAAGTTCATAAAAGTACATAAAATAACAAATGCTCATCTTTTTGCAATTTAAAAAAAAAATGTGCATTTTATTATTTTTTAAAACCGGAGCCTGGAAAACGGTGTCAAGCTCCTGCAAACACTGCCGACAGTTATGTTGCCCGTACCTGTGTACGATAAAAAACAAACACTTACAGCGCTGGTAAAAAAAAATATAACCACACCATGGATATGATACTAAATCGAAAGTGCTCTGTGCAATGTTCCTATAATCATAAATCCAAAAAGATATGAATAAAGTGCTAAAATACGTACAATATATGCTAAACACAAACCAATTTCTAGTTAATGGATTACTAATTTGCTAATTCAGCCCATATGAAGTGCCATATGAATGTGCAATAGGTGCTAAACACAAACCAATAGTGAAAAACAATATAAAGTATATGTTGGAAGAATAAGTGAAATTAATAATAGTGGTAAATAGTCTCAAATGCCATCAGCTAGACTGCTACACAGGGCTTTAAGTGGCGATCTCACTGGAGAGAAACCAGCATCTCTTCACCTATGCTGGCAGTCAATCTCCTGGAGTGCTGCAGTATGATGCCTCTGATGTAGATGTGATATGAGTAGCAGATGAGTCATATACTTGTAGATGTCCACCATCGTATCAGACCCAAAAGGCAAAGAAAAGTGAAATGGTGAAATATTGCGGAGAAAGAGATCACTTGCGCATCATAGCGCTACTCACAAGATCCTAGGTTGCAAACAGGCATATCAGAAAACTTCCGCGATCGCCGCTAGAAGCATGCGTTCCACGGGAACAGGGAGAAGCGTCACTGGTTAAGCGTGAGCCGGATGTTTCGTCGATGCGTTTCTCCCCCAGGGCGTCATCAAAGACACTTATGTATTTGGTTTAATTTGTCACGAGCGCTGCATTATATATATATATATATATATATATATATATATATATAATATAATATTTTTTTTTTTCCGTACCTGTGTACGGGCTGTCATTGCGGAGCTGTAGGCAGAGTGAATGAACTATGGGTATGCTGATTGGCGTGCCCGCAGTTCATCCAATCCAGCACATCTGCTGCAGTGGATGATGGTGCTTGTAGTTTATTCTAACGCAGCCGCTTCATTCATTCACAATTTCCTGTGTGATCGGAGCCCCACTTGATGCACTGCTTTAAAAAATTGACAGTGGGTGTGGCGAGAGGAATCCCTGCTCAATGTCACAGAAAGGGAGGGGAGATTAGAGGGGGGGAAGGTGGAGGAGCTGTAACATGTTCCACTCTAAAAAGGGGTGGAACTTGTTCTATAGGTGAGGGCCAAGAGAGCCTCTGCTCTTGTGCACATCGCTGGATTGAGATTGGGCTCAGGTAAGAGTTTAGCGGGTGCTGGGAGGGGGGGAACTAACATGTATGCATTAAGGTAAGAAAAACTTCTGCCTTTAGAACCACTTTAATGCATTCCCATTTCCAGAACAAATTACTATTCTGGCTAATGGAATCCATTAACACTTAAATGCTTGATGTGCCTAAATGTGTGTACTATACGTGGGTTTTTTTTTTTTTTAAATCCTCTTTTCTCCTGCCATCCATAGAGGCATTCAGAGGGGCTGGACAGACCCCCTGTACGCATGAGGCCTGATATGGAGATAATGAATGTATGTGTACCATTTCCCAATGTGTAAACAATGTTCTAGTAACCAGCACATGAAGGAAAAGTATAGGACACCATTGCTGATCTGTTCTGACATTGGCAACGTCTTGTCTCTTTGGCTAGAATATATTTGGTTACTGACCTAGGACAAATATTTTATAAGTCAGAACTCCTGATCTGTATACATGTTCTACGTCAATGATTAAAATGTAGAAGCTAGTGAATCTACCAGGTGACCACCGTGCTTTCCTTTAAAAAGGAAAATATGAAAAAAACACAATAATAACTAGACTTTGACTAGCAACCTCTTGCTTCCTTAACAAACAAACACGAGGTTCAGGGTCGGTTCACACAGGGGCGGCACGACTTGCAGGTCGCCTCACCGAGGCGACCTGCACACGACATCCACGGCGACTTGCAAAACGACTTCTGTATAGAAGTCTATGCAAGTCGCCTCAAGTCGCCCCAAAAGAAGTACAGGAACCTTTTTCTAAGTCTGAGCGACTTGCGTCACTCCTATTAGAACGGTTCCATTGTACAGAACGGGAGGCGACTTGTCAGGCGACTAGGTCACTTGACAAGTCGTCCCAGTGTGAACCGGCTCTCATGACACATTCAGTTAAAATTAAAACATATTTACCTTTTGTTAACAATACATTAATAAAAAAACATGAGCTAAAAAAATCTTGGCCAAGAAACAACAACATCCTTCTGGTACGAGTGGTTGCCTATGCATATCAAAAAAACACATGTAAATAATTGATGTTGGAAAGGCTGATCAAAAGTCCATACATAGGCAGAATAAATTCAGATTAGTGGACATATACAGGGGGTCCCCTACTTACAAACATCCGACTTACAAACAACTCCTACTTACAAACGGAAGGAGACAACAGGAAGTGAGAGGAAATCTACCCCTAGGAAGGGAAATTCACTCCTGTAAGAGTTAATATGGGAAAAAGGTGTCTCCACTGATGCTTTATCACCTATCCTTATTTCCCTAATAACCCCAAATTTTCAAAATCCAATTGTCATTGGGACAGAAAGTGAGGTGAAATCTTCTGAACAGGGACACAGACAGCAAAACAAATGTTACAGGGGTGACAACCCTTCCCTATGCTATCTACAAAACTTAAAAATAGATTTTTTGGCTGGAGCTACACTTAAAAAATGTACCTGTTCCGACTTACAAACAGATTCAACTTAAGAACAAACCTAAAGTCCCTAACTTGTTTGTAACCCGGGGACCCCCTGTATTGGTACATTAGGTGGAGCTTCTACGACCCAATGGGCATATGTCCATTGTGGATTAACAGCACACAGGACACACATTACATTTTATATATGGGTTATGGCCTGTGGGCTTTGAGCCCACCTTTAAGACCCAGTTACCTGTAGCCCCATATGAGACTTTTCATATTGATGTTCTTTTTTGAGCCTGGTTACCAATATCTATGGAATATGGACTGATGACTTTCCACACATATGGCATGGTGGATAGTAACTGTAGGGGACTGACTTTATGGGGTTGATTTACTAAAGGCAAATAGACTGTGCACTTTGCAAAGTGCAGTTGCACTCTGTAGGTGCAGTTTCCCCAGAGCTTAGTAAGTGAACAGAAGCTCTGCTGACTTTCATCATCCAATCATGTGCACGCAACAATGATATATATTTTTTTTAATTTTCCTTGCACATGATTCAATATTCTTTGCAAAGTGAATGTCTACCTAATTTTACGAAAGCTCTGGAGCAACTGCACTTTCAGAGTGCACAGTCTATTTGCTTTTAGTAAATTCATTTAAATTTAGTAAATTAACACATAGACTAAGCCCCATACGGTTTCTTATCCACCATGCAATATGTGTGAAGTCATCAGTCCATATTCCATAGATATTGGTACCCAGGCTCCAAAAATTAATATGAAAAGTTTCATATGGGGGTGCAGGTAACTGGGTCTGAGAGATGGGCTCAAAGCCCACAGTCCATAACCAATATAAATGTGCTGTTAATCCACAATGGACATATGCCCATTGGGTTGTAGAAGCTCCACCTACAGTGCGGATATATGTGAGGTCCACAGATGTCAAGCAATATATAGGGTGAATGATGAGCCAAATGCCAAGCACTCAGACACAGCATAGGTGTGCAAAGGTAGTATTATATCAAGTAAGATGGTGTGCAGCCTCCACTCACTATTCTGGTATGGACACTGGTGTAAATGCAGTACATAGGTGGAAGCAATGGGCAAGGTTGATCCAATATAAAGCACAGTAATCACAGCACCAAATAGGAATAATATTAGATCCCAGTATAGGAGACGGTGGTGAACAGAAGCCTTGCTAATCCATTCATGCATGGAAGATCAAAATCTACTTATCAGTCTAGATTTGTAGCAAGAAAAAAAAGTAGATGCCATCCTAGGTTTTTACTTCTGAGGGAAAGATTTTCCCCTCCTTATTTGTCCTGCTGACTATTTGTAGTTAAACAGATTATGAGAAAAAAAAAATATTTGCCATTTGAACTGAAATAGAGATTTTCCAAAGGTAACACTTGTTTTGGTGTCTTACGATTTATGTTTGCCTGAAAAACTGACATGCGGACCTGATCAGAAAGCCCATCTGAAAGAGGCCTAATAGGGAATTTTTATAGTTTTGAGAGATTAGCTCTCACATCCCTTAGTGGGAAGTGAGGGGGAATTGCTCTAATAGACTAAAAAAAAAAATAACTAGCAGGGGTTTTAAGTCTTCCTTATTTATATAACTGTGTACTGATTTATGTATTGTTTTTCTAAATACCAACACACTGGCAACATGTAATGTGAAAGTCATGGTGCCAGATCTTTTGCATGTGGAGACGGAATTACATCCTAAAAAAATGTAGATTTTCAATCTTCAGAAAAAAAAACATCTGAGCAGGTAGATATTTATCAATGCAATTTGCCATCTCCAGATAAGACTAAGCTAATCTCTTCCCCCAAAAATGACCCCTCTAGGTTTTATTTAACGTTATTGTGTCACTGGTGTTTGCTAGTATCATGCAGAATAAGAATAGATGGGCAGTGCATGCTGAGTGTGTAAATGATAGTACCGGCCAGCTGACCACTTGACAGGTTACAAGAACCACGATTTGCCTCTGACTGTAATGACTTGCATTTTTTTTCCTCTGCGCGCTATAACAACTCTTGTCCAGACGAGTCCTCTTTAATGTTCACTATTTATTTTGTTCTACAGAGCTTTCTAAGTGGCTTTTTTGGTCCGATTTGTGAGATTGAAGTTGTACTGAATGATGCAGAAACCAGGAAGCTGTCTGAGATTAAAACGGAAGAAGGAAAACTAGAAAAGCACTATTTGTTCTACGATGGTGAATCTGTAGCAGGAAAGGTATGGTTTATGGTGTTTTATTTTTTTGTATTTTGCATTGAATTCTACACTTTATGTAGTTTCCCTATAATGTAAGCTTATAGTGCTGCTGTGCGGTGCGTGGGGGTGTTTTTTTTTTTTTTTTTTTTTTGCAAAGCATGCAGTTAGCCATAATGCATTGCACTTGTGGCAGTAAGTTCCTGTTTTCTTTGCTGATTTGTCATGGACCATAAATGTATGCTCATCAGTATTTGCTTATCTGTCTAGGTCAATATTGTCTTCAGGCAGCCTGGTAAAAGACTAGAACATCAAGGAATTCGTATTGAATTTGTCGGCCAAATTGGTAACGATTGTCTACTTTTTATATGATTCTGAATGTTGAACCTTTTTTTTTAAATTTATGTATATGGCAAGTGTATGAAGGTATGAAACAATTTAGGCTGCCCATAGATGAGATATTATTTTTAAAAAAAATTATCAGGTCTCCAAAGAAATTCAAATATCCATTCCCTGCAATAGAAGAAAACTTGTCTCTCTGGCTGACCATGTCTCCTACCTTCCCTTTTGGTTTTAGAGGCAGCCTCAGCCAGTCTCAGCAGTCTGTTAGACCCCTTTCACACTGGTGCTTTTCAGGCATTTTTGCACTAAAAGCGACTCTCAAGCCACCCCATTGTGAAAGCCCGAGTGCTTTCACACTGGGGCTGTGCGCTTGCAAGACAGGGAAAATAAATCCTGCAAGCCGCATCTTTGGTGTGGAAGCGGTGTATACACCGCTACTAAACCGCCCCATCATTGAAATCCAATGGGCAGCGCTGCCGAGTCCTGTAGTGACTTTGGGGTTGATGGAAGAAGCTTGGTGCGCAGTTGAGAACACAGGTTTCCAACACTCCTAAAAGAATGTTGAATGTCAGAGACTGATAAAGGGTGCAATGTTAAAACAGAAGGAAGGTGGTAGACATGGGGTTATTTACGAAAGGCAAATCCACTTTGCACTACAAGTGCAAACCACAGGTGCAAAGTGCACTTGAAATTGCACTGAAAGTGCACTTGGAAGTGCAGTCGCTGTAAATCTGAGGGGTAGATCTGAAATTAGGGGAAGCTCTGCTGATTTTATCATCCAATCATGTGCAAGCTAAAATGCTGTTTTTTATTTTCCTTGCATGTCCCCCTCGGATCTACAGCGACTGCACTTCCAAGTGCAATTTCCAGTGCGCTTTGCACTTGTAGTTTGCACTTGTAGTGCAAAGTGGATTTGCCTTTAGTAAATAACCCCCATGGTCTGCCAGAGTGGTAAGTGCTAACTTCTACTGCAGAGAGCTGACTTTTTACTAAGGTATAGCTTCTAATCCTTGTGCGTTTGAGCATGATATGGGCATACATTGTCTAAAATATTGTAATTAGGTATTTGGTGTTTTGTTTAAATTATTTTGTAATGAAGTGTATACAGTATGCATATAAAGCCAAAACTTCATTTTTTTTTTTCGTTTAGTTTAGATTTGGTGGGATATAAAGCCTGCCAGGTGTTTTTTTTTTTTTTTTTTTTTTTTTTTTCTCTACTTATCCTAATGACCATTGACTTGTAATTAGAACAAGAATAGAGGGTAAATCTTCCAATGGGGGCATTTGTGCCAGTGACAAATGTCTGAGGCTTTTCCTCACTTCTGTTGCATGTAGGGGACAGAAAGCGAAAAGTAATCTTAATGGGGCACTGAAAAAAAAATCTTATGGGTGTTTACCTCTCTACTCTTTTACAAACAAGTTTTGGCTAAACATGGGCTAGTGGGAATGTCTTATCCACTGCAGGAGCTCTACTGGGATTACAGTGTTTCTATAGGCTTCATTTACTTTAGTGATAAAGGCAGAACCTACTATATACAGACACAGAACACAGTACAGTAGATCTGTGTGCTACAGAATTTGGGTCACCTGCAGTATGACCATCGTTGTGGCAGTAATATGTTTGGCTGAAAGAAGTGCAGCTGCAGACCCAGAGGTAAGTAACCAGATGGTGTGTGTGCTTTATCATGCCTACCTCCACCCAGCATTAAAGTGGAACTATAGGCAAAATCGAAAATGACATATTTGATGTCTGTCAATAGCATTAATGATATTACCTGTTGATCCTTCCCGTTAGTCTGTAACTTTTTCAAATTCATATACTACACCAAGCTGTCCGGTAAAAATGGTAGAAGGATATGAAACGCTATTTAACACACTGACGAGTGCTTACAGTGGTCAGCTTTCATTCATCTAATTAAAGCCTTTATCCCAAAAGTTAAAAACAAACTTTCTGTAACTGCTCAAAAAGCCTAATGTCAGTTAACGCTATGCTTTCTACATGTTGACTGTATTGCTTTTCAAGGGTGGCTAGGTTACTTTTCCATAGTTACAGTGGAGGCCTTAGTATAGCCATTTTATGTTCACTCTTTACAGATGCACTGGACTGCCATTCATTTTTAACCCCTTAGTGCTAGCACTTGGCTCCACCGATAACTGTGCTGGGAGCACGCAGGGCGTTCGCTCTCAGCACAGCTGTTTTTGCAACGTTGCAAGCAAATATGCGGCTGCTCAGTGCCAAGTCCCACTCACCGAGAGGCTGCATATTTGCGTGCTGTTGGCACCAAGAGGTTAATGAAACACCCACGCATCTTGGGAACCATAGCAAATCGCATAGTGCAAAACCACCATGCAATTTCCCTGCAGCCGCGTTTCTAAAAAGGTGCAAGCACCTCAACCCCCCCCTTTTTATTTTTTACTTTTTATTTTTTTGGTTGCGGGAAACTCAGGAACAGCAGCCCACTCAAATGAATATGCTGACGTGCCCACACAAACCTGCACAAGTGTGAACCTAACACAGGAAATGTGCTACTGGCTGCATCACCAGATGAAAAAACCCTAAAAAAGAAAACAAATGCACCTTTTGGGTTATAATAAAATACACCTTTTTAAATTTTATTGTTCTGTGCTTTTAACTTCTAAAATCATGTTTTGCATAAAACGTAGAAAGTCTTACACAACTTTATACAGTTTTTACAATTTTTTTTTTTTTTCTCTAGAACTTTTTAATGATAAAAGTAATACACACGAGTTTGTCAACCTTGTCAAAGAATTAGCGTTACCTGGGGAGCTGACACAAAGCAGAAGTTATGACTTCGAATTCATGCAAGTTGAGAAGCCTTATGAATCCTACATAGGTTCAAATGTTCGGTTGAGGTATGCGTCCTTATAAATATTTATTTCTTATTGGTTTCTCTTCACACACTTTAATGTTTGTTCTTGCCTGGGGCTCTTTTGTTTTGAAGGTACTTTCTTAAAGTCACAATAGTGAGGCGCCTTTCAGACTTGGTGAAAGAGTATGATCTGATTGTTCACCAACTCGCTACATACCCAGATGTCAATAACTCCATCAAAATGGAAGTTGGAATTGAAGACTGTTTGCACATAGAATTTGAATACAATAAATCTAAGTAAGTATTCTGGCTCCTGGGGCTAAAGCCTAGTACACACCATCCATTTATTTATTTTTTGTTTTGTTGAACGAAAAAAAAACTGACAGCTCTGGTCGGAGCCACTGTACTAACGATCCAATGTTAGTACAGCGATCTCCCCCTCTGAGCTATTGTGTTCTGACAGGGGATAGCCCTCCCTCCAAGAGGACACTCGGGTCAGCTGATCGGGAGCCTGTTGGCTGCTGGTTTTCCAGCATGCTCGTCCGACAGAAGCAGTCCCTGCTGCCATACACATGGGCCGAATGTTGACTGTTCTTTATTGAATCGGCCAATGTCGGCTGGCATTCGGCCCGTGTATACTAGGCTTAAGGACAGGTATATACTCTAAGGGAGTGTACACATGTTCCCACTACATAGCAAGGGGTCCATACAGCTTATTGTGTGAAAATGCAGATTCTAAAGACAAAACTCAATTTAGCACCTCTGTACAGCTAACCTAAAGCCCCATACACACTATCGGATATTCTGCTGATTTATTTATTTATTTATTTTCCCCTTCAGATTTACCAAAACCATATACCGTAATATGAGGTCAAACCTTAGGCGTTTCAATTTGTATGCAATCAGGCAGGCCCTTGCACTACATGGTTTTGGTAAATCTGAAGACGAAAATCAGCAGAAAATCTGATAGTGTGTATGGGGCTTTAGTCGAGCCTGGGGCTAGACCTTCCAGCATGAATTTATTGTTCCTCTGGTTGTTCTCTGCTGTGGCTGTTGCTATTTTAATCAACAGCAACTGTGTCCTATACTACATAGATTACATGTAAACACTGTAACGTTAGGGTGAGAAATCTGCACTGCAAATGTGTAACCTCTTTTTAAATATACTGGCCTTGTGTAGGTGCATATAAGGTGTGCGTGCTTATGTGTGGGGTTTAGATAAAATCTACCTGCTTTAGGGAAAATATACTATTTCTTTTTCGGACATCACGGGACACAGAGCCACAGTAATAACTGATGGGTTATGTAGGTACCTTTTAGGTATTGGACACTGGTCACACCCTAATCAGGAAGTTCAACCCCCTATATAATCCCTCCCCTTCCAGGGATACCTCAGTTTTTACGCCAGTGTCTTAGGTGTTGGACGTGTAAAGATGTCCTGTGCTGAAGCTCCAAAGGGAATATCCTGATATCCTATACTGGGGCAAGCCAGGCGAACCGGATCCATTCAAAGTGTCTTTTCATGGCCGAATTGGTTGGTACCCAGGCCTCGTGTCCGAAGAAACAAGGTTTTACCTGTAATGCTTCTCTTTTTTTAGAGAGCTGGACCCCGCAGATCAGAAAATGGCTTTAAACCTCCTAATTTCTGGCTGGGTGCTTTACAGGGCCAGAACTGCAGGATCCCCCTATTCGTAGGGGGCCCCAGTCTCTGACGGTTTTTCAAACTGAGCCCACCGTGAGAGGTGAAGATTGGGTCTGTGTATACAGCACCCTGCGGCTGGATAAGGTAAGCGGAGATTCCACAGAATTTTGAATTCTAGTAGGTTTTCTCCTTTAAGGTAGATGCATGCTATGCCTAGTGTGACCACCAGGGGCTGCCAAGAGCACATACCTTCTCATGCTGTTTCTGTCTCAGCGTTCCACGCTGCACAGCTCTTCCGACCGGCTCCAGGTAGGTTGGGATGGGGGGATTTCTCCTTAGGAATGTTCCCCCAGGCCAAGGGGAGGCCGCAGGTGGGCTGTAAGGCGGTTTTTATACCGCATTGTCGCCGCCATTGCATCTATGCAGGTCCCATCGCTGCCAGCCTCTCTCCTTCCTCCTCCACCCCCAGCCTTCCTCCATGCTTACTCTGAAAAAGGTCAGGCTCGCGCGGGAAGCGCTCGTTTTCGAAAAAACGAAGGGGGGCGGGGCGTCAGCTCAGCGTGCTCAGACGCCCACAGTGCCAGAAGCATGGCTACTTAAAGCACACTCTACAGGTGCTCTGAGCCTTGGAGGGACACAGAGCTGACAGTCGCATGTAAGGTGGGACACAGGCATTCTCCTAGGCTGCATTTACTAAGGTAACACCGGACTGGGCATTTGGTAGCAAGGCTTTTGCCAGATTACATCGCTCAGCAGTCAGTGTTCATTTTGGATACCTCACACCTTGTTGCTTTGCACTATGGGTAGAAGAGGTTCAAGTACCCCCAGAACCAGAGACACTAGGGGATCTCGTTCAGGTTCTGAGGACCCCCTGTCTGCTACATCCTCCCCCCCTGAGGGGCCAGGGACGGCTGGACAGGGAGAGCCGTTGGGGTCTGGGGGCTATACCTGCTTCCGGCACTTCAGCCCCTGTATACATTACACAAGAGGTTTTTTCCTCAACCATTACTGGGTTAGAGGAAAGATTAATGGCCGTGATTACAGCTTCACTCAGTGGAAGAAAACGTACTAGGCCTTCCTCTGTTTCCCAAGACCCTCAAGCAGAGGAGCTCTGGGATAAAGGAGATGAATCCCTTTCAGAGGTTCAGGATGGGACAGATAATCCCTCTTCGGAGGAATCGGGTGGAGAGGGAACCTCTGCGACTTCCCAAGAGGAGAAAGTCTTAGTGCAGATCCTTACTGGATTGGTCCGCTCCACATTTAAGTTGCCCGTACCTGAAACTGCTACAGAATCCTCTTCTGCTTTGGGGTCACTGAAACCTTTCCAAGCAGCACAGGCTTTTCCTGTTCATAATTTACTTGAAAAGCTCCTTTATTCTGAGTGGGATCACCCAGATAAGCGATTTCTTCCGCCGAAAAAGGTTTCAACACTTTATCCTATGGAAGAAAAATTTATTAAGATGTGGGGAATGCGGCCATTTCCTCTATAAATAGTAGTCTGACTTGTCCTGTAGACTATGCTCAGATGCTCAGGGATCCTGTGGATAAAAAGATGGAATCCTTATTAAAGGATGTTTTTTCCTTAGCAGGATCAGTGGCCTAACCTGCAGTAGCAGCGATTGGAGTCTGTCAATACTTAAGAGACCATGTTAAGCAGGTCATCAAAGTATTACCTGAACAGGCCCAGGGGTTTGCTAACCTTCCAGCGGCCTTATGTTATGTTGACGCCATCAGAGATTCTATCGTGCAAACCTCTCGCCTTTCACTTGGGTTGGTGCATATGCGTAGAATCTTATGGTTGAAAAATTGGTCAGCCGAAGCACCATGTAAGAAGCTCTTGGCTGGGTTTCCTTTTCGTGGTGCAAGGTTGTTTGGAGAAGACTTGAATAACTATATCAAGAGAATCTCTTGTGGGAAAAGCACTCTTACCTGTTAAGAAGAGTAATGCCGCGTACACACGGTCGGACTTTTCGTCTACAAAAGTCCAACGGACGCTGACGGACTAAAGCTGGCTGGTAATCCGATCGTGTGTGGGCTTCTCCGGACTTTCAACGTACTTTTTTAGCCTCAAATCCGACGTACTTTAGATTTGAAACATGCTTCAAATCTTTACTTCGTAACTACGACGGACCCCGAAATCCGCTCGTCTGTGTGCTAGTCCGACGGACAAAAAGCCACGCTAGGGCACCTATTGGCTACTGGCTATGAACTTCCTTATTTTAGTCCGGTGTACGTCATCACGTACGAATCCATCGGACTTTTGTGTGGTCGTGTGTAGGCAAGTCCGTTCGTTAGAAAGTATGCCGCAAGTCCGCCGCAAGTCCGCCGAAAGTCTGTCATTATGGTGGTTCCCACAAAGGATCAAGGATTGGGCTTCTATTCCAACCTTTTTACGGTCCAAAAACCAAATGGGGTTGTCAGACCCATTCTGGATTTAAGGGATCTGAATCGATTCCTAAGCATTCAGTCCTTCCGCATGGAATCAATTCGGACAGTAGTCTCCATCCTGCAGGGAGGAGAATTTTTGGCATCGATAGACATCAGAGATGCATATCTACATGTGCCCATTTTTCCGGCTCATCAGAAGTTTCTACGCTTCGAGATAGGAGGGCGCCATTTCCAGTTCGTGACTCTGCCTTTCGGGATAGCCACTGCACCTCGAGTGTTCACAAAGGTCTTGGCCCCTCTGGCCAGATTAAGGGCTCAGGGTATAACTGTCATAGCATACCTAGACGACCTGCTCTTGATAGACTGGTCGGTGGCTTCCTTGAACGGGAACTTGAGGACCACGGTCAAGTATCTGGAACATCTAGGTTGGATCCTCAACCTAGAAAAATCTTTCCTAAAACCAGTAAGAAGACTAGAGTATTTGGGTCTGATCATAGATACAAGCCAGGAGAAGGTATTTCTTCCTCAGGCAAAGATCACCAAGAAGGGTCCTTCTGTCTGCCTTTGTATGAGGCTGCTGGGAAAGATGGTGTCTTCATTCGAAGCAGTTCCCTATGCTCAGTTCCATTCAAGACTACTGCAACACAGTATTCTGTCGGCCTGGAACAAGAAGGTTCAGGCATGAGACTTTCCGATGCACCTGTCACATGCGGTGCGTCAGAGCCTCAATTGGTGGCTCATACCTGAAAACCTGCAGACGGGGAAATCCTTTCTACCGGTTACCTGGACGGTGGTAACAACAGATGCCAGTCTGTCAGGTTGGGGAGCAGTTCTGGAACAGTCTGTGATCCAGGGGCTATGGTCCAAGACCGAGAGGACCTTGCCCATCAACATTCTGGAGATCCGGGCGGTATACCTAGCCCTAAGAGCCTGGACTATCGGGCTACAGGGTTGCCCGGTCAGGATCCAGTCCGACAATGCCACAACAGTGGCTTATGTCAATCATCAGGGAGGCACCCGGAGCCGAGCTGCTCAAAAGGAGGTGAACCAGATCTTAGTCTGGGCAGAGATGCATGTGCCATGCATATCGGCAGTTTTCATTCCAGGGATAGAGAACTGGCAGGCGGACTAAGTCGCCAGCAGTTACTCCCAGGGGAATGGTCTCTGCATCCCGACGTCTTTTTGGCCATATGCCAAAGATGGGGGGGTCCCAGATGTAGATCTCTTTGCATCCCGATTCAACAAAAAGATAGACGGATTTGTAGCAAGGACGAGGGATCCTCTTGCATGTGGGACGGATGCGTTGGTGATTCCGTGGCATCGGTTCTCACTGATTTATGCATTCCCGCCTGTTCTGCTACTGCCACGACTCCTTCGCAGGATCAGGCAGGAAAGGAAGTCGGTACTTCTGGTGGCCCCCGCTTGGCCCAGAAGGACTTGGTATGCAGAAATAGTAAGGATGACGGTGGGTTCCCCGTGGACCTTACCGGTACGCCTAGACCTGTTATCTCAAGGTCCAGTGTTCCATCCTGCCTTACAAACGCTAAATTTGACGGTTTGGCTACTGAGACCCACGTTCTGAAGAGTCGTGGGCTTTCAGGTCCTGTCATATCTACCTTGATCAATGCAAGGAAGCCAGCTTCCAGAATGATTTATCATAGAGTCTGGAAAGCTTATGTATCCTGGTGTGAATCCAGGGGTTGGCATCCCAGAAAATATGTCATAGGTAGAATTCTTCATTTTCTACAATTAGGATTAGAGATGAAGCTGGCCTTGAGTACCATCAAGGGCCAGGTCTCGGCTTTATCAGTATTGTTTCAACTGCCACTTGCTTCACATTCTTTGGTCCAAAACTTTATGCAGGGGGTGATGCGTCTTAATCCTCTGGTTAAGGCACCTCTAAACCCCTGGGACTTGAACTTGGTTCTGTCAGTGTTACAGAAACAACCTTTTGAACCAATACGTCAGATTCCTTTGGTCTTGCTGACAAGGAAACTAATTTTTCTGGTAGCCATCTCTTCTGCTAGAAGAGTATCAGAATTGGCAGCTCTTTCCTGTAAAGAGCCTTATTTGATTATACACAAGGATAGAGTTGGTACTGCGCCCTCATCCTAGTTTTTTACCGAAGGTGGTTTCAGATTTTCATCTAAACAAGACATTGTTCTGCCTTCCTTTTTTCCAGATCCCTGTTCTTCGGAAGAGAGGTCACTACATTCTTTGGATGTAGTAAGAGCAGTCAAGACCTATCTGGGAGCAACTGCTCAAATTCGCAAAACGGATGTTTTGTTCGTGCTGCCAGAGGGTCCCAGTAGAGGACAGGCAGTGTCAAAAGCTACCATTTCTAAATGGATTAGACAATTGATTATTCAGGCTTACGGTTTGAAACAGAAGATTCCTCCGTTTCAGATCAAGGCACATTCCACAAGGGCTATTAGTGCTTCTTGGGCAGTGCATCACCAGGCCTCTATGGCTCAGATCTGCAAGGCCACAACCTGGTCTTCAGTCCATACATTCACCAGATTTTATCAGGTGGATGTGAGAAGGCATGAGGATATCGCCTTTGGGCGTAGTGTGCTGCAGACAGCGGTACAGGGTTCTCAGGTCTGATTGCACCCTACTTGGTTGTGATCCCCCCCCCCCCCCCCCCTCAGTTGGCATTGCTTTGGGACATCCCATCAGTTATTACTGTGGCTCTGTGTCCCGTGATGTCCGAGAAAGAAAATAGGATTTTTTATAATAGCTTGCCTGTAAAATCCTTTTCTTTCGATGGACATCACGGGACACAGAGGTCCCGCCCCTCTTCTAATACACTTATATTGCTTTGCTACAAAACTGAGGTATCCCTGGAAGGGGAGGGATTATATAGGGGGTTGAACTTTCTGATTAGGGTGTGACCAGTGTCCAATACCTAAAGGTACCTACATAACCCATCAGTTATTACTGTGGCTCTGTGTCCCGTGATGTCCATCGAAAGAAAAGGATTTTACAGGTAAGCTGTTATAAAAAAATCCTATTTTTTTGTAACCCTGCACTACCCCAAAAAAATGCATACTTCTAATAACAGTAAAATCTAGTGGAGATCTTTAGTCATTATCCATGTGAATTCAGTCAGTTGCTTCTACAGCCTGATCTTTTGTTTTTAGCTTTTCTCTGGATGGTTTATACCGGGACATTTGTTATAGGAATGCTATTGTGAAAATTATCGGTTGATGTTGGTATAACTGAGGATATTTATTTTATTTATTGGTGTTTTCCATCTTTTTCCCAGATACCACTTAAAAGATGTTATTGTGGGAAAGATCTACTTCCTACTGGTCAGAATAAAAATCCAACATATGGAATTACAGTTAATAAAAAAGGAAATTACTGGAATAGGTAAAGGGCTTGTGTGTGTGTGTGTGTGTGGTGTCGTTTTTGTTCTTTTTCATTAAAGTTTACAGAGCAGCAGATATTATTTAATTGGATTTTAATGGTGCCAAGAGAAAAATAGAACAGTTGATATATAAAACTTCATAGTTTATTTGTACATGATAAAAATCAGACCAATAAAATCTAACGCATGCAATGTTTATGGTCAATTGTGTGTTTTACATAAACAGTGATGACGTGGCATCTGTTCCCGACATGTTTTGCTGATTAGGGCTTCTTCAGGGAATTTATAAACCACTACTGATATGTAGGCTAAATCAAAAGACAAAATATTCAATCTTTGATATAATTATACAATACAGATCATTGCATTTATTTCCAGATGACAAATTTGTTTTTATTATTCACTCTGTCCAGCCATTCCATGCTTACCCAATTGGCCGCCTATGGTCACCAACCAAGCCGTCTGCACAGTTTAGGGAAGAGGGCGCCATATGGCCACAGAAGACACACCAAGACCAAGTTTAGAAAAATATCCATAAAGTGAATATTGATATCTGATGGATATAGAAATTAAATACCCGCAGCCTGGTTACATACTTGCACAATGTGTAGATTGTAAGGAGATTAATTGAGCGCCTGGTTTTATAACCAAAGCCGATACCCAGTGTAAGCCAACAAAGAAGGAGGTGAACAATCATTGTGTGGTGCCATATGTCAGGTAACTTCAAGCATCCACAGCTAATGGCTCAGCATTGATATTTATAAAGAGAACAAAATTGCTCTGTAATTATATTAAAATTATATATTATTTATTCTAAGTCTTTTGGGCACAATTGCTAATTTGTTACTGTTTAGTCCAGCAATGCTGTCTAAGTCCTATCTACACTGTACACACACTGCATGTCAAAATGAACAAGAGTAAAGCTACCTGGCAAGGATTTCTTCAGCTATTCCATCAAGTAACATTGAAACATCACATTGTAACAATTCAGTACTATAACAATTAACCCAACCAGACAACTGTGCACGTTACCTGCAAACATGCTGTTACAATGTATAGGTCGCCCTTGTGGCTCCAGCAGAATGGCTGTTGGAGATGCCTGGTTTGTGTCTCCCACTCGGCCGGTGTCTGACATATATATGTGCTGATGCGCATGCGCCGAGGTCCAGATCCTGGAGCTGACTACATCACCCAGGAGGCCTTGCGGGTCCGCCCAGTTGGAATGGCGCTGACAAACAGGAGGTGTGCTTCCACAAATGGGAGCACATCTACACCTATGCCAGCAATGGGCTCACCCCGAGCGGCTCATTAAAGCTTACCTTGCACTAGAAACAAATTTTATTTCATTTAGGTTCACATCTGTGCATTTTAGGTGTGTTTTACATGCTTTTAGACATGTTACGATTGAACTTTTATATGGCAGAATTTTTTTAATGCACGCCCCCTTAAATGCACATGTGCGAACAGGGCCTTGGTGAGGGCCAATGCTAATACATTGTACTATACTGAAAAAAAAATAACGGGATGAGGAGGGCAGTAAGATAATAATATACGTACCGTATATACTCGAGTATAAGTCGAATTTTTCAGCACATTTTTTTGTGCTGAAAGTGCCCCCCTCGACTTATACTCGAGTCAAGCACTTTTCTGCAGCAAAAAATTTCATTTTCCGAACCGACTTTGGGGCCCCATATCTCAGGGCCACTTAGTGCTAGGAACCCCAAATTTGGTGTGCAAACCCAGTGGAACTGGTACCACAACATATCCAAAGATGAAGTTCCTAGCACCAAGTGGCCCTGAGATACGGGGCCCCAAAACCGGTTCGGAAAATGTCATTCTCTGCTGCAAAAAAGTGCTTGACATTTTCTGAACTGATTTTTGGGGCCCTGTATCTCGAAGCCACTTGGTGCTAGAAACCCCAGCTTTGGAAATGTTATGCTGCTAGTTCCACTGGGTTTGCATACCAAATTTGGGGTTCTTAGCACTAAGTGGTCCCGAGATATGGGGCCACACATTCAGTCAACTGTGTCCATCTGCAGCAATGTCATTTCGGGACCCTTTGGGTTCAGAGACCCCAAATTTTGGCTGCAGCTAGGGGGCATCTAGGACCCCTTAACTACCGAGTTTGAAGTTCAGGGGACCTATGGCTGCAAATGGGCACAGTGAGGCATGCAAATGGGAACAGTGATGCTGCAAATTGGCATTGTTGACCCTCTTTTCCACTTACAGTAGCTGTGCATTTCTCACCCTCGTCTTATACTCGGGTCAATACGTTTTTCCCATTTTTTTGTGGTAAATTAGGGCCTCGACTTATACTCGGAACGACTTATACTCGAGTATATACGGTACCTTTTTTCCCAGCTTCTGTATTGCAGGGGGTGATTGTGCCATCCTTCTGCCACGATCCTTTGGAGTAGCCCAAATCTCGATGATGATGCAGCATATTGCAGAATCATCTTTTAGCAGTATTTGGGCTACTCCGCATTTCCTGGTATCTCTCCAGGAGGATGGCAAGATCATCCTTGCCTAGGTGCTGCTGTGGAAGGCTTAGGTGTATCTGAAAGCAAAAATAAGATATAAAATAGCTAGATGTAAGCCCACATTCACGAAGCAGTGATCACTTAATTCAGTGGCTCCTTCAGGCAAGGTTAGACAAATTGAAGTGAAGGTGAAAACTAGTGTTTTCTTGCCCTGACAGCAATAGGAAGGACCCAGCCTAGTTAAAAGCCAGCTGTAGTTTTGCTGCATTGGCTACCCATTTCCAGGAATGTACAGCTCAACGTGCAAAGTGTGTTTTAGCCAAGTATAAAGGAAATATTTGCATCCATTTTTGTGTATATATCATTAAAGTAATCCTGGGAATCTCAGGTCTTCTAAACCTAAAAAGCGTAGTGGCTTCTCTTTTACACAAATTCATTAAGACATGAAGATGGCATTTGGCAAACATAGCTAAATAAATTCTCTTACTAGTATGCTGCTGTCAGTGGTACAAGAATCCACGGCTGTATCAGAAAACTCAATTTTGCCAATCAATCAAGTAAACAAAAAAAGGGGTTTTTAATGACCTAGGTAGTAAAGCTGCATGATTCGCGGAGAAACGTTATCGCGATTCTCCGCCCGCCACTATCGCATTTCCGGATTTGATCGATTCTGACCATTAAGCAAATTGTTCTCAGCTTAAAAGCGAAAAGTGAAACGTCAGTAAGTATGTTTCTTCTCGGGGACAGCGCACCACCACAAGCGTGACTGCAGCAGTGAGTGGCACTGGCGAAATGTGAGCTGCTATACTGCTTTTTTTTTTTTTTTTTTTTTTTTAAGCGGCAAATGCTTTTTAAAGTGGAGTTCCCATTTAAAAAAAAAAAATTTAAAAGTCAGCAGCTACAAATACTGCAGCTGCTGACTTTTAATCGGACACTTACCTGTCCCAGGGTCCAGTGATGCGGGGGATCGAAGCCCCGCTCGTCCCCCCCGCTTGGCGGCACCGGCATTTTAACTGAGCGCCCAGCTGTGGCTTCACAGCCGGGCACCCACTGCGTGAGGCGCGCCGTCACTGGCCCCGTAATCATCTGGGACCGGTCACGTGTCCCAGATGATTGACAAGAGGGAGGGTAGAGAGGCGATCTCCCTTCCTGCGCCGAGGGAAATGTCACCAGCCCAGGCACCGAAGGAGGCAGACTACGAGGGACCCCCTAGCAACAGCCATTTAGAGGTGGGTAAAAAAAAAAATTCTCTAAATGTTTTTTTTTTTTTTTTTAAGCACATTACTATTTTTTTTTTTTTTTTTTTTGGGGTGGAACTCCACTTTAATCTCTCTCTCCCTTTCCATCTCTCTTCTTGCGAGAATCGTGATCTTTTTATTCTAAGCAAAAAAATAGTGATTTCTCATTTTCCCCGGAACCATGCAGCTCTACTAGGTAGGGGCTGCTGTAGTAGTCAGTGTGGACCCAACCACTATTATGAATGAGCTCTAATTTGACAGGTGACAGATTCCTCTTCCATTAGAACCTGCTTTTTATCCAAATATAATTTACAGCAGCTGCCACAGAGGAATTATTGAAACCACAGTTTAAAGAGTTGGTCTTTATCAAGTTGTAGTCTGTTTCATGTAGAACCCCCTGCAGGAAAAAATATTGTGGTTGATTGATTGTTTTATGAGAATCCTGCAAGAGAATTCTATTAGGGCCCCTGCCAATAGGTGTTTGGTTACATCAGATTTGTTTTGCATCCCGCAAAAGCTATGCAAAGCTTTGAAGCAGCTGAAATGCAGGTCAAAGGAGATTGTTCTAAATTATAATAAACTTTTTCAAACTGAAGCCAACACAAGCCCAAAGTCTATGAACACAGGGCCTGGAATTTGTTCAGTACTGTGGAACATGAATAATATAAAATTTTATTTTTCAGGTCCTAGTACTACAACTGAAACAGAAACTGTTGCAAAATATGAAATTATGGATGGGGCACCTGTAAAAGGTAATATTTCTTGAATTGGTTATTACTTTTGAATACATTTTTAATTTATGTGGTTTTTAAAGGGCCACTGTTTCCTAGCATTAAACAAAGTTCTTTACTTGTGTAGAAGTAGTATGTAAAAAAATAAAACAAAAAAACGCTGTGTGCCTAACTGAGCGTTGTCAGACAGTTGTGTGCAAAAGGTCTAACAGTGCTTATAAACACCGTTCATGCTAGAGCGATACAAAGTAGCATTGTTGCCTTTTTGTATTTTACAGCTTTCATCTGCAGATCAAAGGGATAATCGGTCTGCATATGATGTTAGTTAAAGCAACCTGACAGACAAATAATGGGGGAAAAAAATGAACCCCCTTAGTAACCCTTAGTATACCCTATTCAGGCCTAATTAACTATTTTTTCACCCTTCTCCCCTTTATTTTTGCCCTTAAAAAAAAAAAAAAGGAAAAGCCCTTTCCTTTACAGGGTAGATAGAATAGGGGTGGGAGTAAATTGAATTATAGTTCGTGTTTTGACAAACATCCACTTTGAGTAATGGCAAAGTTAATACTGTATGAAAAGGCCCATAGTAGAAATTTAAAAATTGCTCTGGTCCATAGGGGTATACAGGTGCGAGAGCCAAAATGTCATATATTGAACTACTTTGATGGCAGATGCAACCATAGGACTGCAGTATTTAGGCAGTTTGTCCCAGATTAAAACGTTTATCTTTTAAAAGAAAAGTATGGGAAAATATATATATATAAAATATTTATTAATCATACTTGCCTAGCTAGAAGCAACATCGGACCAATGCTGCATCCAGCATCTCCCACCAGCTCTAAGACAGAACGAAGCGATCAAACACTGCTGATCGCTCTGTTCTCACAGCTCTGAGCAGAGAGCTGGTGATGCTCTGCCTCCCACGCTCACTGGAGCACTGGGCTGTGGAGGGGGCAAGAGCGGGCGGCTCAGACTCTCAGTTGCTTGCTGGGAGGTTGAGCCGGGTGCCGGTCTAGGGATGTGGGCGGATCCTGACCGTATGGTCGTGTGTGTGTGTCCCAAGCCTGGACTGGCTCTGACATCCGCTGACAGTAGGCTTCAGCCTGCTGTCTGCTGATAACTGGTCACAGGACTGCAGAATGACCTGCACGTCTGTGATCCACAGGAGAAGTACAGCCAAATGAGCTTTGGCTGTACTTCTGCTTTTAGGGTAGAATTTTTCAGCCAAAAGGTTTCTTACTAATTACTGATAAAGTTAGTTATTTTACGAAGTTTATATGGGCTCAAAAACAACCTAGACTCTGTAGACGTCTTTTGACTTTATCCAAGTATTATGGCGGCGTGGCTGTTCCAGATGCATTTAATATCGAGCTGCCCACCTTGGCAGAGTGATTGATTGGTGCAAACATGGAGATAATAAACTTTGGACGGCCATCGAGCAACAGTTCAGCCCTATTCCATTGCATAGGGCGCTGTGGTGCCTTGCAGTCTTACCGGCATCTCTTGGGACGCACCCTACTATAGGCCCCACACTTGGGATGGGTTCCAAGGCTTGCCGGACCTTCAAACTCTCTTCGATACAATCGCCACTGTTCCCCCATTTTGGGCAACCCTGACTTTCCCCCAGGCACAGAGCCCAGTCTATTTCATAATCTTCTTGAGAGAGGATGTTTTCAGGCCTCTCATTTTTTTTTTTTTTTTATATCTGATACTTGGCCAACGGTTTCTATGTTAATGCAGTCGGGTGGTCGATACGGATTACATTTTTGGCAGGCGCTACAAATAAGTCATTACTTTCGATCCCTGGGGCCACCGGCGAACTTTAGACGCCAGAGAACAACGTTTGACTCGTACTGCGAGGACAAAGACCCTCTCCCTCGTACTCTCTAAGATGTACGCTTTGCTAATAACACCTCAGGATGATTTTTTGATGCCAGATCTTAACAAATGCGAAAGGGATCTTAATAGAAGCTTTACAACTGCCCAGTGTCAGAACATCATCCATCTTTCCCTAAAATCATCTATTTGTATGCGTATTCAGAAATCTAATTATAAATTACCGCGTTGGTACCGTACTCCGTCAGTTCTTCATAGGTTCTATCCAGAGGCCTCAGAGCGTTCCTGGCGATGCCAAAAGGGACAGGGAACCATATTCCATATCTTCTGGCTATGCTCTAAGATTAAACAGTATTGGTCGAAAGTTCAGAAGATTTCTCAAAAATGTCACTTCTTCCTGCTCCACTGCTCACAAATTCTGACTGGGACATATAGGAAATCGATAATCTGTCACTTGGTTAATGCTGCTAAAGCCTGTATTACTATGTGCTGGAGGGACCCTAATCCTCCTTCCATTGCTATGTGGCTTAACAAAGTGAGGAGTATCCATGCCATGGAAGATCTAGTGTTTACGGCTCAGGACAGAAGGGAACAATATACCAAAACATGGTCGTATTTGAGACGAAGGGAAGTCACACCTGGAGAGCTGCTCTGGGGATTGAGGTCCTCCTGCTCTAGTTCGTCTTCCTTTTTTTTTTTTTTTGTTTTTTTTTTTTTTTTTTGTTTTGTTTGTTTTTTTTTCCTCCCTTCCTTCTTCCTTTTTTTTGTATTATCTTCTTTGAAAAGGAAAGAGCTGAAGTGTTCATCCAACCAAACTCCGATATAATATTTTTAGGGGAATCTTTAGTTCTAGAGATGAGAAAATAATGCAGGGGTGTTAGTGAGGTCAGAATGTATTATTTCTGTGAACTGCACTATAATGTGTTGTTTTGAAATGTCATTGTATTAAGGGATATAATGTATCTATTTTGTGGAATACTGTTTTGATGAATGCAGATTTCTTTTGTATAAATAAAGAATTTAAAAAGTAAAAAAAAAAAAAGGTAGTTATTGCTGTGCCGATCGGGGAAGATCGAGCCTAACTATTGTCCTGGCGACAGAATGTTATGGGAAATCCAAAATTGTACATTTGTTACTGGAACAGAAGTAGAGAGGATATCTTCCAATGGGGACATCTGTGCTAGTGATAATTTTAAAAAGTGGTCTTTACTTTCACTTTGGGGAGACATAAAGGGAAATTGTTAAAATCCTATGTTTACTGGACAGTAGTGCAATGTATACAGTGGGAGATGGCCATAAAACCTGGCAGAGGTTTTACCCTTCCGCTTTGGCCTTAATGGATGAATTTCTGTCTAAACATTTTAAGCCATTTGTATGTGTGCCCAAATATGTTAAAAGAGAAGTCACAAGTGAGTACACCCCTCCCCATTTTTGTAAATATTTTATTATATCTTTCCATATGACACTTTGCTACAATGTAAAGTATTGCGCGTACAGCTTGTATAACACTGTAAATTTGCTCTCCCCTCAAAATAACTCAACACTCAGCTTTACATTGTAACAAAGGACCATTTCTTCAGTGTTGTCACATGAAAAGATATAAAAAACTATTTTAAAAATGTGAGGGGTGTACTCACTTTGGTGAGATACTGTGTGTGAGATCTCCATCTCTATCGCACACACTCGCCTAGATGGATGCTGCATCTGTCCCCTACCGCCTCTGCACTGAGAACTGAGCAATCAAACACCGCTGATTGCTCAGTTCTCCCTTCTGCCCTGAGCAGTGTATAGTGACTGTCACCAGCGCTTTGCTCTGCTCCTCCAGCGCTCACTGGAATGCTGGGCTGTGGTGGGGGCAGGAGGGGCTGGCTCAGTCTCCCAGCTGCTCGCTGATAGGCTGAGCCAGCTGCCAGTCCAGGCATCTGGGTGAATCCTGACCGTAAAGTCGGGATCAATCCAGAGCCTAGACCGGGTGAGCGGGCTGAAAACTGGTCACAGGAGTGCAGAACGAACTGCATTCCTATGATTTTTAAAGTTTTAGCAGATTTGATGGCAAGACCATCTAATTATTGGCCTCGTTTTAATGGAGATAATTTTATCTTTAACATATTATAGCCTGCAGCATTGCAAGAGGCACGCCTTTTGGATTTCTCTTTAAATCTAATTGTCTTTTACAATATTGTTTAGGAGAGTCTATTCCTATCCGGCTGTTTCTGGCTGGTTATGACCCCACACCCACAATGAGGGATGTGAACAAGAAGTTTTCTGTGCGCTATTTCTTGAACTTGGTCCTTGTCGATGAAGAGGACAGAAGATATTTCAAACAACAGGTAAAGTTTTTGGTGTTTAATGATGAGTTTCACCGCTGAGGGAGCTGGCATGTTCCCTCTGTTTCTTCCGGGTTCATGGCTCCGGCGTTGTGTGCGGCCAGAGCCGTGATGACGTCACTCCCGTGCGCTGGAGTCTTCCGGTCCGGCAGCATCTGCTGGACCTTCAGAGCACATGCACCGCTGACTTCAGCGGCTGCATGCAAGGTGAATGTCTCCTAAACTGTACAGGTTTAGGAGCTATTCATTTATTCCTTATAGGCTTACCTGTGGGTAAAAATGTGCAAGCAGGGGTATACAACCGCTTTTAAGAGTGCTTTTGCGTTTTAGAATTTTAAAATGGGAGTTTAGTGTTGCCATGTGTTCAGAGTACTTTTTCTTTTTTGTTTTGATTTAGAAAACCTTAAGAGCCCTTTCACACTGAGGCGGTTTGCAGGCGCTATTGCGCTAATAATAGCGCCTGCAAACCGACCCGAAAGTGCCGCTGCATTGTCTCCAGTGTGAAAGCCCAGAGGGCTTTCACACTGGAGTGGTGCGCTAGCAGGATGGGAAAAGTCCTGCTAGCAGCATCTTCGGAGCGGTGAAGGAGCGGAGTGTATACCACTCCTGCCCATTGAAATCAATGGGACAGCACGGCTATACTGCCGGCAAAGCGCCTCTGCAGAGGCGCTTCGCGGTGGTTTTTAACCCTTTCTCTGCCGCTAGCGGGGGGTAAAACCGCCCCGCTAGCGGCCGAATACCGACGGTAAAGCGCCGCTTACAATAGCGGCGCTTTACCGCCGACCCTGCCCCAGTGTTAAAGGGCCCTAACTATTTTATATGGAAAAATTGGATATTTTTAATATGGATAGAAGAAAAATCCCACATGCATAAATGGGATATTTGTGTTTTGACAGTTCAGTTACTAAAATTAAGACCCATCTCCAGGGTTAGGAAAAATGCTCACTTGCAGTGGGGCTACTTCCGCACTGCAAAGATTATATGTTTGTTTAGTTCTAGTGATAAGGTTAGGAACTTCAATCGAGCTCAAGGTTATCTGCTGCTGTTTCTAATTAGAAAGTGTGGATGTGCATGCATATAGAAGTAAACACACTCTGAGACATGCTCGGTTACTTGTTACACTTCTAATTTATTCGAGGGCGGTGCTAATGCTTTATACACAAAGTTACGTCATTGCTATGTTGGTCTAATAGGTACATTTCATTGGTTAAGATGGAAAAGAAATAGAGAGACTTCATGTCGAGGTTTGGTTGTTGCTGGTTCTGTCTTCACTTCCGCATTCTTCTTCTGATGTGTGGGAAGCAGGGTGTATCCGCCATTTTCAGAAAATAAAGAAACAGAGCTAATCTGTATACTTATTTAATGAGTAAGAAGAAAAACATGTATACACATAAGAAAATACACATTTTCAGATTATTATCTACATCACATTCCTTCACACTTGGGGTTAAAAAAAAGCAGTTTTACTCATCTAGCAGCAGACAATGTGCTCTACTCCCATATGCCCTGCCAGTGTCCTGTCCAGTGCAAAGCTGTTGGATCAGCATTGGACTTGATGTCGGAGGACCTGAAACCGCTAAAAGTATAATGGAGGAGAGACTGGTCTTGCAGCCAGGAGGGGAGCCTGTGAGATTAGCGGATCGAGTAAGTAAACAAGCATTTGACACTTGCAGGACCACTGCAAGAGAGCATTTTTCTTTCCCTTGAGATCAGCGTTAAGCTATTTTTGGAATGTGGACCCATTCACACTATTGTATTGTGGTAATGCTCACCCATGCATGATGCATGTATTGGTGTGATTAAATGCCATTAATTTTAAATTACATCTCGATGCATCTTGCCAATGGATGTGCAGTATGCTAGTCAAAATACAACATGTACTTATTTGTGGTTAGCGTGTAAGGCTGTCCATTCAAATGAATGGGCTTCTTTACAGAACAAACATTAAAGCCTCGTACACACTATCGGATTTTCGCCAGACAAAGCGTCAGATCTTTGTCCAAAGGGCGTGTGCCTGGATTTTGTCTTGCATACTAACGGCACACAATGGTCAGCCAACAAACAACGTAGTAATGTACTACACGGAATTTCAGCTCTTGAGCACCACCCTTTGGGCACCTTCCGCTAATGTCGTGTTTTGAGCATTGATTCCGAGCATGCGTGTTTTGTACTTTGGACTTTTGTGTGACAGACTTGTGTACACACAATATGAAAATCTGACAACAGACCGCTGTCCGATGAAAATTTACTAGCCTGCTATCCAACATTTTGTTGGCCGAAAAGTTGGACAACAATTGTCTGAAGGAGCGTACTAACGGTCGGATTTTAGGCAAACAGTCTGTCACCACACAACTCCCTGCCGAAAGTCCAATCGTGTGTACGAGGCTTTACATGTGTCAAAACGCAAGTCTGCTAATATCCGAACAATAGTAAAGTGCAATCAGACCCCTACTACAAGGGCACAGAATTTGTGTAATTACACTGATGATTCCCATCACCCCCTGCCAGTCTTTTAGTGAGTATAAAACGAGTTGGGAAAATAGGGGCAACTACAGTATATGTGTAAATACAACACTTCTAAGGTTTTAATCTTTTATACAGTATCTAATGCAATAAATGTTTTGCTGTTCTCATTTAAATAGGAGATAATTTTGTGGAGGAAAGCACCTGAAAAGATCAGGAAAAGAACAAATTTCCACCAACGCTATGATCCCAATGATCCGCAAGCATCAGCTGACCAGCCAGAGATTTAGGAGTTTGTATAGCCCACAAGAGATGAAGGACAGAACCAGATAGAACAAGGCCAAATCTCCCACTGTTTACCTTCATCTGATACTGCTGTTCATTATACTACACTAAACATTCTGCGGGTCTATATGTATTCCACTTGTACATATATAAATACCAAGTGCTTTTGCCGAAACACTGGACCTTTCTCAAACTAGCATTTTATATAATTTTTAATTTTGGGATTCTGCATTGAACATGCATCAAGCTAAAACAGGCGTCTCACTTTATTTTCATGCATGTTAGGCTGATGTAAATGATAACGAGAGCCTTAATATTGTGTCTCTTATCCACTTGCATCATTCATTTTGCTGGAATTCTATCTTTATTTTGTTTTGAACAGACAGGTTTTGCATCACTGTGAATCATCCCAAAATTCCTAAGATTCACTTTGGAAATGAAGGCTTTATTAAACATTTTGAAGACATCACACTGTGTGTTCATTTTATTTAAAGCTTGTCACACGTGCCACATTTTTACTTTTTTTTTTTTTTTTTTTTTTTTCTTCATTGTTGATAGTAATGAAAATCCATATAAAATACATTTTTGTGTCTTAAAACAGTAGTTCTAATTACTGTATGTATAACAGCCTCTGGGTTTAGAGTTGTCACATTTTAAAGGTGAATCTAATATTATCCAATCCAGCACTATCCATATGTAGCATGTACCTCCCAGATGCTTGCAGGTCATGACCTTCCCCTGAAAAGGCCAGAGTTCTATGGCTTCCCTTTTTGTCCATTACCATGATGGACAGCCTCACTATATAGTAATAAGAATAAGAGGGGCTAGACTTGCAACCCATTAACCAAGAAAATCATTTCATTTTGGGTTACCCAAGTACTGGTAGTGCTAGCTGACTTGCAGGCATGTAGAATTGCCCAGTATGTGGTTTTGATAGCACAGGATTAGTTCTTTGATCCATGCCTGAGCACTGGACATACCGGAGGAGAAGCATATATCTTAGCTGAGCCTGGTCCATAAAGTAACTGAAAGCCAACGGCCTTTTTACCCCAAGGAAGTGCTGTCTGTGAAAATTGGATCCATCTACGCAATGGCTGTGTATATATATATATATATATATATATATATATATATATATATATATATATATATATATATATATATATATATATATATATATATGAAAGTGGGGTGATGGCGCTCCCTCGAGTTTAATCGGGCAGATGTGTGGTGTGCTAAACCACCAATAATTAAAAATATATATAAACTCCACATACACCCTCCACGTCCGTGTGTGCGAAATAAAATATATGAAATCTAATAATATTGTGGTAGTGTGATAAGAGGGCTATCCTGTTAAGAGAGGGGGAGCACCAAGTCACCAAGAACGCTGAACGCACTGAAGTCACAAATTTAAGTTTGTTTCCAAGTTTTTTGGCTGGGGTGCTTCCACATTGTACTGGAGTTTATTTCACAATCACGGACTGGTTTACACATTTTGGACTATTTATGAATATGCTTAGTAATTAATATAAGGTTATTGTTGGTAACCAGCACTTTTGTTTTTGTTTTACGCATAGGGTTAATTATGGTAAAGGCCTAATGTGGGATTGGGTGTTCAACCAGCCTGCAATTAACCTATTTATTGGCACTTATGGTTATTTCGGAATATTACTTGGAATGTGCACACATATATGTTGAGTTTATTCAATTAAGTACTTACCACTTCACACTAAATAGGGCTTAACAGGATAGCCCTCTTATCACACTACCACAATATTATTAGATTTCATATATTTTATTTCGCACACACGGACGTGGAGGGTGTATGTGGAGTTTATATATATTTTTAATTATTGGTGGTTTAGCACACCACACATCTGCCCGATTAAACTCGAGGGAACGCCATCACCCCACTTTCATATATATATATATATATATATATATATATATATATATATATATATATATATATATATATATATATATATATATATATATATATATATATCTCTATTTCTGAAACACCTGTTGGAGTTTCTTTTAGGGGGGCTGCACACCTTTTATACATGTCCTAAGCGCAGTCTCTTTATTGTATTTAACCATCTACGCAATGTACCCAAGAGTGCTTAAATAATGGAAGTAAGTACCTATGATGTAGTTGTTGCTATCTGCTTTCTCTACACTTTTGTAAATGACCGTGAAGTGTGTTTATACCCTCTTGCTCAAGAAGCATCTCCATGGTGAAGTATCGCTTTTTAAAGAGGCAACTAACCTAAAGTCTAGGATTGAATATGAACATGAAAAGAATTTCAGGAGGTATTTACACAATTTAGGCCACTGAATTATATTTAAAAATACTGCTTGTATACTACCTGATGTGTGGGGTGTTGCATCTGGAAGATTCACCTACAGTGAATGTTTGGTGATTGTGCTCCTTTTTAAATTAGTTTGTTTTGTGCTTTCACTACTTATTCATTATTACAAGATGCACTGCATTGTACTGTCATATCCAGATACACTGGTTCGGTCCTGCAGTGTCAGACGCCTTTTTTGTTTGTAAAGGAATATTAGTAGTTTTGCCAACTGAAGCCAACCTGAAATGAACTACTGTTCAATCTATTACCCACATTGGAAATATCTGGAACCTCCCAGCACTTACAATTTGTTTAACTTGTTTTATCAATTGACTTTCCTTGTCAACCTGCTTGCATATCTCTCTCTCTCTCTCTCTCTCCCTCTCCCTCTCCCTCTCCCTCTCCCTCTCCCTCTCCCTCTCCCTCTCCCTCTCCCTCTCCCTCTCCCTCTCCCTCTCCCTCTCCCTCTCCCTCTCCCTCTCCCTCTCCCTCTCCCTCTCCCTCTCTCTCTCTCTCTCTCTCTCTCCCTCTCCATGTAGCTCCCAAAAACAAGCACATATGTCCAAATCCTGTAAAACTAGGCTGTCTGTAGCAAGAAATCCCTTATTAAACCTAGCACCTCCTTTTTGTTTTGCTAAGAAACAAGATTTTATACTTCAAATTTCTGCACGATCTTGGTTCATAACAGGCTAAATTCTCAAAAACAGAATAGGATCCTAAAAAAAAAAATCCTTATCCTTGTGCTAAAGCTTTGTAAATTACTTGACTGTGGTGGCACTGTGGTTTTGCCAGCAAGCAGGATTTTGCTAAACGCAGCGGACCTGCAACGGGTCAGTGTAAAGAGTTCCATAGGATTACATGGTCACACATTTTTCTTCTAAAATAATGTATGGGACCATGGAGTGAAAATTGCTATTCCTTCAGACACAATGCCCAATGTGTTTTTAAATGTATCATCCGATTCTGACCTCATGTACTGTTTAAAGTAAAATCATTGTCAATAATAATAATAAACAATCATACATATCACCTATATTCTTTTGAAACAATAAATCTGATTATTGTGTTTTTTTGTTTTTTTTTAACCCAGCATATTGTCAAATATCCTCGACTGTTTGTTTTTGGGGTTTTTTCTGTTCAAAATATTTTTCTTATTCATAGTATATATAAATTGCTTTACAATATTGTAAAAGTATTTTATATTTCCATGTTTTTGAGGCAAAATACTCCTTAAATAAAATCTTATAAACCCAATGCTGTGTTTTCAGTGTATTTTGTTTTTACAGCTGCAAATTCTGGTAAAGAATTCAGCGCTTAAAGCGGAGGTCCGCCGAAATTTTTTTTTTTTAATATATGGACACTTGCCTATCCAGGGAGCCCGCGATATCGGCAGCTAAAGCCGATCCGTCCGTCGTCTCTTGGCTGCTGCCGCCGCCATCCTCTGTAAGGGAATAGGGAAGTGAAGCCGTGCGGCTTCACTTCCTGGTTCCCTACTGCGCATGCGCGTCCTCTCTGGTCCCTGCTGTGTTCTGTGTCTCCCAGAATACAGCCGGGGAGGACAGTGTGGGCGCCGGAAGTGGCATAGACCTGTCTGTATTACAGGTATCTGCTCCCTCCTCCCCCCTGAAAGGTGCCAAATGTGACACCGGAGGGGGGGAGGAATCCAAAAAGTGAAAGTTCCATTTTTGGGTGGAACTCCACTTTAATGGCCATATAGTTCCCTAAAGATCCAGTACCAAGGAAAATAGTGACCCAAAACTCCCGCTTTGAGGTTCCACACACTATTTTTTATTTTTTATTTCTGTATCGCTATTTGCCAGCAAGCTTTGTTGTCGCCTCCCTAGGTAGTCTGGACAGTTGTAGGGCTCCAACGTGCTATCTTTAGCCTTGTAAACCAGAAAACTCAATGTATAGCCTGTTGCCCTGTCACAGAGCTTATACATCTTGACCCCATATCTGGCACGCTTGCTGGGGAGATACTGTTGGAAAACAAGACGGCCAGAAAATATAATCAGGGACTCCTCAATGCAGACATCTTGATTGTGGATAAACAAGAGTTTAAGAGCCCTTTCACACCGGGGCGGTTTGCAGGCGCTATTGCGCTAATAATGCCTGCAAACCGACCCGAAAGTGCCGCTGCTGTCTATCCAGTGTGAAAGCCCCGAGGGCTTTCACACTGGAGTGATGCGCTGGCAGGACGGTAAAAAAAGTCCTGCCAGCAGCATCTTCGGAGCGGTGAAGGAGCGGTGTGTATACCGCTCCTGCCCATTGAAATCAATGGGACGGCACGGCTATACCGCCGGCAAAGCGCCTCTGCAGAGGTGCTTTGCGGTGGTATTTAACCCCTTCTCGGCCGCTAGCGGGGGGTAAAACCGCCTCGCTAGCGGCCGCATACCGACGGTAAAACGGCGCTAATAATAGCGCGTTTTGCCGCCGCCCCAGTGTGAAAGGGCTCTAAGTTGTTTACGAGGGGCTGAATTTTATGGATCCGATCATGTTCAGGGTCACCCCGCAGACGACAGAGTTAATTGTCATTGAAATGCATGAACCGCAATATCTGCTCGTATCTAGCTATGGCAGCAGAGAACACGGGCATATGGTGAATTGGGTCAGTGGCCCAATATGACTGCAAATCACACTTTTCTTAGTAATGCCCATGTTGAGGGATAGGGCCAGGAAGGTCTTAAATTCGGAAACTGTTATAGACTTCCAGACAAATTGTCTGGCAAGGGGTGAATTTGGGTTTTGGGTGTTGAATTGACCAACGTATAAATTGCTTTTGTCCACAATCGATCTGTACAGATCTTCTGTGAAAAACAGCTGAAAAAATTCAGGGGGGCGTTAAATCTGCTTTTTCCACCTGAATTCTGGGTTTGTCAGTGAATGGGGGAAGTACAGCGCTGCAGAATCTGTGGTTTGCCAATCGGGATTTGCAAGCGCATCAGGAAGGGCACTATGGGCTCTACGGGCCTGCGTTTGAACTCTTGGCTGCAGGGCACTACTTGTGCTACCCACCGCACCAGCTTGAGCTACAGTTATGGGACTTGCCAGGTCACAAAGTGATACTGCAGTGCTGGTTTGTCTATGACCAGGATGTACTAGGCTGCTGGTGCGTGCCAGTTCACCAGAAGGTTGAGCGGCACTAGTACTGACACTCTGCTGCATATGAGTATCATGTGGTTGTTGCACCTCAGCAACAGAAGAACGGGGTCATGTATGCCTGATCTTAGCAGGGACCACTATGTAATCAGAGCTATCTGTCAGGGTGCTGCTCGCTACAGGTTCAAATACTGAGTCTATATCGGACAGTATGGACTCCCTGCTCTTTTCTGTCTCGCTCAGTAGCCTGTAGGCCTCTTCACTAGTGTACCTTTTCATTTGACATTTTGGCCAATAAATTTATAGGTAACTAGTGCGACTCACAGGTAAAAAAATGCACCTGGTTGTCAGAGGATGGTTTGTATCGCTACAAACTAACTGCTAGTGCATGCAGGGATCAGACCTGACTCTGCTAAACGCTGCGGTTTTGTGTGCTGTGTTTTGGAAGCGACAATGATCTTCTGATCTACTGCACTTCGGTGGGCTGGGCTGAGGGGTTAAACACAGGTGCTGGTAGGTGTCTGGGCTGATCCTTCTAATCCTGCGTTTTTGGGGACGCTAGTATAGATCTGATCTGATCAAAGATCTTGATCTGTCCAGACATTATTCTAGTAATGGAGGTGCGTGTGTGTTAACGCTACTGGCAATCAAAGGGTTAAATCTGACACTTTCTGGGGTTGTCGCTAACTGATGCTAAGACCTAACTAATGCTGATACTAACTAGCGTCACTCGTGACACCAATATAGTTTTCAGAAGAAAAAAAAAATCTGTACATTATACAAATGACACTGTGACAGGGTTAACTGGGGGGGGTGATCAAGGAGTTAAAACCTTTATTAGGTTTAGGGTACCCCCTCATATATCCCCTAACGCTGATTAGCATCACATGTGACACCAATACAGTGTTCAGTAAAAAAAAATATGAACATTGCTGTTGGTGACACAGAGTGAAAGGGTTAACTGGGGGGGGGGGGTGATCAGGGGGTGAAATATGTTTACTAGGGTTAGTGTAGTGATTGGTGTACCCACGGTGAGATGCTTCTCTTGTGACTCTGGGCAGCCCTGCTGCAGTATATGCAAATAGAATTCTTGAACTTGCTGTAACCACGTCCATTGAAGGACACAGGAAGTCATTCCTGTTTAGTTGATACTGCCGCCCACAGGAGGATTGGTCACTGACAAACAAAAAAACAGGATGACCCTTTCCACTACCAACATGCCTCTGCTTTGTAGCAAGCTGTAATTTAAGCATATTTACAGAGGGGCGGGAACTATGTCCCTCCAATGAACTTGAAGAAATGGATACAGTGAGCACAGAATAACCATACAGCGTTTGAGGAGAATGGATTAAAAGAATCAAAAAGTCATCAGAATCCATATGTAGCCTTAAGCCTTCATAGAGCAGTAGATCTTCATATCTTATTCCATCATGTACAGGAGTGGTTCTGAATGTGCATGGCAAAAAAGGGAAGTTCTTGGTTGTAATACTATCTTGTCCTTGGGTAAGACCAGAAGGGGTTCCTTGCAAGGTAAGGGTGCCGGATCATACACTCGCCTCACAGAGGTGATGGCTACAAGAGATGCCACCTTATCGATAAAGATAGGGAAAGGAAAATCTCTCAAGGATTCTTTAAATGTAGGTAAATCCAAAATAAATTTTACAATGGACAAGTGGGCTCCCTAAATAGGATCTAAGTTCTACCCCTAATTTATCCACAAGAAAGGGAAGGCACCTTGCATTCATTGTTGGCCTTCCTAACCTTCATCACAAATATGTTAACCTATAGAGGAGGAACTGCTAAGATTATGGTATACAGATTGCAAGGAGTCATCAGAATATCCACTGCTACTGCTAGAGTGCACCTGCAGAAGAACTACTTCATCATGTAGATGAGTCAGGACATTAGGGGGTTCACATTCTGTGTTTATCCTGGGTTGTCTTACAGTTTTTTTGTTTTGTTTGCCAGTGTCCAATCCTCCTGTGGATGGAAGTATAACCCAAAGGTGAATGGTTTCCTGTGTCTCTGTATGGATGAGAGAAAAATAAAATAAATAAAAGTATACATACCTTTTTTCCAGAGGTGTAAAAAGAAGTAATCTGGATGGCCACACTCCAATGAAAATGTCTATTAATGACAGTCTATACTCTATACAGCAAAGGAATAAAACAGATCTCTAACGCGTTTCACACTGTAACTACTGGTGCTTACGCATAGCTAAATCTCTCTCATAAGGAGCTTACAATCTAAGGTCCCTAACTCACAGTCATACATAGTAGGGCCACTTTAGGCAGGATCCAATTAACCTACCAGCATGTCTTTTGGAGTGTGGGAGGAAACCTGAGTAAACCCACACAGGCACAGGGAGAACATGCAAACTCCAGGCAGGTGGTGTCATGGTTGGGATTCAAACCAGCGAACCTTTTTACTGCGAGGTGAAAGTGCTAGCCACTACACCACTGTGCCACCCAGTACATCTCTGACAACCTCCATGACGTGGATGACATCCATTGGTAACGCATCAAGGCTTGATGTGTTCTTCTTTCTGGTGAGTGAGAACCCCTAAGGGGAGTGTGATGCACAGCTTAAGGATTCTGGTGTGAGGTGAACATCTTCAATAAAACATTAGGATCACCATCTGTCATTCACTTTTTTCTCGTGTTATTTATAATATGAAAGCTGGTCATAAGTAATGACGGTAGTGCTGCTTTAGTAATCAAGGGGAATTATTGAAGCACCTGTGGACATTTTACTATATTGCAAGGATAATTCAGTTGGTCGCAGGCTGGTCGGTAAGTTGAGCTGGGAATTTTCTTTGCTAATGTTTGACTAACCCGGAAGGTTGATGGAAAAGCACTGTTCTGACCTGCATACTTGTTCCAGGTCAGTAATGTAGATCAGAGGTATCCAAGCTATGGCCTGTAGGTCAGGTCTAACTGCAGGTGACCAGAGATCTCTGTACCCCCCCCCCTCCCCCCCAGCATTCACAGGGGGACAGTGCTTTCTCATGCCACTACTACAGCTGCTCTGCAAGTGTGTAAGGTAAGGTCGGACTCTGCTGTAGGGGCATTCTTACCTATATTCCCATTGCACACGTTCCTGGAAACAATGCTCATTAGTAGTGGGTGCTTCGTCACATGCCTGACAAAGGGGTCCTGTGTGGCTTTGAAATGTTGCACTTATCCTTGTGATGTGATGTTTCTGCAATAAAAGCTTTTGGACAATATCTGAGGATCCTTGGTGTGTAAATCAGCTTACTGCATCAGATCACACAGCAATTGCAATTGGTTGCCAGAGGTTACAGTCTATCATTACTGCTCACTAACTGGTTGCTAGAGGTTACAACACATAACTTCTGCTTGCTAATTGGTTGCTAGAGATTACAGAACATCATTACTGCTCACTGATTGGTTGCGAGAGGTTACAGCACATCATTACCACTCACTGACTGGTTGCTACAGATTACTGCACATCATTACCACTCACTGAGCAGTGGCGCAAGCCCAAAGAATTGAGCAAGAAAAATGGCACATTACTACACATACTACAGGAGATGGTCAGAGAGTGCAGACATACTACAGGAGATGGTCAGAGAGTGCCTACATACTGCAGGGGACGGTCAGAGACTGCCTATATTACTGCAGAGATTGCGGACATACTGCGGGGGGGCGGTCAGAAACTGCGAACATACTGCGGGGGATGGTCAGAGGCTGCAGACATCCTGCTGGGGACGGTCAGAGACTGTAGACATACTATAGGAGACGGTCAGAGAGTGCTTACGTACTGCAGGGGACGGTCAGAGACTGCGTATATTCTGTGGGGGACGGTCAGAGAGTGTGGACATACTGCGGGGGGGGACGGGGACAGTCAGAAACCTTTCAGCAATGCACAGCTTTACATTTTACAGAGTAACAGCTCAGGGTTTAGGATAGCAGTCAAGCAGTTTATGGGGGAAGAACATGCCTGGCCAGCTGGGCTCACCATGTCCTTTCAGAGGTCTGGGGACCTCACAGCTCTGCACTCCTACTACAGCCGCTCCCTCCTGAGCATACAGGCAGCATGGAATGGAGCGAGGTCAGAGCATCAGTGGAGCTTCTGGCCCTGCCTCCAACCTCTGTATTCCCCAGCAGGGAGGGAGCGGGCCCGGGAGCTCCATTAAAACTGATTCAGCTCCATGCAGCCTGTATGCTCAGGAAGGAGCGGCTGTAGTAAGAGCCGAGAGCTGTGTGGGAGCCCCGCCCCCCGGACCTCTCAAAGTGCATGGTAAGCCCAGCTGGTCAGGTATGTCGTCTGCTCCTACTACAGCCGCTTCCTCCCAAGCAAAGAGGCTGCATGGGGCAGGGTCAGAGCGTCAGTGGAGCTACCGGCCCCACCCTCTCTCTGCTGGCTGGGGAATACAGCACTGCTTCCCATGTCCCTGGTATGCTCTGCGGTGCCATCATCGAGGCCTCAATTTGCAGGCAGCGCAGGCTCAAGGGGTAGCTGCTTTGTGCCCCAAAACAAAGAGTTGGGCCCGGGGCAGCTGCCCCGTTTGCCCATGTTAAAGACGACCCTACCCAGCGTCCTCCTTGTCAACTGATGACATCATTGGTTGTTAGGATGCTGGTGGCTAGAAGGTGTAGTTGTGCATAATGATTACCTGTTGCTTTGTGTAACTAAAAAGCAGGCTTGATCCATGCGCTGGCTTGTATACATTTTTTGGCAATTTTTTGGTATTTTGCCAAGGCACCCCTGAAGAAACCTGAAGGCACCTTGGTTGAAAAAGGCTGATGTAGACTGTTGTCGACCATTGAAGCCAGTGGAACAGCCTACAGCTGCTGTTTTCAGCAAAATGAAAAGGCAAACACTGTACACACTTTTCTCCCAGTCCCTGTTGTACTTACCTCTGTGGGTGGTGCTCCCGCAGAGGGTGCAGTGTCCAGGGATTTAACTTTTTCTGCAGTGATTCTGGGACAGATCAGAGCGATTCTGACTGTTTGACGCTGACACAGAGCATCGCTCTGATCCATCCCAGAAGCACTGCAGAAAGAAAGGGGAAAAGAGCAGGGATTTCAAATCCCCAGACAGCTGCGTGGTCACTGACAGCTCATCACTAGGGTTGCCACCTGTCTGGGATTCACCCAGGCAGTTTGGGTTTTGAATCATGCGTCCAAGTTTCAGACCACCTGAAACCCAGACACATTATTCAGACCAAACTTTGGCTTCCCAGCAGGGTTGCTGGCTGCAGTTGTCTAAGCCGAGAGTGACTGTTACACTCTCTTTCACACTGTGCAAAGCCAGCACTAACAGTCCCCCCCCCCCCCCCAACACACACACACATTTACAGACAGGAGAGGAGAGAGGGCTTGATCTGCTCCTCTTCCTCCCGCCCCTACCCCTCTGTGTCTGCCCACACTGCAATTCCCGATGCTGTGCCTCAGAAACGGAAAGTGGGGGTGGGAAATTTGAAGCCCAGCAGCCACAGATATATCTGGATGAGAGATGCCAAGGGGTGAATGAGCTCACCATCCATCCCTGTCTGTGACTGAAGTCTCCTCTCCCCCCCCCTTCTCTCTCCTGCCTCTGAGTGAGTACACTATAGTAAAAAAGGATCCTCAGAGCACCCCTTACATCAAAGTTCCCCTCTTACATCAGAGTCCTCTCGTATCATCAGAGTTCTCAGTGTTCCCCTTTAAATCAGGGTTCCCAGAGCATCCCTTATGTCAGGGTCCCCAGAGTACTCCCTTACATCAGAGTCTGCAGAGTCCCACCTTACAGTGTAAGGGAACTTTGTGGACTCTGATGTAAGGGAGAGCTCTGGGGACCCTGACATAAGGGATGCTCTGGGAATCCTGATTTAAGGGGGAACTCTGAGAACTCTGATGGTACGAGAGGACTCTGATGTAAGGGGGGACACTGTGGCCTCTGGTGTAAAGGGGAACTTTGATGTAAGGGGAGCTCTGAGGATCCTGATTTACCTTACTGTACTCACTCAGAGACAGGAGAGAAAGGGGCGGGGGGGGGGGGGGGTAAGGGGACAAGAGAAGTGTAAAGGGGGGACTCTTGTGATTAACTTCATATGATTAGAAATGTTATTTAATCGTAAAATATATATATATGGCTTATACTATAAAAAAATTGCTGTGCTATGCTAAAGTGATTGGGTTTGACTTGAAGAAAAGGTGGCAAGCCTACTGATCACCCACAGAGGTAAGTACTGCAGAGGCCATGGGGGGTGAATGCTAATTCACTTTTTCATTGTTCTGAAATGGTGAACTTACATTTGAAGGTTATTATAACAATGAATGGGAGAAGCTTGCACAATACTGTATATGGAGATAGGCTATCAGGGATCGTTTCTGGAATCCTTTTGTTTTCTAATCACACATTGTGATGTTATGTGGACTGAATAAAAGTTTGTCAATGTACCAATAAAAAAAATATATGTTTATGGACATGTTAATATGTGACGTATAGAAGTGGCAATGTTAATGCACCTGTGGACCATGATCACCTATCACAGCTCATTAAATCTTTATTCATTCTGAACTCATTGACCTGTCAATGTCATTCAGGCATACCTTTGGTCGCCTAAATGTGGGGCCTCTCAGAGGGGCCTTCTGCTAGTGACGCCATCAACAAGCGACTGTGTCTGTCATGCTGCTTCTGCTGCGGATGTGCGGACAGTGATGGCAGGGAGTGTGTTCGGTGCTGAGCAGTTCGTATGAGCCCCGTTGTTGTGTGTCCCCCGCAGTGTGCTCCGTCATGTTCATGCAGAGACTGCCCTTCCTGGCCCGGAGCTGCCTGAAACCGGCGACCCGGAGCCCTCACCTGCGGGAGGTGGTGTGCAGCTCGGTGGCCGGGTGTTCAAGGATCTGGTCAGCCTGCAGGACTGTATCTGATGGCAACGGCAAACCTCTGGACACGTCTCTGTTCATCCCTGTGAATATCCGACCGACAGACGTTCCAGAATCAGACATTGGGGCAGAGCTCACCCAGCCATTAAATAAATGTAAGGGGAGCAATGGATCACTCAGACATTGGGGAGATCTGGGGAACCCTCATTGTCCTGTATTCTGCTGAGATCAGGGACATTGGGGAGATCTGGGGATCCTCATTGTCCTGTATTCTGCTGAGATCAGGGACATTGGGGAGATCTGGGGATCCTCATTGTCCTGTATTCTGCTGAGATCAGGGACATTGGGGAGATCTGGGGATCCTCATTGTCCTGTATTCTGCTGAGATCAGGGACATTGGGGAGATCTGGGGATCCTCATTGTCCTGTATTCTGCTGAGATCAGGGACATTGGGGAGATCTGGGGACCCTCGTTGTCCTGTATTCTGCTAAGATCAGAACCAGTGGGTGCTTCAGACACTGGGGATGTGGGGAGTGTTGAGGGGACTTGACTGTGCTAGTCTGCAAAATCAGGAGCAATGGGTATCCCAGACCTGGGTATTAAGGGGATGGGAAGAGCTGAGGGGCCCCCATTCGCCTATATTCTGCTGGGATCAGGAACGTTCCAGACTCAGGCATTGGGGTGATGAGGAGTGCTTGGAGACCCTCACTGTCCTGTATTCTGCTGAGAGCAGAACCAATCGGTGCCTCGGTCACTGGGGATGTGGGGAGTGCTGAGGGGCCTTGACTGTGCTAGTCTGCTAAAATCAGGAATAGACTCAAACTGTGGGGTGATGAGAGTGCTAAGGGCCCCTGCACACAGTCCTGTATTCTGCTGAGATCAGGAACAACGAGTATATCAGACATTGGGGTGGTGGAGAATGCTGAGGATTCCGAATTGTTCCTCATTCTGCTGAGATCAGGAGCAATCATTATCCTTGTATATTTAAACTTTTGACTAAAGATAGCACAATCCTATGGATTTAAAAGAGAAGTATAGCCAAAGCTTTTTTGCCCATGCTTGCATTCCGGGTCACAGGAGTGCACTTACCTTTGCTCTTCTGTGACCCAGAGACAGCTTATAGCAGGCTCTGGAAGAATCCACGACCATATTATCTGGATCCACCCAGCTGCCCCCCCCCCCCCCCCATCTTGGCATATCAGTGAGCGCTGGCAGAGAGAAGTGGAGAGTGGTGACTGACAGTCACTGCTCTCTGCTCTGTGAGAACTGTGTGATCAGCGGTCATGCAATCGCTCAATTCTTGGACATAACGTCGATGGGGGACAGCTGCAGCATGGAGAGGAGTATGTATGTTTTTTATTATTTAGTCCAAACTTCTCATCTGTCATGCATTGGGTTTCTGCTGATCAATCCGGACAAAATTGAAAAAAAGAATTCTGTGCTAAATCAGCCATTGTCCTCTGATGTTATTTGAGGACCTCGCAGGCCAGATCTGTACTTTCCTTCTAAATCCCTTTTACTGCAGAATGGGGAGGCCTGTAATGACTCAATGGCGGGTCACCAGGAATGCCTTGCTTCCAGACCTATTGCTACATGTATGCATGGCTTGGCAAATACTTGTTATAGATCCCCACATGCCTGGGGCTTCTTGTCTGTATGCTTGACATTTTATTTTTCTTCATATACACAATTTACCCAGCACTGTTCTTAGATCAATGTCTCAATGCACAAACTTTTTTGCCCTGTGCAGTTCTGTGTTCATGTAAAGTGTTAAGTTGTGCTGATGATACTATGGGGAAAAATTAAAAATGAAAAGGAACTTAAGGCGGCTTTATTGTTGCCTGCCCCTTCTCTTTGCTTTAGACTGCTAAATGGAGCAGAGAATTACATGGAGCGTGTTTTCCTTGGTACGTTGCAGCTAAAAGGTACCTGTAGGTGAATGCCACTTTAGTTTCCCTGTAGAGAGGTGCAATACTTCTGAATCCCGAGGCACTTTGTAACCTTTCTCAAAGCTGTCCTCCTCCCATAACCTCCTGCTCTCTAGTTCCCTCGTCACTTCCCTCCATGTGCAACTTCAGGATTTCTCCACAGTCTCCCCAATCCCCTAATCCTTTTTATGACAATCTTTTCAGTTCTCCTTGATGCCTCAAAACATATCTCTACAGGGAAGACCATACTGCCACTACCTAAAAAGAAAACTTTTACTTTCTCTTTTAGCTTATCCTTCACAGGGATTACCTTCTGTATCACTTGTCCCTCCCTTTTTAAATAGTAAGCTATCAGGGTAAGCAGGGTCCACCTAATCCTGTGTTGAATTGTATTGTAACTGCACTATTGTAACTGCACTAATGCCGTATAAATCCTGTATATAATAATTTTTGAGCATGTACGGTAATTTAGTTGATCATCTGCTCCACGTCCTTTCCCTGCTTACCCACCCATCGCTTATCATAGGTGAGCTCACTGGCCAATAGTAAGACAATGGGTGGTGCTGGTCAAAAAGTAGTATACCAGGGCGCTCACAAATTGGGGGAGCTTGCCATGCAAAAATCCCACTTCTGGTTCCTCTTAAAGTATTACTATAGGCAAAGCTTTTTCTTTACTTTTGGATAGAATGGAGACGGATTAGAACCCCTGTCAGTTTTTAATGCTGTCTGGGCCCCCATTAGAATCACCCTCTCTGTTTGTCCTGTTTACCATTATCGTTGAAAGTGAAAGTAAAAGAAAATCCCACATTTTAGGTTGTCCCCAAAAAGCAATAGAGGGGAAATCCTAAAATGGGGAAACTAGTTATAATTATAAATGAATAGTAAAATTTCCTTCGCGCTGGTGGATGTGACAAATACTGATAACTCAGGTAGTGTAAATTAATAAATAAATATATAAATATTGCTGCAAAATAAAAGTGCTCACACAACCACTTAATGAAATGATAATAAAAAAGATTTTGCACAATATTTACGTGAGTAATGTGAATTGGGTGGGGTGGGACAAAAGTGATTAAGGTATTGGTAACTGTGATAGTGTTAATAAGGATCTAAGATCTCTATATTAAAACATAAACTATTGCCACTGATTAACAGTAAAGTGATAATGCTGTGTTTAAAGTGAATACATGCAAATGGTTGAAATAACCATAAGGTGACAGCTAACTCCGATACCATAAATAAATTGATGCAAATTAAATATTAAATATTAGTGAATAAATATCCTAAATTAAAATAATAATAATAATTGCCAACTGTGAATAATTAGTAAAGTGCAACCCTTCAAAAGAATAAATATAATATATACAAAAAATATCAAGAGTTAATTGCAATTCATGCCATCATCATGCAGATACATGTGCCTTAAAACAGTGAAGACTGCATTGTAGAATTGAAGAAAAACAGTTCATAAATTCATAGAAAGGTGGCGCTATTGTAGAGGTGGAAAAGTCCTTCTATTACGATCTGTGTATGTCTTATGTGTTGAATAAGTTGTTCCTATAGTGGTGCCTCCTAGTTCAGTCTCTCAGAACTCTCACCTTAAAGTAGTAGAAATCAAGCTGTGGTAATATGTCTTTTGAGGTGTAGAAGTACTGTCTGAAAACTTCTCCTTTTTGCTGCTCAGCTCTCCTTGTTATCTCCTTATTTCTTCCACTCTGGTGTAGCTCAGACCCAGGGGGAGAAGAGGGGGGAGAGGGAGGGGGGGGAGATAAAGAGAAGGGAAAGGGAGAGAGAAGATAGGCTCCACTAGTGTATTATTGTTTATAAGCAAAGGGAGATATTTATTTGATCTATGCTCTTACATTTGCAAGCATACAAATAGGCAGAGTAAAAGCGTATGAGAAGTCTGGCGTTCTCAGCGCCCTCTCACTTGTGTTGACAGCTGTGTGCCGCTCCAGCCAATCCCTACGCGTTACGACACGTCACGTGTCTTCATCTGGGGATGAAGACACGTGACGTGTCGTAACGCGTAGGGATTGGCTGGAGCGGCACACAGCTGTCAACACAAGTGAGAGGGCGCTGAGAACGCCAGACTTCTCATACGCTTTTACTCTGCCTATTTGTATGCTTGCAAATGTAAGAGCATAGATCAAATAAATATCTCCCTTTGCTTATAAACAATAATACACTAGTGGAGCCTATCTTCTCTCTCCCTTTCCCTTCTCTTTATCTCCCCCCCTCTTCTCCCCCTGGGTCTGAGCTACACCAGAGCGGAAGAAATAAGGAGATAACAAGGAGAGCTGAGCAGCAAAAAGGAGAAGTTTTCAGACAGTACTTCTACACCTCAAAAGACATATTACCACAGCTTGATTTCTACTACTTTAAGGTGAGAGTTCTGAGAGACTGAACTAGGAGGCACCACTATAGGAACAACTTATTCAACACATAAGACATACACAGATCGTAATAGAAGGACTTTTCCACCTCTACAATAGCGCCACCTTTCTATGAATTTATGAACTGTTTTTCTTCAATTCTACAATGCAGTCTTCACTGTTTTAAGGCACATGTATCTGCATGATGATGGCATGAATTGCAATTAACTCTTGATATTTTTTGTATATATTATATTTATTCTTTTGAAGGGTTGCACTTTACTAATTATTCACAGTTGGCAATTATTATTATTATTTTAATTTAGGATATTTATTCACTAATATTTAATATTTAATTTGCATCAATTTATTTATGGTATCGGAGTTAGCTGTCACCTTATGGTTATTTCAACCATTTGCATGTATTCACTTTAAACACAGCATTATCACTTTACTGTTAATCAGTGGCAATAGTTTATGTTTTAATATAGAGATCTTAGATCCTTATTAACACTATCACAGTTACCAATACCTTAATCACTTTTGTCCCACCCCACCCAATTCACATTACTCACGTAAATATTGCGCGAAATCTTTTTTATTATAGTTATAATTATAGCATTCCGTTAAAGCCCCATCTCAGGAGCCTCGGGACACTCTCTCCTCATTAGCTGAGACAACAGCAGTAGCCGTTGGCTCATACTACTGTCAATCACAGCCAATAAGGAGAGAGCCGGGATGGCGCCGAGGTAAACTCCATGTGTGAATAGACTCATGGAGCAGTGATTCAGGAGCTAGCCTGCTCAGGTGCCCCTATAGCAAGATGCTTGCTTATGGGGGCAGGATCACAGTCGCGGGACCTGAGTAGAGGAGAATCGGGCTGCTCTGTGCAAAACCATTGCACAGAGCAGGTAAGTATAACTTGTTTTAAAAAAAAAAAAGCCACACAAACCTTTAATATCACTGTGGTTTGCAGGGATTTCCTCTCCCTTCATGTTTGGTTATGGTACAGGAAGTGAAGGTGGATCTCCCCAAAAAAAATAAACCAACAGGGGTTATAACACTCCCTTACTCTATCATAAATGGAAAAATGTTTTGCCTATAGTTCTATTTTAATACTCTGTTTTTTTTTTTTTTTTTTTTTAACTTTCTGTGTCCTTTGTATGTAATATCATTAGTGTATGTGTGTTTAATTGTGCTGTACACCGTTGCCTGGTGTGTGGGTATGAGTCAAGAGATCTTATTTATGACAACTAATCTGCAGATGCTCCTATAGTAACTCTAGTGTTCTCCATTAATATACATGATTATTTGCATTTTTTTTTCAACGTGTTTTTATGTGGACAGTTTGAAAGCATTACATAACCATTTTCCAAGTATAATTGTTAAACATCTTGTTCTGATGCTTTATTAGCTATATCGTGAGCCCAAAACCATTTGGGACTTCATTATGGAGTAAAATCCAAAACCACAACTTGTTGCAGGCAATATGAAGGCATTATGGAATATGCAGGCAATATGGATACTTCACTAATAACACTACTTTTGATCTTCTTTTGCTCTAGCTGAAGTTCTGAAGTTTTTAAACAAATTTTACAGAAGAAAAGAAATACAAAAGCTGGGAGCAGAAAATGGGCTTGATGGTAAGAACTGATGACAGAGTTTCTTTGCAGGTATGTTGTGTCTGTAGTAAAGCCAGGATGTTACAGGGGGTGAGATGCTTTGAAACCCAAAAATATATATCATGCGGCGCTGTCAAAGCAAAAAAGAAAATGTGAAAAAAGGTGTTCTACAATACACCTCCCCACACAAAAAACAGTAAGCAAATAGAGAATCTATGCAGGCAAGCTCTAAACACTAAAACAAAAGTGTTAATTAGCATCATCAAATCTGAGGGAATTCCAAGGGCAATCATTTTACATATATCCAACTCAGAATTATATTATTGTTGTATCCATGATGCTTTATGTTTGAGCTTCCTAACAAAGCTAAAACAAGTAGAAGCAGATGTATGAAATGGACTTGAAGGGAGAGTGGTAACTGCATGCAATGTGAATGGTGGAAGAACATAATTGATGTAAGAAAGGAGTAGAGTGTAAGTATATAGTGTATAAGCAGAAGAGGACGGAGTTGGTACAAGCATAGACGGCCCCATTGCTCGCATACAAGAATGTTCAGGGAGCAAAAGCGCCGAGTCATTAGTGAGGTTAGGAGTCGGGCCCACAGGGAGACCCCATACACATCAACATCGGGTACTTAAGACTAGCATTTTATGTTTCTGGTTAATATAATGCTATATAAGGTTACTAGACTACCCATAATATTGACCACCCTATTTTTGGCTTTCAGAAAAGGCATATGAGGTATCTCTTCCAACTCTGCCAGTGTTAATTTTGCTTTAACCACTTGCCTACAGGGCACTTTCACCCCCTTCCTGCCCAGGCCAATTTTCAGCTTTCAGTACTGATACAATTTGAATGACAATCCTCACACAGTCATGCAACACCCCAAACAAATTTTTTATCAGCTTTCTTTTGGTGTTTAACCACTTCAATACAGGGCACTTTCCCCCCTTCTTGCTCAAGCCAATTTTCAGCTTTCAGCGCTTTCGCTGTTTAAATGACAATTGCACTGTCATGCTACGCTGTACCCAAACAAAATTTTTATAATTTTCTTCGCACAAATAGAGCTTTCTTTTGGTGGTATTTAATCACTTCTACAGTTTTTTTTTTTTTATTTTTTGCTAAACAAATAAAAAAAAGAAAATTTTGAAAAAAAAAAAAAAAATTCTTCGGTTATAAAATTTTGTAAATAAGTTTTCTCCTTCACTGATGGGCACTGATGAGGCTGCACTGCCGGGCACTGATGAGGCTGCACTGATATACGACGATGGGCACTGATAGGGCGACACACATGGGTGGCACAGATGGGCACTCATGGGTGGCACTGATAGGTGGCAGTGATGGACACTGACATCATGTGTGGGCACACATTGCCACCAGGGGTGCCATACCCGGTGGTTATCAGTGGTGGCCATCCCTGGTGGTCCTGGGTGGGCATCCGGGGGGGTTCTGCTCTGATCAGCACAGACCCCCCCCGTCGGAGGAGCAGCCGATCGGTATCACAGACCCGTACCAATGTGTGCCTCAGGGGGCATGCGGGAAGCGCGATCACGGTGATGGCATTGATGTCCTCCCGGCAATGTGAGCCCACGCTATAGCCATCTTTTGCCTATAGTGCGGGCGGGAGGTGGTTCAAAATCTGATGGTCAAGCCCTTTTTATGTCTTGGCCAATCATCATATATACAATGTAGGAGAGCCTGCCAGAGGTTCTCAGGGATATCCTTGTGAAATAATGTTATAAGGAGACAAAATTCCTTGGTCCTGAAGGCAGCAGCAAGTGAGCATGTCTGTCAAATGTGCAGCATGTCCCCTACAGTGGCACAACCCTAAAAATGCTTAAATACAAGTGCAGGATTTTGGTGGGAGAATTGTGAGGGAACCGTATACCATCACATCATCACTTTGTAGGCTGCTTCTGCATTAGTAGCATGAAGGGAACAGGAGGCCACATTATGCCAGACAGAGAGACAATTGCTCCTCCGACTTGGACTTCTTAAAAGTGGTTGTAAACCCTTACATGTACTCATTGAAGGGAGTAGCCCCAGGTGATGCACGGAGCTATAACAAATCCTCCTACAAAAGTTGAACCTGTTTATCTGCAGCCCTCTCTACTCTACAGCTGTTCAAAGTACAGACTTTTATACAGCTTTCAGAAAGCAGGGAGCGGAATTTACACTCTGCAGAGCTCAGTGAGGACAGCTGAGAGTGGATTTTAAGGGAAGGGACACACCCCCTTTAACACACACCGGAACGGAGCCGAGACTGTCAATCACAGGCTGTATGCTGGAGCTGCCTCCTGTCACCTTTTACCTCTTGGTATTGGGAAAACTTATCAGAAGTGACTCGTGCTGATAGCAGAGGAAATGAGGCAGCAGTGAGAAATTACAGTTGGTGCTCTGGATTGAGACAAGTACACACTGTAGAGGGGTATGCTTTGTTCATATTTTATATCAGAAGTTTACAAACACTTCAAGGTCAAGACTGACAAAACAAGTTTATTCAGCTGTGAATATGTGTGATTGGTTTGGGGGCCCCTGGGATATGTAGACAGGCCTAATCTAAACAGGCTATAGGCTTTGTTTCGTGCCCCTATATTTAAAAAGGGCAGTGTTTGTATTTTTCTATACTGACATCATTCTGTTGCTGGGCTTTCTTATGTTCTTGAACAGAGGACTGGGAAATTACAGTGGATTGTTTCATGAAGTGGTACACCAAGTAATGAGAAGGAAGCACAAAAACTTTCATTTAACAAATTCCCCCAGGTTGATGTCATATAGCGTCGGGGATTCCCTGCAATGTAAAAGTCATCATAGCGGCCGTTTAAAGCACCTCCATCCCCTCTGGCTCGCACGCAGAAGCAAACGCAAACCTAGGTCACGTCTGCATATGTTAACGGTGTTTAAACCACGCGTCAGGTATCGCCATGAATGTTAGTGAGGGTACAAATTCTAGTACAAGACCTCCTCTGTAACAGTAACCTGTAAAAAAAATTTTAAAGCATAGCCTAAGGAGATTTTTAAGTACCGAAGTTTGGTGTCATTCCACGAGTGTGCGCAATTTTAAAGCGTGACATGTTGGCTATCTATATTTACTTGGCGTGACATCATTTTTCACATTGTACATAAAATTGGGGTAAATATTGTGTTTTGTTTTTTTTTTTTTAATTCATGAAAGTGTTTTTTTTTCCCAAAAAAATTACGTTTGAAAAATTGCTGAGCAAATACCATGTGACATAAGAAATTGCAATGACTGCCGTTTTATTCCCTAGGGTCTCTGCTAAAAAATATACATATAATGTTTGGGGGTTCTGAGTAATTTTCCAGAAATTTTTTTTTTTTTATATGTAGGAGAGAAATGCCAGAATTGGCTTGGGTGGCAAGTGGTTAAATATATCCATAAAGGTTATAAATCCACTTTGTGTTCACCAAATGCCTTTGCAAACCCAGAAATGCCCTTGTAAAATAATCATTCCTATGATAGACCTAGCCTGTATAGAGAGTAGAGCTGTAGGTGGGACATGCATGTTCACCTATTACAGGCTGCCAGTGGGGCAGATACAGGACCAGTTACCCTGCACTAGAAAAGTAAGCAGCACTGGCGGCTCTTTATTGCAGGATGCCCCTTCAAGAGGCGACATACATGAGCTGTTTTATGCCGGATTACAGCACAGATTTTGTAAGAAATACAAAGGACACTATATTTGATTAGTTATACAAATGCTTCTTCTATTTGGACAATATTTTTTTAGCCCAAAGTCCAGCTATAATTTGGGGTTGATGAAACAGACTGTTAACTAGAAAAAAAAGCTGTAGTAGCCTTTAATACCCTGTTGTTGTGGCTAAATGCATGACCATTCTAAAAGGCAATGCAGTGACGGATTGAAATTTCTTTTAAAGGGGTTGTAAAGGAAGAAGGTTTTTATCTTAATGCATTCAGATAAAAAGCCTTCTGTCTGCAGCCCCCCCCCCCCCCCCCCTCAGCACCTCTAACACTTACCTGAGGTCCCCCTCTGTCCACGAGTGTCTCAGCTATCCGAGATTCTCCCTCCTGATTGGCTGAGACAGAGCAGTGGCGTCATTGGCTGTCGCTGTTTTCAAAGTCAGCTAGCCAATCAGGGGAGAGAGGGGGCCGAGTCGGGGCTCTGTGTCAGAATCGACACAGGGAGCTGTGACTTGGCTCGGGTGCCCCCATAGAAAGCTGCTTGCTGTGGGAGCACTGAACAGGAGGGAGGGGCCAGGAGCACAGAAGAGGGACCCGAGAAGAGGAAGATCTGGGCTGCTCTGTGCAAATCCACTGCAACAGAGCGGGCAAGTATAACATGTGTGTTATTTTTATGGGGGAAAAAAAAGAGATTTTACAATCACTTTAAGTTTTTTTTTTTTTTTTTTTTTTATCACCAAGTCTCATTTTGCATTGGGGATATATAGGATAAGCATATCTGTACACACAGGGAAGATCATGTTTGGTTTATTTACTGTTAATTGGTGGCTCTGATAGTAAATGTTGATCTCCAAGTATTATGTTGTCCTGTGTTTACAGCCCGCCTGTTTCATCAAGCGTTTATAGGCTTCCGAAGATTTATTATGGAAAATGACCCTTTGCATGTGGATCTGCATATCGTTCTAAATGACATTTGTTGTGGAGTTGGTATGTACTGATGTACTGATATTCATTATTTTTTTTTTATTATTATTAATAGGTATGTATTGATTTATACAAAGCCTTGTTTGCTTTAGTTTTTTTGGTAAAATATACTAGCTTAACCTAATTTGCATCAACAAATAAATGCCGCTCCTGAAACTTGAAAGTACAGACTGCTAAATCCAATTACATTTACTTTCTCTAGCGGATATTTATTTATTTATTTGTTTAAAGGAAATTTTAAGTATGAAGTATTTTACTTTTTAGTATAAAAAAGCCATACAGCTGTAGGTAACTCAAAAAAAAACAGGTTAACATTGTACGTTTACTTATGGTAGGGGTTTCTGCTGCTAAACAATAATTTGCTACTTTGCAAGGAGATGTGCAATCAAAAATGTCTTTAAAATTCAATAATATAGCATATTTTGTAGGGGTTGACTGATTATCAGTGCGGCCAATATTCCCTTTTTTTTTTTTTTTTTTTTTGGAAAGCATCGGTATCGGTCACAAACATACCAATGTTACCGATATTGCTTCAAGGAGTTGTACCTGCAGCTTCATGCATCACCCCGATACTGTTCTTTAGAGCGGACGGTCAGCTTTCTTTGTAAAAACAACTGATGCGGCTCAGCAACTGCGCCGGCTCCCCCCGTCTCATCAGGAGGCCTGAGATACTGGCCGGCACATCCGCCGGCTGACCGAAGACTTGTTCGGATCTCGGATTTAGTAACCAGGAAGCGATATCATGACATCACTTCCGTATTACTGACATCTTAAAGGCGCCAGTTTTAAAAAATAGAAAGTAATCAAAAACCCAGATCTTGACATTTTTGAATACTTTCAAGTGCAGAGGAGGGGTTTCTGGTCTTATAGACCCCAGATCCCTCCATAAAGAGTACCGGTCACTGCCAATTACTATCACAAGGGATGTTTACACTTCTTGTGACAACAATAACCATGTTAAAAAAAACAAAACATTTAGGCTCGGTTCACACTGGGGCGACTTGGGATCCGACTTGTACGCCCTCAAGTCGCCCCAAGTCGCCCCAGAAATAGTTTGAATGGGAGTGAACGCTAGCGTCTTAATAGACGCTACTGAAGTCGCTCCGACTTCAGAGCGTACTCCCTGTACTACTTTGATCCGACTTGGTAGGCGACCTGTACCATAGAAATCTATGGAAGTCGCCTCCAAGTCGGATCTCTCTGTAAAGTCAAGCGACTTTGCAGGGAAAACCCCTCCCTCCCCCCCTCCCTCCCAGAGAGCTGATTGGCCACAGGCAAAGTCGCCTGTCATGGAGGCGACTTCAAGTCGCCTTGTAATTTGCTGAAGTCGCGCTGAAGTCGCGTCGAAGCCGCGTTGAAGTCGCCGTGCAAAGTCGCGCTGAAGTCGTGTTGCCCCAGTGTGAACCGACCCTAAAAAGAACGGTGTAAAAATAAAAAGTTTAAATCTACAGAATATCGGCACCTGATATGGGCTATTGGCCTGAAAGGCAGCCGAAAAATCGATATCGGTCGACCACCCCCCCCCCCCCCCCCCCCTTAGTGTTTTGCAGTATGGGTTATGGACATCCAATATGTTCAATAGATCTAAAACACTCATATTGTACTGTTCTTGTCCTTACCAATAAATCTAAACTGAAAACATGGTATTGGTTCATTATTCACTATCGCATCACTTCTCTATAGTATTAATAGTATGTCATATAGTGTACATACAGCGGGTAAAATAAATATTGAACACGTCACCATTTTCCTAGGTAAATCGATTTTCTAAAGGTGCTATTGACATGTAATTTTCACCACATGTCGGTAACAACCTATGCCATACATATAAAGAAACCAAAACAAATCAGTTCAGAACTGAAATTGTGTAATAAAATGGAATGACACAGGAAAAAAGTATTGAACACATGAAGAATGGGAGGTGCAAAAATTCATGAAAAGCCAAGACACCAACTGAAATCTGTCAGTAATTTGAAGGCAATCCTGCCCCTTGTCAGTGCAAATTTAATATCAGCTGGTTCAGTCTCAACTGACTGCCTATAAAAAAAAGTGTCTCGTTACTGAGGTGCCGTACAAGAAACATCTCATGATGGGTAAAAACAAAGAGCTCTCTCAAGACCTTTGCACTGAAGACATTGGTTTCGGAAGGATTTCTGAACTTCTGAATGTTCCAGTGAGCACTGTTGGGGCCATAATCTGGAAGTGGAAAGAACATCATTTCATCATAAACCGGCCACGACCAGGTGCTCCTCGCAAGATTTCTGACAGAGGATTGAAAAGAATTATCAGAAGAGTTGTCCAAGAGCCAAGGACCACTTGTGGAGAGCTTCAGAAAGACCTGGAATCAGCAGGTACAATTGTTTCAAAGAAAACCAATAAGTAATGCACTCAACTGCCATGGACTGTATGCACGCTCACCATGCAAGACTCCATTGCTGAAGAAAAAGCATGTTGAAGCTCATTTAAAATTTGTTGCACAACATTAGGACAAGCCTGTAAAATCCTGGGAGAATATAGTCTGGTCAGATGAGACTAAAATTTAACTCTTTGATTGCCATAATACACACCATGTTTGGAGGTCAAATGGCACTGCACATCACCCCAAAAACTTCCCTATACCAACAGTGAAGTTTGGAGGTGGGAACATCATGGTGTGGGGCTGTTTTTCAGCATACAGTACTGGCAAACGTCATGTCATTTAAAGAGTAACTCCACCTTTGTTGAGAAAAAAAACCTTCCCTTCTGGGTAATCTACATACATTGCAAGGATTATAACAACCTTTGTTGCAGATTCCTACCTTTTTGTTATTCTGAAGTAATCCCTGTATGTTCCTCTGAGCCTCAGCGCTGAGTGGTTTAATGGGAGTGGTTTCATAATTACCTATCAGCTGTGCACCTGAAGGGCTCTAATGAGGAAATCTGCTGGGCCTGCATCTCTTTAGACGTGTTACTACTGGGAGTGTCTCACCAAAAATGACATTTTTGTTGCAGGGGTTGCTTGAAATCTGACTTGTATCTTTGGCTCATCAATTTCCCCAGAAGTCTGCCTATCACACAAGCAGGAAATGATGTTTCTGGGGAGTGGTAGGTACACACTCTGTGTACAGAACGACTCCAGGTAGCTATATTGCAATGCATTCTCAGAAAATTATAGTGGCTGCAATTGAAAAGGAATGGTAATTTTTAATAACATTCTATCACAATATGACTTGTGTCACAATTGTATACGTTATATTATTTTTCTTTATTTGCTATTTTTATCTCCACGAAAGTGGAGTTACCCTTTAAGAAAGGATGAATGGAAAATTTATATTCTTGATCAAAATTCAGCAGGACAATGATCACAAACACAAAGCCAAGGGGACTCTCGCTTGATTTCAAAGAAAGAGAAAATAAAGCTGTTAGAATGGCTCAGCCAATCTCCTCATCTTGAATCCAAGAGAAAATCTTTGGAAAGAACTAAAGATCAGAGTTCATAGAAGAGAGGCCCCCGGAACCTTCAAGATTTGATGACTCTGTGGAAGAATGGGCCAAATCACACCTGAGCATGTGACTAGTTTCTCCATTCAGGAGGCTGTCATTACCAACAAAGGATTTTGTACGAAGCTTTAAATACATTCCATTTTATTACACATAACTTCATTTCTGAACCTATTTGTTTTGGTTTCTTGTTTTGTATGTATGGATTGCATGTGTTGTTACTGACATGTGGTGAAAATTTAATGTCAATAGCACCCTTAGAAATATATTTACCTAGAAAAATGGTGACGTGTTCAATACTTATTTTACCTGCTGTATAAACATCCTTTCAGATTCATTTTGCAACCTGTAATTGCAGGTAAAGAAAATGTGAAGCTACTATTATTACTATTATTATTATTATTATTATTATTATTATTCTGGAAAGCATTATACTGCTAAATAAAATGCTGCGCTATATTAAGATTACCAATGTGAAAAGACACATATAAAATGCATGAATATCTTAGTGCAAACCGTGCATAATATTAAATATAATATATAAAATGTCCATTGTGCTGGCAAATTAAAACCAATGAAAAGTGCCGCACTATATTGAAGTATTCGATGTGATATGACACATATAAATAAAGCGCATGAATGATGTAGTGCAAAAGGTGCATAATATTAAATAATGAAATAAAAAATGTCCATTGTGATGGTGCTGCAAAGTTGACAAAGTGACAACAAACTTGTGCTCCCTCCCTGTGTGAATCTGCTCACCTCAGGGCATTTGACCGCACACCTAAGTTTGGTCAAAAAACGCCTGTGAACCACCCCTGGGTTCTATGTGAATGAAGCTCTTTGGGATCCTGAGATATCCAGCAGTAAGTTCCTCCGTCCATATATAAAAATAAAGTCTAAATGGTGTTTTATCGTTTTAAAAACCTATTTTATTTATAAATCATCAATCTTGGTACTCGCATCTTCCAGGTGCTGAAGCGCACCACTCTAGCAGATAAAAGAAAAAATCGATGATATAACTTGTCCATTCGCAACCTGCTGCCTACTGCACCGTCCTGTCCTGTCCCCTCAAAGTGTCATATCACATTGATTACTTCAATATAGTGCGGCATTTTTCATCTGTTATTATTTTAATTTGCCAGCACAGTGGACATTTCATATATTATATGTTTAATATCATGCACGGTTTGCGCTAAGATATTCATGCATTTTATATGTCTTTTCACATTGGTAATCTTAATATAGCACAGCATTTTATTTTGTTTTTATATATTTATGCACTTATGAGATTGTGATCAGTGCCAGCAGCTGTATCAATTAAGAATGTTATAAGTCATTAGTTTGGTTTGCTCGCAAGCTCATTCAGTTTATACGCATTATACTGCTAATCACTGGTGCCAGGCAGGAGTCCTGCAGACTGTCCGTTTAAGTTGTCTGCCTGTAAATTGTACGGCCAGGCAGTTTCACACTAATAGGAAGAATCGATGAACTACCACAGCGCCATGGTAGTTCATTGAAAACTAAAGCCGACAGCCGCAAAGGACGCCAGTACTTGTAGTTGGTTCATTCACAGAACTCTTTGTGGGAAGATCCTTGCAAGGCAGAACTCTTTGGATAAAGTGATAGCGGGGACATGTAACATGTTCATGAAGGTGAACTTATCCTTTAAGTCAGAGAAATATTCTGTGTCGGAAACTAAACTGCTGGTGTATTAAAATCTTTGGTAAGAATTAGCTTTTTTATTTTTTATCTAGGTCATGTTGATGATCTTTTCCCTTTCTTCATGAGACATGCCAAACAGATCTTCCCCATGCTGGACTGTATGGATGATCTACGAAAAATAAGTGACTTGAGATTGCCCCCAAATTGGTAAGGATCCTTGCTTGGAGACAGACATGTAAAAACCATTATAGCTGCTAAAATACAAATTAAATGACTACTAGCATGTAACTGAGGCTTTAGCCCCAAAAACACGATTTTCCTTGCTGCTGTTAACATTTTTGTTTTTACCACCTGTAGGTATCCTGATGCAAGAGCCATTCAGCGGAAGATCATTTTCCATTCTGGTCCCACAAACAGTGGGAAAACCTACCATGCCATCCAAAGATACCTTGGTGCCAAGTCTGGAATATACTGTGGCCCTCTAAAGCTGCTTGCACATGAGATCTACAAGAAAAGCAATGATGCTGTAAGACTATTGCATATTCCAGTCAAATTGTTATAATCACCTCTGTAATTCAAAAAGATATATTTCCTGATCTGGTAAAGTTGCAATTGTCTGTGCATTGGATTAAGGCTGTACAGTTGATTCTGTACAAGACAGAACATATCTTGTTTGTTAAATTTGCTCTAATGGGGAAAAATTAGTTTTTGATTTTCAGAATCGATGGAATACACTTGGATTGACATTCTGCGATGTTGTCTTTTACTCCTAGCCATTTATATTGTGTGCATCAACTGAGTCTGTTAAAACCAAATAGCTAGTATGAAATATGAATTTACAGTGTAATGAGTTTAACTTCCTTGTACACCAAGCTTAAGTGGCGCTATGCTTGCACATACGCACAAAATAGATAGATAGCGATCTATCTCGCTATATATATATATATATATATATATCTATATCTCTTTTAGTGTGTGTATGTATGTATGTATATATGTATGTATGTATATATGTATGTATGTATGTATGTATGTGTATATATATATATATATATATATATGTGTATGTATATGTGTGTGTGTGAGAAATAGTGTTTCTAAAGTTAAAAATCTTTTTTTTGTTTTTTGCACAAAAAAGTATCATACTTGCCTGCTCTGTACAATGATTTTGCACAGAGCAGCCCCAATCCTACTCTTCTCAGGTCCCCACTGGTGCTCCTGGCCCCTGCTTCTCATCCAGTGCCCCCATAGGAAGCTGCTTCCTATGGGCGCACTCGTGCGGGCTTGCTCCTGAGCCCCACTGCTTGCGCCCATAGACACAGACAGCGTGGCACGGTCCTGCTCCCTCCTCACAGAGTTTGACAGCAGCAGGAGCCAATGGCTCCTGCTGCTCTGGAACTGCTCTATGAAGAGGGACAGAGCAGCGAGAGCCGCTGCTTTTTGTGCAAATCACTGGATCACGATGGGCTCAGGTAAGTAATAAAGGGGGGAGTTTTATTACTTTCATACATAGAATGCATAAAGGTAAAAAAAACTTCAGCCTTTAGAACCACTTTATTTTCACAGATGTTTCTTTAGAGGAGACATCAAGGGGATTTTGACAAGTGCATGAGGGCTAATGATATTTGACTGAATTCTTTGTACAGCACTAAAGGATTATGATTATACGTACCTACTTTTTTTTTTTTTCCTACCCAGGGGGTTTCTTGTGACTTAATCACAGGAGAAGAGCTGATACATGTAGATCCAGAGGGAAGGCCAAGCAGCCATGCGTCATGTACAATAGAGATGTGCAGTGTGAATACACCTTGTAAGTAATCAGCGAGTGGCCATGGGTTTAAAATTTGCAATCAATACAGTTAATTCTACCATAATTTGTAGCAGTTGGGAGACTGTCAAGCAGGTTGTATGATATCTGGAAATCTAGCCAGCCAATAATGCATGGTAAGAAAAATGAGACCAAACTCCTTTCATGACTGGGGATTTTCTGGTCTGAAGGTTTGAACTAAGTTACACAGCCACATGTCAACAAGCACACGTGTACACATTCATGTTTGTGCATTCCTCTGTGTGTACTCCTGGATGTACACATTTGTGTTTTTGTGTGAGCTGAGCGCCTGAACAGTCAGACATCCGGGACCAACATTGTCACATGCTTCGCCATACCTGGAAGTGCAGGGTATTCTCTCACCCCCCAAAGGAGAGAAAAGTGAGTTTGAGCTGTTGGTGGGGCCAATGCCAAACTGGTACATCGCATTAAGATCTGCTACTAAGCAGGATATGGGAAACTTGTTAGCTCAGTAGACTTCACTGAATCACAATATATATTATACTATATCATTTAATATTATTATATTGTGTAATATATAGATCTTAATGGCTGCTTTGGTCTTCGCTCATAATGGTGATTTTTTTTTCTAGCATTTACTTTGTTTTTTGTTTTTTGTTTTATGCATTCTCCTTTAAAGAATATTATTTTATTTTATTTTTTTACAATTTTAGATGAGGTGGCTGTAATAGATGAAATTCAGATGATAAGGGATCCTGGCAGGGGCTGGGCCTGGACCAGAGCACTCCTAGGTAAAGCTGGAGATTTTATTTTTAGTTTATGTAGAGAATCTAAGTCTGTTTCTCAACTGTCACTGAAAATAGTCATGGCTTTCTGTCTTTTTTGTATGTACCAGGACTTTGTGCACAGGAAATTCATATCTGTGGAGAGGCTGCTGCTATAAAACTAGTGACTGAACTAATGTACACTACTGGGGAAGAGGTGGAGGTAATGATGATCTGATTGTCCTATATGCAGGAAAATTGCACAATGTGGTTCTGTTTTAACATTCTTTCATTTCATAAGAATGACTTGATTTCTTTCTCTGGAATAAACTTTAGAATAAAAGACTAACTCCACCTTTTAGACCATGTTACATGTTAACTAAACTTTTAAAAGGTTCGGCGCTACTCACAAAGTGAAAATTTAATATTAGTGGAAACCAAAACCACCTATATAAACCTTTAAACATAAAATGAACAGTGAGTCCATCAAAAAAGTCCTCCAATCACTGTGCCCTTATAGTGAGACATTTTCTCCTACCATTTGAGTGTTCCACCACGTGTGAGAAAAGTGCTCACTCACCAACTCAAAATTACCAGTAAAGGCCTCAATGATTTTTAACGATGCTCAGTTGGAATTCTTTTGGATCATTTTTCAGGACAAACATGGTATAAATCGAGAGCACTCAGACATTCCAGCTAGAAAACTCTCTCAACCAATGTACTAATTCACACGCCCAAAGAAGATAAAATACTTTTATTCAATATGGGGAATAAAATAAGTGATTACATTTAAAAGGTGTTTAGGTAATTTGAATAAAAATAGAATAAAAATACTACACCACTTTACTACACTTTAAGGGGCAGCTGCACCATTGTTTCTTAGTCACATCTACATCTTTATCGCAGTTTTTTTATGTTGCACCCATATTTAGGGTGTAACATGGTGCCAAACCAAATCCCCACCCCGGCAGCATGCGGAGGTACTTTTTTCCCAGTCCATCGCGCCTGCCCTGCTCTCTGACTGAAAGTCTGTACCTCCGTGTGGACAAGGAGCTGGAGAAAAAGGTGGCAAAAGCCTCTGCACCACTTCTTTTCCGTGTGCCCCCATAGCAAGCAGCGTATAAATTTATTTTTTATTTTTTATTTTTTTTAAATTCTGGTTTTTAGTTTAGTATTTCCTTAAATACCTGGCATTAAAATCACGCGCAATCATACTGTAAATTGAACTGTAGTTAACATGCCAGCTCAAATTATTTTAATTGCAGAACTGCTCTAGATATCTTGCTTTTTCTGTAGAGACATGTATTCTGGAGCTTTCGTATTCGCATTGCTTCAGCACAGATCGATTGCTTACAGTATTTTGGGCATGCAAGGCTTCATATACTGTACATACAAAGTCTTTCTGCAGTTAAGGTTTGTAAAGTGATGGCATCAACATGTATGAACAGCATACCAGATGTTCTCCTAAAGGTACCGCACTTCATTGATCTGGAGAAAGCTTGTACATTTTGTGTTTGCCCACCTGATGTGCACATTATTCTGGTTCAGTGACTCAAGAAGTTAAAAGCACAGAGAAGCATGAAAGGTCTTGATACTGGTCACATAGATGACAACCGGATTGTATGATTCCTTAATCTAGTGAGGTAAGACCGATGTCTTTCCTTGTGTGTTGTCACATAACACACAATCCAATTCAGTGACTAGCTAAGCTTTAGGCACAGTTTGGCATAACAGGTCTTGAAACTGGCCACATAGGTTACAGCTGGATTGTACAATTAATCGATCTGGTGTACAGATATCTTGCCATGTGTGGTGTGACATAAATCGCAGTCCGGTTGCAATTATTGGTTATATTTTCTAAAGCAGCAATGCATGTGATCTATTGTGACTGCACAGTGACACCTCATTCTTTGTGATAGGAATAAAGAATCTCTGTTGTTTTGCTGTAATTGTATAATCCATTTGAGATCTATCTCTCTCTCTCTATCTCTAACGCAAACGTGTTTTTTTTTTTGTTTTGTTTTGTTTTTTTTTAAATATTTATTTGTTCATTTATAAATGTAGTTTTATTTTTCATATTAAAAGCGTGGTTGATATAGAAGTGTCTTTTTATCTTAGGTGCGGAATTATGATAGACTGACCCCGATTAAGATTCTGGATCATTCTCTTGGATCCTTGGATAACCTCCGGCCTGGAGACTGTATAGTCTGCTTTAATAAAAATGACATCTACTCTGTAAGCCGCCAGATTGAGGCTCGGGGATTAGAATGTGCTGTGATATATGGAAGTTTACCCCCAGGTGAATATCATTTTCTTGTGTTGTCTTCTTGTAGACTGCAACAAGTTTAAAATCATACTGGACTTCTGTAATCTCTCACATAACATCTTGCACAGTAGGATATGACTACAAGCTTTTTAGGCTTTGTTTTGCACAGTGCTGGGCATCTAATGTGCTGACTGAAGCGCAAATCAGATGTGACCTCAACAGTGAGCTGCTGCTTATTCAGTATGCATTCACAGTGATGGCCAAGCTATATTTTTCCGACTGCAGTGGTAGAAAATCAGATCAGGACATTGTAAAGTTTCTGTCAAGGGTGTCTGAATTACAAAACTGGCTGAACAGAGTACATTTTTAGCAGATGAATGTTCACACATATATCAGCTGTGTATTTAGTGGTTTGCCTACATTTTCTTTCAATGTAAGCTCTAAGGAGCGGGGCCCTCTGATTCCTACTGTATTAAAGTGTATTGTATTTATACTGTCTACCCTCAAGTTGTAAAGCGCTACATAAACTGTTGGCGCTATATATATCCTGTATAATAATAATAAATGCAACACCACCATGTTATATCATCAGAAAATGCAAGAACAGGCACAAAATGAAAAATTGCCATCAATAACCTCAAAAAAAAAAAAAAAAAAAAAATTATTTTGTGCGTGTCCTGCTTCTGTATGTTGGGAGAGTCCTCTAATTCATCGTTCCTGCCCTTCCCTTGTAGAGAGATCCCTGCTCACCAATGACTAGGTTTAGTCTAGGCTTAACTCTCTAAATCTGTATCTCTAGGGAACAACCTGATGTCTCTTATCTATTAAGATGCTATATTGATTTGTATGCTTCACTGCATCGTTATCGGTAGGGCCTCTTATTATAGAAGGACTGGGTGTCACCTGCATGTTTCTTTAAAATAGAAAATTCACACTTCATTGCAAAAAATAGTTATTTGGAAAACATCTATACTCCTTTTATAGAGGTTATATCTGTATACACTTAGGCCTCATTCACAGCAACGCATCTCTTTCGCGTGACAGCAGAGGGCAGCTCATTTACTTGAATGGACTGCCCTATGTGCAACAAACGTGGCAAAGAAATTCACAACACTCTTTCAGGCCGTGAGCCTGGTGACAATACCCACATATGCTAACTACGTTTGGGGTGTCACTAAGCATTAATGGCACCGCAAGTGCGATGCGTGCTTGTAGTGTAGTTACCGTATTTATCGGCATATAACACGCACTTTTTTCCCCTGAAAATCAGGGGAAAATCGTGGGTGCGTGTTATAGACAGATCCCCGCCGATTTTGTGTCATCGGAGCGATCGCGGCAATTGCCGCGGTCGCCGCCGACATACACAGCCGTGGGTAGATTCAAATATGGCACCGAGACTGCAGGGATACTTCGGAGCCGAGATACACATACCCGAGTGTTCTCAGCTCGGGTATGTGTATCTCGGCTCTCGTCGGAGTCCTGCAGTCTCAGTGCCATATTTGAATCTACCCATGGCTGCACCGGGGCAAGGCTGCACTGACAAGACTGCACTGACACTGAAAAGGCTGCAGATGGACAGATAAGGCTGCATTGATGGGCATTTTAATGTAAGTTTTTTTTTCCTTAAACATCCCTCCTAAACTTGGGGTGCGTGTTATACGCCGGCGCGTGTTATACGCCGATAAATATGTTTGTTTTTTTTTTTTTGAGTGTTTTCGAACTGTGCAGGTGTGAATGGGGCCTTGCATGTAATGCATTTGGTATCTAAAAAAAATAATTAAAAAAAACAAGCAAGCCCATGGTAGTCTTATGCTCTCCCCACTCTGCCCCTGACCAGTCTGGGCATTCTGGACCCTTCTGGAACATTATCAAATAGACGTGCACTGACAAAAAATTTGTTCGTTTTCATTTCATCCTTTCTTTTGCTTTTTCCGAGAATTCGGAAATCCGTAAATTCAAATTTTCAAGATTTTGAATTTCCGAATTCCAAATTTTGGAAATTCAGAACGTCAAAAATTTGAAAATCTGAAAAAAAAAAAAAGAAAATCAGCAAAATTCGAAATGACTATTAAATTATAGGTATTGGAATTTCCTTTCAAATTTGGCTGTTTTGTGAACGTAACGAATACAAATTTATCTGAAGTTACAAATTATCCGAAATAATGAATGCCGCATCTAAACAAATGGAACAAATTAATAATAAATAATAATAAAGTTGTATTATTATTATTGTTTATTATTATTAGATCGTTATGTTCCATTCGTTTTAGATACGGCATTCGTTATTTCAGATAATTCGTAACTTCGGATAAATTCGTACTCGTTATGTTCACTAACAGCCAAATTTCAAAGGAAATTCCAATACCTATAATTTAATAGTTGTTCAGATTTTTAGGGTTTTTGGATTTTCATTCTTTTATTTCAGAATTTTTCGAATTTCTGAATTCCTGGAAATTAAAAAATTTCGGAAATTTCGGATTTAACAAATTTTGTCAAAAATTTGTTAAATGCATTTGGAATTTCGTAATTAACAAATTTTGTCAAAATTCGTTAAAAAATTAATTTGAAACTAAACGAATTGCACATGTCTATTATCTAACCCGCAGGTTTCTTCTTCTCCCACCTAGTCCTGCTCTTCCTTCCTTTTTTCCTTCTCCCACCTTTTTCCATCTTTTCGCCAGAGTTTTGTAACAGATCTCTCTCAGGACTTTGCATCTGTCAGGAGCTGTACATATAATATCAGGTTTTATTCAGTCTGCTTTACATTGTAAATTAAATACACATATTATGTGTGTTATTTATTTTTTTAATTTATTTTTTAAGGGACAAAACTTGCGCAAGCAAATAAATTCAATGACCCAAATGACTCCTGTAAAATTTTGGTTGCCACTGATGCCATTGGAATGGGGCTGAATTTGTGAGTATAAGTTTATACTGCTCCATACTGTGTTTTTATAAACCTGGTTGCATAAGTTGTTCCTCATTAGAAAAATGATTTGGCATATCTGGGAACAGTTTACTTCTGGACAGACTTGTAGATGAAATGCATTTTACCATGTGTTGTGAGGGATGTCTTCTTGTACACCTTTGGTCAGAATTGTAACAAACTTCTATGTCCAGGGTATAACCTCTTCCACCAGTGTCAAATGTTCGGGCCTCTGAAGATTTTAGCTTCAGCTATTTATTTAAACAGTAAAGGTTAAAGTGTTACTAAACCCAGGACCCTGCATTCACTATACAGCATCTGGTCTCCCACAGAACATGGAAATGCAATTATTTTTCAGTAAATATAAACTGCTAAATACTTTTTCTCATTAGCAGTATATAGCAGTCCTGTGACTTCTATTAGTGTCCGGTCGAGCACTGGTTGAAGCTTGTATGAGGAGTTTTCATACTTCCCTGATTGTCCCATGAGACTGCAGGACCCCTGATTCTGTCTGGACAGTGCTAATTGGCCCTGTGCTGATCACATGCACCCTCCCAAGAAAGAAAAAAAAACTCTCTAGCAATACACACCAAACTGAGCATGTGCAGAATGCCCCCAGGGCTCTCTACAATCAGGAGATGGATTGGGGACTGTGTCAGAAGGGGAGAATCAGAGAAGACAGGATCTAACAGCCTTTTTACACAATGCAGAGGATTAACCCCTTAGGTTCCACAGTGAGTATAACGCGCGTGCTTTACTACATATACAGACTGATTTTACTGTTGTGGGTTTAGTAACACTTTAATGATGCTGTAAAAAAATGAATGGTATATCCAACTATAATACAAGATGTTATTCTTGGGCCTGAAACATGGGACAGATGTGTAGAACCTTACTTGAGGTCAGAAAATGTTGTGCATACAGAGGTATTGTTGATAGCTGGGCTTAGTCACAGTTCAAACCATGTATGGGTAGTCTGACTGTACCCGAGTTGATCGATCAACTTGAGTACAACCAGCCTGCTGGAATTTACACACGATTATCGCTAGCAATATTCACTGTCTTCTCCCGACAGGGACGACTTCAACCCTGAACACAATCTGCTTTAAATTCCACACTGTTGTCTTTGTTAATCGAACAGTGACGCTGCTGGGGGGGGGGGGGTGCACTCTGCACATGCATTAGGATTTGAACAAGGAAGTACTTCCTCCAGTGATGCTAAGGGGCGGGTTCCAACTGTATAGTGTCCTAGCAACAGGATTGAGCACAGATAGCTATGGGAGTCTTTCAGCCAGACTTCTGGGGACGGGGGCACAAATGACTTTAATGTATTGCGTTTACATTATTCAACATTTTTAAGAGCTGCTCTGCAGTATTAAGTAATTTTAAGGCAACTTTTGAGTACATAGTATGTCCTGATCAAACTAAGAGGTGTACAGTGGTGATACTGTAAATATTAATAAATGAGAGCAGTCAAGAGTGCGTCTCCAATTTATTGATTTTGTTTTCCCATAATTACTTTTTTAGGAGTATTAAAAGGATCATATTCAATTCCTTGGTTAAACCAACAATGAACGAGAAAGGAGGAAAAGAGATGGACACCATCTCCACTTCCCAGGCCCTGCAGATAGGAGGCCGAGCTGGCAGGTTTAGCTCTATGTATAAAGATGGAGAAATCACCACCATGCTCCAGAGTGACCTAACACTCCTAAAGGAAATCCTAAGCAAGCCAGTTTCTGATATCCAGGTAAGCCATTTTATATTGTAAGAATTGTAGTGGTTTTGTCAAAGTGTTAATAAATACAGCAGCTCCATTAATCTGAAGTAGCTGCAGCAATGGGGGGGGGGGGTTTACAGACACTTCTGGTTTCTACAGCAGTCGGGAGTGCATGTAAATACGAAAAGCCAACTGTTGGACTCCCAGTTGTGCGGTATACCCTCCCCCACCCTCCCTTTGTTCCCAAGCTCCGGTGTCACACCTGCAGGCCATAGACTCGCATAGTGGGTGTCACCAGAGTGTCGCCCATCAGCAGAATGAACACAGAAGTAGAGTGCATTATGAGGAAGAAGCTAATGGAGCACAATCTGCTTCAGTGAAAGGAAGGTGAGACATCAATGTTCCACAGACAAGGGTGGAGGTCGTGAGGCTCAGCAGGTCTGGACAGAGGGTGGGAGCTGCAAGATGGTTATTGGTTGCTAGGACTGCCCAGCATGCTAGCAACAAATCTCCTGCTTGTTAACTCGGGCAGTCTCTGCCCTCTGTCCAGAGCTGTCCTGCCGCCCACTGTCGGCTCTGAGAATGACACTGGCGACGGTGATGGCTGTGGGCAGAACAGCTCCTAAGTGGTGGGAATGCGATGGCCCAGATAAAACAGTGGGCTCCATTCACAGAACCAGATTGGATGCAGTATTTAGGTCTGATCCCACCCCCTTGTGAGAACGTTGGCCAGGGGCATGCTGAGTCAATGGCGTCACAAGGGGGTAGGGTCACCCGACAACGTTACCGGGTGGCCCCATCCCTTAGTTATCCTGTTGCCGACCAGCTGCCGTCGTTATATGGCGGCAGGTTGCCATGGCTGCGCAAAACGGCGTAGATGTATGTTAGTCGCTTTAAGAGCTGTGGGAGGCGTGTGCGCTGCCAGCCACCATGTCCGCGGGCCACCCGTGATCGCTCCACAGAGAGCCAAAACCGAGATCTGTCAATGTACAGACAGGTCCCCATTCTGACAGGGGAGGAGAGAGAGATCTGCTGTTCCTAGTGATCAGGAAAAGCGATCTCTCTCCTCCAGTCAGTCCCATCCCCCCACAGTTAGAAACACCTCCCAGGGAACACAGTTAACCCCTTGATCGCCCCTAGTGTTAACCCCTTCCCTGCCAGTGACATTTTACACAGTAATCTGTGCATTTTTATAGCGCTGATCGCTGTGAAAATGTCAGTGGTCCCAAAAAAGTGTCAAAGGTGTCAGATCTCTCCACCACAATGTCGCAGTCCCGCTAAAAATCGCCGATCAGTGTCAGTACTAGCTAAAAAAAAATTATCATAAAAATGCCTTAAATGTATCCCCTATTTTGTAGACAGTATAACTTTTGTGCAAACCAATCAATATACGCTTATTGCAATAATATGTAGAATACATATTGGCCTAAACTGATGAATTTTTTTTTATTTTTTTGGATATTTATTATAGCAAAAAGTAAAATATATATATTTTTCTTTTTCAAATTTGTCGTTTTTTTTTTTGTTTTGTTTTATAGTGCAAAAAATAAAAACCACAAAGGTGATCAAATACCACCAAAAGAAAGCTCTATTTGTGGGGTAAAAAGGACATACATTTTGTTTGTGTACAACGTCGTATGACCGCGCAATTGTTAGTTAAAGCCATACAGTGCCTTATCGCAAAAAATGGCCTGGTCAGGAAGTGGGTAAATCCTTCCAGGGCTGAAGTGGTCATTTAACCATTTCAGCCCCGGAAGGTTTTACCCCCTTAATGACCAGAGCCCTTTTTACAATGGTAATTGCGCGGCCATGCAATGCTGTACACAAAGGGGTTGATTTACTAAAGGCAAATCTACTCTACACTACAAGTGCACTTGGAAGTGCAGTCCCTGTAGATCTGAAATGAGGGGAAGCTCTGCTGATTTTATCATCCAATCATGTGCAAGCTAAAATGCTGTGTTTTTATTTTCCTTGCATGTCCCCCTCGGATCTACAGTAACTGCACTTTCAAGTGCACTTGTAGTGCAAAGTAGATTTGCCTTGAGTAAATAACCCCCAAAGCGTCCTTCTTTTCCCACAAATAGAATTTTTTCTTTTGGTGGTATTTGATCACCTCCTGGGATTTTTACTTTTTGCGATATAAACGAAAAAAGACCGACAATTTCGAAAAAAAAATATTTTTTTTTGTTACTTTTTGCTATAATAAATATTCAAAAAAAAAATTTTTTTATTCTTATTTATTAAAAAAAAAAAAAAAAAAAAAAATTTTTTTTAAATTTTAGTCATACATTTAGGCCTCAAGTACACTGCTGCTGGTAAACGGACATTTAGGAGCAGTTGGGTGTTTTTTTTTTTTTTCAGCTGCTCCTGAACTCTCCTCATTTTATCAGTACATGTACACAGGGTCATTTAAAGTAATTTCTAGGCAGTTGCGTTTTTAGAAGCTTTTTTTGAAAGCAAAAAACTGCATTTAGGATGGATGTTCACAGGCATTTGAAGCGCCAAATGCCTGTAATAGCTTGTAAAGACTGTAACTCGTGTTTAACCGCGTTTTTGTTTACAGGCGTTTTTCATTTTTCGCAATTTGAGAAACGTTTTTTTTTTAACGCTTCTAAATGCGGCATGTAAACGCCGCAAAACTGACGTTTTAAACGACTGTTACTATCTGTCAAGTTAAATTGTTCCGGAGAGGTTGTAAAAACGTCCTGTGTACATGAAGCCTTAGGCCAAAAATGTCTTGGGTAAAAAAATAAGCGTATATTTATTGGTTTGCGCAAAAGTTATAGCGTCTACAAACTATGGTACATTTACTGGAATTTACGCAGCTTTTAGTTTGGCTGCCTATCTCATTTCTTGAGGTGCTAAAATGGCAGGGCAGTACAAAACCCCCCAAATTACCCCTTTTTTGGAAAGTAGACACCCCAAGGAATTTGTCACAAGTGATTGAAAAATGACAAAAAAAATACCTTGGGGTGTCTACTTTCAGAAAAGTGGTCATTTGGGGGGGGGGGGGTTGTGCTATCTTGACATTTCATGGCCTTCGAAACTGTGATAGGTAGTGAGGAGTAAAATCAACTATTTACACCCTTAGGAAGACTGAAGGCGGTGCTTGGTTTTCAGGGTCCTGTATGCAGCTAGAAAAATAGTCTCACATGTGATATCCCCGTACTCAGGAGAAGCAGTAGAATGTATTTTGGAGTGTCATTTCACATATGACATCTGTGAGCAATATATCATTTAGTGCAGTGGTCATCAACCCTGTCAACAGGGCCCCACTAACAGACAATGTTTTAAGTATTGCCTTGGGGAGATGAAGACATAATTTGCTGCTCAGTGATTGCAGTATTCTAGTCACCTGTGATGTATTTCAGTTTTCTTGCAAACCTGGTCTGTTAGTGGGCCCTGAGGACAGGGTTGATGACCACTGATTTAGTGGACAACTTTTTTTTTTTTTTTTGGTCATTTTCCCAAAACTTGTGGCAAAATATAAAATAATCCATGGACCCAACATGCCTATTGGCAAAAAACTTTGGGTGTCTATATTCCAAAATGGGGTAATTTGGGGGGGTTTTGAACTGTCCTGGCATTTTATGCACAAGATTTAGAAGCTTATGCCACGCATCACCCACACCTCTAACCACTGGAACCACCAAGCACTGGAACCACCAAGCCCTTTCTGACACATATTTTTTCATGTAAACAAAAAAAGAAATTTTTTTTTTAGAAAATTACTTTGAACCCCCAAACATTTATATATATATTTTTTTTGGAGGAGGCCCTACAGCAGGGGTAGGCAACTGTGCCCCCACACATTGTAAAAGATGGGAAACATTGTTTGGTTCTCTAACTTTGCTGTAGCTGCGATCATCAGCTTTTGTGATTTGGAAGAGATTGGGTGCAGTTTTGCTGGGGGGGGGGGGTGTCCCTGTTTCCAGGAGGACTGTAATTGGCCATTGCTGAGACCATTCACAGTCCTGCTAGCCATGCCCACCATCTGGAGGAAGATGACTCGCTTGGTTGCCACTACCAATCTCAGAAGGGATTTCACTGATTGAGAAAACCACAATCAGGTTACAGTTTGCGGAATTACTGTTGAGCTTCTGGGAACTTTGTTGAAATTATTCCTGAACCTTTGCATCACTTACTACTGAACCCCCTGCACTCTGTGTCCCTTTAAGCCACAGCCAGTATTCAGCGCAATGAAAATCACGCCCAACTTTTGCTGCAGCGCAGGGCACCGCACTTTTTCTCAGCTGCAGGGGCCCAACTTATGATCCTGCACACAGGCTCACTGCTTTCAGAAAATACCCCTGACCTGAGCCCATCATTATGCATCCATTCCAGGTGGTTGTATGTGACATATCATACAAGCACATGAGTTGGATCTGCAGAATGAGTGTGCCAGGACAGGTAGATGTGTCTCATCTCCGCTTCCTTTCACCACTCTGCATATCATAGATGAGAAGAGGGTACAGCAGTGGAGTAGATGAGCAGGAGGGTACAGCGGTGGGGAAAATGAGCAGGAGGGTTTCAGAGGTGGAACAGAAGAGCAGGAGGGTTCAGCAGTGGGGCAGATGTGCAGGGAGGTACAGTGGTGAAACAGATTTGCAGGAATTGGGGCTGATCTGAGGTGTGAGAGTGCAGGATGTTAATTTCTCACTACTAAAGTAGTTTACAGCATTTACTTTTATAAAAAGTCCTTTTCGTGATGGAGAGTGTGAAGTTGCCTTTTTTTGTTATAAAATCGGCACGCTCAATTTCTTTGAAAACATTTTTCGGCACACTGTGCTAAAAAGGTTGCCTACTCCTACTCCTACTCCTACCCTACAGATGAAAATGGTGGGTGCTGCAATTAGAATTACTGCCCTCAATCTGACCGCTGTGATACCTCACATGCATGGTGCAATTGCTGTTTACATACAACACAAGACCGATGCTTGCGTTCGCCTCTGCAAGTGAGCACGGGGGGATGGGTGCTTTAAATTTATTTTATTTACACATTGTCCCTTTTCATATTTATAATTTTTTCCTTTATCATTTTTATTATCACAGGGAATGTAAATTTTTCCCTATGATAACAATAGGTAGTGAGAGGCACTCTTACCTCTTCTCTTTTTTTTTTTTTTTTTAATTTGGGGTCCATTAGACTCTAAATCTCTCCTCTTCCCTTAAAGCATCTGACCACACCAAGATCGGTGTGATAAGATGCTTTTCCAATTTCCCAATGGTGCTGTTTATATCCGGCGAAACAGAAGTCATGAAATGCTTGTGGCTTCTGGTTTCTTAGGCCTTGGAGATGATTGGAGCTGTACTGGTCACTGATCAGCTCTATGGTCAGTTGGCGGAACCACCGGCTGCATTCTCGGGTTCCCCAGTGGAACAGGAGAGCTAGAGAAAACCATGGAAGATGGCGGGAGGGGGTGTTCTCTTCCACTGCTTGTAAAAGCAGTCTAGCGGTTAATTGAATGCTAGGCTTGCATGAAAGCCAACCGCCGGCTGAAAAAAAATGTCAAGATGATACCTAAACCTGCAGGCATCATTCTGGTATAACCACTCAAATTCCAATAACATACCAGCTGATCCTTGTTGGGCATATATTGTAATGTTCTTTTTTTTTTTTTTTTTTTTCATGCAGCCTGTGTGTTAAATGAAAAGAGGGAACCTTACAGATTTCTCTATTCACGACGATTGATCGGTGGTATGCCCACCATGGGGTTATCGCCCTGCATTCACCCACTGCCAATGATGGGCATATTTGCACTGTCCTTCCTTTTTTTTTTTTTTTTGTTTTTTTTTTTGTTCAGCCCATAGCATCGATCGATGTGCATGAAGAAATCTCTACCAAGGAAAGTAAATAAAAATATATGCCGAAGCATAGAGGCGATATGCCCCCCATGTCCTCCCCTACCCCTATGCTTTGGCATATATGCTCTTTTTTTTTTTTACTGTGGTGGTGAAATCACCTCCTACAGCGCTGGAGTCACAGATTTCCGTATCGTGAGAGCAAACCCTGTTGCTGCCAAAATAATGAAATCTGTGCTGCAGCTGAATGGCGTACCTGCAAAGAAAACAAATGTTAACAATAAAACACAGTTACAGTACTGTAAAACAGTAGGACATACCTGCAAGGCAAACAAAATAAAACAGTAATAATAAAACAGTATAGCATAGAATACAGTAAAACAGAGCAGAACAATAGAGAGAACGACAACTATTTTTGGCTTTTTCTTTTTTTTTTTTTTTTTTTTTTTTTATTATTATTATATAATTTTTTCTTTGTGTTTTCACACTTTTATTATAACTTTGAATGTTCCAGCTTAGGGTCTCTCGCAATGCGATGGCCATCTAACATCTTTTGAGACCCTGTGTGAAAGTGTACCCTAGTCCAATACTCCACTAGTGAGTGGTAGTGATGGAAACGGCCCCCAATGCAGAGACCAGGTTCGCCAGGACAGGAGGGACAAAAATAGTGGGTGTTCATCTGTATCCACGCTTGCTACAGGTACGGCATCTTTTTTGGGGTGCTCGTTGGGTAGGGGTACCAGGAAAGACATCCGGAAAATGCCTCTCATGCAGCCGGCTCACTGCACACTGCATCTGCTTTGTGAATTTGGGCCACAGCACCTGCTAGATACAGAAGGGCTGCAATGACCTCTTCCTGGAATTTTAGGAAGGATCCAGTTCGTTCAGACGCTTTGTATAGCACATAAGCGTTGAACAGAGCCAATTGGAAGAAGTGTAGACACTTTTTTTTTTTTTTTTTTTTTTTTTTTTTTTTTTTTTTTTATACCAGCGTCTGGCCTTATGGGCAACTAAGTACAGCCCCACCATCTGGTTGTTGAAGTCCACCCCTCCCATTTTACGGTTGTAATCGTGGACATAGAAGGGCTTCTTAACACAAGTCGCTGTAGGAATTTGGACTGGAGTATCTGGGTGAATGGAAGACAGAACGAAAACGTTGCGTTTGTCCTTCCATCTCACTGCAAGTAATTAATTGGACCTCAAGCAGGCTCTCTCTCCCTGACTAAGTTGAGCATTTACAAGCTGTTGGGGGAAGCCCCAACGATTAGATCGCACAGTGCCACATGCGCCAACTCCTGATTGATGGAGGTGTCTAAAAAGTGGTACGCTTAAATAAAAATTGTCCACGTTTAAATGGTACCCCTTTCCAAATGAGGGTGACACCAAGTCCCAAACAATCTTGCCGCTGCTCCCTATGTAGTCTGGGCAGTTGGGGGGGCTCCAAGGTGCTATCTTTCCCTCGTAAACCAGAAAACTCCATGTATAGCCTGTTGCCCTGTCGCAGAGCTTATACATCTTGACCTCCTATCTGGCACGCTTGCTGGGGAGATACTGTTTGAAAACAAGACGGACAGAAAATTTAACTCATCAATGCAGACATCTTGATCGAGGATAAACGAGGTTGGTTTACGAGGGAGCTGATCATGTTTAGGGTCACCACGAGTCCATTGTTATTGAAATGCATGAACTGCAATATCTGCTTGTACCTAGCCTTGGCCATTGCAGCAGAGAACACAGGCATATGGTGAATTGGGTCAGTGGACCAATATGACTGCAACTCACCCTTTTTAGTAATGCCCATGTTGAGGGATAGGCCCAGAAAGGTCCTAAATTCGGGAACTGTTATAGGTTTCCAGCCAAATTGTCTAGCAAGGGGGGAATTTGGGTTTTGGGCAATAAATTGACCAGCGTATAAATTGCTTTGGTCCACAATAGATTCGTATAGATCTTCCATGAAAAACAGCTCAAAAAATTCAAAGGGCGTTACATTTGCTGTTTTCACCTGAATTCCGGGTTGGTCAGTGAATGGGGGAAGTACAGGCGCTGCAGAATCTGTGGGCTGTCAATCAGGATTTGCAAGCGCATCAGGAAGGGTTCTTTGGGCCTGTGTTTGAACTCTTGGTGGCTGTGGGGCATTACTTGTGCTAGCCACCGCACCAGCTTGAACTGTGCACTTATGGGACTTGCCGCGTCACGAAGTGATACTGCAGTGCTGGTTTGTCTATGACCAGGGTGTACTAGGCCGCTGGCACTTGCCAGTTCACCAGAAGGTTTAGTGGCACTAGTGCTGACACTGCTGCATACACGTATCATGCGGTTGTTGCACCTCAGCAACAGAAGAACGGGGTGAGGTATGCCTGACCTTTAGCAGGGACCACTACTCCATCGTCAGAGGCATCTGTCGGGTTGCCGCTCACTACAGGTTCAAATACTGAGCCTGAATGACAGTGAGGACTCCCCGCTCTCTTCTGTCATGCTCAGCATCCTGTAGGCCTCTTCACTAGTGTACCTTTTCGTTTGACATTTTGGCCAATAAATTTATAGGTCACATGCATAAAAATTATTGCGGCGCTGAAAAGTTCAAAAATGAAATTGAAGAGTGGGAGGAATCCAATCACCAAATATATTGTGCAGATGTAGAAAGATTCACTCGTCACCACGTGGTAATGTAGTCTGCTTACCAGAAGGTGTTAAGGATTAGGCATAGATGATAAATTCTCAATAGCATCCAGCAAATCCAGCCCACTGGAACCACTCATCAGACCACAACATCCGTGGGATTTCTTTCACATATAAACATCTCCCAATGGTCACTTCAGAATTAGGCATTCAGGCATGTAGTCATCATATATCCGAGAAAAGAAAATGAAGGACCCATAGTGAAGCCCGTAATGATAGATAAAAAAACTTTTATTGTAGTAACTTACAGTTGAAGCTTAAAACAGCATGCATCAATGATAGGAACAAACGGCTGCAGCAATCAGCGTACGGATGTCAACCTGCCTGACATGTTTCATCGCCTCTGAAGACATCTGTTACGATGAAACATGTCAGGCAGGTTGACATCCGTACGCTGATTGCTGCAGCCGTTTGTTCCTATCATTGATGCATGCTGTTTTAAGCTTCAACTGTAAGTTACTACAATAAAAGTTTTTTTATCTATCATTACGGGCTTCACTATGGGTCCTTCATTTTCTTTTCTCGGATATATGATGACTACATGCCTGAATGCCTAATTCTGAAGTGACCATTGGGAGATGTTTATATGTGAAGGAAATCCCACGGATGTTGTGGTCTGATGAGGGGTTCCAGTGGGCTGGATTTGCTGGATGCTATTGAGAATTTATCATCTATGCCTAATCCTTAACACCTTCTGGTAAGCAGACTACATTACCACGTGGTGACGAGTGAATCTTTCTACATCTGCACAATATATTTGGTGATTGGATTCCTCCCACTCTTCAATTTCATTTTTGAACTTTTCAGCGCCGCAATAATTTTTATGCATGTGACTTTTTGTTTGTTATCTACGAACTTTGCTGGCCGCTTGCTTTTTTCAGTTCAGCGCAAATTTTTACTTTTTTTAATAAATTTATAGGTAACTAGTGCGACTCGCAGGTAAAAAAAAAAAAGCACCTGGTTGTCAGAGAACTGTTTGTACCGCTACAAAAAAAATGAACTGCTAGTGCTAACAAGGATCAGGCCTGACTCTACTAAATTCTGCAGTTTTGTGTGATGTGTTTTGGAAGTGACCGTGGAATGAAAGTCCAAAGAAAGAAAGCTGACGTGTTTCGAGGGGTATCCCCTCTTCAGGAGAAGAGGGGTTACTCCTCGAAATGTGTCAGTTTCTTTGGACTTTCATTCCACCCAAGTGTACTGGCCAGCAAATCTTGTTGGATGATGCAAATGATGGACTTTTTACTATCTGCCTGTTTTTAACACTCGTTTGTAAGTATGTTGTTCTACTTTTAATACATTTCAATGTTGCAAAGGTAATGCACAAGGTTGGTGCACCCTCTGTCCTTGTTTTCTTATAATTTCCTTTTGGGTTCTCCCTGACCCTTTGAGAGTGGCAGCACAGCGATGCGGTGGCGTGATTGGTGAAGATCCACTTTTCCTATTCACCCTACGGCTTTCTTTTGAGCGCAGAAGCATTTGTTTCTCTTTGTACTGCCCTCCATAAAGAGTACCTGTCACGTCCCTAGTGCTGCCACAAGCATGTTTTACATTCCTTGTGACAGCAATAAAAGTGATAAAAAAAAATAAAATTGAAAGCTACAGTGTATAAAATAAAAATACAAAAAAATAAACTAATAATTAACCACCTCGCACCCAAGGTACGTCATATGACGTTCTGGACTTTCAGTGGGGATATCTGAATGATGCCTGCAGCTACAGGCATCATTCAGATATCGTTCTCTTCAGCTGGAGATTCCCTACACCATAAGAACAATAATGGCGGCAGCTCAGCCCCTTGATCGTTCTTGCGGGAGGGGACGTCCTCCCCCTGCCCTCCGGTGCTTCTCCAAGCTCTCCCGTACGATCAGTGACCCGGAGAAGGAATCCCCCGGCGCTGGAAGAAAGTCATAGAGAAATCTAAGGGACAGATGGTCCCTGGCAATCTCTGACTATCGGAGCCCCCGGCGCAGCGTTATGATGTCACATTTCGGCCGGTGGAAGTAAACAATGCCAAGGACTCGGCAGGAAAGCCTGAGATCGTGAATTTTTTTTTTTTAATCTCAGCCTTTTCTGCCTAGAGTAGAGATGTGGGGTCTTATAGACCCCACATCTCTCCATGAAGAGAACCTGTCACGCAGCATTCCTATTACAAGGGATATTTACATTCCTTGTAATAGAAATAAAGGTGATCAAAAAAATTTTAATAAAATAATAAAAAAAAAAAAAAAAAAAATCTAAGTGCTCACACGCAGAAGAGAACGCATACGTATGTCACGCCTGCATATGTAAACGATGTTCAAATCACACATGAGGTTTTACCGCGAACGTTGGAGTGAGAGCAATTCTAGCCAAAGACCTCCTCTGTAACTCTTAAGCATAACCTGTAAAAATTTTTAAAGCGCCGCCTATGGAGATTTTTAAGTACCGAAGTTTGGCGCCATTCCATGAACGTGCGTAGTTTTAAAGCATGAAACGTTGGGCATCTTTTTACTCAGCCTAACCTCTTTCACATTTATACAAAAAAAATGGGTTAACTGTTTGTTTTTTGTTAATTCATGAAACTTTTTTTTTTTGTGTTAAATGCGTTAGAAAAAGCGCTGCACAAAGACAGTGTGACATAAAAAGTTGCAACGACCGCCATTTTATTCCCTAGGGTCTCTGCTAAAAAAAAGCATTTATAATGTTTGGGGGTTCTGAGTAAGTTTATAGAAAAAAATGATGATTTTTACATGTAGGAGTAAAGTGTCAGAATTGGCTTGGGCGTGAAGTGGTTAAAAAAAAAAATTTAAAGTGCCCCCATCTCCCTGTGCTAGCATGCAAAGGGGAAGGCGTGCGTCGGCTACACACGCATGCAAAATGCCGTGTGACAAATAATTGCAACAACCACCATTTTTTCTCTAGTATCTGCTAAAAAGAATATATATATTGTTTGGGGGTTCTAAGTAAGTTTTTTAGCAAAAATACAGATTTTTACTTATAAACAACAAATGTTGGAAAAGGGCTGGGTCCTTATATGGTTAAGAGAACTCATGTTAAAATTATGCATTATCATTTTGTACATCTTTACAACACTTCTTTTACATCCTCCAGGCTGCAGGACTGCATCCCACTGCTGAGCAAATAGAGATGTTTGCGTATCACCTCCCTGATGCCACGCTGTCCAATCTCATAGTAAGTATCTGAGATTGGGATTTTTGAATAATGTCTATGTACATGTAAGAAGGGCTGTACATACTGTATATGAATTCTTTGTAGTGGGAGGCTGGCATCTGTATCATGCTTAGCTAGTTTTTGTGTTTTATGTGCAGAATAGCATTTACAGTCTCCCTTTTGCTTCTCCTTTTCTTGTAGGACATCTTTGTAAGTTTGTCTCAGGTTGATGGACGTTATTTTGTGTGCAATATTGAGGACTTCAAATTTGTAGCTGACATGATCCAACACATACCATTAAACTTAAGGGCACGATATGTGTTTTGCACTGCTCCAATAAATCGCAATCTGCCCTTTGTGTGCACTTCGCTGCTAAAGGTGAGTAACTTCCATATAGAATGGCACGTGTTCTTTGCTGTTCATATCTTTCCCTTTTTCGTTAGTTCACCCACTTTTAAAGTTGGTGCATGATTTTGGTAATCTGCAGAAATTGAGGTTTCTGAGTTGCCAGTTACAACCAGGTTGTCATTTTGTAATTTGCGCTAGTACAAGACCATATGCAGCCACCTTTAGGTATTTGGACACTTGCAAGCACAACTTTAGACAGCCCATAAAACCCCTCACACTCCCAGCAATCCCCAGTTTTTTTTGTTTTTTTTTGCTGCTGTCCTTAGGTGAAGGATGACTTCTGTCCACTGTAAGCTGGTTTCTGGCTGGCTTTTTGCTTCCATATTCTACCTGGAGAGATCTTTCACCCATCCTGGCTAGCCCTAGGCCACTGTTGCCTTCTGCAGCTTCTGCATCGGTGCCCTTTGGCAGTAGCCTTAAGAACCAACCTGGGACCCCACCGCATGAAAGATGCGGCGCTGGACTCTGCATTTGGCACACACCCTTGCTACAGCAGTTAGCCACAGGGTGCTATGCAGGTCCAGGGCCATGGAGCCTTATCCCTGAAGATCCCTTTTATGTTGGAAGAGGATATACATTTCTGAAGATGATAAAGCAGGGGACTAATAATCTCCCCTTGGGATGATACATCTAAAGCCATGGAGTGATACGTTTGGGGCTCAGCCCCTTCTTTCACTTGGGGGTCCCTTCCCACCAAGGGATCTAGTGGGGGATGTCAGGCACAAGTTAAATGGGACTAAGAGCAGACCAGCACATAATGATAGAGTGATTCAAGTATTCTGCTACATCTTTTCTTTTTATCTCGAATTAAGCCCCCTGCTGCTTTTGGTGGGTGCTACTGCCTGCCAATTGCAACCCATTCAAGTAAATGGGACCACTCTGCAAGTGCTCCACAACTGCATGCTTCTGCGGGATTAAAGCAGGTGGTGAGAGTGCAATACAACGCTGCCTGCTTTAACCCCCTGTTTGCTGTACTGCACAAGGTTGCAGGACACTTAAAGATTGGCCTTATTCACTTAAATGGGTCATGCTTAGCAGGTGCTACACCCACCAACCATGACAGGGCGTAAAACCATTGCGGCATCTGAGAATTTATACACTCCTGGCCACTGCAGCTAAAGTGGGTGACCTGAAGATCTCTTCTTTCTTGCTGCTGGCACCACTCTGGAGACTGATAGCTGGGATAAGAGGTGGAGTGCAGTTGGTGGTATTCTGCGTGGGACAGGAGCAAGCACTGCAGAGGAGACATCAGCTTATGCGGCTCCTGCTCCCTACTACAGCTCCAACTTTACAAGTAGTCCCTCTGCATTGCACTTTTTGTTTGATGCTCTGGGATGGTGGCCCAGACCACGATCTAGCAGTCACCTGGCCTTGATCTACTGGTTGCTGACCCACGCTCTTCTCTGATGGAATTTGCTGTCAGGAAAGGGTGTAAATGCACTCTAATTTTCTGTCAGAAAATCGTAAACTATTGTGATTTTGGTGGACTTTGTGTACACTTGTTAGAAGTTGGAACCACCTCCACCTTCTGGCCCTATGGTCACTAGCATGGGTTTTCTTAAAAACAATCCAATAAGCCTACTAATGTATTTCTGGTCCACCTGCGAGTACACAATATTCTGTACAAGGACTAGCTGCAGGCAGACAAAGTGTATATCCCTCCATCCTTGCAGTACTTTTAACGGCTTGGTTGATTCTCTGCACCAAACTTTGTCTAGCCCATATGTCAGTCCAGATATGCAGGTTTTTATGGCTATTTTGATGGTCTGGGGAAGCGGTGTACTCTGCCCAGGCCATCTGCCAACGTACAGCAGGCAATGCAGACACCTCAGAGCTGTAGATGGATTCTCAGCTCCCAGAAGTCTGCCTTGGATCTGACCTATCACTTGCAGTGCCAAGGCCTAGTATATAAAACAGCCCAAGCTTGGGTATTTCTTCCTCAGGAACAGTATGCACCCTTCAGTCGCATGTTAGGTCTCTTCTCTTCAAAATGCCTCATCAGTCCAGTTTTCTATGAAAGTTTCTGGGCTTGATGGTTGCCCTCTTTGAGGCAGTGAGGTTTACCCAGTTTCACTCCAGGCCCCAGCAGCTCAGTGTTCTAACTGTGAGAATCAAACTACCCCAGTCTCTGGAACACCCCATTCTGCAGTCGGGAAAGTAATTTCTCTTGTTAATCTGGGCAGTTCTCACAACGAATTCCAGCCTGTCAGACTGGGGAGGAATCCTTGGATCCGAGAGTGCTCAGGGGACTTCTCCGTTGAGGGAATCCAGACTTTCCCATTAACATTCTGGAGTGAATGGCCATTTGCCTGTCTCTACTGCAGGGGACAGATTGACTTCAGAGACGACTGACAAGATTTCAGTAGGACAAAACCACAACTGTGGCTTACATCAATCATCAGAGCAGTACCAAAAGTTGTGCAGCTGAAAGAAGAGGAGAACTTGATTCTCACCTGGGCTGAAAGACACACATTCTGATTTTGTGTGTACTCTACTTTTTGTCATTGATGGGGAATGTTGGTCATGGATCTTCTGGCATCTCTCCTTAACAAGGCGGACAGGTTCATAGCCATGACCAGAGACCCCTCGTGCCTTTTGCAGTGGACACACTGGTGACCCTGTGGGATCAATTTTGGCTGTTCTATGCTTTCCCTTCAGTAAGTATTCTTCCTAGGTTGCTTCACAGGGTCGAGCAAAGAGCATTTTGGTGATCCTGGTGTAACTGAATGGTCTAGAAGACCATTGTACTTTTATATCATCCGGCTTCTTGGAGACTGTGACATACTCACCTGGGACAGAGGCTTTTGGAGGGGACTGCAGGCTAGCCTCTACTGACTATGGGCCCTGGCTTTTAAGGGAGCTCTGCTCTTTGGGAAGTGTGTGCCTGGGGGACCATTGGAGTAATGTTACTTTGGATTCAAGTCCATGTCTCCCCTAAACACAGACTCTGGGAATCTAACTCCTAAGTGTCTTTCACACATTGTTATTTGCGCTAAATAAGTCACCTATTGTTTCTATCTGTCTAATCATCTCTTGCAGAGGTGATTGATATTCCACTCTACCTTGTTATCCAACCATTGTGGGATGTATGTTTATGATGATGTGTAATGTACTATATATCCAGGGTGGGGGGCTTGGTGCTGAATAGTCTTGGTGGGCACTGAGTCACTCAGGTGGCTAGTTTAACTTAAAGTGGATGTAAACCCTCTCCTATACCCAGTGAAGTGAATGCCCTCCGAGATTAAACAAATCTCCCTACATAAGTTTTACATGTATATCTGCTGTCTTCAGCTTTCTACATTCTTTAGAAAGTCCACATGGTGTTAGAAATGTTTCTTGCTGTTTCAGCAGTGCTGTGGAGTCTGGGCATACACTGTGTGAGCGCTGATTGGAGGAAAGGCACACACCCCCACCCCACAGAGGCAGAGGAAAGAAGAAAGTTGCAGTATGAATAGACAAGAGCTCTCTGCTTATATATCTGTAAGTTCCCTCCCTGCAACAAATTTCCAGCTGCTTTTATCTCCTGTGTCAGAACTTGTCAGAAGTTACCATGCTGATAACAGAGGAACGAAGCAGCAGAAAGACACGGGAGCTTTGGAAAGAATGGTTTACAACCACTTTAATGTTTATAGCAGGGGTGTCCAAGCTACGGCCCTCCAGCTGTTGCAGAACTACACTTCCCATGAGGCATTGTAAAACTCTGACATTCACAGACATGACTAGGCATGATGGGAGTTGTAGTTCCTTAACAACTGGAGGGCCATAGTTTGGACACCACTGGTTTATAGTATATGTTGGCTGTTTGGCTATGTTAAAGAGGAGTTCCACAAAAAAAAAAAAATTAAAAGTCAGCAGCTACAAATACTGCAGCTGCTGACTTTTTTAATTGGACACTTGCCTGTCCCTGGGTCCAGCGATGCGGGGGATCGAAGCCCTGCTCGTCTCCCCCTCCGTTCAGCGGCGCCGGCATTGCAACTGTGGGCACCGGGCTGTGGCTTCACAGCCTGGCACCTGTAATGGGTCCCAGATGATTGACAGGAGGGAGGGAGCAGAGCTGAGCCCTTCCTGTGCCGAGGGGGGAGTGATGTTACCAGCCCAGGCACTGGAAGAGGCAGACTACGAGGGACCCCCTAGCAACAGGCATTTAGAGGTAAGTAAAAAAAAAAATATATCCAAATTTTTTTTGTATTTTTTTTTTTTTTTTTTAGGATTTTTCATGTAGTTTTTTTTTTTTTTTTTTTTGGGTGGAACCCCACTTTAATTATTTTCCCGTTTACAGTTTGTATTGTTAGGGTAATAAGATGAGGAGGGGAATATCTTCCTGTGGCGTATAAAGTATGTGTCTGAGTTGCAATAAACAGTTATTCCTTTGGAGTTTACCTCGCATCCTCTCTGTGTACGATGATTGGGGTAAAAAGGGCTGGTATTAGCTCTCGGTCTGCTCGGAACGGTTTGGAGGGCAGGAAGCACTCTTTGGCAAAAGGAAGCACCTAATCAGGTTGCCAATCGGTTCCCTCAGAGACTCTCAATGGATTCTTCCCCAACTGTCCTGACCTGTTATAAGGGCCAGTGAACTTTTTAGAAATCTGTCATCGCACATGGAGGGCTTACTTCACACTGTGTGAGGAAGGCAAATTATTTCCTGGAGGGTACTCTGTGGAATGTATCCTGTCTTTTCTCCAGTCTGGATCAGCGCTTGGCCTTGAGTACCCTCATGGGTCGAATCTCAGTCCTAGGTATTTTCTTTCAGAGACCTTTACTCTCTGACCAAAGCTATTGTACAGTGGATAGCCCTATTTGTCTCCCAATGTCTCTGTGGGATCTTATTCTGGTTTTATTGGTTCTCCAGAGGCCCCTTTTGAGCTCAGTGATGACATTCCCTACTTTCAAGGTGTGTGTGAGTTTTTTTTTTGTTTTGTTTTTTCAATTGTGTCATGTTGGTGAGAGTCTTTCCCTGTGTTCCATAGGAACAAGGTTGTTTTTAGACCTCTGCTCACTTTTGCCCTGCTTCTAATTATTCCAAAACCTTTTCCCTCCATTGTTTGGCTGTGGAAAGTGTAGTGCAGGTTTACCTCTCAGCCACTGTTTCTATCTGTTGCTCGGATATTCTCTTTGTCTTGCCAGAGGGTTCTCACTAGGGTTCCTTGTGTCTTGTTCCACCATTGCTAGGTCAATTAAGCAGGTTATCTCTAATATTTATGCCTTGAAAAGCATAAGTCTTTCGGTGCCTCATGGGTTTTTTGGCATCAGACATCTGTTTATCAGATTTGCAAGGCTAGCTGGTCTTCTGTTAACACATTTGTTAGGTTTTACCAAGTTGACATTCAGGCTTCTGTGGACACCATTTTTGGCACAAGGTGCTCGCCAAGTTTATTTTAGTTTAGTTTATTACTTTGTGGGCCTAATGGCAATGTTTGCTGTGTTGGGTACCCCACAGTAGTATTGCTTGGGAACGTCCCAGTACCTATGGCTGGTGGAGCTTGTGTCCTGTCCTCTAAGATTAGGAAAATAATTTTTTTTTTTTTTTCTACTTGTAAAAAATTTCTTGGAAATACACTACAGGTCTCAGGCAACCCTACCCTCTGCCTGGTGTTTTCCTTTAATTGCTTGCTACAAAACCAGGTCTGCTGAGAGTTGGAGGGGTTATATGGGTTGTTCAAAGTTCTGTTTGTCAGTCACCTGAAAGTGGCTGCATATTACCCCGTGTGTAGGAATATTGGTGTGTATCTTGTACTGTACTTCAAGAAAAGTATGTTACAGGTGAGTCAAAAATCCTTTATTTTTTATTTTTTCTCTTCTTGTCTAGTTTGCGCGACAGTTCAGCAGAAATGAGCCTCTAACTTTCCAGTGGATCTGTAAGCATGTACACTGGCCTGTTTCCTCTCCCAAAAGCATTAAAGACTTAATGCATCTGGAATCTGTTCATGATATCTTGGATCTCTATTTGTGGTTAAGGTGAGTCCAGTTGCAATTAGCTAATCAGAGCAAGAAGAAATCTGGTAGTGCCTTATGTAAAAAATAAATAAATAAATAAAAATTTAAAAAATAATCCAGCATTCTGCTGCAGGATGTTGGTTGTAACTAATTTCTTTTTATTGACATGAATCCTCCAGGTGCCTGTTTGGCAAAAATATTTACAAAGATTTATAAAAAATGTCTTTTGCATTGTCATTATGGAGTATTTGTAAAATTGTGAGGAAAATTAATGAATTTAATCCATTTTGGAATAAGGCTGAGCCTGCAACATAACAAAATATGGAAAAAGTGAAGCGCTGTGAATACTTTCCGGATGCACTGTATATTGCTTGGTCTGTAGGAAAGTTATAGAGTCCACAAACGATGTTGTGTGTATGTATATATATAATAATATATTTATAATATAATATATTAGTATGTATGTGTGAAACTCGATCATTCCTGATGTACTGATGGCCTATCATTTCTTGAGGCCCAAAATGCCAGAACAGTACAAATGCCCCAAAATGACCCATTTTTGGAAAGTGGACAGACCAAGGTATTTAGTAACAGCCATGGTGAGTTTTTTTTAAAGTGGCAGTTTTTTGGAACAATTTTTAAAAAAAAATATTAAACCGAAACACAGGTTTTTTCACAATTTAAAAAAAAAAAATTACATACTGTCACCAGTGCAGTACAGCATTATCATATAACTGGTGTGGCGATGATCAGGGACAATGACTGTATGAAAAAAAAATGTATATTTTATTTTATCACATTTTTTTTTTTCTTTTTTTTTTTTACATAAGGTGTCCAGAGCAATACAGCAGTGATCATGATTTTTTTTTTTTTTTTTTTTAATTCTACACACTATGATTTGCTGATAACAGTGAATTTCACTTATAAGCAACCATTTTTTTTCTGAATGAAATTCACTAATTTAGTGTTTACTATTGTGACTAGCTGTGATTGGCCACGGCTAATTACATGGTACAGATGGGCTTTGATTGGCCCTGTCTGTAACATGTGATCACTGACCAATCGTCGATATCAACACTATAGTACACAATGAATGACATGAAACCAAGCCATTCATTCTGTACAAATGTCATGTGATTGGTCACAGCGATCACATGGTGCCGGCAGCAGGCCGGTGAGCACGGCCAATCCTGGGAGGTGGTTATAGACACGTGCACACAGGATAATAGGTCTCCTACCCAGCTGTCATTTTACACTGAATAAAATTCAGTGTAATATGGCAATTTGTTGGTTTGGAGAATACCCCCAGGAGTGCCATTTTCTGCTTCTCAGATTAGTGATTTTCTGAGAAGTCTACTAAAAGATGCAAGTAAAATTTTAAGCAACCCCTACAGTAGTGGGAGATGTGAGGGTGGAAACGTGACGGCAGTTGCTGCTAATGCCTATTCACGTATGCACCCCCATTAATTGAAAATTGGGACTATTGCGGTACTCGATAATGATGTTGCAGTTACAAAATTCTTAAAAAATGTATAAATTTTAATAATTGAAAGTATCAAATTACAAAACAAGATAATTACATACAATCATAAAAACAAATACCACACTGAATACAGCGAGTGAAACCCGCAGAGTTTTTTTACAGGGGATGTGTGTGGAGTTTTTATCTCGACCGGTTTCGCGGCTGGAACCACTTCTTGAGGAGAAACAAATCTATAAAGTAATTTAGAATAACTTAGCTGAATACATACATATATGGTTACATACATGAGCAATGCAGCAAACATAATCACAAATCACAGTACATAAAAAGTAAAACTGAGGACAAGCTCACCCGCTCGAGCGGAAACAGTGGGACAGCGGAACCCAACACAATTCCCCCCGCGGCGGACACTGGGGATCTATGAACAGACTCTAGTTTGGTAAAAAAATAATAATAAAAATAATAATGATAATGTAATAATTAGAAAGATGACAACGTGGTGAGTGATACAGGGGGAAGGAAAAAGGGTGAATCCGGGATGGTGGCGTGAGACGGGGGGGGGGGGGGGAGGGTAAGGAAGGAGGAGGGGAGGAAGGGAACGGGAGAGGAGGGAGAGGGGGGAAAAGAAAGAAGGGGAGAGGGGGGGGCAAGGACTGGGGAGAGAGGGGAGGAGGAGGGAAAAAAAAGGGGGGGGAGGTGAAAAGGGGAAGGACTGCTTGCTGTAAGAGGACATGCTCCTCCCCCCCCCCCCCCTCCTTTGAGCGGTGGTGGTGCTTTGCGGGAATCCGGTCTTCTCTCCCCTCGGCGGACATGTGTTTGCCCTGGCAGCCTGTAACTAGGCTGCTTGTGTCCGTAAGTCGGGGAACCCAATGCCTGTTGACATCGCGATTGTGCACCTGCGCAGTGTGGGCAAACTGACCCGGTTACGTCAGAGGCCACCCACGTCGGCGTGCTCTGACTTCCGGGTTGGGGAGCCAATATAGCGGCCATTCAGGGACTGCTGTGTGAGCTGACGGACGCTTACACTGAGCTGCCGAATGGATCATCCACCCTAAGGTCAGTTCTTCTTGCCTTTTAACCCACAGTCCTTCTATGTCTTTTCACTCTGCTTCCTCTACAGTGTCAGTCTGTGCCTATACCAGGCGCAGAGGCATGTTTGTATTGGTCTAGGTTCACCTCTTCTCATTACTATGTGCCCCTGTAATACTTACAGGGCTGTTTCACCCCATACTTTATCCCCCCTTCATTCCCCTTACCCATACATATGCTCACTGTTCTATCCCTGGTCCCCCGTCCTGTCTCTGTGTGTTCAGCAGCTCCCTTCTTTTTCTGACCCATAGGGCTATGATCCATATATACTGGCCACCTTGTCTGATGATTATTTTTATATTTTCTACCTCTAGTTGAATGGGCATCCCTGTACGGTGACTAGCAGCATTATAATTCTGAAATCTTTAAATTTAATCATCAAACATCTTTTCATGTTCTTCATTCATGCTGCTCCTCTATATCACCTTATAGTATTCACAGCTCATGTGTATTAGGGTGGCTCACTCAATACCGGTGAGTGCCAGTCTCTGTGTTTTTATTTAATTTCATCATCATTATTTCACCTTCGCACAGTACTCTCCAAGCCCGGTGTCCTTTGGTGGTGTTTCTCGCTATTCTCCCCCCAACCCCCCCCTCCCCTCCCCTCCCCTCCTCTTCTCCTTCCCCTCCCTTCCCCCTTCCCTCCCCATTCTTCCCTTTTTCCTTCTCCCCCCCTCGCCATCCCTCCTTACTCCCCACACCCCTTATCCTTTCTTTCCTCTCCCCCCCCCCCTCTCCTTGCCCGTGTCCTCCTTGTCCTTCCTCTCCCCCCCTTCCCCTTTTTTTCCCTCCTCCTCCCCTCTCTCCCCAGTCCTTGCCCCCCTCCCTCTCCCCCCCTTCTTTCTTTTCCCCCCTCTCCCTCCTCCCTTCTCCCTTCTCTCCCGTTCCCTTCCTCCCCTTCCCTCCCTTCCTTCCTCCTTCCTTACCCTTTCCCCCCCCTGTCTCACGCCACCATCCAGGATTCACCCTTTTTCCTTCCCCCTGTATCACTCACCACGTCGCCATCCTTTCTAATTATTACATTATCATTATTATTTTTATTATTATTTTTTACCAAACTAGAGTCCGTTCATAGATTCCCCGTGTCCGCCGCGGGAGGAATTGTGTTGGGTTCCGCTGTCCCACTGTTTCCGCTCGAGTGGTGAGCTTGTCCTCAGTTTTACTTTTTATGTACTGTGATTTGTGATTAGATTTGTGATTAATTATGTTTGCTGCATTGTTCATGTATGTAACCATATATGTATGTATTCAGCTAAGTTATTCTAAATTACTTTATAGATTTGTTTCTCCTCAGGAAGCGGTTCCAGCCGCGAAACCGGTCGAGATAAAAACTCCACACACATCCCCTGTAAAAACTCTGCGGGTTTCACTCGCTGTATTCAGTGTGGTATTTGTTTTTATGATTGTATGTAATTATCTTGTTTTGTCTTTCAATTGTTAAAATTTATACATTTTTTTTAGAATTTTGTAACTGCAACATCATTATCGAGTACTGCAATAGTCCCAATTTTCAATTAATGGGGGTGCATACGTGAATAGGCATTAGCAGCAACTGCCGTCACGTTTCCACCCTCACATCTTCTACTTTACAACCCCGGGATGATGGTATTTATACTAGCTTTTTATTGATCTGTAACTGAGGCCTTACCATTCTTTCTGAACCCCTACAGTAGGAATTTCATTTTTGGTTATGTAAGGCTTGCCATCTAAGTTGCCCGTTCACACCAAAAAAAAAAAGTCCTCTAGATCTTTGAATGCGTTGCTACTGTTTTTTTTTTTTTTTTTTTTTTTTTGTTTTTTTTTTATGCATTCCGGTGTATTTTTGATGTATTTCCGGATGCCTGTCAGATGCTTTTTTTTGCTTTTGTCCTGTGTTTTTATTGTTTCCTTTTTTACACTGGACTGGGGTCTGGTGCGTTTTTATGCATTTTTATGCTTTTTAACATGTTCCAGTACAATTCTGTGCAGGAAAAGCAGAATGTTATAGTTTTTTTATTTTTTATTTCCTGGAACTCAAAAGCACTGTAATGCACTGCACTGGTGTGAATTACGCCATTGGAACCCATATAATCTACTTTCCAATGCCTTTTTGATGCAGAAAAAAAATCACTGCACTGCATGTGGTGTGGACGGGCCCGAAGACCCCGTTCACACAGGGACGACTTGTCAGGCGACCTAGTCGCCTGACAAGTCGCCTCCCGTTCTGTGCTATGGAACCGTTCTAAGTGGAGCAACGCAAGTCGCTCCGACTTAGAAAAAGGTTCCTGTACGACTTCGGGGGCGACTTGGGGCGACTTGCATAGACTTCTATACAGAAGTCGTTTTGCAAGTCGCCCGGGCAGTCGTGTGCAGGTTGCCTCGGTGAGGCGACCTGCAAGTCGTGTTGCCCCTGTGTGAATGGGGTCTAAAGTTATGCAGATAGTGCAACTGACCTCATTAGAACACAGTGCATCAGGTGATTATAATGAAGGTTTACCTTCCCATTCAGGAATCAGTCTTGAAAGGACTTGGTGAAGTAAACAGTATTTTCTTCAGAACAGAAAAAAGGTAGGAATTTGCAACAAAATTTGTTTAAGGGCCAGATCACATCAGGAATCGCACAGGAATGCGCTGCACATTCCTGTGCGATTTGAGCCCCTTTATTTTGAATGGGCTGAATCCCAGTAGACTGCACCAAAAGTACTGCATGCACTGCTTTAAAAACGCACTGCAACCGGATTGCATGTACATGTACTTCAGCTCGGGCAAAGGCATTACACTCAGGTGTGAACAGGCATAATTGAAAACCATGGGATTTTGGATGTTGAGCATTTGTAGCTTCAAGCGTGAATGGGGCCTTTTATTTTTGACGCCATCATTTCATAATTTCTTCTTTTTTTTTTTTTTTTTTTTTTCTACCCAGTTACCGTTTTATGGATATGTTTCCACATGCTGGACTTGTAAGGTCCATACAAAAAGAGCTAGATGCAATTATTCAGAATGGTGTTTATAACATTACTAAACTCATCAGAGCATCAGAAGCTGCATCTAGTCTTCATGTGATGGAGGGCACTGTTCTACCTCGTGAGGCACCTACAGATGAGAACTCAAGAACTGTACAGAAGGGGAACAGGGGAAGTAGGCGGACTCCAATAAATTCAGACGTACAAAGTGGGTCCCTCACCTCCAAGTTGGTTAAGGACGGACTCCTTACACCAAGCATGCTAAAGCAGCTTCAACAAGAATGGTTGAATCGCCAGAATGAGCATGGAAGCCACACTAGAGGGACATACTATGATGTGGACAATTTTAAGAAGACAAGAAAGAAGAAATAGTGCCATTTAAACAATTTTTATTTTTTTATTGTACAAAATAAAAAGATTGTATATCAAAGTTGTTCTCTTTTTTTTTTATTATGACATCATTTTCAAGTGATCTCCTGTTTAAATGATAAGTTTTAGTTTTTGTTATTGGGAGCCAGGAAAGCATTGCACCAGTGATCAGTAGATAGTGGGTGAAATGCAGGGCTCTTGCAGACTGTGTGTAAGCTGTCTGCCCATACATCATATGGACAGGCACTTACACACGAACAGGAGGCCTTAATGAACTACCTGCTAAACAGCACCATGTTAGTTCATTTAGAGTGATAGGTGTCCCGTGAGCCGCACATAAAGGCAAAGACTGCTGTGTGATAGTGAATGGCAGTCTCACACTGGACCCCCGTCAAGCCATGCAGCCAACGCGTTTCATTTCGCCCACCGGAACTTACTCATGGGGATAGGGTCTCCAGGTGGAAGGGGCGATTAAATGCATCCTTGGCCACCACTTAGTGAAAGAATGAATATCAGGTGTGTGAAGGGCTGGTCATAGAGGTTGTGTGTTTAAGGAAGTGCATACACAGAGCAACCATAGAAAATCTGGTTGTAAGGAGGTTTTAAATGGCCAGCCTCTTGCAAAGTGTAAGCAAAGAAACAAGTGTGCAGGAGTCTAATAAGGCCAAAATGGAAATCTTCTATGTGCTCGGTGCGTGGCCTGGCAGGGGTCCAGGCTGAGACTGCGATTCACTTTCACACAGCAGACTTTGCCTTGATCTGCGGCTCCCAGGACACCTATCACGCTCTACCATTGCTTGGTGCTTAGACGAGCTCCCTTCCCGGCCAGCACTCACATCAGTGGGCACAGGACTTCATTCCCTTACAGCCTGAGTGGCTCACACATATCTTGCTTTGTCAAGGTAGTTCATTGAGAACTACAAGTTGACAGCTGCAAAGGCACCTTGTAGCTTTCCATTCACAGTACTCTGTGAATGAATGATGTGGCCGGGCGGGCTCGGCTTGTGAGCAGGAGGATGCAAAGGCCAGTGGATTTGTAACATGTTACACCCAGAATATAGGTATAACATGTTACAAAAGGTGAACTTATCCTTTTAACTATGACTCGGTTCTAAATACATTTGTTTTATAGAATTTGTTTCTCAAAATTTTTGGTTATCAACTATTAAAGGGAGGGGGAGGTCTGAAAATGCACCCCAGTGCTATCCCAATGCAGAGTCTATCACTGACCTCCCCGAGGCCATAGAACAGGCTGGGCTACTGGCTGTTGTCACCATCCCTGACTCTGATTCAGAGTCCCTATAATTTATCTCTGAAGAGACATTCCTTTGTGCCTGGAAGTTTCCTGCTGTCATCTACAAATTACAAGGGGTTATTATGGATCTAATTGATGCAATGCGTGCTACCCTACATTTGGAGGATCAGCCTTTTTTCTCTAGCGCTTTTAGAGCTGCAAAGACATCCACTACACTTGCTGTCTGCGCTATTTCTCCATGTAGAGTGGAAGCAGCAGGTTCCCCCTTTCTGACACAGGGCTTGACCTTATCCAGTTTCAAATTTGGGCCTAGGTTGTTTGGGCGGTCCCCAATTTTTTTTTTCTGGGCCTTTTGGAGGTTGGTCCTGTGTTGCCCACCCTCACTTTGACTGCTTTTGGATGTCCTGACTATATGGGAATTACTATGTTCCTCAATGGACAAAGAAAAAGGGATTTCTGTTACTAAAGTAAAAAACCTTTTCTAGCAGTTTATTAAGGAACACCGTTCCCACCCCTCTGTATTTCTGTTCATGCTCTTGGTATTGTGGGCTACGAACTGGAGTATGCTGGTTAGAGGAAGGATTACTGTATACTAGGGTTGGTTTACAGTTTTTCTGTTTTGCTAGTGTCCAGTCTTTCTGTAGGCATCTGTATCTGAATTCCTGTGTCTCTAAGTGGACTTCAAGAAAACGATTTTCCAGCAAGTAAAAAAACCTTTTTTTTTATTTTTTTTATTTTTTTAATGTTCACATATTTGTAGGTAATATACATTATTGAACTGCATGTAGAAAGTGCTTGTAGTTCACAGATTTAATACAAGGATATTTCATGGCTAAACACTAGATTTTCTGTATATTCTTATGGCATTGTGTCTGTTTACTCATTGCCTTGTACTTTGTCCTCTAAGCTAGACTTAGGCTTTTGATTAGGTCATTAGACCTTTGTGTTGATGCTCAATAGATCTTACGTGAGCACAAAGGCTAGTCTGCCTTAGTCTTGTATTCCAGGATAAGCGTGTTCTGTATTCCACAATAGCTGTTCTACACTTCATAGGAATGTCATACTTGCGCAGTGAGGCTGATTGCCTAAAGTATTTAACCACTTCAATACAGGGCACTTATACACCTTCCTGCCCAGACCAATTTTCAGCTTTCAGCGCTGTCGCCTTTTGAATGACAATTGCGCGGTCATGCTACACTGTACCCAAACTAAATTTTTATCATTTTGTTCCCACAAATAGAGCTTTCTTTTGGTGGTATTTGTTCATCTCTGGGGTTTTTATTTTCTGTTAAAAAAAAAAAAAAAGAAAATTTTGAAAAACAAAAAAAAACTTTTTTTTGTTTGTTACAAAACGTTGTAAATAAGTAAGTTTTCTGCTTCACTGATGAGGTGGCACTAATATGCGGCACTGAAAGGTGGCACAGATGGGCACTGAAAGGCGGCACTGATGTACACTAATGGATGGTACTGATTGGCATCCCTGGTGGCCATGGTGGGCATCCCTGGGGGTCCATTGTGGGCATCCTCGGGGGGCTTCGCTGATAATCAGAACAGACCCCCCCCCCCCCTGTCAGAGGAGCAGCGATCGGCTCTCCTCTACTCGCGTATCACAGACGCGAGTGAGAAAAAGCCAATCAACGGCTCTTCCTGTTTACATTGTGATCAGCCGTGATTGGACACAGCTGATCACGTGGTAGAGTCTCCGTCTGACTCTTTTCCTAGATCGGAGTTGCGGTGTGTCAGACTGACACACCGCAACAACGATCGCCGCAATGCGTGCCCCCGGGGTAGTGCAGCGGCTTGATATCCTGGCGACGTCATATGAAGTCCGGTCAGGATATCGCAACCACTTTGCCGACGTCATATTGCTATATGGCGAGTGGCAAGTGATTAATGTTCACACAAAATAATCTTGTGTTCAAAGTCACTTCTTTGTCCAGTTGTGTGAAAATGAAATCCCTGTTTACCTATTTTCCTGCGTGTAAATGAATAATTGAAGTGAATATTTGCATAATTTTTGTGAACATTCCTAAAGTGGTTGTAAAGGCAGAAGGTTTTTTTTATCTTAATGCATTCTATGCATTAAAGTGGTTGCTAAGCCACGTTCACATCTTCATACCATCTCTGTGTTCTAATCCTGAGTGCCCCTGTGTGAGTGATATATAAAAATAAAAAAAAGCCTGCTATACCTCATTTCATAGCTCTTCTCAGCGATCACATGATCGGCTGGCTTTATCCCCCCCCCATCTGATGCCGCGGGCAGGGCCGAGATTTCCCTGCTGACATCACTAAGGAGAGGAGAGAGTGCCAGCCGATCGTGTGATTGCTGATAAGAGCTGTGAAATGAGGTACAGTGGAACCTCGGATTGCAAATAACGTGGTTTACGAGCTTTTCCCAATACGAGCAATTTATTTAGTTTTTAAAATCCTGACTCTCTTTGCGAGCATTGTCTCGCAAGATGAGCAGAATTCAAGCCGCTGGTGTGTGCAGTACCGCATTTGGCCAGAGGTTCGGGGGTGCCGGTGACGCTTGGAGATGCTCGTAAACACTCCGTTCTCAAGCGTCTCTGAGCGTTTCCGGCGCCCTCGCACCTCTGGCCACATGCGGTACTGCACAGACAAGCAGTGGCTGTGGAACGGATTATCTGAGTTTCCATTTGTTCTTATGGGGAAACTTGCTTTGATATACGAGTGCTTTGGATTACAAACATTCTTCTGGAACGAATTAGGCTCGTAATCCAAGGTATTACTGTATAGCGGACTTTTATTTCTAAAAAAAAATCAGTGGGCATGCGCTCCACGACTATGGAGCCGTTGCGTGTGACCTGTGGCCGCAATGTACGCCGGGCACCCGCGATCGCTCCTGAGAGAGACAGAACGGAGATCTGTCAATGTAAACAGACAGGAGAGAGGAGACAGATCTGTTGTTCATACGAAGTATTAACAGCGATCGGTCGTCTCCTCTAGGCATTCCCATCCCCCCACAGTTAGAATCACTCCCTAGGACACATATTTAACCCCATGATCGCCCCCTAATGTTAACCCATTCCCTGCCAATGACATTTGTCCCAAAAAAGTGTCAAAATTGTCCGATCTGTCCACCGCAATGTCGCAGTCCCGCTATTATTAGTACAAAAAAAAAATGCCATAAATATATCCCCTATTTTGTAGACGTTATAACATTTGCGCCAACCAATCAATATTATTACGGTTATTGCGTTTTTATTTTTACCAAAAATATGTAGAAAAATACATAATGGCCTAAACTGAGAAAGGAACGTTTTTTATTTTTTTTTTAATATTTTTTTTTTGGGGGGGGGGGGTATTATAATAAAAAATATTGCTTTTTTTTCAAAATTTTGTTTTTTTTGTTTATAGCGCAAAAAATAAATACTGCAGAGGTGATCAAATACCACCAAAAGAAAGCTCTATTTGTGAAAATGTCAATTTTGTTTGGGTACAGCAGCGCACAACCGTGCAATTGTCAGTTAAAGTGATGCAGTGCCGTATCGCAAAAAATGGCCTGGTCATTAAGGGGCAAATCCTTCCGGGCTTAAGTGGTTAATGAAAAAAAAAAAGATTTTAGTGTCGATTTTAAATTCTTTTGTAACTCCGTTTCAGTCTGTAAAGCAAGCAGGATATACTGTAATCGGAATTCAATTCCACTTGTCAAAGTCTCACGTACAATTTATATTTCAACAGCCTGTATGAACAGTTGCAAATTTTCAGGACAAACCTTCTGGGTTTACCCCCTTCATCAAGGTCCAAGCAGTACCCAACCTTGAAGGGGGTACACCCTAAAATCTTGTCCTAAAAAAATTGGATGTTCGTGCAAATAAAAAAAATATCACGGACAGTACTCCATTGTTCTTGATACATCTGCAATATTCAGTACTGTCCATTAAACTTTTTTTTTTATTATTTATTTGCACCATCACATACAGTACTCAATAGTGCAGATGTTGATGCGTGAAACCAAACTGAAAAAAACTAGTTTGATATCATGCAATTGCAAGGAGAGCAAACACAGCAGAGTGTATAAAATAGGCTTGTTCTGATTAATTATGGCCACTAGTACACTTAAGGGGGATGGAACCCTGACTAACTGGTGAGACCATGACCTTTTTTAATATCGGCATTTCCAAATCATTATCATGCTCTGCTCGTTCGGTCAGTTATTTTTGTGTATCCTCCAGGGCATGTGGAGTTTCTCATGCAAAGATGAATTACAGAGAGGGTTATAAAAACAGTTCTATTTGGGGGATCCAGTTATATGATAAATGGTTGTAGTATATAAAAATTGTTTTTTTTTTGTTTTTTTTTTATATTTATAAATCTGCTATGTATAATTTTTGAAATCAAATAGATACAAACCGTTTGCAAAAGTAAACTCAATATGCTAAGTGGTCAGCACTTCTGTCTGGCAGTACTAGGGTTGACGGTTTGAATCCCAACCACGACACTACCTGCCTGGAGTTTGCATGTTTTGCCTGTGGGTTTCCTCCCACACTCCAAAAACAGTGTTAGGTTAACCACCCTGGCGGTATGATTATGTCAGATTTTTGCATCTCAAAGCGGTACAATTATTTTGCATAGAAATTTGGCGTTTTATATTGTGGGCCTGTAATTCTTAGCAATAACACACTTAAATCTGTCCAAACAAGAGTCTAGTAGATATCCCGGGTATGATGAAGTTTTAAACACAAAATCATAAATTATAATAAATATAATTATAAAAAATAATAATATAATAATAATAAAATTAATTTCCCCACGATTCACTATTGCTCAATTTTCCAAGTGTTCTAATTTACTATCGCTGTTTTCTAGCTAGTCTAAAACCACTTTTGACGTAAAGGGACACTTTTTGGTTGCTATGGACAATCTCCAGTTTCCAGGCAGAAATAACAGTATATATAATATAAAACTGCATGCAGGGAATTGGACAAAGCACTGGGGACAAAAGGGATGTGAAATAATTTCATTCAGTAATGTAATCTGTAAGATTACAGTGTACTGTATGTATTATGATTTTTCACTTTTTTGAATTTGCCGCCGGGCTCCACCACCGTGCGTCGCGATGCTCACAGGAAATGAAGCCTGGCACAGAGAGGCTTTGGGCGGAGGACGGAGCCCGCAGACACCGCTGGGGGAAATCGCAGGATCCTGGGGACAAGGTAAGTAGACCACACCAGGATCCTGCAATGCAATCCGGAGTGTGGCTCGGGGTTACCGCTAATGGTGCTGAAATTTAACCCCAAGCCACACTCGGGGAAAACCGTCAGGGAGGTTAACTGGCTCCAGTCTAAATTGGCCCTAGTATGTGTATGAATACCCTCATCCAGAGGTGTCCAAATGTGTATATCTGGTAATTGCATCCACAGCTCAAAACCACAGATGGACCTATTGAACCACACTTGACCAGTGTTGCAGTTGCAGGTCCCATGCGGCTGCAACAGAGGCAGTGTGGTTATTTGTAAATGATCTATTAACGTAAAGCACATGTGTTGCACTGTGGCAGCCCATTCATTTGAATAAACTGTCTAACGTACCACAGAATGATGCATGCACAATGCACTGTAGTGCGTTAAAGTGCATTGGGGTGCATGCATTACACTAACGCACGTAACACATTTTCGCGGCAGTCATAAATACTCCTGTAGTGTCACATCCTAATGTCTGATGCAGTAAAAATGTTCTCTCCTGTGAAGATGTTCTAAATGTAGCATAGGCAAATGTTGTAACACCTACTACAGCTTAATCAATATCTAGATCCCAAGCAATAAACCCTACCCAGGAACAAAGTGTTAATGATTGAGCCAAAGTGAATCATTGTAGCCTTTGCCTCCACTTTTTTTTTTTTTTTTGTCATTGTAGCAGTATTGGTAGCAGAGTTGATTGTAGTCACTTCCAGCCTACAGACTTCAACAGACCTAACTAGTCTTTCTACTTATTGGAAAGATTTTATTTTGCAAAAATGTTTGCTGTACATTTGGTATCATTTTGGCTCACAAAGCTTAAAGAGGATCAATTAAAAAAGGTAAGGATTTTAATCTAACACTTACCAGTTTATCTATTTATGGCATGCATATGAAGTGTGTGTGTGATAGGGGGGAAAAAAACACTTGCATGTTGTTTGTTAATAATCTGAATGGAGCATGATGGCAATGTTTCTAAATTTGATGAAATTACATTCACTTAGAAGAAAGTCAATGGCATTGAGAAACTAGTGGCACAGAGGCGGTTCATTTAGCTTTGTGAAGAAAATGCAAGAACGTGCATAGAAGTTGTCACAGCTTCATTCGTTCACTAAACTAAATGAATATTTACTGTACAATGTGAACATGCTCTTACTCTCTTGGGAATTCTCCCCAGTATGTACCAAGTATTACATGGCTTAAAGTGATACTAAACAAACACTGTTTAATTTACATTGTCCCTTGTCTTTCTGTATGTGGATGACACTAATTATTTTAATAATAAAAAAAGAAAAAAATCTGGGACTTCCCTTCTCATTGCCTGAGACAACAGCATGGCGCAATTGGTTCCCGCTGTTGTCCATCAAAATCAGTGAGCCAATGTGGGGAGAGAGGGGGGGCAGGGCTGGGCTGCGTCTCCGTGTCTGATGGACACTGGGAGCCTTGGCTTGGGTGCCCCTATAGCAAGCTGTGGGGGCACTCAACAGGAGGGAGGACACTCGTGCAGGCCTACTCCCTAGCTGGCTCTGCATGTCTATAGACACACTGAGTGCAGCTCAGCCCCACCCACGACTTCCTCCTTACTGGCTGTGATTGACATCAGCGGGAGCCATTGACCTGTGAGGGGGACAGCCGCTGCTCTTCTGCACAGCTCTGGATCAAGATCGTGCTCGTGTAGTACAGGTAAAAGGGGGGTAGCTGCACTCGGAAGGTTTTTTTACCTTAATGCAGGGAGAGCGTTAAGTTAAAAAGCTTTCAGGCACTTATTTCAGCGCTTGACATAATCTTGCAATTTCTTACATTATGTGTGTTGTACATGTAGACTAAAAATCTTGCCCAAGAATTGAGTAAACACGTGTGCATACTTAAACTTTGTTCATATTGTAGAAATTGAATGAGCACAATACTACAATAGCACTACATATGTTACAGGTCATACACTTCAGGCAGAAGAGGGCACTGTTTATCCACAAGGCACTTTCTAATAGTGATATATCAGGCACTTACAGGCCATTGAATGGGAGAGTAGCACTTCCCTTAGATGGAGCTTTGTTATTGCTTGGGTCACATTGCAATCCCCAAATAGCACAGTGCCACCTTAAGGTTGGAGGATATACTGCAGCCCACACCTGCCCTAAATACAGATACTAGAAACGCATTATGCTAGTTATTGGTATTATGTTTGTCCTGTTTATTTTCCACCACAATCATCCTTGATATTTAAAACACACCTGCCCCGGATTACCTGTTTACTGTTATATTATTAAGCAACGTTGAGCAAAAATAAAGTGAATCCTTGAAATTGCATCAATTAAATTGTCACTTTATATAAAAAAAAGTAACTGATTATTTACTGTAAAGTGTTGATTAACTATTTCCTACAGGTTGACCGATTTCTGTACCATATGCGTCTGACAGATGACACCTTACTGGATATCATGGCTCGTTTTCAAGTTGAGATAGAGAAAGGTCTGAAGAAGGACACAAACCCAACAGCATCATTGAAAATGTTGCCCACTTATGTCAGGTCAACTCCTGATGGTTCAGGTAGGTGGTTAAAATAAAGACACTTGCCAATTATATTTTAACTCCTGGAAGTGGATTTCATTTCTGCTGCTGGGATTGATTGTGGTCTCTGACCATGGCAAGAAGGTTAGTTTTCTGCACACACAACTGTGAGAGCCATGGATCTGCTGTGGGCTGTATATTTTGGTTCCTGCCCTCTAAATGTTTCTCCAAATATTTCTATAGAGGAACCACTGGAGGGCTAGGTACACTATTACAACAATTTTATTGAAGATAGATACCTTTACATTATGCAAAGTTGATGCACTGTATACTGTACATATCTTGTGGGTCTTGTTTCGACCATCTCTGTTTTGTGTAAATTTATATTGTTTGTTACTTGTGTATTACAGAAAGGGGGAATTTCCTTGCTCTCGATCTGGGTGGCTCCATGTTCAGAGTTCTGAAAGTAAATGTGTCTGAAGATGAAAAGCAGAATGTACACATGGACAGTCAGTTTTATCCAACTCCCAGTGATATTACCACCGGAAATAAAACAGAAGTAAGTTGACCTAGGAGTCGCACTTAAAGGCTAATTTCTTTATTTTTTTAAAATTCCAGCTCCCCTCTGTACCAATATAGCAATAATGTACTTCCTTTGCAGAAAAAAAAAAGCTTTCTATTTGTCCTACAGCAGCCATTACCTCAATGTCAATACTTTTTGTAAAGAAAAACGTCTTTATTACTCCCTGGACAGACTTTAGGACATGAAGACTATTAAAGGAGAAGTACACCCAAAGCTTGTTTGGCTGTACTTCTCCTGTGGGTCACAGGAGTACAGTTCCATCTGCTTTTCTGTGACCCATTTTCAGCAGACAGAGGGCTGAAGCCCATTGTCGGCTGACATCACAGAGCCGGTCCAGTCTGGGGTAAGATCACGATCGTATTGTTGGGATCTGCCCAGGAGGCTGAAACGGCACCTGGCTCGCCCTCTCAGCCAGCTACTGAAAGTCTGAGCCAGCTGCTCCCACCATCTCCACAGCCCAGCACTCCGGTGAGCAAAGGTGTGTTTGGGGAGGGCAGAGCAAACGGCGATGACTTATGGTCACCAGCTCTCTGCTCACAGACCACTGAGAACTGAGCGATCAGAGGGGGACAGATGCAGCATTGAAGCGATGCTGCATCCAACTAGGCAAGTAGGGCTTAAAGAAAAACCCCTCAACTCTTTAAAACACAGGAACGAATTTACCCGCTGACCTCATTAACACACCCTGTTCCAGGAGATGACACCCACCCACCTCTGCAGGTGCATGATTTTCCAGTGCAATCAGCGATCACCATTCCCTCTGTTAGGTTCACATCTATGCGTTTTTGCATGCCATGCCTGCGTTTCCGCAAAAAAAAGTGCATGCACCTTTTCAAAGTCGTGGCCGCAGGCAACATGCACTTCGCATTTACAACCGTGGGGGTGCCATTCAGAATGAATAGCATCCCTGTGCGTTTTCACAGAGCAGTGTTCACTGTGGGTGGTTGCGGGTGTAGGGATTGCTGTAAAACCCGCAGCCACACGCAGAAGTGTGAATCTAGCCCTAATACACAGTGATCATTTTTTTTTACCTTGCCTTGCATCTTGGACAGATAGTTCATCGTGTGCAGGCGCTGAACAATCGGATAACAGCCCATGTGGATCAGAAAATTAACTAGTTGCGGTTTCAGTGCCATTATTTGTTAAAGCGGAGTTCCACCCAAAAGTGGAACTTCCGCTTTAAGGCATCCTGACCCCCTGACATGCCACATTTGGCATGTAATTTTTTTGGGGTGGAGGGGGGGAGCAGGTACCTAGTTTTCACAGGTACCTGCTCCCACTTCCGCTCCGGGCCAACTAGGCAACTCCTCCTCTCCCCCAAGACGGCCCCTCCTTCCCAGTAATCTTCTGGGACATGTCACAGGTCCCAGAAGATTGCCCGGCCACTCGGGACACGCAGCGTGACTCGCGCATGTGCAGTGCACACCCGGCTGTGATGCCGCAAGCTGTCACAGCCAGGTGCCCACAGTAGTGAAGTCGACGCTGTAGAGAAGAGAGGGAGAGGAGCGAGGCTTCAAGTGGCTGCATCGCCAGGAGGCCTTAACGAAGAGATCGAAACCCATTCCATTCTATAAACTCCCTAGACACTTCCGTATCATCCGCATTCTCCCACGGCCATATCCCCTTTAAACCCCCCCCCCCTTCCCGTTGTAAACACCATACACACAACCTTCTTTCCCCACAGTTACCCCACCCTTAACATTGCCCTCCGACTATATCATAGTCTAATTACCACCTGCCCCCGTACTTCTTCACTATACTCTATAATTAATCCGCTGCATGTGCATGCATGCGTGTGCACATGCATATGTGCTTGCACTCATGCGTTTTTGACGCTTGCTGCATGCGTTCCCACATGCATTATACCCCTCCCCATTTCTCACTTCATTCTCATCATCCTTTCCATTTAAATTCCTTACCATATTTATTTCCCCATAATATTCCCTCCATGACAAAACTAACTCATCCACAGTCCTAGAGGCCACGATAGTGGGCTCGTTGGAAGCCCTGCAATTCCTGATATTCAGAGGCCCTCGAGCCCCATATCCTTTGACACCCTCTATGCATACCACCCTGCGGGCTTGGTGGGCAGGTCTAGATATAGAAAAGTACAAATCAACCGAGATCTCTCCTAACACCCCGATCTGGCTGAACCCTACTTTGCCACACATTTACAAACTTCCAGACCCCTTCGCATGGACCAAGTATGGTATAAAAATTATTTCCCACATAGTGTCACAAATGTCATTATCTCCCCTTTCACACCTTTCTTCTATGTATAACATACCTCATCATTACCTATTTCGCTATCTCCAATTGTCACATGCTTTTGCTGCGCAGTTTCCACGCGCTTCCTGCATCGTTGTCCAGTCGGGACTAGAGAAGACACTTAGAACTAAATGTGCAGAGAAACCTACCTCACAGCTATATGAGCATTTGGTCTGTGTCTCTCCCATCTCCTAGATAAGCTCTGGTCTCCCTGACAGCTTGACATACCCTCGCTGGACAATGATGACTGGGATGATGTCTGGGATTTCCCTTTCAGCTCCTTAGTTTCTATGCGGGATCGGCTGATCCAATTTAAAATAGTGCATAGAGCGTACTTTACTCCACATAGACTCCATAAAATGAACCCTACATGTCCATCGGAGTGTTGGAGATGTGGAATCTCCCCAGGAGATTTCTCTCATATTTTCTGGCATTGCCCTAAAATTCAGCAATATTGGAGTGAGGTACTTGACATGGTAAATAATCATCAACTACACTACCACATGCCATGGAAGTCTGTCTATTGGGGTTAATTGAAACACTTGTACCAACAATAGCAAAACACACACTGGTCGGGTTATTGCTATTCTATGCCCGGAAAAACATTGCCATACAATGGAAGAAGCCCACCCCCCCTTCATTGACCAATGGAAAAGTCTGGTAATAATAACCTTCCTTTATGTAAAGACACATACTTCAATAGAGGGCGCCCGATGAAGTACGATAGAGTCTGGCGTACATGGTTAGATGATGTGGAAACAGCTTGTTGAGTCCTCAAATAATATGATGGGGGCTGAGAATAAAAAAAGTAGTGAGATTTTATTGGTTACGATTGGGAGAGAGGACTTGACGTCTTAAGTGACCTCTAAATAGATACAAGAAGAAGCGAGCCATACGTTTAACTCATCATAAGATAAATAACACAAATTATAATATCTTGCCATGTGATGTGTAGGATACCTTGTATAGGCAATACAGTTTTTTTTAAGTTGTATATGTATTGTTTGTCTTGAAAATGCAATAAAAAAATTAAAAAATATATATATATATTCTCTCCATGCATTTATCATTTATTCCTTCCACTCATTCATATTTTTCACCCATCTGTCACCTATAATCTATTAACTATTTCATTTTTTCCATTATCTCCCACTGCACATTTTTTTACATTTTTTACACCATATATATATATTCCTCTGTTTTTGTTTTTTTTTATCATTATTATTTTATTTTTTATTTTTGCATTTTTTACTTTTTAATACTTTTTTAATCCTATTTTTTCATATATTCTAATATAATTTTTAATAAAAAAAATGTTCTTATTTATTTTTTATATCTTTTATATATTTTTGTCACTATTTTTTATTTATCTGCACAACCATCCCTTATCCTCCAGTTTTCTCACGTACTTTCCCACATTACTTTTCTTTCTTTCATTATTATTTTTTCCATTCTTTTTTTTTTCCGTTCTCATCATTACTTCCCCCCCCCCCCCCTCACCTCTTTTTATTTTATTTTTTTTTTTTTCCCACCCTGCCATACAATCCGCTTTTACACTCCCTTGCGAGCCACATGATCATTCCATTTGTCTACCTCATTAGAACTCCCTTTGCCTTACTACGATTGACAGATCAATTGTACTCTGCACCCCGCCCCTTCCACCTCCCCTTTTCCCTATATAATCAGGACTTGTCATGGCCGTCACACACGCCTGATGAAGGAGCACGCATGCTCCGAACGCGAGCGCTACGGCCACGCCCCCGGCTCTCCAGCATCTGTCATCTCCACCCACAGACCAGCTGACGCACTGACGGAACTACATACCTCGGAGCTTTGGACACCACCGGAAGCGGCCGGGGAATGACTCCTCCACAGCCCAGCGGTCCACCGGATGTGATCTCATGATGTTAAAGAGTAACACTACATGTCTGTTTTTATCAGCCTAAATGTGAGTGCATATTTTAAACATTATTAAAGTCTTTTATACACACTACTACCCTTAGAGCGGCGCTGCTCTTTTTTTCTGCTTATCTTCCCCACAGAGTCCCTTCTGCTTTGAGAAGCCGGCTGCCGCCTACCCCATCCATCTGAACCCAGTACTGTAGGTCCAACGACCACCTCAACGGTTTGCCTCTTGCAAATACCACACTTCCTGATCCACACCACTGTCTCATTTTTCATTTCAATAGTAGCACCTGTCAGCGCTCCATTTCCCATTTGTTCCAGCTACACTTTTTGTAGCTGCTGACTTTTAATAAACACAAAAATTGGTGAAACGCCGCGTTAACGGCACACCAAACGCATAAGATAACACACATTTTGCCATGTGAAAAAAACATGCGACAAACAAGGCAAAATGCATATTTTAAAAAACGTGCAGTCCACGTCAAAATGTCCCATAAGCTGCTTTGCCACGTGTAGCGCAGCCCATTGAGCTAAATGGGTTGCCCTATGCGTTTTGTGAGGAAAAACGAGCAAAGGAAATGTACAGTCCCACTATGCTAGGTGTAAATGTGGCCTGAATGTGGTTTCTTAACACAAGAGCAATAAGGCTCCATTCACATGTGTGTGTTTCTGAACGCATGGCAGACTGCTCAGAAAATGTATGCTTTTCTGTGCATTTCAGAACTGCGCTGCAAATGCAGCAAAAAGTACGTTAAAATAAAAAAAAAACGCACCGTGCCTCCGCTCAAAAAAAAAAAAAGTTCGCTAGCATCTCCGCTAAAATGACTGGGCTGTCCTATGCGTGACAAGCAAAAAACTGACAGGCGGACCCTATCAGTCCACCTGTGTGAAAGGATCCTAAAATGGTTAATAAATGTACACAGAAATCTTATGAAACTGTTAAAATATTCTAGGTGTGCTTTCATTCACAGAACAATTTCCCTCTGGTGAAATGTTAAAATTTATATTCATTCCTAAACTCAAAGCAGAATATTTGCACACTGCCACTTTGTATCCTTTTAACTTACTGGCCAGTGCAGAGTTCCATCATTGTTGTTTTGTACATTGCTAAAATACCGCCTGCCTACTGGCAGGTGATAAATAACAAATGTGTGTTCTTTAGTGAATTGACTTTAAAAGAGAAGTATGGGTTTGGGTTTTTTTTCCATAATCATACTTACCTAGGTGGATGCAGCATCGGTCCCCTGGCGCCTCTACACTGAGAACCGAGCGATCGTTTTTTTTCTTTAAACACTAGAATCCCCTTGGGTATGAACTCCGAATGAGATGTCTCCTATTACTATGATTAATGGGTAGTTATCCCGTTTTGCTTCTTTTTGCTTCTTTTTGCTTTTTCGTTTCTTCTGGTATTACAATTTCAGTATCCATCGTTTTGTCTAGATTGGTTTCCGTAAGATTCACATACATTCACATACATCGCTGCGTCTATGGACACAGCGATATTTTTTCTTGGTCTCCGCTTTCACTTGCCCTATATATATCCATTGTAGGATGTTGTTTTACTTTGTTCACCAGTTAATGTGGCTATATTTACACCTTTACACTACCATACTTATATACAGAGACAGGTTCGACAACCGTTGTAGTCCATTATAGCCACAAAGGGTTCCAAGCATTTCAGGATTTTATAAGAGGCTTTCATATTATGAATAATAGTCTGCCATCCTGACCTGTCCTCTCTGGTCCTCCTCCCTTCCCTTTGTTTAACTTCCAAATTTTTTAACCTCCAATTTTTGTCTTTCATTATACTCCTAAATCGTTGTGTCTATGGACACAGCGATGTCTCTGATAAGTCTCAACTACCATTGGTTTCACACACACATTGTGTTGGATGCTGCTTCGTTCTGGACACTTGTTAGTGTGGCTGTGTTCACTTTTACATATAGATAACTTTGAGACCCTTCATGGCTCAATAGAGCCATGGATGGTTTTGAGGGTTCCAGGGTCTCTACAGATTTCATTAATCATCTTTTTTACACAGCATGACAAGTGAACCTATGGGGGTTCCTTTTTTCCTTTTCAATGGAGCCTATTTTTAAGCAAGATTAGTATAACCAATAAATATATGTCACACAGCACATCCATGGTTTGTCATTTTGGCTTAGGACATATACGGTTTTTGTATCGTTTTTTGCACAGCTCTTAGTATAGTTTGAGTCATTATAGATCTCATTAATATACATTTAGCTTAGCTTATATAAAAAATAAAAATATAAAAAAATTTCTCTTTTATATATTATTTTTTATTATTTACAAAGCATCATTGCCGAAATAAGCACGGTTTTATATATATATATATATATATATATATATATATATATATATATATATATATATATATATATATACTTTTTTTGTGCTCTCAAACACTCTATTTCCCGTCTGGTGTTGAATTTATATGTATGTACAGCCAAATATAGAGTTGTTTTGTAAGAAGTCACATTTATTGTATTCAAAAAAAATTTTTACTCACTATGCATGGATATATTCATACATGTAATTAGTGGAAGCTTTTTCTTCCCTTTCCCCTTTCCCATTCCCGTCCCTCCTTCCCTTCTTTCCCTTTTATGTACACATAGAAAGATACGTTTTAAGTTTCTTTTACATGTCACTACGTGTATCTAATTGATTCTTCCCATTAATACATGTATTCGTTTTATCTGTTTTCTCCTTTCTAGGAGAGGGGCTACATGTCTACAGATTGTGGGGATTCGAGACCACATATTTGTTTAACTTTTATGTGGATACATATGTATATTTTTATACTCCTATATAGATACATGGCTTTTGTTGTGAGAAATAGAGGAGATACATATCCATACGTATTCTTCCCTTTTCTTCTTTTCTTCACATAACCATGGATTTTATTTATAAATTAAAATATATGCTCGTTTCTCGCATATCCATACACATTTTTATCAGTGTTCTTCTACACATACATACGTCAGTCTACAGACACACTGTTCACTATTTTTATGTGCCCTCCTGTAACATTATGACACGCTTATATATATATCCATATCATTATTATTTCCACATTTAAAAAAAAAAAAATTTCTTTCTTTTCTCGGACATCACGGGACACAGAGCCACAGTAATTACTGATGGGTTATAGGGTATCACTAGGTATTGGACACTGGTCACACCCTAATCAGGAAGTTCAACCCCCTATATAACCCCTCCCCTTCCAGGGTTACCTCAGTTTTTTACACCAGTGTCTTAGGTGTTGGACGTGCAAAGATGTCCTGTGCTGAAGCTCCAAAGGGAATATCCTAAGATCCTATACTGGGGCAAGCCAGGCGACCGGATCCATTCAAAGTGTCTTTTCATGGCCGAATTGGATGGTACCCGGGCCTCGTGTCCGAAGAAACGAGGTTTTACCTGTAACGCTTCTCTTTTTAGAGAGCTGGACCCGCGGATCAGAAAATGGCTTTAAACTTCCTAATTTCTGGCGAGGTGCTTTACAGGCCCAGAACTGAAGGATCCCCCTACTGATGGGGGCCCCAGTCTCTGACGGTTTTTCACAAACTGAGCCCACCGTGAGAGGCGAAGGCTGGGTCTGTGTAAACTGAACCCTGCGGCTGGATAAGGTAAGAGGAGATTCCACAGAATTTTAATTCCAGTGGCTCTTCTCCTTTAAGATAAATGCATGCTGTGCCTATTGTGACCACCGGGGGCGGCCAAGAGCACAAACCTCATGCTTGATTCTGTCTCAGCGTCCGCTGCACAGGCTCTCCCTCCAGTTCCAAAGGTAAGATGGTGGGGGGTTTTCTCTGCTGGGATGGTCCCCCCAGGCTAGGGAAAGGCTCAGGTATGCTGTAAGGCGGGTGAGACCGCACTGTCACAGCCGCTACCGCCGCCGCCACCGAAGCCGCATTGCGATGCAGGGCCCATCACTGCCGGCCTCCTCCTTATTCCCCCACCCCCAGCCTTCCTTCAGGCTTGTCAAGAAGGGTCGGCTCGCGCGGGAAGCGCTCGTTTTTCAAAAACGAGGGGGGGGGGCGGGGCGTCAGCACAGTGTCAGCGTGTCCAGATGCCCACAGTGCCAGAAAGCATGGCTATTTAAAGCACACTGTACAGGTGCTCTGAGCCTTGGAGGGACACAGAGCTGACAGTCGCATGTAAGGTGGGACACAGGCATTCCCCTAGGCTGCATTTACTAAAGAACACCGGACTGGGCATTTGGTAGCAAGGCTTTTAGCCAGACTACATCGCTCAGCAGTCAGTGTTCGCTTTTGATACCTCACACCTTGTTGCTTTGCACTATGGGTAGAAGAGGTTCAAGCACCCCAAGAACCAGAGGCACTAGGGGGTCTCGTTCAGGTTCTGAGGACCCCCTGTCTGCTACACCATCCCCTCCTGAGGGACCAGGGGCAGCTGGACAGGGAGAGCCATTGGGGTTAGGGGCTACATCTGCTGCCGGCACTTCAGCCCCTGTGTACATTACACAAGAAGTCTTTTCCTCAACCATTACTGGATTAGAGAAAAGACTAATGGCCGTGATTACATCTTCACTGAGTGGAAGAAAACGCACAAGGCCTTCCTCTGCTCCCCAAGACCCTCAGTCAGAGGAGCTCTGGGATAAAGGAGATGAATCCCTTTCAGAGGATCGGGATGGGACAGATGATTCCTCTTCGGAGGATTCAGGTGGAGAGGGACTCTCTGCGACTTCCCAAGAGGAAAAAGTCTTAGTGCAGATCCTCACTGGATTGGTCCGCTCCACATTTAAGTTGCCCCTACCTGAAACTACTACAGAAACCTCTTCTGCTTTGGGGTCACTGAAACCTTTCCAAGCAGCACATGCTTTTCCTGTTCATAATTTACTCGAAAAGCTGCTTTATTCTGAGTGGGATCACCCAGATAAGCGATTTCTTCCGCCGAAAAAGTTTTCTACACTTTTTCCTATGGAAGAAAAATTTATTAGGAGGTGGGGAATACCGGCCATTGATGCGGACATTTCCTCTGTAAATAGTAGTCTGACTTGTCCTGTAGACAACGCTCAGATGCTCAAAGATCCTGTGGATAAAAAGATGGACTTCTTATTGAAAGATGTTTTCTCTTTAGCAGGATCAGTGGCCCAACCTGCAGTAGCAGCGATTGGAGTCTGTCAATACTTAAGAGACCATGTTAAGCAGGTCATCAAAGTATTGCCTGAACAGCAGGCCCAGGGGTTTGCTAACCTTCCTGCGGCTTTATGTTATGCTGTTGACGCCATTAGAGATTCTATCGTGCAAACCTCTCGCCTCTCGCTTGGGTTGGTGCATATACGTAGAATCTTATGGTTGAAAAACTGGTCAGCCGAAGCACCATGTAAGAAGCTTCTGGCTGGGTTTCCCTTCCGTGGTGAAAGGTTGTTTGGAGAGGACTTGGATAACTATATCAAGATGATCTACCTGATAAGAAGAAGAGTAAGCGTCCCTCTTTTAAACGGACTCTTTCCCCAGCGCCAGGGGCATCAGCCTCCAGGCAGTCACGATGGTCTCCTCCGTCTGGGGCAAGAAACAAGAGTCAACCCCAGGGACACAAGACATCCTGGGGGAAGAAGTCTTCTAGACAAGACACTAAGACCTCTTCATGAAGGGGCACCCCGCTCGCTCGAGTGGGGGGAAAGACTGCTGCAGCTCTCAGGGCCCTGGCAGAGGGACTTCCAGGACAGACGGGTAATCTCCACGGTAACCTTAGGGTACAGACTGGAGTTCCAAGAATTTCCCTCTCCTCGTTTCCTCAGATCAGTTGTTCCCAGAGAACCAGAAGAGAAGCAGTCGCTCCTTCTAGCGATAAAGCGACTTTTGTCGCAAGAGGTCATTGTGGGGGTTCCCACAAAGGATCAAGGATTGAGACTCTGTTCCAATCTTTCTATGGTCCAAAAACCAAATGGGGACGGCAGACCCATTTTGGATTTGAGAGATCTGAAACGATTCCCAAGGATGCAGTCCTTCCGTTTGGAATCAATTCGGACAGTAATCTCCATCCTGCAGGGAGGAGAATTTCTGACATCTATAGGCATCAGAGATGCAGGCCTACCTGTGCCCATTCTTCCTGCTCAACTGAAGTGTCTGCAGGCAAAGATCACTGCTCTAAGGGAGCTGATTCTAAAAATCAGGACCAAGAAGGGTCTTTCTGTCCGCCTTGGTATGAGGCTGCTGGGGAAGATGGTGGCTTCATTCGAAGCAGTTCCCTATGCGCAGTTCCAAGCAGAACTGTTGCAACACAGTATTCTGTCAACCTGGAACAGGAGGGTGCAGGCATTAGACTTTCCAATGCACCTGTCGCATGCGATGCGTCAGAGCCTCAGTTGATGGCTCATACCCAAAAACCTACAGAAGGAGAGATCCTTCCTACCGGTTGCCTGGGATCCTCTTACAGGCAGGACGGATGCGTTGGTGATTCCGTGGCATCGGCTCTCACCGATTTATGCATTCCCTCCCATTCTGCTACTGCCACGGCTCCTTCGCAGACTCGGGCAAGAAGGGAAGTCGGCACTTCTGGTGGCCCCCGTTTGGCCCAGAAGTACCTGATAGGCAGAAATAGCAGGGATGATGGTGGGTTCCCGGTGGACCCTACCGATACACCCTGACCTGTTAGCTCAAGGTCCGGTGTTCCAGCCTGCCTTACAAATGCTAGATTTGACGGGTGGGCTATTGAATCCCACGTTCTGAAAAATCGTGGGCTTTCAGGTCCTGTCATATCTACCTTGATCAATGCAAGGAAGCCAGCTTCCAGAATGATTTATCATAGAGTCTGGAAAGCTTATGTATCCTGGTGTGAATCCAGGGGTTGGCATCCCAGGAAATATGTCATAGGTAGAATTCTGGATTTTCTACAATTAGGATTAGAGATGAAGCTGGCCTTGAGTACCATCAAGGGCCAGGTCTCGGCCTTATCAGTGTTGTTTCAACGGCCGCTTGCTTCGCATTCTCTGATCCGAAACTTTGTGCAAGGGGTGATGCGTCTTAATCCTCCGGTTAGGGCACCCCTAAACCCCTGGGACTTGAACTTGGTTCTATCGGTGTTACAAAAACAGCCTTTTGAACCAATACGTCAGATTCCTTTGGTCTTGCTGACGAGGAAACGAATATTTCTGGTAGCTATCTCTTCTGCTAGAAGAGTATCCGAGATAGCAGCTCTTTCCTGTAAAGAGCCTTACTTGATTATACACAAGGATAGAGTGGTACTGCGCCCTCATCCTAGTTTTTTACCGAAGGTGGTTTCAGATTTTCATCTAAACCAAGACATTGTGCTACCTTCCTTTTTTCCAGAGCCCTGTTCTTCGGAAGAAAGGTCATTACATTCTTTGGATGTAGTAAGAGCAGTCAAGACCTATCTGGAGGCAACTGCTCAGATTCGCAAGACGGATGTCTTGTTCGTGCTGCCGGAGGGTCCCAATAGAGGACAGGCAGCGTCAAAAGCGACCATTTCTAAATGGATTCGACAGTTGATTATTCAAGCTTACGGTTTGAAACGGAAGGTTCCCCCGTTTCAGATCAAGGCACATTCCACAAGGGCTATTGGTGCTTCTTGGGCAGTGCATCACCGGGCCTCTATGGCTCAGATCTGCAAGGCCGCAACCTGGTCTTCAGTTCATACATTCACCAGATTCTATCAGGTGGATGTGAGAAGGCATGAGGATATCGCCTTTGGGCGTAGTGTGCTGCAGACAGCGGTACAGGGTCCTCAGGTCTGATAGCACCCTACTTGGTTGTGATTCCCCCCCCTCAGTTGGCATTGCTTTGGGACATCCCATCAGTAATTACTGTGGCTCTGTGTCCCGTGATGTCCGAGAAAAGAAAATAGGATTTTTTATTACAGCTTACCTGTAAAATCCTTTTCTTTCGACGGACATCACGGGACACAGAGGTCCCGCCCCTCTTCTAATACACCTATACTGCTTTGCTACAAAACTGAGGTATCCCTGGAAGGGGAGGGGTTATATAGGGGGTTGAACTTCCTGATTAGGGTGTGACCAGTGTCCAATACCTAGTGATACCCTATAACCCATCAGTAATTACTGTGGCTCTGTGTCCCGTGATGTCCGTCGAAAGAAAAGGATTTTACAGGTAAGCTGTAATAAAAAATCCGATTTTTCTTTTTTCTTCACTTATTGCAAATAATTGTATTTTACACTGTCTCAAATTTACACAGCGGGTATATACACACACACACATATATATATATATATATATATATATATATATATATATATATACAGTGCCTTGCAAAAGTATTCGGCCCCCTTGAACTTTTCAACCTTTTGCCACATTTCAGGCTTCAAACATAAAGATATAAAATTTAAATTTTTTGTGAAGAATCACCAACAAGTGGGACACAATTGTGAAGTGGAACGAAATCTATTGGATATTTTAAACTTTTTTAGCAAATAAAAAACTGAAAAGTGGTGCGTGCAAAATTATTCGGCCCCTTTACTTTCAGTGCAGCAAACTCACTCCAGAAGTTCAGCGAGGATCTCTGAATGATCCAATGTTGTCCTAAATGACTGATGGTGATAAATAGAATCCACCTGTGTGTAATCAAGTCTCTGTATAAATGCACCTGCTCTGTGATAGTCTCAGGGTTCTGTTCAAAGCGCAGAGAGCATCATGAAGACCAAGGAACACACCAGGCAGGTCCGTAATACTGTTGTGGAGAAGTTTAAAGCCGGATTTGGATACAAAAAGATTTCCCAAGCTTTAAACATCCCAAGGAGCACTGTGCAAGCGATCATTTTGAAATGGAAGGAGTATCAGACCACTGCAAATCTACCAAGACCTGGCTGTCCCTCTAAACTTTCAGCTCAGACAAGGAGAAGACTGATCAGAGATGCAGCCAAGAGGCCCATGATCACTCTGGATGAACTGCAGAGAACATACAGCTGAGGTGGGAGAGTCTGTCCATAGGACAACAATCAGTCGTACACTGCACAAATCTGGCCTTTATGGAAGAGTGGCAAGAAGAAAGCCATTTCTCAAAGATATCCATAAAAAGTCTTGTCTAAAGTTTGCCACAAGCCACCTGGGAGACACACCAAACATGTGGAAGAAGGTGCTCTGGTCCGATGAAACCAAAATCGAACTTTTTGGCCACAATGCAAAACGATATGTTTGGCGTAAAAGCAACACAGCTCATCACCCTCAACACACCATCCCCACTGTCAAACATGGTGGTGGCAGCATCATGGTTTGGGCCTGCTTTTCTTCAGCAGGGACAGGGAAGATGGTTAAAATTGAGGGGAAGATGGATGCAGCCAAATACAGGACCATTCTGGATGAAAACCTGTTGGAGTCTGCAAAAGACCTGAAACTGGGACGGAGATTTATCTTCCAACAAGACAATGATCCCAAACATACAGCAAAATCTACAAAGGAATGGTTCACAAATAAACGTATCCAGGTGTTAGAATGGCCAAGTCAAAGTCCAGACCTGAATCCAATCGAGAATCTGTGGAAAGAGCTGAAAACTGCTGTTCACAAACGCTCTCCATCCAACCTCACGGAGCTCGAGCTGTTTTGCAAGGAAGAGTGGGCAAGAATTTCAGTTTCTCGATGTGCAAAACTGATAGAGACATATCCCAAGCGACTTGCAGCTGTAATCGCAGCAAAAGGTGGCTCTACAAAGTATTAACGCAAGGGGGCCGAATAATTTTGCACGCTCCACTTTTCATTTTTTTATTAGTTAAAAAAGTTTCAACAATCCAATAGATTTCGTTCCACTTCACAATTGTGTCCCACTTGTTGGTGATTCTTCACAAAAAATAAAAATTTTATATCTTTATGTTTGAAGCCTGAAATGTGGCAAAAGGTAGAAAAGTTAAAGGGGGCCGAATACTTTCGCAAGGCACTGTATGTGTATATATATATATAATGTGTTTTCTTTTTAGCATCTTGACATTTTTTCACTCCCACTTATCATATTTCACTTGTTATCTACTTATCTTTTTCACAGGAATTTTTTATTTTCAGCACTGGTTATTCATTGACAGGTGCACACACTTTCCACAGCCAGATCTCAGCTGGCCTAGATCTTGGCATTATCACACAGTCACATGATTTCCAATAGAAAGTATAAATGTGCTCTCATTCTTATTATTGTTAGCTGTGAGTAAGCACTTTGCATAAGTGCGAAACGCGTTAGTTGATTGCCTGTACTTTTTTGCCACGGCGTCCTGTATTCCATATGCTCCTGAGTTTACAATAAACGTTTTTGAACCATATCTTCCTGGAGTGCGGCTGTCCAGATTTTCTTATCTACCTTCAACAAACCGAGCGATCGAACTGGAGTGCTGAGCTGTGGAGGGGCGGGGAGTGGCCGTCTCAGGTTCTCAGTGGCTTGCTGAGAGGCTGAGATGGGTATCAGTCCCGACACCTGGCAGATCCAGACTTTTTTTGTCGTGATGACCCGGAGCCTGGACTGATTTCTGTGACGTCAGCAGATAGCGGACTTCTGCTGAAAACGGGTCCCAGGAGTGCAAGACGAATTGCACCCTGTGATCCATAGGAAAAGCCTATCCAAACAAGCTCAGGCTGGACTTCTCTTTTAATGACTCCTTTAACTGGCTGGGAAGGGCCTAACATCATGGGCAATCAAAGGGTTAACTGTGTGCATAGTTGGTGTTTTCTTACTGTGGGGCAGGTGCTTGTACTAGGGGAAGGCATGGATCCATGTCCTTGCTTTTCATGAACACAGCATCCATGCCTTCTGTACTGACAGAACGGGGATCTGCCTCGTTTACATAGGCAGACAGCCATTCTATCCCTCTTTATTGAAGGATCGGCGAGTGCCGGCGGACATGGAGCCCATGGCACCCGCTGATCAGCTCCCGTTGTGTACAATCACAATGAGATTGATTGTGCACACTTGTGCAGGGACTTGTGAGAGTCCCTTTCTCAAAGCAACATAATAGGTCCTTATTTGTAAAATAGATTTTATTGTATGAAATCTCATCCACAGTCGTTTTAAATGCTAATGAAAGACAATCCCAAGTATCAGCATGCTACTATGCAGCTTATTTAGGGTGCTCAAAATAAGATCTGGTGGAAACTATGCATTGAGATTAACTTTTTGAAAGGCTTTTTGGGGGTCCAGTTTCTTTGGTTTGAAATTCCTGACAACCGAGGGCCAGAGAATTAATGGCAGGACAGCCAAGTAAAAAGAGAAAATAGCCCAACTGAAGATAGAAATGAGAAACAAAGGTTGATATGCAAGATAATATAGATTCACTACTGCCATGGTATGCTATAAGGCCTGCAGCATTTCAGTCCCTGGTCCTATTGGGAACCTAGCAAGGCCCCTGATGGACATACATTTACATGCTTCACACCATGTACATTATTATTATTATTATACAGGATTTATATAGCGCCAACAGTTTACGTAGCACTTTATAACTTGATGGTAGACAGCAAAAATACAATACACTTTAATACAGTAGGAATCAGAGGGCCCTGCTCCTTAAAGCTTACAAAAAGATGTACATGTATGGCAATGCATGCCCAGCATTGGCATTTGCACCAAATTGGCTTTTCAGGGGTCAGCCTTGCCTGCAATCAGTGCCGATTGGTCTTTACCAGTATCATGTGACTAAACCTCCCTTTGCCTATCCAGCTTGTCCTGTGACTATTTTTTTGGATTCTCAGCTTCTGACCTCGTCTGAGCTGCTGCACATTTATTCCCAACCCCAGCCTGATCCTATGGCTCTGTTTGATGACTTTGTATTTAATGGCCTGCATGTTGCTCTCCCTGTCCTGTGATTGATACCAGGGGAGGCCCGTCCATTAAGGGCACACGGGCGCCGCCCCCTCTATCACGCCACCCCCCATATGTAGATTCATGCATAGTATGAATCTATCCATGGCCACCCCCTATTCAGGCGTCTGGCTCCTTTTTGGATGCCAGGCCCCTGAAATACAGCGGCGGGGGGTGGTTTTTTTGAAGCACCTGATTAGAGCCATAGGCTCTAATAAACTTCAAAAAAGGTGGGCTAGTGGTGCAGAGCATTGCGCTCGGAGCCCTCCCAGGTGTGTTAGAAAAGCAAATGAATAACAGTAAGGAAGGGTTTGGGTTCCTGGAGGACTGGGCCGACTTCTCAGTCGATAACCAGTACTATAGAAGGGATAGCCTGCACCTAAATGAGGAGGGTACAGATCAGCTGGGAATGAAGATAGCCAAAAATTTGGAGGGGTTTTTAAACTAGGCGATGGGGCAGCATAAGTGGTAAGTTGACCAAAGCACATAAACCAAAGGTAAGTATAGTAGCAAGTTCTAGTTGCAATCTCAGAACACCAAATAAGAGGATAACATGCGACCGGTCTAAACTACGTGGCATGTTCACCAATGCCAGGAGCCTGGTGGACAAGATGGGTGAACTAGAGATACTGTTGTACGAGGAGGATTTGGATTTTGTAGGAATTTCAGAGACCTGGTTCAACAGCTCTCATGATTGGCTGGCAACCATTCAAGGGTTGCCAGGCAATCCTTGCGATACCCTTTATCGCAAGGATAGAGAGGGTAAAAAAGGGGGAGGGGTATGCCTATATTTCAAGAATGTACAAGTACAGTAAATGTGAGAGATGACATCACTAAGGGAGCTAGGGAGGAGGTGGAATCCTTATGGGTAGAGCTCCAAAGGGATGAAGCTAAGGGGAAAATAATACTGGGAGTATGCTATAGGCCCTGTAACCTGAGGGAAGAAGGGGAAACAGATCCCCTATCACAATTTGGATTAGCAGCAAGGATGGGAAGTGTTTTCTTAATGTGGGATTTTAATTATCCAGACATAGACTGGGTGGAGGGAACCACGCATTCATCTAAGGCTTGCCAGCTCCTAAATGTCTTGCAGGACAATTTTATGGGTCAGATGGTAGATGCACCAACTAGAAATAAAGCGTTACTGGATCTACTGATTACCAACAATACAGAACTGATCACGGATGTGAAAATAGGGGGCAATTTAGGTAACAGATCACAGGTCAATAGACATGTGCAGGATGAAAAAATTTGTTTAGTTTAGTTTCGATTCGTTATTTAACTAAATTTGTTTAGTTAAATTTGTTACATTCGTTTTCAGAATTCGTTTCGTTTCGTATTCGAATTCGAAAAAATTCTACCGCATTTGAAAAAAACATTAACTGAATTTGAAAAAGTAAACTATATATAACCATTTTGCGAAATTTGAAATTCGTATAGAATGAAATCGAATTCCAATAGAAAATATTAGGATAGAATAGAAAATATAAAAGAATAGCATAGAAAAACAATAGAACAGAATAGAAAAAATATAATATATTGTATTCTAATCTTTTCTATTCAAATTCATTCTGTACCAAATTCCAATTTCGGAAGATGGTTATATATATATATATATTATTTTTTTTTTCTATTCTGTTCCATTGTCTTTCTATGCTATTCTTTTCTATTCTATTCTAAACTTTTCTATTTGAATTTGAATTAATTCTATGCGAAATTCGAATTTCCGAAAATGGCTTCTAAAATTAGAATTTCGTATAGAATGAATTTGAATTTGAATAGAAAAGATTAGAATAGAAAATAATAGAAATAGAATAGACTAGAACAATAGAACAGAAGAGAATAAAATATAATATATATATTATATTTTTTTTCTATTCTGTTTCATTGTTTTTCTATGCTATTCTTTTTTATTCTATTCTAAACTTTTCTATTCAAATTTGAATTCATTCTATACGAAATTCGAATTTCGGAAGATGGCTTCTGAAATTCGAATTCCGCATAGAATGAATTCGAATTTGAATAGGAAATAATAGAAAAGAATAGACTAGAAAAACAATAGAACAGAATAAAATATAATATATATATTATATCTTATTCTATTCTGTTCTATTGTTTTTCTAGTCTATTCTTTCTACTCTATTCTAATCTTTTCTATTCAAATTAATTCTATACAAAATTCGAATTTCGGAAAATGGTTATATAGAAATAGAATGAAATCAATTCTAATAGAAAAGAATAGAATAGAAAAGCAGTAGAACAGAATAGAAAGAAATTTTTATATATATATATATATATATATATATATATATATATATATATATATATATATATATATATATAAAAACAATAGACCAGCATAGAATAAATAAATAACATATATATATATATATATATATATATATATATATATATATATATATATATCCATCTTCCGAAATTTGAATTTCTTATAAAATGAATTCGAATTTGAATAGAAAAGATTAGAGTAGAAGAGAAAAGACTAGAAAAACAATAGAATAAAATATATATATTATATTTTATTCTGTTCTGTTCTATTGTTTGTCTAGTCTACTATTTTCTATTCTAATCTTTTCTATTCAAATTCGAATTAATTCTATACGAAATTCCACTTTCAGAAGCCATCTTCCGAAATTCGAATTTCGTATAGAATGAATTCAAATTTGAATAGAAAAGATTAGAATAGAATAGAAAAGAATAGTATGTATGTGTATATATATATTCTATTGCTTTATTATTTTATATTCTATCTTATTGTTTTTTTAGAAAAACGTTTTCTATCTATCTAACATATTCGAATATGTTTTCAAATTCGTTCGGTTTTTTTTCAGATTCGTTTAAATTCTTTACTTTTGTCATTCGGAAATTCGGATCCATCCGAATTTCCGAATAATGAAAAATTCGTCCGAATTTCGATTCGGAACGAAACGAAATGCACATGCCTATAAATCACACAAATAGGAAACATAAGGGGAATACAAAGACACTGAATTTCAAAAGAGCCAAATTCCCTAAACTACAAACCTTGCTAGAAGCCATACATTGGGATAAAATCTTAGGAACAAAGAACACGGAGGAGAGATGGGTTTACTTTAAGAGCATATTAAATAAGGGCATTAGCCAATGCATCCCATTGGGTAATACATTTAAAAGAGCAAACAAAAGTCCTGGATGGCTTAACTCCAATGTAAAAATGCATATACATGCAAAGGAGAAGGCCTTCAAAAAATACAAGGTTGAGGGATCATTATCAGCATTCAGACTTTATAAAGAATGCAACAAGAAATGAAAGGGTGCAATAAGGACGGCTAAGATAGAACATGAAAGACACATAGCAGAGGAGAGCAAAAAAATCCCAATAAATTCTTTAAGTATGTAAACGGTAAAAAAGGGAGGACAGACCATATTGGCCCCATAAAGAATGAGGAAGGACATCTGGTTACAAAGGATGGGGAGATCGCGAAGGTATTGAATTTATTCTTCGCCTCAGTCTTCATGAGGGAATCAAGGGGCTTCAGTAACCAAAACTGCAGTGTTTATCCTCATGACACATCACAGAAAGCACCTCCATGGTTAACAGAGGACAAAATTACAATTAGACTTGGGAAACTTAACATTAATAAATCATCAGGACCAGATGGCTTGCACCCGAGGGTACTTAGGGAACTCAGTCAAGTAATTGCCAGACCATTGTTCCTAATTTTTACTAACAGTCTACTGACTGGAATGGTACCAGCTGATTGGAGAAAAGCCAATGTAGCACAAATATATAATAAAAAATATGTAGCACTACCTCAGTCCCAACGTGAAGAAATAATAATTAATACGTCCAAGGCAAAAATAAACACAAACAGGTAAGGCTCAGTACAATAGTGTGTACATATAAAGTGCAAAGTGAAGCATAAAAAAATGATTCAATCTCACACCAAATATAATGAAAAATCCAACCTCACGTGGCAAAGTGTAATAAATAAATCATAAATAGTGTCTCCAAAAATATCCAATCAATATTGAGCATCTGACATGAATAAAACTACCGGAGACTAAAAAATATTAATAACATTCATGTTCACAAGTGTGCGATTCACAGATGTAGTAAAACAATGCAACTTCTCACAGTTTGACAAAGTGCAGTGTGCGTGATCAAGAAAACTAGCTAAAGGACCCCATAATCATAAAATAGGCACTTCACAACTGCAACTTCCAAACAAAAAAAATTTTAAATTGCAACATGTAATGTGTATATAACTAAAAAGAATTAATTTCACGGGTATGCGGTTCACAAATGCAGTAATCAATGCGACTGAAAGATATAGAATTTCTAACAAAGTGCAATGTGCATATAATGATAATAATATTGAAATTCATACAAAATATAATGTGCAAAAATTCCACGAGCATGCAATTCGCATATGCAATGATTGAATACAGCAAACATATAATTATAATTTCTAACAAAGTGCAATGTGCATAATCCTTTCCTTTATACGTCCATCTGAGAATATCGATCAAGTGAGGGCGAATATCATCCCATCCTGCTCCAATCCCACTCCCAAGGGAGCTGACATCGAGATTGGGAGTCTTATTTTGGGAAGCCGTTCCAGTGTTGATATCCCTACCCACCTGTGGATACAAGCGTGATTCGGCCCATTTGGGGGCCACTACTACAGGTGAGAAGCTGGGGGAAACGGTCACCGTGGTCACCGCACATCGCACTTTGGAACAGGATTGGATGAACCATTTATAGACGTTTGTTCTTTATCACTGCACCAGCACTTTTCTTATTCTAAGAAGATTCCTATCTTCCCGTATTTTTTTGGAGCGTTATCAGAAATCGCACTCATATGTGTTTGGACTGTACCTGAATATTTACCTTTTATATCACTTCACTTTGAGACATGAACTCACAGTTAATTGAAAAAAAAAATTTTCACTGAATATTATTTATTCATTATGCAATTGCACTTTGTTAGAAATTATAATTATATGTTTGCTGTATTCAATTATTGCATATGCGAATTGCATGCTCGTGGAATTTTTGCACATTATCTTTTGTATGAATTTCAATATTATCATTATATGCACATTGCACTTTGTTAGAAATTCTATATCCTTTCAGTCGCATTGATTACTGCATTTGTGAATCGCATACCCGTGTAATTAATTATTTTTAGTTATATACACATTACATGTTGCAATTTATTTAATTTTTTTTTGTTTGGAAGTTGCAGTTGTGAAGTGCCTATTTTATGATTATGGGGTCCTTTTTAGCTAGTTTTCTTGATCAGGCACACTGCACTTTGTCAAACTGTGAGAAGTTGCATTGTTTTACTACATCTGTGAATCGCACACTTGTGAACATGACTGTTATTAATATTTTTTAGTCTCCGGTAGTTTTATTCATGTCAGATGCTCAATATTGATTGGATATTTTTGGAGACACTATTTTTGCTTTATTTATTACACTTTGCCACGTGAGGTTGGATTTTTCATTATATTTGGTGTGAGATTGAATCACTTTTTTATGCTTCACTTTGCACTTTATATGTACACACTGTTGTACTGAGCCTTACCTGTTTGTGCTTATTTTTGCCTTGGACGTATTCATTATTATTTCTTCACGTTGGGACTGAGGTAGCGCTACATATTTTTTATTATATGTTGAGTAAGGTTATGTGAGTATACCATATTTATGTTGGCGGCTCCTTGTCTATTTTGTCCTATTGTGGTCTTTGCGCATTAGTTATTATCTTATATATATAATGTAGCACCAATATTTAAAAAGGGCCCAAAATACATCCCTGGGAATTACAGACCAGTTAGCCTAACATCAATAGTATGTAAACTCTTGGAGGGGATGATAAGGGACTTGTATACAAGATTTTAGTAATGGGAACGGTATGATTAGCAGTAATCATCATGGATTCATGAAGAATTGTTCTTGCCAAACCAATCTATTAACCTTCTATGAGGAGGTGAGTTGCCATTTAGATAAAGGAAGGCCCGTAGACGTGGTGTATCTGGATTTTGCAAAAGCATTTGTAACAGTTCCTCATAAACGTTTACTGTACAAAATAAGGTCCGTTGGCATGGACCATAGGGTGAGTACATGGATTGAAAAGCTACAAGGGCAAGTTCAGAGGGTGGTGATAAATGGGGAGTACTAGGAATGGTCAGGGGTGGGAAGTGGGGTCCCCCAGGGTTCTGTGCTGGGACCAATCCTGTTTAATTTGTTCATAAACGACCTTGAGGATGGGGTAAACAGTTCAATCTCTGTATTTGCGGAGGATACTAAGCTAAGCAGGGCAATAACTTCTCCGCAGGATGTGGAAACCTTGGAAAAAAATCTGAACAAATTAATCGGGTGGGCAACTACATGGCAAGTGAGGTTCAATGTAGAAAAATGTAAAATAATGCATTTGGGTGGCAAAAATATAAATGCAATCTATACAGTGGGGGAACAACCTCTGGGGGAATCTAGGATGGTAAAGGACCTGAGGGTCCTAGTAGATGATAGGCTCAGCGATGGCATGCAATGCCAAGCTGCTGCTAACAAAGCAAACAGAATATTGGCATACATTAAAAAGGGGATTAATTCCAGAGATAAAATAATTCTCTTGCTCTACAAGACTCTGGTCCGGCCGCACCTAAAGTATGCTCTCCAGTTCTGGGCACCAGTCCTCAGGAAGGATGTACTGTGAATGGAGCGAGTACAGAGAAGGGCAACAAAGCTAATAAAGGGTCTGGAGGATATTCGTTATGAGGAGAGGTTGCGAGCACTGAACTTATTCTCTCTGGAGAAGAGATGCTTGAGAGGGTATATGATTTCAATATACAAATACCATACTGGTGATCCCTTAATAGGGATAAAACTTTTTTGTGGAAGGGAGTTTAACAAGACTCGTGGCCACTCCTTAAAATTAGAAGAAAAGAGGTTTAACCTTAAACTACGTAGAGGGTTCTTTACTGTAAGAGCGGCAAGGATGTGGAATTCCCTTCCACAGGCGGAGGTCTCAGCGGGGGGGCATCGAAAGTTTCAAGAAACTATTAGATAAGCACCTGAACTACCACAACATACAGGGATATACAATGTAATACTGACAAATAATCACACACATAGGTTGGACTTGATGGACTTGTGTCTTTTTTCGACCTCACCTACTATGTAACTATGAATCGCCTCTCCGCCAATCAGAAAGCGTGTGTCTAATACCCGTCACCTGATTGGCTGAAGGCACAGGTGATCCTATTGGACGTCTAGCAGAAGGGAAAAAGAGACGCATGGGAAGCATGTAGGACACAGGAGCTGTCGCCTGACCCGCTGCCCATCCCACAGCTCGCCGCCATCACCCGCTGCCTGACCCGCCACCAAGATAGGGTAAATGCTGGTCAGACGGCGGACAGGGGGGTCACAGTGCGGCTGCATATGATGGGGCGCAGTGGCTGCATATGATGGGGCGCAGTGGCTGCATTTGATGGGGCGCAGTGGCTGCATTTGCATATGATGGGGCGCAGTGGCTGCATTTGATGGGGCGCAGTCACTGCATTTGATGGGGCGCAGTGGCTGCAATTAATGGGGTTTTTTTCCAGCATTTTTCAGGATTTCTAAGTTTGTTTGCACCGCCCAAAAAATGTTGAGCACCAGCCGCCACTGATACCCAGCTGCTTATCTGTTGCCAACCCTGGCCTGTGTTTTGACCATGCTTCTGCTTCATGGTCTGCCATCCACTGGTTTCCACTACTTCTGTGTTCTTGTCCGTAGAAACACAAGCGATCATAAGTGTCAATAAACCTTGTAAAATACCACAAGTATGCATGCCACTCCATTACATTTGTGCCACCTATTTTATCACTAAAACCTGCTTGGACTAGAGGTGTAAGAGAGGCTACCCAAAAAGAGAACACGGATAAAAGAAATTAAAATGTAAGCATTAATTAGCAACAACATTTATATAACTCCTTGTATTTATATACAGGTTGTGTAAAGAGAAGAAAATAAAAAAAAAAGAAGCGAAGGAGAAAGGTCATAGACATTGGATGAGATCATGTAGTGGACATACAGTAACGATTGCATTGCATTTAGTGTCAGTTCCTCAATGGAGGGTGCTTTGACACCTAATATAGTACCCTTTCTAAATGTTTTGTTATTATTGATTACAGCTTTTTGAATATGTTGTTGACTGCCTTGGCGATTTTATAAAGAAGAGACAAATAACAGAGACGCTTCCACTTGGATTCACCTTCTCATTTCCATGCCAGCAGACCAAACTAGATGAGGTAGAGTATTTGCCAACATTTAACAGCTATATATACACAATTCCTAATGCAATAGTGGGCCTTTCTAGATTGATATGTGAGCATTACATTTTTTTTCACTTCCTAGGTGATGGATTTGCTTTATAGAACTGCCATCCAATTAATTGTAGTTAATATTTTAAAACAAGCTTTTAAAATCATATATTCATGATCAACACGTTTATCTACTCTTCTTATATTAGTTGTAGTTTTTCTAAAATATTCAGATGGTGTTAGATTTGTGTCAATTCAACACATTTTAAAGTCAGATCACCTGAATGTGCTCTCTCCAGTATATATATAGGAAGAGCCTGTGTATCTGCATGTTGTAAAGCGATACATTCATAATAATCAGCATTATGAATGTTGCTATAAAAGCAATATTTTTATTCTGTTATGTTAAAAGCATCACAACAGCAGATATGCAAAGTAAACATTTTTAATCAGAATAATGCATTTGGACCTTCTGGGGCTTAAAACAAAGATATTAAAAAATCAAAAGTAGCATTTTATAGGTCGACACCTGTGCTAGTTAACCTGCGTCACATCCCACTATTAGCCCCCGTTCACACCGGTGCGACATGGGATTTACAAATCGCAACTGAAGTCTCATCTAATGTCTTCCTATGGCACCGTCTTAATAGGTGCTTTTTTAAGTAGCAGGATTTGAAAAATGGTTCCTGCACTATTATTCACGATTTCATGTGCGATTTGCATTGATATCTGTGAATGAATTCACACAGATGTCGGCAAGCAGCAGATGAAATCGCACTGTCCTGCTGCTTTGAAATCGTGCTGAAGTAGTGTGATTTCAAAGCCGCATTTAGTGTGAATGGGGCTTAAGATCATTAAAATGCACCTGGGATCTATCAAATATTAGGAATGACTGGAGTAAATAGCGATCAGTAGACTGGAGATACTAATTGGCAACAAAGTATAAACTTTTATTACAATGTTACGGAACCACAAGAATAACTACAGCAAATATATACATGATGATCGATCCCAAGATACATCTATCTATAGCAAGTAATCCATTCCATTTAAGCTACCAAATATACTGTATAATGGAATATTCTTTACTCTTATCATAAATGCTTCTTTCTAGATTTCAAATGGTAATAAAGTTGTGTGTCCGTTTCAGATCATATACTTAACAGAACAATGCTTAAAGGTGTTATAAACCTTCCTACCTGCACATTGTATTTTTCATCTTCATAAGATGTGCATTGATCATGTCGTTTAATGGTGTAATTTACTGGTCTGTACACTCAGTCTATAGTAGAGTAAATCTGCACATTCCTCTGTTAGCATTTTCTGCTTGCTTGCTAACCTGAAACATGCTGCATGGCACTGCACAGGTTATTACAAGAACTGACACTTCCTGTGAAGAAACTACATTTTCTACAATCCCTGTGTCTCCGAGTCTAGTGCTGTTCAGGTGGGAGCTTCATAGTATTTTGATCTGACACAGACACAAGCAGGCAGTCAATAACAAGAGAACTCACCATGCAGTCTTTCATTACATTACCTCTCCCACATTTGTAATGCAACACAGACGAAATGGTGAGACATGGGTTGCGACTCAGAACTGGAAGTTGTCTTGTCCCTTTTAACGTACAGGGACAAGCTAGGTAAATGAATACATGGACATAGGAGAATCGACCAGCCATGACACTACTGTAGCCACAATATATAAGCCCAAGGTGAGGTGTACAATGCCTTTAACTTGCTTTGTATTATTGATCTGTAATCTCCGTGGTTTATTTAAGGGTGTCTTGATTAACTGGACAAAGGAATTTAAAGTGAAAGGGATGCAGGGAATGGATGTGGTGAAGACATTACGCAAAACACTGAAGAAAAAGAAGGTACAGTGATCATCCAGCATGGTTCTTGATATAATTATTGCTAGGATATGTCATTATACATTATAAGCAATGCAGGCTGTTCTTCATTTTCTGAAGTAGTATTAACCAATTTCATGCACAGTCACTTACTTTTGGCTATTTTATTATGTCACTGTTTAGAATTATGTACCAAATTTTCTGAATACCCCTTACTGTCATAATCTCTAAGGGGCCAAGTCCAACCCCTGAAAAACAACCCCACACCATAATCCCCCTCCACCAAATGATTTGGACCAGTGCACAAAGCAAGGTAAAATAAGGTCAAAGCAAATAAGTTCATCTCTGTCTTATCGGACCACAGGACATGGTTCCAGTAATTCATGTCCTTAGTCTGCTTGTCTTCAGCAAACTGTTTGCCGGCTTTCTTGTGCATCATCTTTAGAAAGAGGCTTCCTTCTGGGATGACAGCAATGTAGACCAATTTGATGCAGTGTGCGGCGTATAGTCTGAGCACTGACAGGCTGACCCCCCACCCCTTCAACCTGTGCAGCAATGCTGGCAGCACTCATACGTCTATTTCTCAAAGACAACCTCTGGATATGACGCTGAGCACGTGCACTCAACTTCTTTGGTTGACCATGGTGAGGCCTGTTCTAAGTGGAACCTGTCCTGTTAAACTGATGTATAGTCTTGGCCACCTAGCTGCAGCTCAGTTTCAGGGTCTTGGCAATCTTCATATAGTCTAAGCCATCTTTATGTAGAGCAACAATTCTTTTTTTCAGATCCTCAGAGTTCTTTGCCATAAGGTACCATGTTGAACTTCCAGTGACCAGTATGAAAGAGAGCATTAACACCAAATTTACCACACCTGCTCCCCATTCGCACCTGAGACCTTGTAACACTAATGAGTCACATGACATTGGGGAGGGAAAATGGCTAATTTGGGCCCAGTTTGGACATTTTCACTTAGGGGTGTACTCACTTTTGTTGCCAGCGATTTAGACATTATTGGCTGTGTGTTGAGTTACACTGTTATACAAGCTGTACAATCAATACTTTACATTGTAGCAAAGTGTAATTTCTTCAGTGTTGTCACATGAAAAGATATAATAAAATATTTACAAAAATGTGAGGGGTGTACTCACTTTTGTGAGATACTGTATATATCTATATATCTATATATATAGATATAGATATAGATATAGATATAGATATAGATATATAGATATAGATATATAGATATAGATATATAGATATAGATATAGATATATATATATATATATAGATATATATATATATATATATATATATAGATATATATATATATAGATATATATAGATATAGATATATATCACGTAAAATAAGTATTGAACAGGTCACCATTTTTATAGGTAAATGTATTTTTAAAGGTACTATTGACATGAAATTTTCACCACATGTAATTCATACACAATGCAACTCATGCAATTCATACACACAAAGAAACCAAAAAAGTTCAGAAATTAAGTTAAGTGTAATAAAATAGAATGACACGGGGAAAGAATTGAACACGCTAACTGAAATGTATTTAATACTTCTTACAAAATCCTTTGTTGGTAATGAAAACTCCAAGATGCCTCCTGTATGGAGAAACTAGTCACATGCATTGTTCAGGTGGGATTTTGGCCCATTCTTCCACACAGGCTTCAAATCTTGAAGGTTCCTAGGGCCTCTTCTATGAACTCTGATATTTAGTTCTTTTCATAGATTTTCTATTGGATTCAAGTCAGGTGGTTGGCTGGCACTTTCTAGCAGCTTTATTTTCTTGCTTTGAAACCATTTGAGATTTTCCTTGGCTTTGTGTTTGGGATAATTGTCTTGCTGAAATGTCCACCCTCGTTGCATCTTCATCATCCGGGTAGATGGCAGCAGATTTTTATCAAGAATGTCTTGGTACATTTTTCCATTCATCCTTCCTTCAATGATATGAAGTTTTCCAGTACCGTATGCTGAAAAACAGCCCCACACCATGATGTTCCCACCTCCAACTTTCACTGTTGGTATTGGGGTGTTTTTGGGGTGATGGGCAGTGCCATTTGACCTCCAAACATGATGTGTATTATGGCATCCAAAGAGTTCAATTTTGGTCTCATCTGACCAGACTATATTCTCCCAGGATTTCACAAGCTTGTCTAAATGTTGTGCAGCAAACTTTAAACGAGCTTCAACATGCTTTTTCTTCAGCAGTGGAGTCTTGCATGGTGAGCGTGCATACAGGCCATTGCGTTTGAGTGCATTACTTATTGTTTTCTTTGAAACAATTGTACCTGCTAATTCCAGGTCTTTCTGTAGCTCCCCACAAGTGGTCGTTTTGGACTCTTCTGATTCTTTTCACTCCTCTGTCAGAATTTTTGAGAGGAGCACCTAGTCTTGGCCAGTTTATGGTGAAATTATGTTCTTTCCACTTCCAGATTATGGCCCTAACAGTGTTCACTGGTACATTCAGAAGTTTTTATAAATCCTTCTGTAACCAATGCCATCAGTATGTTTTGCAACAATAAGGTTGTGAAGGTCTTGAGAGAGCTCTTTGCTTTTACCCATCATGCTTCTTGTGCGACACCTTGGTAACGAGATGCCTTTTTATAGGTGGTCAGTTGAGACTGAACCAGCTGATATTAACCGCTTGCCGACCAGCGCACGTCAATTTACGTCGGCAGAATGGCACTGGTAGGCAAAAGGGCGTACAGGTACGTCCCCTTTAAGAAGCGGTGTCGCGGGCGCGCGCCTTGGTCTTTGTGACCGCCGGTTCCGCAGACTCTATGTCCGCCAGGTGTCCGCGATCGTGTTACAGAGAGGAGGAATGGGGAGATGCTTTTGTAAACAAAGCATTTCCCCGTTCTGCCTAGTGACAGGACAGAGGTCACTGCCCTCTGTCATCGAGAGCAGTGATCACTGTCCTGTGTGTTGAAGCCCAGCCCCCTCACAGTTAGAATCATTCCCTAGGACACACATAACCTCTTCACCGACCCCTAGTGGTTAACCCCTTCACTGCCAGTGTCATTTACACAGTAATAAATGAATTTTTATAGCACTGATTGCTGTATAAATGACAATGGTGCCATAATAGTGTCAAAAATGTCCAATCTGTCTGCCATAATGTCGCAGTCCCGTTAAAAATTGCAGATCGCCGCCATTACTAATAAAACAATTTTTTTTTAAAATAAAAATGCCATAAAACTATCCCCTATTTTGTAGACACTATAAATTTTGCGCCAACCAATCAATATACGCTTATTGCGATTTTTTTTTTTTTTTTTTTTTTTTTTTTTTTTTTTTTTTTCCAACAAAAATATGTAGAAGAATACATATCGGCCTAAACTGAGGGGGTAAAAAATGTTTTTATATATTTTTGGGGGATATTTATTATAGCAAAAAAGTAAAAAATATTGTGTTTTTTTCAAAATTGTCACTTTTTTTGTTTATAGCGCAAAAAATAAAAACCACAGAGGCGATCAAATACCACCAAAAGAAAGCTCTATTTGTGAGGAAAAAAAGGACGTCAATTTTGTTTGGGTACAACGTTGCACAACCGCGCAATTGTCAGTTAAAGTGACGCAGTGCCGAATCGCAAAAAGTGCTCTGGTCAGGAAGGGGGTAAAATCCTCTGGGGCTGAAGTGGTTAATTTGCACTGACAAGGGGCAGGATTGCTTTCTAATTCCTGATAGACTGATAGCTGGTGTCTTGGCTTTCCATGCCTTTTTGCACCTCCCTTTCTTCGTGTGTTCAATACTTTTACCCTGTGTCATTCCATTTTATTACACATAACTTAATTTCTGAACCTATTAGTTTTGGTTTCTTTGTATATATGGATTGCATGGGTTGTTACCAACATGTGGGGAAAATTTCATGTCAATAGCACCTTTAGAAATATATTTACCAAGATCAACTTGGGTACATTCAGTCTGCTCATACATAGTTGGAATCTTGGCTAATCCCTGCTGAACCAGCCGAGATTCAAACTATGTCCAGTCTATGGCCAGCTTTACACCTCCACAGTCTTGCTAGCCCGGAATCAGAAATCAAATCCTTTTTGCACATGTTTAGAGCTTAATTACCCTGTGATGTGAGGAGAAAGACAGAAGGGAGGAATATTTTTTTTTTTTTTTTTTTCCTGGTCAGCATAGTCGAACAATTGGACATATCAGAATATTTGTTCAGGCTGAGTGCAAATCACCTCTAATGTTTTAAGCTCCAGCAATTCCAAGATGAAAACAATTTCATATTCCAGAATAATGACCTATTCATAAGTGTTGGTTGTCCCAAAACCAAAATGCACAGACAGAGCCATACGTGCTTCTGATTTCAACATGCATTCTACATTTTTTTTGTTCTAGATTCCAAATGTGGAAGTCATGGCCATAGTCAATGACACAGTGGGAACAATGATGACATGTGGATTTGATGACCAGCTGTGCGAAGTTGGCGTCATTGTAGGTAATTAACATCGATGTTCAAATTGTGACAAGGCTACAGTTATTTATTCTAATTATGATACCCATACATAGGTCAATGGGACAGGCTAGTTCAATTATAATACATCCATGTAGATGGTGAGGCAGTTTTCTCAGCCTGATCAAAATCCAATTTAATATTGAATAGGTAGGACAGGAGACTGCATGTTCTAATATAATTAGTATGACTACTAGGGATGCACCGAAATTTCGGACGCCGAAACATATCGGCCGAAAATGGCCTTTGCCGAACTTTGCCGAAAGAGAAAAAAGGCCGATAATGGAGCCGAAAATGGGACAGGGCCTGGGCGGGGGCGGTGCTCTGCCCCCGCCCCTGGTGCCGCCCGTTACGGTGGTGTTGTATAGCACAGGAGAGAGGAGAGCCGCTGCCTGGTTGATTAGAGCGCCGGGAACATCACAGCTTTCATTTTAATAGCTGGGTTCCCCGCCGCGCGCCGTCACATACAGCCCTCCCCCTTGTCCGGGCACTTTGATAAACAGATCACCTGTCCAATCCTGGGACAGGTGATCTGTCTATCAAAGTTCCATGGACAAGGGGGAGGGGCTGTATGTGACGGGGCGCGGCAGGGAACACACAGCTATTGAAATGAAAGCAGTGATGTTCCCGGCACTCTAATCAACCTGGCGGTGGCTCTCCTCTCTCTCCTCTCTCTTCCCCTGCACAGGCAGGCTGCACTGGGGACACGCAGGCAAGGCTGCACTGGGGACACGCAGGCAAGGCTGCACTGGGGACACGCAGGCAAGGCTGCACTGGGGACACGCAGGCAAGGCTGCACTGGGGACACGCAGGCAAGGCTGCACTGGGGACACGCAGGCAAGGCTGCACTGGGGACACGCAGGCAAGGCTGCACTGGGGACACGCAGGCAAGGCTGCACTGGGGACACGCAGGCAAGGCTGCACTGGGGACACGCAGGCAAGGCTGCACTGGGGACACGCAGGCAAGGCTGCACTGGGGACACGCAGGCAAGGCTGCACTGGGGACACGCAGGCAAGGCTGCACTGGGGACACGCAGGCAAGGCTGCACTGGGGACACGCAGGCAAGGCTGCACTGGGGACACGCAGGCAAGGCTGCACTGGGGACACGCAGGCAAGGCTGCACTGGGGACACGCAGGCAAGGCTGCACTGGGGACACGCAGGCAAGGCTGCACCGGGGACACGCAGGCAAGGCTGCACCGGGGACACGCAGGCAAGGCTGCACCGGGGACACGCAGGCAAGGCTGCACCGGGGACACGCAGGCAAGGCTGCACCGGGGACACGCAGGCAAGGCTGCACCGGGGACACGCAGGCAAGGCTGCACCGGGGACACGCAGGCAAGGCTGCACCGGGGATACGCAGGCAAGGCTGCACCGGGGACACGCAGGCAAGGCTGCACCGGGGACACACACAGGCAGGGCTGCACCGGGGACACACACACAGGCAGGGCTGCACCGGGGACACACACACAGGCAGGGCTGCACCGGGGACACACACACAGGCAGGGCTGCACCGGGGACACACACACAGGCAGGGCTGCACCGGGGACACACACACACAGGCAGGGCTGCACCGGGGACACACACACACAGGCAGGGCTGCACCGGGGACACACACACAGGCAGGGCTGCACTGGGGACACACAGGAATTGACAGGAATTAAGATGAAGTCTATCCAACCGGGTCCTAAATGGGGGGGACAGGCTGGGATGGGGGATTCGTTGCGAGATCAATGTTATCGGCGGCGGGAGAGGGCCCCCCGGTGCCCTCCGCCGCTTACCGGAGCCGTCGGCAGCGGCGGAGGCGATCGGGACCTGCCTGTGGCTGTGTATGGAGACGAGTGAGGGGAAGATGGCCCCTACCCGTCTCCATACTATAGCAGAACGGAAGCAACGTCAAAACGTCAGCTCTGCCCATACGTCTTAAAGGGCCTTTTTTTTTGTTGTCGTTTTTTTCAAATGACGAAATTTTTTATTTATTTTTTATATTGTATTTATGTCCAAATATGATATCTGAGGGACTTTTTGACCCCAGATCTCATATTTAAGAGGACCTGTCATGCTTTTTTCTATTACAAGGGATGTTTAAATTCCTTGTAATAGGAATAAAAGTGACCCATTTTTTTTTTTAAACCGTGTAAAAATTAATAAAATCAAGTAAAATAATTTTTTTTTTTTTTAAAAGTGCCCCATCTTGACGAGCTCGCGCGCAGAAGCGAACGCATATGTGAGTAGCGCCCGCATATGAAAACGGTGGTCAAATCACACATGTGAGGTATCGCCGCAATCGTTAGAGTAAAAGCAATAATTCTAGCCCTGGACTTCCTTTGTAACTCAAAACATGCAATCTGTAGAATTTTTTAAACGTCGCCTATGGAGATTTTTAAGGGTAAAAGTTTGACGCCATTCCACGAGCAGGCGCAGTTTTGAAGCATGACATATGTTGGGTATCAATTTACTCGGTGTAACGTTATCTTTCACAATATAAAAAAAAATTGGGCTAACTTTACTGTTGTCTTATTTTTTAATACAAAAAAGTGATTTTTTTCCAAAAATAGTGCGCTTGTAAGACCGCTGCAAAAATACAGTGTGACAAAAAGTATTGCAATGACCGCCATTTTATTCTCTAGGGTGTTAGAAAAAAAAATGTATATGGGGGGTAATGGGGGTTCTAAGTAATTTTCTAGCAAAAAAAATTGTTTTTAACTTGTAAACACAGAGTCTGAAAAAGAGGCCTGGTCTTTAAGTGGTTAACCATAAACCTTTAACTATTAACCCAAACACTGACCTTAACTTAATTCCTATGTAATGTATTTACCTTATCAGGTGCTGGAGCTGTCCAGGCTAAAGGCACCTCATCCTTTACCAAGATATTACTACAATGCGTAGATCTCCGCACTGAAAGCTGGCGATTTACAGTGTGAGAATGTGTTTGCTTTTAGCATTTCTCAGATCTCATATAACATATCATTTTTGGAATAGAGGTTGGTGTCTTTGTGAAATTTCTCCTTTATTGCTCTGCAGGGACTGGTACCAATGCTTGCTACATGGAAAACCTGAGTAGCATTGACCTTGTTGAAGGTGATGAAGGGAGGATGTGCATTAACACGGAATGGGGAGCATTTGGAGACGATGGATCACTGGAAGATATTAGAACCGAGTTTGATAAAGAAATAGATTTAGGATCTGTTGACCCTGGAAAACAGCTGTAAGTAGGTCATATTTATTTCCATTCAACACAGTTACATCAGAATTCGTATACTGCACTAGACCAACCAGTTTTCTGTTAATCCTGCTTTCCCTTTTCTGGTTTTGCAGTATTCAAAAGACATATATACTCCATTTTTGTAACATTTAAATGCACACATAGCCACATATAGTAGGTTTTCAAAATTCATAGCACCTGAATAGAGCTTAAAGTGAACCTGTCACAGATCTGGACAATTCAATCATAGAAAAAATGGACTGATTGATCTTACGTGCCATTTTCTTATGCTGTGAAAAGGTGTTCTTTATATATGTAGCTTTACCCCCTAAAGAGTGGCTGGAAAAAATGTTTCTTTTACCTTCTTTCAGCGTTGACCTATCCTAAATTAAACCCAAAACTCACTAACACACCAGCAGTGTAAAGTGGACTTTATTGAAGCCAGAATAAAGCCTTGCAGAAAAGGATAGGCCAAAACAATTTTATTACAATACCAGAATAGCTTTTTAATAATCTAAAGGAAAAAGGCAATGCGATAACCAGATATCAACAACTATGTGGCTTATCTGAGATCCCATGTTGGCGTCTGTGAACTCCCATTGGAAGGCTCTTTCTGAGTGGTGGCAAAGAATAGACAAAGGCAACTAAATCTCTCAGCAATCGGCATCGAAACACTGTCAATTCTGGAGGCTAAGAAGACTCTTGCCACAAGTGCATGTACAAGTCCGTGCTCTGAGGGCCAGACGAGGGGTTATGCCACATACAAAAGGGATCCCTTCACAAGCAGGTTTTTTTCAATCCTCTCGACAGCATAGTAAATTGAAGCTCTGTCTATGGTCTTTGTCCCTCAGGGGCAAGTGATTGAAATGCAGATCAGTCCTTCTTTCACAGGGGTCAGCAGCGCATCTCTCAGCACAGGAGTACAGCAGCTCTCATTCTGCAGCTCAGTCCACCACTCTGCAGCTCTGTGCACACAACACTCCACTCCACTGAGCATGCCATAGTATAATCCTCTGTACAGCACAGCTAACAACAAAGTTTCTTCTCCCAGCACCCACCACCACTTCATGCCCTCCTCTCTCATCTCAGCACAGACTTTGTTAGCCCATGAGTGGGGTTAAAAAGACTAAAGTCTAGAGTCAGGCTCCCAAAAAAGATGTCTGTCATATCTTCTGTACTGGGGATATTTTTCTCTGTCCTTTAGCACCCATGGGTGGAGCCAAAGTCCAGTCAGCAAGATCCTGACAACCCAATTCCTCTCCACCCCTCTCCTGGCACCTGTCCTTCAAGACAAGGCAGGGCAGGAGATTCACCATGCAACTTGTAATAATACCGAGGGTGAATAAAAGGTGCAACCAGTCGGGCTATACATGCTTAGTCCTCATTGCCCAGATTTGTGACAGATCTACCTTATTTTGTTTTTTTCTTGACGCTTATTTATTTAAGTGGCAGTAGGAACAAAATGTTGAAAAATTGATCTCCTAGGTAGCTGGTAGATGTTACTGTTCATTGTCCAATGACTCTGAATCAGACAAGTTTAGATATATGGAATGTTTATGGGATACAGGCACCCATTCCAGATTTTTCAGTCCACATGCGAAAAAACTCTAGCAACAGCATTAAAAACATACAGCCAAAAACATTGCTCTGTCTTATGCCCCATACACACGATCGGATTTTCCGATGAGAAATGTTCGATGGGAGCTTGTTGACGGAAATTCCGACCATGTGTAGGCTCCATCGGACATTTTTCGTCAGAATTTCCAACAAACAAAATTTGAGATCTGGATCTCAAATTTTCCGACAACAAAATCCGTTGAACTTCATTTTTCTCGGCTCGTCTTATGTGTTGTACGGCACCGCGTTCCTAACGTTCAGAATTTCCAACAAGTTTTGTGTGACCGTGTGTATGCAAGGCAAGTTTGAGCCAACATCCATCGGAAAAAATCCATGGATTTTGTTGTCGGAATGTCCGATCGTGTGTACGGGGCATTACAGATACAAATATAATACGGTAGACATAGATCACCATATGAACACCTTTGTACATATGACCTTGTATGTGTATCTGAGAATAGATGTATTTCTCATACTAATGAAACCACAAAACAAAACAGAGGGCGCACCAACCTAGTGCATTATTCTAAAACCATAACTTAATATAAAAGTAGATATATATATGCAAAATGACAATTGTCATTTTGCGAGTATAAAAGCTTATCACAAAGAACAGCGCCATCCAGTCCATAGTACATCATGCCACACGTTATGATGTACTGTCGCCTGGATGGTGCTGTTCTTAGTAATGAGCTTTAATATAACTGTCATTTTGTGAGTATAATACTTACCACCTTTTATATTAATAAAGTTACGTCTTTAGGATAATGCACTAGGTTGGTGCGCCCTCGGTTTTGTTTTGTGGTTTCAGTGGTTCCAGACTCCCCAGTCTTATGAGGGCAGCAAGGCGAGACTTATCCATGAAAGCCAGGATGGAATTATAGTGTTTTGATATCTCTGGGCCCACTCCCAAGCACAGGCGATTTTGTGTTTGTAACATTTCTCATACTAATGCTTACTTGGTAATTACATAGTTTTATGAATAATATACTGCACTTGCTTATGAGTAAAAAAGTCAAATTTTTAGTAAATTACCTTATGCTGATGTAAGGGTTTTGTACATCCATGTGCCATACAGATCTAGCTCCCTGCCAGATCACTGTCTGTCTTTATTATGTTTTGAGGGATGTATTCTATTGTCTGTTGAATGGCAGATTTGAGAAGATGATCAGTGGTCTGTACATGGGAGAACTTGTCCGACTTATTCTGCTGGAGATGGCAAAGAAAGGTCTTCTATTTGGTGGAAAGATCTCAACGGCTCTCCGTACCAAGGGCGCGATAGAAACTAGCCATGTGGCATCCATGGAGACGTAAGCACGTTTATTAACAACTGCTGTTTGCAGTGGTAATGTTAAGCAGTGTCTAAGGAGATTACCAATAGTTTACATTAAAAAACGTTATTAAAATTGATTAAATAAGCTCTACTTTTTACAGTCTCAAGTGCACATAGACATAAGACAGTCTGGTGAAGTGATTATGACACTTTGCACTCACTATGTAATCTGTACTTACTTGGCCAACCAATCGGGTAAAAGGGAAACACACAAGTTTTTCAGGTATTTGCATTTATCAGTGGTTGGGTTTTCTGAAGATCAACCTACACCTATGGACCCCTAATGGGAAATATATGCCTTTATTGTGTGTTTAGCAAGTACTGTACATTTATAATGAAAATTAATGTAAGTCTTATAGTTTCTTTTATCAGGAATAAATAGGAAAGGCCATAGTGTTCTAAGATTATTAAGAAAAAACACACTCCTCTTTGTGATGCTTCATTGTTGTTCCTCCAAATATGGTATATGAATAACTTTTGCTTCACTATTACAGATACAACGAGGGGCTGTATAACACCAAGCAAGTATTGCTTGACCTCGGACTGGAGCCATCAGAAGATGATTGCATTGCTGTGCAGCATGTTGCCACCATTGTGTCATTTAGATCAGCCAACCTGTGTGCAGCTGCTCTGGCTGCAATACTTACCCGGCTTCGGCAAAACAAGAAGTTAGACCGGATGAGGACCACTGTTGGAATGGATGGTACAGTCTATAAAACTCACCCTCAGTGAGTAATACATTGTATATTCAATATTAAATGATACATATGTTTTCCTTCCTACTGAGGTTGTTCTAAAACCTTAATTTTGTTGTGACTAAGGCTCGGTTCACACAGGTGGCCAGGAGGGGGGAAAGGGGGGTGGTAAAAACAGGTGGTTGATCCGTTTTTACTGACCGCAGCATGGTGCTGCTCTGGTACATACACATTGGCAATTTTAACGCTTCATGAGTTTGACAGGCAGCACTGCCAGTGTATCTCTAACATGTAAGTGAACAGTGGCCATGCCGCAGCCACAAGCTTAATGCTTTGTTCGCAGTTGTGGTGCTTTCCCACAATGCAAAATTGCTTTTCAGCAATAATAAAAAAATGTAAAAAAATAAAGGCATCATGAGGCGACAATATTGGGTGATAAACACTACTGGTAATGTGAAAGGAGAATAAACGTGATTACTGTAATTTAAATGAGAGAATGTTCTAAACATCCTCCTACTCATGCTTTCTCCGGAGGTAGGATCCGTTTGCCATGTAGCACCTTTCAGTCAATCACATCTTTCCACCCAGAGAGGCTAGCATTGGAGATATCAACTATTCTCCTTCACTATTCCTTGTCTATTCTTCACTATTCTTCCTGCGCAAAAGCTTTTATATTGGCCAAAGCATGATTAAGCAGCTGAATAGTTATATGTGTGTAGCTTTAGGTTTACCATATACACTATGTGCAGTCATCTCAACAAGAGCAAAATGTTATAAGACATCAAGTTATCTCCTCTTATATTTCCAGAGTGCTGGGATCAGCTGCCACTTTCTTCTCCCTGACATAGACAATGACAGGAATCATGCCTGGTGACAATCCTGATATATATTTTTTTTTCTTAATGTAAAAAAAGAACCATTACCACCTGGGCTCTTTTAGATCACATTATCAAACATTAAAGTCTGTCTTTTTCACAGCATTGCTCATCAACCTTACACATCTTGATAATCACTTGAACTTCACAAGACATATTTAAATGAGATGCATTTTTTTTACTACAGACTGCATATTTACTACAAATGTTTAGTGACAAAACCAACAATGCAGGAGAAAAAAAAATGTGTAAAAGGAGTATACCAATAGAATGGGATATAATCCCTGCTATCAAGAGATTTGTGCCTGTCATGTCGTGCACATCCCATTCTGCCTGCTTTAAATCTTAGGAGGCTTACTTAAAGGAAATTTTTTACTGAAATGTTGTGAAAAGGGCTTTGAACCGATGAATAGACTGTTGTGGTACATTTATATGAGCAATGACAACCAACTCCTTGTAGGTTGCTGGAGCTAAATTAGGGTTCCCCAATTAGAGGTTACTCTGTTGCTCACACTCCTTGTATAAGTTGTATTTAATAACTGCATTGATTATTATGTACCCGCTCCCTAGTTGTCAAGGTCTAAGTAATGTACCAAGGTGCTTAACTGGTGTATGTCCAGTCACATGCTACCAGATAATCCTAGGTGATTACTTTCAAAATGTAGCATTTGGGTTATACAAAAAAATTATGCTACCCATGTAACCTACTCGGTGATTTGGTTTTTCAGATATGCTAAACGGCTCCACAGGGTGGTCAGGAGACTGGTCCCCAATTGTGATGTACGCTTCCTGCTTTCAGAATTAGGCAGCGGGAGAGGGGCAGCTATGGTTACAGCAGTGGCTTGTAGACTTATGACCCAACGCAAGGAGATTGATGAAGTACTAGACATGTTCCATGTCAGTGATGAGAAACTTGCAGATATTAAGCAGAGAATGTTGACTGAACTAAAATGTGGACTTCAGAAAGAAACTCATGACAAAGCCACAGTGAAAATGTTACCAACATATGTTTATGGAACACCTGATGGGACAGGTACGTATTCTACTACTGTCCATGATGTATGAAATTCCACATGGGTGTATTTCTCTGGGTTTTTCTTTTTCTAATTTCCAGTCCCCCAGAATTCCCAAAAGATCAGCATTTCCCTCTGCTGTTTCAAGGACAAAAAAAAAAAAAAGCTAACCCTCAGGCAAACAGCTAAATATACAGTCGAAAAAAAAAACAACAACCCTTATATCCCTTTTAGACAGCAGGTATGGGTTGGTGACCTGATTTATCTTTACTGCAGTTATGCAATACAGCTATGTCACCACCCCACTCACCCTCCACAGCTTGTGATTGGGCAGAAAATGTCTCTCTTGCTCATTCTGTTGCTCTCCTTATGTTAACATGTTCCTTGTCAGCCGATGCACATGTAGCATACCTGATTGACTCTTAGTACTGTCCTCTATTGGTTCTAATGCGTAGGGCAGCCTTTATCAACCTTTTTTTTTTTTTTTTTTTTTAAAGTATTCTTTATTCATTTCTCAAATACAAAACATACAGTTAAACCTTACAGCTTTCATAGTTTCCCACAGTTATTACATTCAACTTTTCCTGTATGTCCCCTGTGGGGCTCTGCCCACACAGCCATGTCATTGATTCACAGATCCCTGTGAAACTGAACTACAAGTACTACAGCCTTTGCGACTACTCTAGGTAGTTCATCTAGCTTCCTGTCATTGATTAACTGCCTGCCCGTATTGGAGGTATGGGCAGACAGCTATACAGACAGTCTGCAGGACCATGGCATTAAGCCCACAATATGCTTTACAGGCCCCTAAAAAAAATAATAAATGCATACATTTTTAACGGTAAAAAGATGTATTTATTATTATTTATTTATTTTTGTAAACGTGAACTTACCCTTTAAGCCACCAAAGTTAGAGAGATCCTGAAAACATTTACTGTTGTGGGTATGATTAAATATTCGAGTTGAGAAACCTTGCTATAAGGTAAAGTATTTAGCATGTATAAGTTTATTCATGATGTTCTGAATATCTTGTACTCTGAATGATCAATCCACGTTTAAAACTACTGTGTAATTAAAAACTCCATTGAGGGAGCTTGTTGAGGTGACATCACTTCTTATAAGTTTAATATTACAATTCTGTTCAAATTCCCATTTTTTGTTCTCAATATTTTAGGGTAGCATCCAAAATATTGGTGTTCCATTTTTCTGGGACCTAAAGATTCAATTTTGCACAATTTTGGGAGTCCAAAATGTAAGAAATGCTCAAACCAGCCTGCAGACCATCAATATAATAAACAGATTTAATTAATTTAGCACTGCTGAATCTGATTACAATAACATTATTGTACAAGTCAGTAATGGGTACAAAATATATTACAGAGAAAGGAAATTTTCTGGCTTTGGATCTTGGAGGAACAAACTTCCGAGTATTGCTAGTGAAGATCCGCAGTGGAAGAAGGCGCTATGTGAAAATGTATAATAAGATCTTTGCCATTCCTCTAGAGATAATGCAAGGAACTGGAGAAGAGGTAATTGTACAAACTGCCTGCATGTTACAACCAGTCTTATTGTGAAGCTACAAGATAAGTGACACATCGAGGTTGATTTACTAAAGGCAAATAGGCTGTTCACTTTGCAATAGAATTTGCACTTTGCATGGTATTTTTCCCTTAGCATAGTTTGAGGTGAGGCTCTGCTGACTTTCATCATCCAGTCATGTGGTTGGGCATTCTTTGCAAATTAAATTTTTACCACATTCACTGATGTAGCTGACAGCGGACTACAGTTATCTGACACTGCAGACTTACCTTCTCCTTTCTTGTACTGTCTCTGTGTTCCTCTAGTGCTGGGCTTGGATTACATGCATCATCTTCCTTAACCAAGCAGAGGGCATTGTGAGAACTTGTTGTGAGTGTGGTATGAAATCTTAATAATAAATATGGGGAATTTAAATTAAGATCTTAGTGTTGTTTTTTTTCAGTGCCTCTAACCTCATGGTAAAATTGTGAACTTTGTTCAGATAATCAGTAACATACCACAATAATTTCCTGAGTTCGTTAATCTATGGAGAATTCTTACCAATGTATAAATATCCCCAAATGAAATTAATAAGTAAATAATTTGCTTTTATTAATTTACAATTATAATTACTCAATTTCATACTGAACTGGGATTTCTGGTGATTAATATTTCATACACCCTATCAAAAACATCAACACGGCAATAAAACAATTTTCCTAATATTTTACAAAAAAAACTCAGGGGGAGCCCAAATGGCTATGACACAACATGTCTAAGTTTTGGGTCATATACATGTTTTGGCTGTTTTTAGCCACCTGTCCCAAATCTTATCATAATTAGATGGTCACCCTCTATGAGAATACATTAGTTTCTTGTATGGCAGAGTATGATTGATTTCTATCAGCCATTGTAAGAATTCCGGTGGAGTAGGTCTCATCCAATTCCTGGCTATGACTATGACAGAGAAAAGTGCTTTGTGCACAAATATTTTAGTGAATTTATCAAGGTCTGGATCCGGAAAAATTCCAAGGAGACAAAGCTGTGGCTGGAGTGTAATGGGGGAACCCATTTTATCGTGTAGAAACTGTACCACCTGTGCCCAGTAGGCTTGAATTTTAGGGCAGTACCACATTAGATGAAAATAAGTACCAGTTGCTTGATCACACATTTGGCAGGTAGTAGATTGATTGCTCTTATATTTGGAGACTCTAAGGGGGTGTGAGATATGCTCTGTGTATTATAAAAATTTGTGTTAAACAATCCGATAGTTTAGGAGACACTAATTTAGACATGTCTAGAGCGTCGCTCCATTCAGCACCCACCTCTCCCTCCCATCTGGACTTCAACGCATAAGCTGATGTAGTTGCCTGTGGGAGTGTTAGCATGGTGTAAAATTGGGAGATTTCTTAGGGTCAGGGCATTTTACGGCCGCCAGTAGAGGATTATCGTTCAAGACTATGTCATCCAAGGGGAACTGTGTATAAAAGGCGTGACGTAATTGTATATATCTATAAAACATTTGATTTGGCAGTACAAATTCAGTTTTTAAACTATCAAAAGACTTCAATTTTCCTTTATAAGTGATTTGAGACAAACTATTCCCCTTGAACTCCACACTCTATTGTCCTGAATAAGATTAAATTCTGGTAAGGACGGATTATGCCAAAGGTGGGTGCAGCTATGAGGTGACATAATATGTAGTCTGACCGAGGCCATCCCCCACACCTTTCTATACTGGTATAAGAGAGATCTGCGATCATTCTTTTGGCTCTCATCCCCTCCCCCACCCGTTATCGATACCAAGGGGTCTAGGGTCGGCCGAGTCCACTTTGGACAAAGGGAGTGAAGAAATCTATCCCTATCTACTTTATCAATATGAAAAATTTGTGAAAGTTGGACTGCAAGGTAATAAGCATTAAAGTCAGGTAGTGCCATTCCAGCAAGATCCGTTGGGTGTTTTAATTTATGCCAAGGGAGCTTGTGCCTGTTATTGCCCCATACCAACGGTTTAAGGTGAGCCTCAAGTATTTTGAAATGCTTAAGCACCAAGTACACTGGTGAATGCCAGAGCATGTAAAGAATTTTGGGTAACAAGACCATTTTTATAAGATTTATACGGCCCATCACTCCCAGTGGGAGACGGGCCCATGCCTGTGTCTTCTGTCTAAGCATTTCCTGCAATGGTGTAATATTAAGTAAGGTGTAGTCTGATGGGTTTCGGGTGGCTCATATTCCTAAATATTTAATGGTGTCGTCTCTCTGTAAGGGAAGCAATGCCCTATCTCTGGGTTGTGGAAAGCTATCTAAAGGGAGTATCTGGGATTTGTCCCAATTGATCCGGGGCCCGGAGAATGCGCCAAAGCGCTCTATAAGGGCCAAAGCTAGGGGTAGGGAATTACCTGAGTCGTCCAAATACAGTAGGGTATCTTCGGCATATGTACTTATTTTTTCCATAATCTCCCCCCTCTGTAGGCCTACTATTCCCGGATGCTCCCGAATGGCTATTGCAAGTGGCTCTGCCGCCAATGCGTACAGCAACGGAGGAAATATTAATTTATTTAACAGAACTGCTAGATTGAATGGGGCGATAAATACTTTCCCTGGGACCACAGTAGCCAAGTTTGTTGTAATACAAGTCTATACCTAAATTCACCCAGGCACAGCTTCAACACACACAGCCTATACAATTAATGTGGGAAAATGATTAGTTATAAAACTACCCTGCACACTGTACATGATAAGGTTAAAACATAAACTGTAAAATACAATCCCTACAATTTTGAGAGGAAAAGGTTAATTAATATCAGTATGGTCTGTATCTTACCACAGTTTAAAAGGGGAAGATATCTGACAAATTACAAGTATTTCGATTAGTTCCAGTAGCAGAGTCCAGCGAGATGGGGAGTGGTCATCTGTCAGCAGGCTCCTTGTTCGTCTAGGTAGTGTATCCGGCTTGTGGGTCATATGTGTTCTCTTTTTATTGGGTGCAGTCCAATTGTTGAATTGGTGCCTTCCCACCTAATGTTTACCATCTCACGATTGGGCTGTCCTCATTCTCACCCGCCCACCTGTGATCATAGTAAAGGTGTAATCAGAATATGATGTCTAGTGTTATTATGAAATTTGTTTTAATCATGTTTCATGTTAATGTAATATGGCAATTGCCAGCTTTTTCTGTCCCCATATTGTGTACCTTGCTGGCTATAAGAAGTCTCTACCTATCCAAATATATGGAGATTGACAGATTTATGGAATTAAACATCACCTTTAAACCATAATAGACTGGTGCCAAATCCTTGTCGAATACACGGATGACTACAATACACATTGATTCATACAAAATGTGTTGCAACATTGTAATTTAACATATTATATATATATATATATAGATATAGATATAGATATAGATATATAGATATATATATAGATATAGATATAGATATAGATATAGATATAGATATAGATATATATATATATATATATAGATATAGATATATAGATATATATATAGATATCTCTATCTATCTATATATAGAGATAGAGATCTATATATATATATATATATATAGATAGATATATACACATATGATATATTATTATTATAGTGGCTACTTAAGCTGTTTTAAAACATCATTTGTTATTTCATGAGCGCTGGGGGGAGGTATCAATCGTTTGTTTATTTCTCATTGATTAGATCTATATATATACATATATTCTTAGTTCTGTTTCAACTTGTGGCTGGAGCCCTTCTGGTGTGTAATTAACGGGTGTCTCTGGCATTGTCTGGGGCCAGGTAAAAGTTCTTGAGATAGACTTCAAACTAGACATGTGCACTGCCAAAAAATGTGTTCGTTTTTTTCGGGTCATTCGTTATGATCGCAATTCGTACATTTGTACATTCGTACATTTGTACATTCGTATATTCGTACATTCGTACATTCGTACATTCGTACATTCGTAAATTCATACATTCTTAAATTCGTAAATTAGAAAATTCGTATATTCATAAATTCGTACATTTGTAAATTAAAAAATTCGGAAATTTGTAAATTCGAAATTTGAAAATCCAAAAACCCCAAAATTCGAAAATCTGAAATAGTAACTATTAAGTTATAGGTATTGTAATTTCCTTTCAAATTTGGCTGTTAGTGAACGTAACAAATACGAATTTATCCGAACGTATGAATTATCCGAAATAACGAATGCTGCATCTGAACAAATGGAACGGAACAAATTAATAATAAATAATAATAATAAAGTTTTCATTATTATTATTCATTACATTCCATTCGATTGGATACGGCATTCGTTATTTCGGATAATTCGTAACTTCGGATAAATTTGTATGCGTTACGTTCACTAACAGCCAAATTTGAAAGGAAATTACAATACCTATAACTTAATAGTTAGTAATAGTTAAGTTATTATTAGTTAATTATTATTTCAGATTTCCAAATTTCTGAATTTACAAATTTACGAATTCACTAATTTACGAATGTACGAATGCACGAATTTACGAATTTACAAATGTACGAACGTACGAATTTACAAATTTTCGAATATTCAAGTTTACGAATATTCGGAAAAATTCATTAGACGGGTTTTCGTTAATTCGGATATTTCCGAATTAACAAATTTGTTGAAATTCGTTAAACTAATTCGGAATGAAACGAATTGCACTTGTCTACTTCAAACCATCAATTCACCATTATCGGCTGCGTTTGAGTTAAGCAGACACCATTGTCCAGGTTCCTGCTTGGTATATGAGTTTGCGTACGAATCCCCCACCTCTCACCTGTGAGCCTAATTCAATCAACAGTTCCTCTGGGGGGGGGGGGGGGGGGCGTAACGCTCCTCTGGTCTGGAATCTCCTTGACTGAGTATTTTATGAATTATAAAAATGTTTATGTATCCCGGACATGACAAACTGTAGTCTCCTGAACAGACATCATTGTTCAGCAGAACTATCCCTGGACTACATCTCCTAGCAGGCCATCTGCTCCAGGCAAAGAACTCTGGGGGAGGCTATAAAAAGGTCAGCAGATCAGGCCCAAAGGCTCTTGCTTCCCGGTTCTCAAGTAGACACCCATCCACTGCTGTGCGAGAGGACAACGGCCTACCATGTGGCAACACTGCTATCCCAGCTCCGACCCAGGCGGGTCCAATGCCGCTTGCTACGTGAGGGGCACCACCGCAGCGTCACTGTAAATAGCAGGATCAGAGGACTCGCGGTCCAAGTAGCCAGACTGTCATCTCCACACGTTTTGCAGAAAGCAGAATCGACTTGGATCACTCTTCAGGAGGTTCCTACACTGTTCTCCAGTTTGGTGAGAGGGCATCTGCCCACTAATTCAATCCTTGCCACCATCATATTTCACAGGACACTGTATATTGACACCTTACATCTGGAATTTCCTTATAATATTTCACAGGACACTATACAGACACCTTACACCTGGAATTGCTTTAAGGATTACTGCTGGCCAGGCTCAGCTGCTTTGCCTTGACTACATATTACTGTGCCACACTCGGAATCCTTGTTCTTTGAGCTCCAGCTTGCCGGTGAAGATCATTGCAAGGCCTTGCATCCTGGATACTGCTATTCTATTGCTATTTAAAGGGACGCACTACTAATACCTATATTACCACATCTCTCATTAGGATTAAAGGTATAATTGGCCGGCCTGGGGTTCCCCTTTGGCAGTGATATTATAGACAGCAACCAGTAGCCTTTCTTAGAGATCCCTTCATTTATTGTCTGTTCTGTATACATAGGTGAATGGACACTGGTAAACAAAGTCTTAGACAGGAGGTGATCCCCTATATAACCCCTCCCATACAGAAAGTACATCAGTTTTTTACCAGTGTCTGCAAGGTGGATGTCCAGGTCTCTAGTCCCACAAACAGTTCTTAAATGAATCAAAGGATTGACCCATCGGATCCATTTGACACAGGCTCTATATGCTTAGATAAATGGTACCCGAGCCTCGCAAAGAAGACTCGGGATCCTGCGAGGTTTTGCCTGTAATGCAACCTCCGGGCGCTGGACCCTAAGGCATTTTTGCAGGGTGCTGTACAGGTCCAAGGGAGTGGACCCTAAACATGAAAAGGGTACCCAGTCCTTGAAGGTCCTCAAGTGACAGGAACCCGCCTTGATGGGTGAAGATTGAGCTCTTAGTTTCTGCCCTGCGCCTGGACGGGTAAGTGAAACCCCCTTATTTACTTATTGTGGTGTGTCCCAGTGATTGTAACAATCAGTCAAGCTAGCTAAAGGCTGGACACCTGTGTGCGGTGACCATATGGGACGTTTTGGGTTAGCTGTGGGTGTTTGCAAAGTGTACTTGCTTGTGTCTGGCTGTTTTTTTACCTGTATGATGGCACACGACGGTGCGCCATTTCGCCTTGGTTCGCCATGGCACATGTGCATTCGCAAGAGCGCTGCTGTGCTCACTAGATTGGCGGCCATGGTGCATGCGGCTTTGTCATAGGCGTTGTACGCACTTGGAGCCGCGCATGCGCTGTAGCCTGAATCTGGGCGCAGGGAGATTCACGTCATATGCGAATACAGCTGCGCCTGTTTGCCAGGACCACACACGTGCGCACACGCAGAACATCCCGGCGCACAGCCAGCTTATTTAAGCTGTATATGCCAAGCATGCGATGCTATCAGAAGGCAGCTGTGGGACACAGAGCGGGCTCTGAACCAGGCGTTTTCAGCGGTTTATTTCTCCTTAACCAGGTCATGTGAGTCACCAGTTGTTGCTTGGCAGGCTAAGGTGCTTGGTGAGCCCTATTAAATGGTCTCCCTTCTGAGGTGTGTTAATACTACACCCAGGGTACTCCCTTTTTGTGGCTTGTAAATGTCTTCAAAAAAGAGGAGTGGGACTAAAACTACAGAGAAGGGCACACCTGTGTCATCAGTAGCTCCTGATGAACCTGGTCGTATCCCTAGTGCTGTATCCTGTGAAAGACCAGAGGCTTCCGGGCAGTCTAAGCCGCTGCGCCTATCTGGTATTGTGCCTACAGTCAACGCTGCTGCTTCACCCTTTATCACCAGGGATGAACTGTCCTCGGCCCTAGCCGGGTTAGAGCACAGGATTGCTGGCACGATTGCCTCCATCCCGCAGGGTGGCAAGAATCCCCCTCCCCTGAGCCTCCTAGTTTGTAGCAGGAATGGGTTGAGGATGGGCAAGAGCTAAAAGCTCAGTATTCTGTGGAGGGCCTGGCGGATGAGTCTACTTCTGAGCAATCTGGACAAGAAGATATCCAGTTGGTGCCTGCCTCTGTCACAGAGGCTTTTGATTCAGACTCTTACTGAGATGGTTCGTTCTGCCTTTAAGTTGCCTCTTGCAGAGGTGACTGAGCCCCCCTGGTCCTCTTTGGGGTCCCTGAGGCCTCTTCAGGCTGCGCAGGCTTTCCCCTTACACTCATTGTTGGAACAGGCAGTGTATGCTGATTGGGAACATCCTGACAGAATTTTTGTTCCTCCTAAGAGGTTTTTCCCTTTTTATATCCCATGAATGAAAAGTTCATTAAGAAGTGGAGCATGCAAGCTGTAGATTCAGCAGTCTCTTCCTTAAAAAAGAACTTAACTTGTCCAGTGGATAATGCACAGGGCTTGTTGACAAGAAACTGGAGTCATTATTAAAGGCTTCCTTTTCTTTGGCCAGTTCAGCTATTCACCCAACTGTTGCAGCAATTGGTATCTGCTAGTCCGTAAAGGATCAGGTCAGATGGCCTGACAGGAGAATGATCTTGCTGAAAATAAGACGGATATTCCTCGAGCACTGTGTTTTGCTGTTGATGCCTTAAAGGATTCAATACAGTAGGTTTCTCGTTTGTCTCTCTTGTCTGTACATATGCGCAGACTTTTGTGGCTTAAGAACTGGTCAGCCGAGCTTCCTTGTAAGAAGTTATTGGCAAGTTTCCGCTTTAATGGGGAACGTTTGTTTGGTGATGATTTGGACAAATATATCCAAATGATTTCCGGAGGGAACAGCTCTCTACTTCCTGAAAAGAGAAGCACCAGGCGTCCCCCATTTAAAACCTCGGGGACTACTTCCTCAGGTGCCTCAGCATCAGGCAGTTCCGCCACCACCAAGGCGCTAGAGCCAGGGGCAAGCTGCAAGGCCAGGGCCAGAAAAACCCGTGGATTCAAAGCTATTCTAAACCTGGCACCAAGCCCTCCTTTTGAGGGGACGCCCCCACTCTATCGGGTGGGGGGAAGGCTGCTGCACTTTGCGGACATTTGGACAACAGTGGTTCAGGACAAGTGGGTCACCTCGACTATATCCTGCGGTTACAAGCTGGAGTTAAGGGGGGTTCCCCCCCCCCTGAGATTTCTAAGATCCAGCGTTCCCTCGGGTCCTCCAAAAAGAAACCTACTGTTTCAGGCACTACATCATTTAGTGCATCAAGGAGTGATTGTACAGGTTCCTGTATCCGAAAGGGACGCAGGGTTTTATTCGAACCTGTTTACGGTTCAAAAACCAAATGGGGACACAAGGCCCATTTTGGATCTAAGATCCCTGAACCAGTATCTATTAATCCAGTCCTTTCGGATGGAGTCTGTCCGCTTAGTTGTAGCCTCGCTCCAGATGGGAGACTTTCTAGCCTCTATCGATATAAAGGATGCATATTTACACGTACCTATCTTTTAGCCTCATCAGAGGTTCCTGCGATTTGCAGTAGAGGAACGTCATTTTCAGTTTGTGGCTCTACCCTTTGGGCTTGCCACAGCTCCCCAGGTGTTCACAAAGGTCCTAGCTCCAGTTCTGGGTCTTTTAATGTCCCAAGGGATCTTGGTGCTCGGGTATCTGGACGACCTCCTGCTCAGAGATCACTCACTACAGGCTATAGAACAGGGCATAACCTGCACAGTGCGGTATTTGGAAAGCATAGGTTGGGTCATAAATACCGAAAAGTCAGCCTTGAGACCAGCTAAAAGTCTGAAGTATTTAGGTCTGGTCCTAGATGCGGTCCAAGCAAGGGTATTTTTGCCACCTGTAAGGATCTGTGCCCTGAAGGATCAGGTGCGTCAGATAAGGGGCACCAGACAACCCTCCAATTGGCTCTGTATGAGTCTTCTAGGAAGGATGGTGTCCTCCTTTGAGGCAGTGCCCTATGCCCAGTTCCATTCCAGGCCTATACAACAAGACATCTTGTTGGCTTGGAACAAGAGAAGACAAGCCCTGGATTATCCAATGTTCTTATCTCCTCAGGCGCGCTTAAGCCTAAGTTGGTGGTTACAGGATCAGAACCTGCGAAAGGGAAGATCCTTCCTCCCAGTAACATGGAGAATACTGACCACAGATGCCATTCTCTCAGGCTGGGGAGCGACCCCAGAGGGGCTCACAGCTCAGGGGAGATGGTCGGGGACAGAACAGAACCTGCCCATCAACATCCTGGAGTTACTGGCAGTACATCTGGCCCTACGGTCCTGGACAGTGGAGTGTCAGGACTGCCCTATCAGGGTTCAGTCCGACGATGCCACTGCAGTGGCCTATATAAACCACCAAGGCGGTACCAGGAGTCGTTCAGCTCTGAAGGAGGTGAATCACATACTAGCCTGGGCAGAGGGACATGTACCGATTCTATAGGCAGTCCATTTCCTAGGAGTAGAGAACTGGAAGGCAGATTATCTCAGCCGCCAGCAGATCTGCCCGGGGAATGGTCCCTACACCCAGGGGTGTTCCAGGAAATTTGCCAGCGTTGGGGATGGCCAGAGATCGACCAATTGGCATCCAGGTTCAACAACAAGATACAGCAGTTTGTGTCCCGAACAACGGATCCTCTGGCAATCGGAGCAAATGCTTTGGTAGTTCCATGGAGCCCAGTACTCCCTGGTTTATGCTTTCCCCCGGTCCCTCTCTATCCACATTTGTTGCGCAGGAGAGGGGGTTCCAGTCATTCTGGTGGCACCAGCCTGGCCCAGAAGGCCCTGGTTCCCAGAGATTGTGAGATTGGCAATAGACGGGCCTTGGACACTTCCACGCCGCCCTGATCTACTGTCTCAAGATCCTATATTCCACCCCAATTTACAGTCTCTAAATTTGACGGCATGGCTATTGAAGCCGGGGTGTTGAAGGACCGTAGCATCTCGGGACCAGTGGTGTCTACCCTAGTGAGTGCTAGAAAAGCTGTCACTAGGAAGATCTATCATAATGTCTGGAAGACTTATATTGCTTGGTGTGAAGCCAGAAAATGGCATCCTCGGAAATACGCGATTGGGAGAATTCTCTCTTTTCTACAGTCACCTGTGGAAATCAAATTGGCTTTGAGTACAATCAGAGGTCAGATTTTGGCCCTGTCAGTATTCTTCCAAAGACCTTTAGCCTCCCATTCACTGGTCCGAACCTTTTATGCAGGGGGCAACTCGTTTGCTTCCCCCCATTAGGTCACCTATGTATCCTTGGGACTTGAACTTGGTGCTGTCTGTGTTACAGAAACAACTATTTGAGCCTATCAAGGAAATTCCATTAGATGCTGTCATGCAGGCTAGCCTTCCTGATGGCCATCACCTCGGCTAGAAGGGTGTCGGAGTTGGCCCTTTCATGCAGGGAACCATACTTGATCATTCACCATGACAGGGTCGTGTTACGACCAGTTCCATCCTTTTTTGCCAAAAGTGGTGTCAGCCATTCATTTGAATCAGGACATTATTTTGCTGCCTTTTTTCTCTCAGCCTCGTTCAGGGGAAGAGAGACGACTGCATTCCTTGGACGTTGTCCGGGCAGTCATGGTTTATTTGTCTAGATCTGCGGCGATATGAGTATCGGACTCCTTTTTTTGTTTTACCAAAAGGACCCAAGAAGAGGCAGGCAGCTTCCAAAGCTTTTATTGCCAATTGGGTCCGTCAATTGGTTATTCAGGCCTATGGTCTGAAACATAAAGCTTCTCCCTTTATGCTGAGAGCTCATTCTACCAGGGGTCTAGGAACCTCCTGGGCTTTTCGCCATCAGGTATCCTTGGCTCAGATTTTTAAGGCTGCCACCTGGTCTTCAGTGCATACGTAAACAACATTTTATCAAGTGGATGTTCGAGCAGCCAAAGATTTGGCTTTCGGCTGCAGTGTACTGCGGGTTGCCGTATAAGGTCTGATGGCTATTGTTTGACAGAGTGTCTCCCTCCCCTCAAGGCTATTGCTCTGGGACATCCCAGTAGGTAATGAATATTAGCCTAACTCTGTTTCCCATGACGTATGAAAAAGAATATAGGATTTATTCGTCATACTTACCTGTAAAATGCTTTTCTTTCAGTACATCATGGGACACAGAGATGCCTCCCCTCTTTTTCGAGGATCCAGTGCTTGCTACAAAACTGATGTACTTCCTGTATAGGAGGGGTTATATAGGAGATCACTTCCTGTCTAAGACTTTGTCTACCAGTGTCAGTTCACCTAGACATAGGGTATAACCCAGTAGGTAATGAATATTAACCTAGCTCTGTGTCTCATGATGTACTCAAAGAAAAGTATTTTACAGGTAAGTATGATGAAAAAATCCTTTTTTAATTTCCTTAGGGGACCTTTTCAGCTGAGTCTTGGCTGTTTATCCAGGACTTTAGCTGATTAATACCCTGTTACAAGACTCTTCTCTTGAATAAGTAAAACCAGAGAGAGCTAATTAATCTGCATTGTGTCAGCGTGTTATTTAAAGGTATACACAACATGTCTGAACCTAGAGTGTCAGGAGGGCAGGAAAGTTCACAGGGTCAAGGTGGCACATGAACATGCAATTCTAAGCAACCCCCAAAGGGGCATTGCTACACTAAGCTAGGGGGGAAATACCCTTGCAAAGTGAAGAGCCTGTTTACCTTTATCAAATCGACCCCATTGTCTATCTTGATGAGTCCATTTTAAACTTTTAACAACTAGCAATGAGTAGCTGGATGCTTTGGTGGCAGGATGTTAATAACAATGGCTTGTATATATTTAGTAGTAATCCATTTTTATTATTTATTTTCTAGCTATTTGATCATATTGTGGAATGCATTGCAGAATTCTTAGATTATATGGGAATTAAAGGTGCTCCATTGCCATTGGGATTTACTTTTTCCTTTCCATGTAAACAAGATCGGATTGACAAGGTGAGTCTCACTGTAAAAAACATAATTTTTCATTTTTCGATTTTAGAGTGGGGAAGGGCTACTAGTGCACAAGATTTCTCTTCCACTTCTACTCCTGGTGTCTGATTCTACCTGGGATCGAAAGCAAGGGTAAATGTTATCAACAGGAAAAAGGCAAATCAAAAACACTTTTTTTTAAGTAGGGATGGGAGGATTTTATCGCTGTCTTTGCGCCTGTGGAGAGGTTTCTCGCAACTTTCTGTCCTAGCGACTGGTGCCACCTGGGACATGAAATGGGGAAAATCTCCCTAATGAGCGCACTAGAATAGAAATACAAACTTTCCTCACTGTAGCAATGGCATACCTAAGAGTATAATGACTGTGTTTTCTGCATATATAAAGAATAAACATGACATTAAAGAGTATGTAAACACTTCACAATTAACTTCGCTTTGATTCCTTTTAGTGTGTTAAATTTTTTATATTTGTTGGAAAATTAAAAAAAAAAAACTTATTGATCTTTCTAGATCTCTGCAACATTTTAAACCTAATCTAACCCTGTAAAGCAAAAATCCCTATACTTGCCTATTCTGGAACCGATCTGGTCCCAGCATCAGCTGTCAGCGGTGGCTTCAGTGTGTAGGCGTGTGTAGGAGAGGCAGCCGACAACGGAAGCCCCATAGTAAGTCTATGGGGGGCGTCACTTCCCAGCCATTTCACAGCCGTTGTCAGTACTCTCTTGCACATAGCTTCTGCCACTGGAAACTGGATCGGCTGCAGAATAGGTAAGTACAGCGATTTTTGCTTTACAGGGTTAGATAGATTAGCTTTAGAATGTGGCAGAGAGCAGGATTAGAGTTAGTTCATTTTTGCCTGGACTTACACTTTAACTTTTAGAACCACACCTCTCCATGTTATGGAAAAGAGCAAAGAGGTGGGGTTCTGTTGTTCTGTACAGTGAGTATTGTCACCCTAGGTTAGCAAGTGTGTTACTAGCAGATTCACCAGGGGAAAATAAAGTGAAAAAAGCTTTCATAGTCACCACATCTAAGGCCTGCCTGGCAAGTCTCAGTGTATTTATTTTTTGTTGTTGGGTTTAAATATGTGAGACTACATTTTTTTTTATATTCTTCCTCTCAGAATTTTACAAATCTCAGTACACTAAGCTATAACAATTGCTATTTGCTGTTTTTGAGCCACGAGAGCTGAAAATAATTTTGAAACGCTACCCACATAGGAGCCGCTGAATAGGGTGGGTCCTCTGTTCTTTCTCTGAACCTTTTCAAGAACCTCAGCCCCTCTGACACACCAGGTTGAGTCTACAAACATACAATAATCACCAAAAGTAATACTTTAATACCCAATAGTAGTTCTACATCAAAGAAAACAGGCACCAAACCAGGTTGGTAACTAGGCAAACATAAAATAGATTAACAATGGATAATAACACAATTTAGCATACAAAGTGAATAACAATATGGTCTAGGCATAAAATAACATTTGCCATCCAGATCAGCTTAAACAGTAGCAAGGCCACCACAAGTGTAGCAGTGAGTAGTAGTAAAGCTTAATCTACGGAGTGCTGGAACTATACTGCTAGAGCGCATTTATGTTGGTGATGCTAGTCCTAGACCAACTGGGTATGCACTGTCCAAAAAAAAAAAAAAGGAAGATGGTAGCAAAGGGGACTTGCAGTCTTTTGAGATGTTCTTCTGAAGGCTATCGTTGGTGCACTTAACGACAGTCCCAGTTAACTTGCAAGCAGTATAGGTACAATATAGGTATGGTAAAGTATCAGCAGAGGTGCAAGGTAGATGTGATTCAGATGCCGTGTTTTGGTTTAATACAGTTTAGGGTTGGTATAGGCCCAGTCTAGGTTTGAAATAGAGTATGGAGTGCAGTATGGGTTTTGTAAGGATTGTGTACACTTGGTGTCCTGCTCTCAGTGGCTCTGTCTCTGCTAGCAGTATCAACAATGGGCGAATAGCCCTCTAACCAGTCCCCAGGATGCTACAGTGACCTCTTGCTGTAGAAGGGGGGGCCCCTCGGTCTCTCCCCTAAACCCTCTGGCAATCAGCGGTGGAAAGCGGAGGGTGATATGTAGCCAGTAAAGATTCAGCAACAAAGAGTTCACTGAACTGCCAGCTTCTTTTAAAGTGAATATACCATATTGGGGGATGGAACTTCCCAGCCTGCACACCAGCTTCTAAAGTCTGATTAAGCAGTTGAGCTAGTGTATGCTATTTTTCTCTGTTGAGTGGATGCTCCAGTCTCCCTGCTGAAGTGGTGCAGGTGCTGTGATGTAGGCGGTGCTGTGCTGTCCCCAGGTATCCTCACTCCTGGTCTCAGGCTCAGATCTCTGCTAATATGGTCTCCAGTTGACAGACAACTATACAGACAGAGCTGCACTCCCTTGGGGCTAAGAGGAAGAACTTTCCCCAACAATTTCAAAAAAATCCTCTCTCCAAGACTCCTACTGCACAGTGCATATTGGGGTCCTTAGTGTAACCATTATAGTGTAGCCATTATATGGCTGCCATTTCAAACTACAACTTTCAGCATTTTCAGAGCTCCACTTAGGATTCTATAGGCTTGCTTGGCTTTTGCTCTCCCCCTGCTGGCCAGAGGAGAGTGGTGCAGCATAACATCAATATCTCAGTTGAGGGGAAAAAGAATAGGGCAATGTTTCCTTCTCCATATTGCTGTAGCCCAGCACCTGGCTACAATTACATGGATAAAAATAATCATTGTGGCAAATAACACGAGTTATTGCTTAACGAATTTAGTATTTTTTCCTTATTCAAGTTTTTTATTTTATTATGAGTAGTAAAGAACTTGTATATGCGTGCAACCAACATGAACACAAAAACTGTAGATTAAAAATAATAAATGATTTGTGGTAATATTCAATTATCGGAAACAACCATTACAAATATTATTACGAAGGAAAAAGATGGGGAGTAGATAGTTCAGAAGAGTGAGCGAAGGGAAGGAAGAAGGGAGACGGGAAAGATAGAAAATAGCAGAGGCTCAGTGGTAGGAGAAGTGGAAGGGGAGTTGGTCAGAGAGAATTCACAGACCACAATTGCCATGAGGTATGAGGGTAGAAACCATCACAATTCCAGTATACGGCAATCAACGTTTTATAGTAGGTAGTGGGAGATCCACAGTTTCCAGACTCAATGAAAAGTTGGCATGTAGCCCTGAAGTCTTGCTGTTAACTTCTCGTTTAGCAGTATCCATTGCATTTGAGATTTAACCTCCGACACGGACAGGTGTTCGGACAGCCAAGCTGAGTTTAGTATTTTTTTTTTTTTTTTTTCATGTTATTGAGTAACCTAAAAAATGAGTTGAGTTACAGCATGTGCACATGGTAGATTTTTTGGAGAAGAGGTGCCTTGTGAAAGGGAAGCCTTTATCGTTTAGGGTGATCTTTTGAGAATAGGTGCCCTGTGAAAGGGAAACCTATATCATTTAGGAAAAGTTATAAATAATTGTGTCTGCGCTAGAAAATATTAAACCAAAAACAATAAATTATGCAAATATCAATAATGAAGAAATGTGAAAAAAAATACCAATAAACTATATCTTAGAGAACTTTTTTTGGTCTGCTCCAGGCCACCTGTTGATTGCAGTTGATATCTGAGCAAGTGGGAGGTCAACACCTGCATACCTTTTAGAGCCCAGGAGTGGCTCCTATGCGTGTTTTGACATAGTTTAGGTACTGTGTCACACGCTCAGAGGTGAGCGCATATGCTCTTGGGGACCACTGGAGAGCACTGAAGCATGCTATATATCTTTTTGCACACGGTTTTGGATGAGCATGATGGATACCACTCTTAATGGACACTATATTTATGCACTTGGCGTTGGCTATTTATGAACTTTATGAACTTTACATTTCACTTTATTGAAAGAGTGAATACTCTCTTGATATTTGAATCAGCACTTAGATTTTGTATATGCATGTTGCACTTTATTTATTTTTTTAAAGCATTATTTTATTGTTATTTGACATAAACAAACACAAAAAAAGAAAAAGAGAGATAACAAAACATATCCATATATAAAAAAAAGAAACGTTTGTGCAATCGACCTCGCAGGGTCAAGTAAGTACAATAAAACCACCTGATTTGTTTAAGGCAAAATATGATCAGGATGTTACAATCTCAGACCACATATCAAGTAGTCTAGTAATGTGTGTCGGACGGGGAGACCCTCCAATATTTTTAAGGCTACTGAAGCCTCCATTTAATCTATCAGCTCACCGGAACCTTTTTTTTTTGAGAGCCTGAGTTAGTTTTGAGCTGGGAAGGTAAGTCTTTTATCTGAACATCAAATAACTTAACCTTCGACCCGCGGATGAGGCGAAGGGGGGGGGGGCCCTAAGGCCTCCATCATACCACCCTCCACCTCCATCTCATAAAGGGGCCGTTAAGTAGTAACAGTATGCTTGTCAGATAGGGACTACTGTGATTACGCTACCCATAGGGCAGCTTCACGTGAAGGTCTCACCGTCCATCAACTTAAAATCAATAACACAATCCACTGTTTATAAAATAAACCGGATAAACAGGAAAGAAAGGAGAAAAGAAAGTGGAGGGGGAGGGAAAGGGGGGAGCAGGATGGAACAGGCTAAACATACCTGTATTCTTTAGGGACGTGCCATCTGTGTCCACGCCAGGCGCACCATAGCACATGCATCCGTCACATCCATCGGGGCCAATCCACAACAACTACGCAAATTCCGATGTCCCTACCTTTCGGCACCTACTGATCTACGAGCTTTTTTTTTTTTTTTTTTAACAAAGGTGATCTACGAGCTTTTAGTGAGGGATCTGCTAACTCTAATAAAGCTGCATCCAAGCTGGATGGGACCCAACGTGGGTCTGGGGAAAATTCATTCCAGGGTGCCCATATTGCTAGGTGTTTCTCTCGCAAACCTTGGCAGGTCGCTATCCACTCCTCAGCCTTACGTATTGCATTCACCCCTGCAATCCACTGTTCCCTTGTAGGGATGTTGGACTTCTTCCAGTAAATTGGGAGAAGTCGTCTAGCTGCATTCAGCAGGTGTGGTAATACACTTTTTTTATATTGTCTAAGTGAAGATGCGGGCATATGTAATATGAAGTACTCGGGAGAGAAAGGAACCTCCAGTCCTAATATAGTTTTTATCTGCTCTTTTACATCTTCCCAGAAGGGCTTAATTACGGGGCAGGTCCACCATATGTGCAAAAGAGTTCCCCGGTGCCCACATCCTCGCCAACAGCGATCCGATACCGAGGGGTAAATGTGAGCTAAATCTGCTGGCACACGATACCAGCGAGACATTATTTTATAATTCGTTTCTTGGGTACGGGAGTCTACGGAGGATGAATGTGTCATATAATAAAGATGGTGCAGTTGTGTATCTGTAAGTTCGTGTCCTAGATCAGCTTCCCATTTACGAATATATGTGGGTTTCGTATGGGGGTCCGCCTCTCCCAAAAGTTGATACAGCTCTGACACCATGTGAGGAACTGGCTCTTCATCTGTGAAGAAGCGTTCAAAAGAAGTGGGTGTAGACGGGTCTCTAATCAGATGAATATGCTTCTCAAAGAAGTGGTGCAACTGCCTGTATCTCCAAAAATTGAGTTGTGGGCCCTTGCGTCCTACTGGTAAACTTTCATAGCTCATGAGTTTACCATCCTTCATGAATTTACCGCAGCTAGTGTTCCCATCATCTAGCCATGGCTCAAAAAATGCCATTTGTTCGCCTGGAGGGAACCATTGGATTCCACCTAGCGGCGCCAGCGGGGATATAGGGGGAGCTAGTTTCAGCAATAAGTTTGTTTTGTCCCAGACCGACAGAACCTGAGTTGTCAGCAGGGAGGTTGATTCAGAAAGCCCCCTACACTCCCGCGGCAACCACGGTGCGTAAGCCAAGTTTCTACCAGCCAGGCATTTCTCTAAGTTAACCCAGAGTTTAGATTCTGTATGGAAACGCCAGTTCAGAATTCTCTGAAGGGCCACAGCGCATTAATAGCGTTTTACGTCTGGGATACCCAAACCACCTGTCTGCTTAGGCCGATTTAACAGACGCAAAGCTATCCTGGGCTTTCATGAGTTCAAGATGAAATTTGAAAGCATTTTGGCCAGCTGATCAAAAAATGTTCTGGGTAGGGGGATCAGTAGCATCTGTAAGAAAAACAGTATGCGGGGTAAAACATTCATCTGATAAGTGGAATAAAATGTCATCGGCATAAGCCGATAGCTTGTGCTCCATATTTCCCACCTTTAGTCCCTTGATATTCTGATTGGATCTCACAGTCCGAAGAAGTGGCTCCAATACCAAGGCGAACAGCAGGGGTGAAAGAGGGCATCCTTGCCTCGTGCCATTGCCAATGGGGAAGCGAGATGAGAGAGTCCCATTAACTTTGACCTGTGCGCAGGGTGTAGCATATAATGGTAGTATGGATGTCAGCATTCGTGGGCCTAAATCTAATGACGTAAGTACCGCTGTCAGATATGACCAATCAACACGGTCGAACGCTTTTTCTGCGTCAGTGGATAAGATCAAATAAGGTTGAGGATCTGGACGGGTGCGTGCCCAATGTATAAGTTGTATTGCTCTAAGGGAGTTGTCTCTGGCCTCTCTACCGGTTATGAAGCCTGTCTGGTCAGGATGGACAATATTTGGTACAATGTGTTTGAGTCTATTGGCTAAAATTTTTGCTAGGAGTTTTATGTCTAAATTGAGAAGGGAGATGGGGCGGTAGCTCTGGGGGACGGTGGGGTCCTTGCCCTCCTTTGGTATCACCGTAATATGTGCCAATAACGCTCCCGAAGGGTTTACGGCCCCTCCTGCTATGGCATTAAAGTATTTACACATAGCTGTAGCTAATAAGGAAAAGAAGGTCTTATAGTAGTCTTTAGTGAACCCATCTGGGCCAGGACTTTTCCCATTGGGCAAGGACTCCACCGTCGCCCCAATCTCTGCCACCGTAATTGGGGTTTCTAAGGCTGAGGACTGTTCTTCTGTAAGTGGTGGGAGACCGGCCGAGGACAAATATTTTTGTATCGCATGTTGTCTAGTTTCTGTCATAGCAGTGGGTGTCTCTGAGTCTAAATTATAAAGTTTGGCGTAATAGTCTCTAAAGCTAGAGGCAATCTTGGAAGATTGAACCACTGTCTCCCCCGAAGCCGATTGTAGGTTATGGATACATGTCTGAGCTTGTCGTTTTCTAAGTGCTCGTGCTAACATTCGTCCGCATTTGTTACCATGCTCATAATATTTATGTGACATATATCGGAGCTGTTGCTTGGTCTGTCTATCTAGAAAACGATGGAACAGCTCCCGCAAGTCAGTAAGTTGCTTTAACGCTTCAGGGTTCCCATTCGCTTTGTGCTGGAGTTCCGCCTTTTGGAGCGCAGTGTGTAGTCTCAAAAAGTCAGCCTGCCGTTCCTTTTTTTAGTCTAGATCCCTGAGAGATCAATTCTCCGCGTGCTACAGCCTTATGGGCCTCCCACACCACCCCCTCACTCACTTCTTCTGTCGAATTCTCTCTGAAGTAGTAGCTCAAAGTGTCAGAGACACTCTTCACCACCGTCTCATCGTCGAGTAGATTACTGTTCATTCTCCACATCCACATTTTGTGTCCTCCTGAGGGTAAAGTAAGAGCTATATGAACTGGGGCGTGATCTGATATGGTAATGTTACCTATGCCAGCCTCTTGTAGAAATTCTAGTGTGGTGCGATCCACATAGATATGATCTATACGAGTGTAGACGTCATGTACTTTGGAGTAATAACTGTAGTCACGGTCTGAGGGATTAGTATCCTCCAGCAGTCTAGTAAAAGATGTGATTGAATGGTCTTACGGAAGTGTTTTAGAAACGCGAAGGAGTGGGGGGATCTCTTATGAGATCTATCTACCAAAGGGTCTGGGCTCACATTAAAATCGCCCCCGAGAACCAGAAGGCCCTCCCTAAAGTCTGCTAGCAACGCTAGAGTAGCGTCAATGAAAGTGAGTTGGTTGGTGTTTGGGGCGTAAATTGAGGCAAACGTGTATTTCTGTCCTGCTATGTTTCCTTTCAAAAAAACATATCTGCCCTGTGGATCTGTTTTGTTTTCTAGAGGTTGGAAAGGACAGGATTTGTGTATTGCTATGGCCGTACCTTTAGATTTAGGCGTTGGTGATGTGCTAACAAACCACTGGTTAAAAAGATGTGTAGGTAATCTAGGGAGCGATTGGGGTGTAAAATGGGTCTCCTGGAGGAGGACCACCTGTGTCTTCAACCGTTTGAGTTCTCTCCAAAGTTTACTCCGTTTATGTGGGGAACAAAGTCCCCTAACATTATAAGAGCTTACCTGTAGAGTGGCCATGAAGTGGAAGGGGTGATGGTGCGGTGCGGATCTCGACGATGCGCCCAGCGTGGACAACGAGACAACCTATTGTTCCTGTAGAGGGATGGGATGGGAAAAAAAGAAACAGGGATAAAGGAAAGGAGGAAAAAAGAGAAACGTGAGATATATGTAAAACCAAAGCGGTCATAACCACTTGAACATAAATAACATCTATGAGTCGTGTCTAGGGCCCCGTCCCCCGGAGGGGAGGGGGGTTCAGAGCTCAACTCAATATCCCAATAGGGAAAAATACCCCAAAACTAAAATGGTGGCCTACGGGGGGGGGGGGGGGACGTGAGCCAACAATGAACAAGGTCGAAGCGGCCTCCAACTCCTCTCACCGCATCTGACAATATTTAACTTGTAAGGGGAGCAGGTATGTTACCTGTTGTGGTAGGGGATTGTTTGAGGAAAAAGGAATAGAGGGATCTATCGGGGGTAATTAAAGTGCAAGCAACGCCTGTAGAACAGTGCGTCATACAGCTGAACGTGGATTAATCAGAAAGCTAGATTAACAAAAAAAGGGAAAATGAACTCAGCTCCACATCATCTATGGCCTAGAGTCTGACCTAGAGTCTAAAATGCAACCTTTAAGTGATACTCTTTCTTATCTCTGAGGCTAATGCCACTAGTCTCTAGTGAAGTCATGTCCAGTGGAGGTGTCAGACTGATGTCTTCTGCGATCCCGTTGGCGGCTCTTGCGTCTGGCGGGTTGCCATGGTTGGAGTGTTGGTAGTTTGGCCGTAGGGAATTCTAGCGAGCTTCTCCAATCCGGAAAGTCCACTGGATCTAGGTCTAGAGAGGCCAGAAAGTTCGGTAGATCATCTTTGGTACGGAGAGTCACGGTTCTGTCCTCCTTTGTAACTTGAAGAAAAAAGGGAAAGCCCCAACTTGATTTTAAGCCCGCATCTTGGATAGCTATCAGGAGAGGGCGAAGAGATCTGCGTTGTAACAAAGTGCGTCTCGAGATGTCCTGATAAAAGGCCAAGCGTGCACCATCAAAATCGAAGTATGGCTTTCCTCTCATTTTCTGCATGATACGGTCCTTAAGTGTATATCTGTGAAGTTTGCATATAATGTCTCTCGGATTGTTAACGTCTTGGGAGGGGGCCTTCAGGGCTCTGTGTGCCCGGTCAATTTCAATAGTAGCTGTGGCGGGCAGTTCTAGAATCTCTCTAAAGATCCCTTCCAGAGTGGGAATAATGTCCTTAGCCCCAGTAGCTTCAGGTAGGCCTCTGATTCTTATATTCGCTCTGCGACTGCGATTTTCCATCTCGTCCAACTGACTAAGGCCTCAATCTGATGACTTTGTGTAGCACATTTATCTTGCAGCATGGTAATAACTGGAAGTGTTTCCTCTAACCTCTGCTCCAAGGATTCTACCCTGCCCCCTAAGTGAGTTGTATCAGCCTTAAGTTGTGCTATGTCTTCCTTCAGGGCCTTCTCTACCCTGTCAGCAAAGCGTTCTAGGTCTGCTTTAGTGGGTAAGGACCAAATATGGCGTCTGATGTCCAGTCCATCCAGGGGGTCAGGGGCTTCTAAGTCACCATCCGGTGTGGAAGGCACTTCTGGGGAGGCCTGCCGTCTGGTTCCCACGAGGAGCGGTGTGTTGTGAGGCTTTGGAGATTTTTGCGGCCTTCGTTATCGGCGCCATCTTTGGAGCCTCGCGGCTTCTCCCGCTGGGTCCGGAGAGGAACGAATCAAGCTGTGCCTGTCGCGTTCGGTCATTCCTCAATGGCTGTGAGGATGCCCGGTTCCTCTGCGACATCTATAGCGACGGATGGGGTTGGATTGCTCTCCCTGTGCGGTGATGAGGTGCGGCGGTGAGACGGAGCGAGAGGAAGCACGTCTTCACCCTTCCATGGCCAGGACACGCCCGCACTTTATTTATCACAGATTGATAGCACTTATTATTGTTAAGATATAGTTTATTGGTATTTTTTTCACATTTTTTCATTTGTTGATATTTGCATAATTTATTGTTTTTGGTTTTGGTTTATTATTTTCTAGCGCAGACACAATTATTTATAAATTTTGCTATACACACGGATATGAAACGTGATTAGTGTTTGCAGCTTGCCTTCAATAGGAATTTACTCTAGAGGCATTAACCCATTTGTGGCTCACAAGACCTTTCTATATTTTGTCTATATCATTTAGGGTCATCTTGTGTAACCATGAAGAGTAAATGGTTTGGAGATATTATGTTACTAATGTCACAATTAAGTTGGCATATATAGATGTAAAATATTGCAATTTATGTCTTTTTTTTAATACTTATCTATTGGTGAAGTACTGGCCATAGACAGGTAAATATTTCATTAAGGGTGAGGTAACCCCCTACTCAACTTCAAAAGTGCTGGAACTGACCATTTTTTAGTTGACCCCTGCCAGGTTGTGTAAAGTCTGTGTGTGTAATAGCTAGTGCTGCCAACAGTCATAAGCACCTAGTGCCACCCTCAAGGGTAGCGCTACACTGTCTGCTGCTCCACTGAGTGTTGCAGTTTGCATTTTTTTCATTTGGCAATAAATTAACCAAGCCGGATAAAGAAGCACTCATAACTGACACAAGTTCATACAAAATACCTGCTAATTATGACTGCCCAACTCCTCCTTATCTAATAATCTACTAAATTGTTTTAAAAATATCGTTCTATTCTGATAGTCCATTTATATCTGCTTTAGGGAACGTTGGTGGGATGGACAAAAGGTTTCAAGGCCACAGATTGTGAAGGGCAAGACGTAGTAGATATGTTGCGAGAAGCCATCAAGAGGAGAAATGTAAGTGATCTCAGTTTTGTAAACCTATTTGATAACAAATAAAGATAAAGGCTTATCACTGGACAGTAATTTTACAATGCACAAGGAGCATGCAGCACACTCCCATGTTCCTTTCTGTTTTGAAGGAGTTTGACTTGGACATTGTGGCCATTGTCAATGACACAGTTGGGACAATGATGACCTGTGGGTATGAAGACCCAAATTGTGAGATTGGACTCATTGCAGGTAATTACACTGATCATCAATAAGTTCCTACAATTAAGAATGTGCTGTTATTATCTATCTGGAAATGGCTATTAATCATACAGGACAAATGACTAAAATAAAACTATTTACTTTTTTTTGACCATTAAAAATGTACTTAAGAAAGCTGGTGGTCCGTATCGGAAGTAATGCTTATGGTTGTTTTTTTTCTATTAGACATACCTCAGAAGTATCTTTTCATTTTAGTATCCAATAGGTCCAGTGACCATGCATACCACACAAACAGGGAATTTAAGAGCTGAATACTATGTGAAAGCTATATCAGAGATCCAAACCTTCTAGGGACATGGCAAGGTTGTCATGCAGCCTAGACTAAGACTTCTGTCTCCTTCCCGTGGTCCGATCTGCAAACATGGTGTGTTGAGGGTCAAATCTGGCATATATAGGAGGTCTGGTCAGGTGTTGCCTGCTTATATAGTCCTGGAGACATTGATAGTAATAGTTTGAGAGCCTCACACACATGCTAATGTAGCCCACCAATTATTGCATCTTCCATCCAGACAGTTAGATATTCAATTGGATATCTGTTTAGCTTAAATGTCAGAGACAGCCCAACATGTGGCCATCATCTCATTTCACTCTAACAATACCAACGGAGTTGAACTGTCCAATTACTGTACATTGGTAATTCACTGGAATATGTTGTGTGTTGTACTGTTTAACCTAAAAGTAATGTGTATTCCTCAGGTACTGGTAGCAATTTGTGTTACATGGAAGAGATGAAGAACATTGAGTTTTTGGAAGGAGATGAAGGGAGAATGTGTATAAACACAGAATGGGGAGGTTTTGGAGACAATGATTGCCTGGCTGACATCCAAACCCAGTATGACAGACATGTGGACGAGAAGTCACTGAATCCAGGAAAACAAAGGTAACATGAATGTGTTGTTCTCATTGTAATATTGCATTGGTATACTGTTACCAACATTAAAGGTCATGAATAAGCAAGCCCACACTAATGTAGATGTTTGATCAAAGTGAGGAACCAGTTTAGAAAAGTAATTAAAAAAATACTTGTGTTCAAGTAGATGTTATCTCATTAGAGGGACGCAAAAGGGTACATTCAATGTATTAATTCTTTGCATAAATACTCTGTCCTTTATGAGATTAAGAAACTGCGCTTTCTATGTCCTCGATAAGATTTAGCTGCTATTTTGATGGGATGCATGTGAAAAGCAATAAATACAACTGTAAATTAAAAGGTTTTATTCCAGATCCCTCAAAATGGTTCATATAGCATTTCTGAAACAAAACACAAATACAGACGTGTTATTACTTACAATTGTCCACCTAGAATAACGGGAGATGGATGCTGTAACAGTTATACAAATGTGAAAAACATTAGTGTTAATGAAGATAAGTATACAAGTTCCATGTACAGATTACTCCTCGTTTAACGACTTACCTGTTTAACGACCACTCGGACTTACGACCAGCTCTCCCCACCCGAACGACAGGCTGTACCTCATTGTATTGTACAGTACAGTACCGAATTTTCATTTGTATTCTGTACTTATGCAAATTAAAACAAAGTTATTGAGCTGGAGATTTGTGTTTAGACCTTCTTTCACTATACAATAGAGTAGTTAAGAATGCTTAAAATATTGATTACTTGTGGCTCCTCGTTTAACAACCAATTCGTTTAATGACTTGGTCATTCGGACGGAACCTGGTCGTTAATTGAAGAGTACCTGTAGTCAGGTTTATTCTCTTATAAAACTGTTATATTTGCGATACAGACATTTAATTTAATATATGTTTCCGCTCTATACAGATATGAAAAGATGACCAGTGGCATGTACCTCGGAGAAATTGTGAGACAATTTTTAATTGACCTAACTAAAAAAGGTCTCTTATTTCGTGGTCAGATATCTGAAAGGCTAAAGACAAAAGGCATATTTGAAACAAAATTTTTGTCTCAGATTGAAAGGTTATTATCATTATCAAGTATCTTTTTACTAATGTTAAAATGCTTAATTGATTAAACATACAGTATAACATGTACATTCAGGCAAAACATCTTTTTTTTCTGGTTTGAAATAGAGTGGGGAAGCATTAGAACTCCTGTTAAGGTTTTATGTTTCGCTAATAAAAATAAAGAATTCTTTTGACTTTGTATCTTAGCAGTGCAGTTGTATTATTACAGCCCCTAACTAGCACACTACAGGTAGTGAAGTCCCTATCTTTCTGGCCTGGTTTTTTTTATTTTTTTGTATTCACTCATGTCCCCATAGACCATAAAAATTCCTGATGGGAAGTCTGGGTTCCTTAGGACAGGAGTCAAGCTGGAGGTCTGAAGAAAACAAATTATCAGATGTGTTAACTTGTGTACCCTTTTGTCCATTTTTATCTATACTTCTATCTGGCCTCTTGTTCCATTCCATCTTTTTGTCATCTTCTTCTCTCTGGGCCCCCTTAAATAAAGCAATGGACAGTGTTTGTTTAAAAGTTGGCCCAGTATTTTCATCCCTAGTGTCTCTTTGTTTTCCAGTCCCAGAGACAATTGATTGATCTCCATTAGGAGGTTTCCCTAAAGCTGTAAAATGGTAAATCTCCTTCAGTTTCTGTCCTTGACAATGCAGGAAGATGCATCACAGCACAGGGAGATATGTAAGGACTGTGTAGCAGGTGAACAAAGCAAGGGTGGAGAAGAGTTGAAACCTGAATATGCATTTATACTGTGGTTTTTAACATTATTTTTGTGTGCTCTGAACTGCGGTACTCCATGTAAAATTTTGTATGTATTGAACAGTTGAATGTGGAATCAGATATTTAAGTGATTCCTTGAAATAAATCAGTATAAATGTACATACTGTAGAAGATCAGTTTATTCTCAGTCACAGAATGTTTACTTCCAGTATTACTTTTTAAGACATGAGGATTGAGGTTGGTTATGGTTTACTGAGGATGTGTGGCCCGAGTGGAAAAAAAATGAAACAACTAATATATTAAGCCTTTTTGCTGGACACTGTTTTTTGTACCCTGACCACTTCAGAACACATATCAAGCATCAGGAAACTAAGTCAAGTTTCCTTTTTTGCTTCTCTTTGCAAGCCTTTAGACATGCTGCTACAAAATGTAATAGTGGGCAAATGAAGCTATTGGGCTTAAGTTATATGCTTGTGGTGGCATGTCTGTGCTTTGTTCAGTTGTATACTTTGACTATACTGTTTACATCTCCTTGTATGTATAGTTCACCAAAACCCTATATGTATTTTTTTTTTACCCAGTGATCGTCTAGCCCTCCTTCAAGTCAGGAAGATCCTGCAGCAGCTGGGTTTGGACAGTACATGTGATGACAGTATCATTGTAAAGGAAGTTTGTGGAGCTGTATCAACAAGAGCAGCAAAGTTATGTGGGGCCGGGTTGGCGGCTGTTGTAGATAAAATAAGAGAAAACCGGGGCCTAGACCATCTCAAAATTACTGTTGGTGTTGATGGGACCTTATACAAATTACATCCACAGTAAGTTGTTATTATTTTAATCGATTGCATATGCAGAGAACAGCAAACAAATATTCATAAAAAAATGTATAAGTTAGGCGTTGCAAGCATTATTGGTATGCATGAAGTTTAACATTTTCTGTGTTCTGTACTATATAACATATTACAGCCTACTTTATGCCACAGTTGGGGTTTATGGCACTTCAGAGGATTTCCAGTATATTTACCTTTACTCAGAAAGTAAATGACATGAATCATAAAGTGGCAACCATTACAATATAAAATATATGGGTATCCCTTAGAAGACTAATTTAGAATTTTTATAGGACTTCCTTGTGTAATATTTTTACTTCTACTCCCCACAGATGATGCAGCATAGTTAGCCAACAAAGGCTCCAAAATACCACCAAATTTTCAGTTAGAATGATAATCTGACTGTTTCATTGTATTGGTCAGTGATGATTTTAAATATATCATGACTTGACAGCAAGACACATCATACTGCCACCACTGCAAGCTGACATTTCCAAAGTTTTTTGTACATCAGTAATCTCACTACAGCCTAGCAGATAATTAATAGGTGTGCACTGACAAAAAAAATTTTGTTTTGGTTTCATTCTTTTTTTGCTTTTTTCAGAAATTCGGAAATGCGAAAATTCGCATTTCCGAATTTTGGATTTTCGCATTTACGAATTTTCTAATTTTCTAAAATTCATATTTCCGAATTTTCACATTTCTGAATTCTCGGAAATTCGAAAATCTGAAAAAAAGAAAGAAAATCAGTAAAATTCGAAATAACTAACTAATGATAACTATTAAATTATAAGTGTTGGAATTTCCTTTCAACTTTGGCTGTTTGTGAATGTAACGAACACAAATTTATCTGAAGTTGCGAATTATCCGAAATAACAAATGCCGCATCTAAACAAATGGAATGGAACATAATAACAATAAAAAAGGTTCTACTATTATTATTGTTTATTTTTTTTAGATCGTTACGTTCCATTCGTGGCAGTTGTTATTTCGGATAATACGTAACTTCGGATAAATTCGTACTCGTTACGTTCACTAACAGCCAAATTTGAAAGGAAATTCCAATACCTATAATTTAATAGTAGTTATTTCGGGTTTTCGGATTTTCATTCTTTTGAATTTTCAGATTTTCATTCTTATTTTCGGATCTTCAAATTTCTGAATTTCTGAAATTTCGAATTTGCGAAATTTCAAAGTTCGTTTTCCTTCGTTTTCATTCTTTTTTTGCTTTTTTCAGAAATTCAAAAATTCAAATTTTCGGATTTCGAATTTTCCAATTTCCGGAATTTCGTAAATTGAAAAATTCGAAATTTCGGAAATTTAAAAATTCGGAATTTTGGAAATTGAAAAATTCAGAATTTTGGAAATTGAAAAATTCAGAATTTTGGAAATTGAAAAATTCAGAATTTTGGAAATTGAAAAATTCGGAATTTTGGAAATTGAAAAATTTGGAATTTTGGAAATTGAAAAATTCGGAATTTCCCAAATTGAAAAATTCTGAATTTCGGAAATTTTGGAAATTGAAAAATTTGGAAATTTGTTAAACTAATTTGGAACTAAACGAATTGCACATGTCTAATAATTAAGAAGCCATCTAAATCATTTAAGAAACAGGCATTGAATATGTCTATATACTGTAGGTATTAACAAATGCTTGTCTCTTCTTAGTTTTTCCAGGATTTTGCAGGAAACCGTGAAGAAACTGTCACCAGAATGTGATGTGACCATCTTGCTATCTGAAGATGGGAGTGGGAAGGGAGCAGCGCTGATTACTGCGGTGGCCAAACGTTTTCACAGTCAAGGAGAAGAGGATAAGAATTCTATTGGCCTAAACATGTAAAACGTAACCGAAAACCAAAAAAAGCCCCTCCTATTTATTGTAAGCCAGAACATGTGACAGCAGTCTGGGGAACCTGTTGGCTTTTAGGTCCATCCCCAAGAATTGCCTTCAAATTTCTGTGGCTCTACAACTATTGGAGAAAGGTATAAGTGCATACCAACGTGACATAGAAGTTGCAAGTATGACACAAGAAGATACACAAACTTTATCAACACCCTCTCGCCACCCCCCCCCCTTTTTTTCCATTCTCTCCAGTCATTGGTTGCTGGAACTGCCTAACAAGACTTCTTTTTGCTCTTTTCGGCAGTATAGCAATAAGAACATGCCACTGTCTACTGCCTTAGGACCCATTCACACCTGTGCATCAAGCTTATGTGCTTTTTTTTTTTTTTTGCATAACAGCATAGGGCAGCCCGTTCACTTGAATGTGCTTCCCTTTATGTGACAAACATGCCAAAGTAGCTCCAGCACGTTTTTTGCGAGCCTCGCTTGTTTTAGTGCGTTCTGATGCTCAAGAAAATGAGTGCTTGCTAGCCATGATTGGGGTGGCAGTAAGTACAATTAGTAAGAATTGGGGTGCCTATAAGAATGAATGGCACCACAAGCACGTCACTCATTGCTGGAATGTGCAGGTGTGAATGGGGCCTTGGTTTCTTTTCCATCAAGTATTGTACATTTAAGGTGGCAAAACTACCTTTTGCACATGGAATTGTTTGGGAAGATACCAATAGTATATTCTTGTTATGGCCATGTAACTTTCTGTACATATAGTTTACTTACAGTAAAGAAAATAATAAAACATGAGATTAAACAGTACTTTTATCCATTTCATTTATTTACTGTAGTTTACTGTCTTATGGTATATTTTATGCTATTTTAATGTATTTTATTCAGCGCCAAATCTAGGGTGGTGCTGAGGTAGGCTGCACACCCCAGATTTAAGTCTCATCCCCCCAGAACCAGTGGTGTTTGCAGGGCCATCCCTATAATAGAGCACTGAAGCCCAGCCCAACCCAGCCCAGTTGAAGCACAGCAGCCCCTGCCAGCGCATTGTTCAGCAGCCCCAAGTGTAGGACACACTGTTTTCCCTTACCCTGTCCATTAACAGTGTGTGAATGTTTTGGAGGCTCCACTCACTGTTAGTGGACAGTCTGTCTTCCCGTATTGGCTGCTATGAGCATTTCAGACTTACCATCCTGCTGGAGATGAGTGGCAGAGGCATTACAAGGTGGAGCCCTGGCTGGTCTGAATTTGATAGTCAGAAGTTTGGATGCACCGTTACAGTGAATCACCATATGGGACACTGATATCCGTACTGGTCACTGCTGTGGGCAAGAAGATCATATCTGTGAGAGATAAAATCATCAACAGTAACCCAACTGTTGATGATTTTATCTCTCACAGATATGATTGTGTCAAACTATGAACTAGAAAATTCCCTGCAGTCTTAGTCAGGTCTGGAATGTCTATATTCCATTGATTTTGTACCAGGAAAACCTTGGAGTACCTTCCCTGAGATAGTTTTCCATAACTCCTGGAATTTAGCTTTGTATGGATGATTTGAAGAACAGCTATTTTATGTGGATGTGTGAAAGGCTACATCTTGTAAACTAAAATGGGCTGCAGTGGCATGCCAAAGTTGAAGGTATTTAAATTGCCAGGCATCACAAATATTTTATTTCCATTTCAATAGATAGGGTTTGAAAGTACCTTGCAGGTATAACTGATGGACATATCTGAGCCCTACTTTAACCCACTGAGATCTGTACAACTGTCAAAAAGTATTGAAGCCTTGGTTTATACCAGATGGGGTTGTTAGGAGATAAAGCTTTGGTTTTTGTGGAAGTAACTGCTGATATTTTTTCAAACTTTTAAGAGGCATAGTCAAGGTAGAAGTGGTATGCATGGTTTGTCTATGAATAAGATTTGAGAGAGGTTCAATGCCACCATAGCATATACACCAGTTGAGAGGCAAAGTAATATCTTTGCAAATCTGGAATTACCAAGACACCCTGAGACATTGAGAGTTGTAGCATAGAGAGGGAGAATCTATACTATATTAGGGAGTGATGTTTGTTTGCTGAGTGCAGAAAATAGGCGAAATAGCATATTTAATAGAATGTAGCACACACAAACACAATCCTGGAATAACACTGAGAAGTAATGAAAAATTTTGTTTGCAGAGGAGGCAGAGACTGCTGCTGAAGTGGGCCTCATTCTGAGTGTTGAACCTCCACACTGTATCTGCGTTCACTGCTAAGTGTGTAATGTCTTTTGGGAGGACATACGCAATCTTAATTATGCAATTTGTGTGGGGGGAGCGTGTGACTGCAGACTGAGGAGTCAGGAGGAGAAAATGAAGGATGTGTGCTGCAGGAGAGATACAGGAAAAAAGACCAATGTGTGGTGCTGGAGGAAGGATACAGGAAAAAGACCAATGCATACCTCCCAACTTTTTGAGATAGGAATGAGGAACACCTATTAGCAAAAGTATGTAGGCATAGGACACACCCCCTACCATGCCCCCCTTAAAGGAGAATTGTAAAAAAAAAAAAAAAAGGTAAACCCACAAATGCTTTGTTTTATCTCTACTATTCCTTTATATTGGCTTGTGAAATTTACAAATGCAGCCATTTAGAAATAGGATGAAAGGTTTAGCACTGTAAAACCCTTTTTAATAGGTAGTGCATTTTATATACAACTATATAGATCAGACCAAAATGAGGGACAAATGAGGAGGAAAACGGGACAGAGGGACATTGTTCCAAATCATGGACAGTCCCTCGAAATCGGGGACAGTTGGGAGCTATGCCAGTGTGTGTGTGTGTGTGTGTGTGTGTGTGTGTGTGTGTTTTGTAAGAAGGATACGGGGGGATGACCAGTATGTGTGTACTGAAGGAGGTATACAGGGGAAAGACCAATGTGTGTGACCTGGTGGAGTAATACAGGGAAAGACCAATGTGTGCGTATGCTTGTGAAGGGATACAGGGGAAAGACCAATGTGTGTGTATGTGTGCGCTGGAGGAGGGAAACAAGGGAAAGACCAATGTGTGTGTGTGTGCGCGCGCACGCTGGAGGAGAGAGACACCAGTGTGTTTGTGTGTGTGTGCGCTGGAGGGACACAGGGGAAAGACCAATGCGTGTGTGTGCTGGAGGAGGTATACAGGGGAAAGACCAGTGTGTGTGTGTGTGTGTGTATGTGTGTGTGTGTGTGTGTGCGCGCGTGCTGGAGGAAGGATACAGGGGAAAGACCAATGTGTGTGCGCTGGAGGAGGGATACAGGGGAAAGACCAGTGTGTGTGTGTGTGTATGCACGCACGTGTGTGCTGGAGGAGGGATACAGGGGAAAGACCAGTGTGTGATGTGTGTGTGCACTGGAGGTGGGATACAGGAGAAAGACCAGTGTGTGTTTGCGTGCTGGAGGAGGGATACAGGGAAAAGACCAATGTGTGTGTGCACGTGCTGGAAGAGGGAAACGGGAGAGACCAGTGTGTGTGTGTTGGAGGAGGCATACAGGGGAAAGGCCAATTTGTGTGTGCACTGGAGGAGGGATACAGGGGAAAGACCAATGTGTGATGTGTGTGTGCGCTGGAGGAGGGATACAGGAGAAAGATCAGTGTGTGTTTGCGTGCTGGAGGAGGGATACAGGGGAAAGACCAATGTGTGTGTGTGTGCGCTGGAGGAGGGATACAGGGGAAAGACCAATGTATTTCTGCGCGCTGGAGGAGGCATACAGGGGAAAGACCAATGTGTTTGTGTGCGCTGGAGGAGGCATACAGGGGAAAGACCAATGTCTGTGTGCGCGTGTGAGTTGGAGGAGGGATACAGGTGAAACACCAATATATATATGTGTGTGTGTGCGCTGGAGGAGGGATACAGGGGAAAGACCAATGTGTGTGTGAGCTGGAGGAGGGATACAGGGAAAAGACTAATGTGTGTGTGTGTGAGCTGGAGGAGGGAAACAGGAAAAGACCAATGTGTGTGTGAGCTGGAGGAGGGATACAGGGGAAAGACCAATGTGTGTGGGCGTGCACTGGAGGAGGGATACAGGCGAAAGACCAGTGTGTGGATGGATACAGGCGAAAGACCAGTGTGTGTGTCTGTGCGTGCGCGCTGGAGGAGGGATACAGGGAAAAGACCAATGTGTGTGTGCGCGCACTGGAGGAGGGATAAAGGGGAAAGACCAGTGTGTGGAGGGATACAGGGGAAAGACCAATGTGTGTGTGTGTGTGTGTGTGCACTGGAGGGGGCATACAGGGGAAAGACCAATGTGTGTGTGTGCGCGCTAGAGGAGGTATACAGGTGAGAGACCAATTTGTGTGTGTGTGTGTGCACACGCTGGAGTAGGGATACAAGGGACAGATGTCAGGGCTGGGCTCAGCCCTTCCTTCTCAAAGCTGGCCGCTCAGCTGTCAGCTAATTGCCAGCTCTTTTTTCTCCACAGTGACTCACCTGTTGATGATATCCTGCTCGTCAGTCCTGCCTACTTAAGCCATCCAGACCAGATGATCTCTGCCTTCGCCTTGGTCACATCTCTAGAGATGCTCTCCTGTGTTCCCATTAAAGACTTGCTTGGCTGACATTCCTTCTGGCTCCAGGTCCTGCTTGCTGTTCTACTACGCTCATCTCTGGCTCCCTGACATTTTGGCTTGTCTGACTATGCGTTCCGGTTCCTGAACTCTGGCTATGTTTTGACTATGTTTACTCTGTTTACCTTTTTATTATTATTAATAAAGAAGTGTGATTTAACTGTACTTCTGTCTGTCTGATTCATGGTTTCTGACAAAAGACCAGTGTGTGTGTGTGCGCGCGTGCGCGCTGGAGGAGGGTTACAGGGGAAAGACCAATGTGTGTGTGCGTGCATGCTGGAGAAAGGATACAGGGGAAAGACCAGTGTGTGCGCGCGCACGCTGGAGGAGGGAAACGGGAAAGACCAATGTGTGTGCGTGCATACTGGAGGAGGGAAACAGGGGAAAAACCAGTGTGTGTGTGTGCACTGTATGAGGGATACAGGGGAAAGATCAATGTGTGTGCTGGAGGAGGCATACAGGGGAATAACCAATGTATGTGTGCGCTGGAGGAGGCATACAGGGGAATAACCAATGTATGTGTGCGCTGGAGGAGGCATAAAGGGGAAAGAGCAATGTATGCGTGCGCTGGAGGAGGGATACAGGGGAAAGACCAATGTGTGTGCACGCTGGAGGAGGGATACAGGGGAAAGACCAATGTGTGTATGTGTGTGCGCGCTGGAGGAGGGATACACGGGAAAGACCAATGTGTGTGTGCGCTGGATGAGGGATACAGGGGAAAGACCAATGTGTGTGCGCGCTGGAGGAGGGATACAGGGGAAAGACCAATGTGTGTATGTGTGTGCGCGCTGGAGGAGGGATACACGGGAAAGACCAATGTGTGTGTGCGCTGGAGGAGGGATACAGGGAAAAGACCATTGTGTGTGTGTGAGCGCACTGGAGGAGGGAAACGGGGGAAAGACCAATGTGTGTGTAAGCGCACTGAAGGAGGGAAAAAAGGGAAAGACGATTGTGTGTGAGAGCGCACTGGAGGAGGGAAACGGGAAAGACCAATGTGTGTGTGTGTGTGTGTGCGCGCTGGAGGAGGGATACAGGGTAAAGACCAATGTATGTGCTGGAGGAGGGATACAGGGGAAAGACCAATGTGTGTGAGAGCGCACTGGAGGAGGGAAACAGAAAAGACCAATGTGTGTGTGCACTGGAGGAGGGATACAGGGGAAAGACCAATGTGTGTGTGTGCGTGCTAGATACAGGGAAAAGATCAATGTGTGTGTGTGCTGGAGGAGGAATACAGGGGAAAGAACATTGTGTGTGTGCGTGCTGGAGGAGGGATACATGGGAAAAACCAAAGTGTGTGTGTGTGTGCACTGGAGGAGGGATACAGGGGAAAGACCAATGTGTGTGCGTGCTGAAGGAGGGATACAGGGGAAAGAACAATGTGTGTGTGCGCTGGAGGAGGGGTACAGGAGAAAGAACAATGTGTGTGCTGGAGGAGAGATACAGGGGAAAGACCAATGTGTTTGAGAGCGCACTGGAGGAGGGAAACAGAAAAGACCAATGTGTGTGTGCACTGGAGGAGAGGGATACAAGGGAAATACCAATGTGTGTGTGTGCGTGCTGGATACAGGGAAATTATCAATGTGTGTGTGTGCTGGAGGGAGGGATACAGGGGAAAGAACATTGTGTCTGTGTGCTGGAGGAGGGATACAGGGGAAAGACTGATGTGTGTGCGCGCTCGAGGAGGGATACAGGGGAAAGAACAATGTGTGTGCGCGCTGGAGGAGGGGTACAGGGGAAAGAACAATGTGTGTGTGTGCGCTGGAGGAGGGATATAGAGGAGAGATAAATGTGTGTTTGCTGGAGGAAGAATACAGGAGAAAGACCATATATTGTGCAGTGCTTTGAAAACTGTTGATGTGATTTAAATTCTGTATAAGGCCTAATGCACACTGGGGCTACAAACGTGTTTAGGAGCTTTAAGCGCTTGGGTGTTTTTTCATTTCATTGGCCAGAATATTTATTCTGCCCTTTGAAATTAAAAAATGCTCAAGCGCAAAATGCATCTAGCGCTTAGGTGCGTTTAGACGCATCAGGAATTTTTTCTGCCAAATTCTCCTCTCTTGAATGCGCAAGTGATGTGTTTTTTTTTCTCTCTAAACACCTCTGCCTCTTAACTCCTGTAAACACCTATGTGTGAATGGACATATAGGCCAACATAGAGGGTCATTTGGAGGCAGAAAAAAAACATCCAACGCCCCTATAACAGGTGTTTTTGAGCTCAATTGTGCATGAGGTCTAATAAAACTTAGAGGAAAAGCAAATGTGCAAAAGTGCATATGGCAAGTTAGTGTAACTGTATTAGAAAGCCACACAAGTGTTGAGGAAAATATAATTTCCGCTGATCATAAGAGGTTTGTAAGATTAGTGCTGTGCAGCAAAGTAGTATTAATGGGGAGGATTCTATTTATAGGATAAGCAGATAGATGACCGTGTAAATTTATCTTTTCGTAGCTCCAGATATCACTTATTGATACAGAATACTGTCTCCGTCTCATAATGCTAAAAAAAAAAGATAAAATGCAATTGACTTTGGTGGTAGTGTAGAACAATCTGATGTTAGATGTGTAATTATTGGAGCAATACATCCCTAAAATATTTAGGCACCAGATTGCATAAACTGACTAGTGTTTGCTTAGCTGAACCATTTTTTAGTGTTTGGTGCTGATCTGATTTTGTTAGAAAAGGAAAAGCTAGGAAACTGCAAGATCTCTACTGAGGGAAGCTGTGGGTTTAAGTCTAAACTTAATCACTAAAATCTTATATAACTTTTAACATGTTAATGAAATTTTAAAAGTTTTCATATTTTAAAATCTACAGTTTTAACCACTTCAGTGCCAGAAGGATTTACCCCCTTAATGACCAGGCCGTTTTTTACGATATGGCACTGTGTCGCTGTAACTAACAATTGCGCGGTCGTGCGACGCTGTACCCAAACAAAATTGATATCCTTTTTTCCCCACAAATTGAGTTTTCTTTCGTGGTATTTGCACTATAAACAAAAAAAAAATGTAATCCTCGGACTCATGCTGGGGGTGTGAATGAGCACAGGGCACGATTTTGCACATATGGTGGGACTGCCCTCAGTTGGCGCCTTTCTGGAACAAAGTGCGCGAGTTAATTACACTTATTACTGAAACCAAAATCTCTCACCCCTGCGTGTTGCACCTAATGCCACGTACACACGACTGGTTTTGTTGTCAGAATAAACTCGGAAAGTTTCTCCGACGGAACTTCGGCGGAATTCCATTTAACCACTTGACCACTGGGCACTTAAACCCCCTTAATAACCAGACCAATTTTCAGCTTTTGGTGCTCTCACACTTTGAATGATAATTACTCAGTCATGCAACACTGTACCCAAATGAAATTTTTGTCCTTTTTTTCACACAAATAGAGCTTTTTTTTGGTGGTATTTAATCACCACTGGGTTCTTTATTTTTTGCGCTATAAAAGAAAAAAGACCGAAAATTCTGTAAAAAAATGCATTTTCTTTGTTTCTGTTATAAAATTTTGCAAATTAGTAATTTTTTCTTCATATATTTTGGCCAAAATTTATAGCGCTACATATCTTTGGTAAAAATAACCCAAATCGGTGGATATTATTTGGTCTTTGTGAAAGTTATAGAGTCCACAAGCTATGGTGCCAATCTCTGAAAATTGATCACACCTGAAGTACTGACGGCCTATCTCATTTCTTGAGACCCTAACATGCCAGAAAAGTACAAATACCCCCCAAATGACCCCTTTTTGGAAAGAAGACATTCCAAGGTATTTAGAAAGATGCATGATGAGTTTTTTGAAGTTGTCATTTTTTCCCACAATTCTTTGCAAAATCAAGATTCTTTTTTTCATTTTTTTTTTTTCACAAAATTGTCATATAAGCAGGTTATTTCTCACACACAGCATATGCATACCACAGATTACACCCCAAAACACATTCTGCTATTACTCCCGAGTATGGCTATACCACATGTGAGACTTTTACACAGCGTGGCCACATACAGAGGCCCAACATGCAGGGGAGCACCTTCAGGCGTTCTGGAGCACCCAGGCCAATTCTGACATTTCTCTTCTACATGTAAAAATCATAATTTATTTGCTAGAAAATTACATAGAACCCCAAAACATTATATATATATATATTTTTAGCAAAGACCCTAGAGAATACAATGGCGGTCGTTGCAACTTTTTATCTCGCACGGTATTTGCGCAGCAATTTTTCGAACACGTTTTTAAAAAAAACAAAAAAACAGTTTTGTGCTTTCAAAAAAAACAAAACCGTAAAGTTAGCCCAATGTTTTTACATAATGTGAATAATGAAGTTATGCCGAGTAAATAGATACCTAACATGTCACCCTTCAAAATTGCACACGCTCGTGGAACGGCGCCAAACTTCGCTACTTAAAAATCCCCATAGGAGACGCTTTAAAATTTTTTACTGGTTACATGTTGTGAGTTACAGGGGAGGTCTAGGGCCAAAATTATTGCTCTTGCTCTACCGATCGCAGCAATACCTCACATGTGTGGTTTGAACACCATTTTCATATGTGGGCGCAACTTACGTATGCGTTCGCTTCTGCATGCGAGCACACGGGGACACGGGGAATTTTTTTTTTTATTGTTCATTTTACTTTATTTATTTTAGTTTGAGGCTTTTTTCCAAAAAATTAATTTTTTGATCACTTTTATTTCTATTACAAGGAATGTAAACATCCCCTGTAATAGGAATATGGCATGATAGGTCCTCTTTACAGTGAGATATGGGGTCAATAAGACCCCACATCTCACCTCTAGGCTGGGAAGCCTGAAATTAAAAAAAAAAAAAAAAAAGATCCTGGCTTTGATCGTAGCGGTGAGTCGATAGAAGCACCTGAGGGCGGCGAGAGGGGGGGGGCATCCCCTCTCGCCTCCTGTAAAAATGATCAAGCAGTGGAACAGCCGCTATGATCATTCTCATGGTATAGGGAATCGCCGGCTGAAAAAGCTGATATCTGAATGATGCCTGTAGCTGCACCCATCATTCAGATATCCCCGCACAAAGTCAAGGACGTCGTATGACGGCCGGCGTGCGGGAAGTGGTTAAAACACATTTTTTTTTAACACAAAGTTGTCCATTTATACATTATTTTTATACACAAAGCATGTACATACCAAAAATGAAACTCCAAAATAGATTCTCCTACTCCTCCTGAGTACGGCGATACCACATGTGTGAGACTTCCACAGCCTGGCCACATACAGAGGCCGAGTATGGCTGAGTATGGCTGAGCATGGCAAAGTATGGCTGGGTATCACCGAGCATTGCAGACTATTGCGGAGCATTGCAGACTATTGCGGGGTATTGCAGAGTATTGCAGACTATTGCTGAGTATTGCGGGGCATTGCAGAGTATTGCGGGGTATTGCACAGGGTCATTGCAGAGTATTGCACAGGGTCATTGCAGAGTATTGCACAGGGTCATTGCAGAATTTTGCACAGGGTCATTGCAGAATATTGCACAGGGTCATTGCAGAGTATTGCACAGGGTCATTGCAGAATATTGCAGAGTATTGCACAGGGTCATTGCAGAGTATTGCACAGGGTCATTGCAGAGCATGGGGGTGGATGGATGTGACTGTACATGTCACTGAGCTGCGCTGTGGGCACTACACATCCAGCCCACAGCGCGGCTCCCATCCGATCTCTCCCCCTCTGTACCGATCGATACAGAGAGGGGAGGGAGGAACCGGCGTCATGACATGACGCCGGTTTGTTTACATGTGATCGCTCCGTCATTTGACGGAGCGATCACATGGTAAACGACCGCGATCAGTGGCCGTTTACCGTGATCCGTGATGCGCCGGGTCCTCTGGACCCGGCGGTCACGGATGTTCCCGTGTGCGCGCCCCAGGGGGCGCGTGGGAGCAGTTTTCTGGAAATACGTCATATGACGTGATCCCAGAGTTATCCAACCTCCCTGCAGCCGTCATTTGGCTATGGGGCGGTTGACAAGTGGTTAAGCGGTCTTGCCTAGACACGGTCAAACCAAAGTCTGACTGTCCAGAACGCGGTGACGTACAGAACGTACGACGGGACTAGAAAAAAGAAGTTTAATAGCCAGTAGCCAATAGCTTCCGTCTCGTACTTGCTTCAGAGCATGCATAGTTTTTGGTCTGTTGGAACAGCATACAGACGAGCGGTTTTCCCGATAGGAATTGGTTCCGTCGGAAATATTTAGAACATGTTCTATTTCTAGGTCCATCAGAATTTTCTAAAAAAAGTCTGATGAGGCATACACACGATTGGAATATACGATGAAAAACTTCCATCTGACTTTTTCTGTCGGACATTCCGCTCATGTGTACGCGGCTTTACACATCGCAGACGTTGCTCCATCAGACGTTATAAAAAGTCTCTAACCAGACGACGATGCAGCAAAAATCCTGATTCCCAGACACTGGAAATGGAAGTGTGCTCCTTTAATCCCTGAATGGTTTCGCTCCATAGAGGATATTTACCATATGGAGGAAATGATGGCCATTGCTAGGGAATCCTCTGAAAAATTTAACACATTGTGGTCACCTTGGCTGGTGTTTCGGTATTCTGACCATTATCTGCAATTAGACACTGGGTGTAATCCCCTCTACAGCACTGGCTGCCGTCTCTTTTCATTTACAGAAGGCCGTATCACTGACTGACTGTCCTGCTTGTCAAGTGTCACATGCTTTTTGTCCCACCTGGATAAGATGAGTCCCACAGTGGCTCCATTGGACTGCTATAACCTTAGATACCCTCACCAAGACTCCTTATCGATTTTTTTCTTTATGTCTCATTTTACTTTGCTCTACTGGTTTGTGGCCTATATTATTTGCAAAAGTTTCTGCTAACAGACTATATACTGTAATACACCTTCTTGCTCATGTTATATTTGAAACCAGTTATTCTTGATTCTATGTGGACCTATCCACAACTGTTATTAATGTTTTGAACTATTTTACATCTGTACTCTTTAAAGTATCTAAACTGCTTTCTCTTCAATAAAAAATTTTTATTGTAAGAAAAAAAAAAAAAAGATGTAACAATTTTGAAAAAAAAAAACAATTTTTTTACTTTCTACTATAATACATATCCAAAAATATATAAAAAAATATTCATCACTTTAGGCCAATATGTATTATTCTACATATTTTTGGTAAAAAAATAAATAAATCGCAATTAGCGTATATTGATTGGTTTGCGTAAAAGTTATAGTGTCTACAAACTATGGGATAGGTTTGTGAACTTGTGTTTATTTTTTATTGTTTTTACTGGTAATGGCGGTGATCTGCGTTTTTTTTTCGGGACTGCGACATTGCGGCGCACAAATCTGACCCTAAGTGACACTTTTTGGGGACCAGTGACATTATTACAGTGATCAGTGCTAAAAAAAAATGCACTGATCAATGTATAAATGACACCGGCAGGGAAGGGGTTAAGACTAGGGCACGATCAAGGGTTTAACTGTGTTCCCTGGGTTTGTTCCAACTGTGTGGGGGGTGGGCTTACTGGGACAACACAGAGATCGCTGTTCCTGATCACTAGGAACAGCAGATCTCAGTGCTGTCCCCTGTCAGAAGAGGGATCCCCATTCTGCCTCTGTACCGTGATCACAGGTGGCCGGCGGAGTCCGGGCGAACTCCTACATCTCATGCACAAGACCGACTTACAGGTACGTCAGTATGGGCAGCCGAGCTGCCTTGCCACAGTATATATGCAGAAGGTGGTCGGCAAGTGGTTAATTATCATGTAGCTCTACCCCCGTAGGGGACATTGCTTAGGATGGAGTCCTCTTCTTTGCCTCAAACTCTTTATGATCTTCAGCCCTCTGATACAGTAGGTTGAGTGTACAAAGCATGCAATATCACAGAAAATCACTCAAAGTAATACTTAGTACCCAGTAGTACTACTACATCAAAGAAAAGAGGCACTGAACCAGTTGGGAAAGGTAAACTTAATAATGTCACCTGATGATATGATTGGTAACAAAGTAAACATAGAAATGGATTAACAATGGTAATAACACAATTTAGCACACATGGTGGTTAGTAATAAGGACTAGGCATAATATGTCACTTGATGTCCAGATCAGCGTAAACACTAGCAAAGTCACCCAAAGTACATTAGTGAACAGTAGTGAAGCTTAAATTACTGAACACTGGAACTATACTACCAAAGTGCATTAATGGTGACTCTGCTAGGCCTACACAGACTGGATGTGCACTTTCCACAGAAATGAAGGAAAGGTAAGAAGGAACAGTAGGTGGCTTGCAGGATGGTTTTACGGGGCAGTCCTTATGATGTTTTTTTGCCGGCTATCATTGGGGTCCTTTAAGAAGCATTGGTGCACTTAATGGGCGTTTTAGTAAACAAACATGTGGTATAGGTGCAGTAAGAGTGCTATATACTTTATGTCCTGCCTCCTGTAACTCAGTCCCTGCTAGCAATGTGAACAATAGGCAGAGAGCCCTCTCACCAGTCCCTGTGGTGCAGCTGTAAACTCTTGCTGTAGAAAGGGGGGCCCCCCTTAGTCTCTCCACAGAATGCCTCTGGAGATTTATTGGTGGGAAGTAGAGGGTGAGAGGATGTTGTGGTCTCCCTGCGGCAATAGTGCAGATGCGATCACTGTATTCTGTGCTGCCATAGGGTGTCTCCTCTGGTCTGGCCAGTATACAGCAGATTTACTCTCATTACTTCCCTCAGCACCAATAAAGAAAGCCTAGCTGAACAGTCTCAGAAAAGAAGCTCAACTGTTCCTCCTTGCCCCAGTGTCTTGGGAATTATAGTGTAAATGGTTCATAAGCTCCACAATATGGCTTACTTCCTGGACTTCAAATCCCATGATCCTCAGCATGCTGCATAGGATCCATAAGCTTTTCTGGCTATAGTTCTCCCTCTGCTGACTAGAGGTGATAGTACAACACAACATTCAGCATTACTATTAGTTTACTTTCACTTTCTGCTGTTAATAGGGAAATCTCTCCTTCTCCATTTTTACGTAGTCCAGCACCTGGCTTCAAAGTGGAGATTTTGCCATGAAGATCCTTGTTCAGGCACTAAATGTTATGGGGGTTACAACTGTTTTCCATTTGTGCTCATATGTTGTACGCTTGTTCTGCACCTTGTGGAGAAAAAAAATCAGCCACCTCTGCACATATTGCACAGGTATGGTCTGCTGTTGACATTACCAGAATGTCTGTACTGACTACGCTGATTGCTCTACTGTCATTCAACCACCCACCCCCAGCTGCCCCCATAGCAATGTAGCCTCACTATTTCAGCCACCCTCTTATTGGGGAGATCCTGAGGGCTGTGATCTAGTGCAAGTTTGTAGCAGAGTTAACCAGGGTTCCTGGCCCATGAGGAGCTCTGATAAATTTTAAATAATGCAAGCACCAAGCCAAATGGTAAAAACAAACTTATTGTCCTAAAATAAATGAAAGGTGAAATATTAATGATAATAATATACTGTATAATTAGCAATAAGGGCAAGGACTTTTGCTGTCCATATCAGCATAATGCCGCCTGAGGTGCAGCTGTGAGCAGTAAAGACTTGAACTATAAACCCCCGGAAAACAACTGTCAGAGTGCAGTAATGGTGGCTATACTAGGTCTTAAACCATCTGGTAAGCACTGTCAAAATTGAAGGTGTGGGAATATGAGCCAGAAGTAGTGTGATGGGGTGGACAGGATATGTGATGGGGCAGTCCTTAAGATGTTTCTTCTGCCAGCTATCGTTGGGGCCCTTTTAAGAAGCTTTGGTTCACTTAACGACAGTCCTAACTTTCCTGTAAGCATTTAGTGTAGGCTGTTAGAACCACTGTGTAGCATTTGTATAAGTGCAGTATAGATCTAGTAGAGGTGTTGCAAAAGATGGTGCGCATACAGCACATGGGAAGATGTAGTTGGTGTCCTGCTTTCAGTAACTCTTTCTATAGTAACAGTAAAAGCAATGGGCCGATAGCCCTCTGATCAATCCCAGGATACAGCTGTAAGCATTTTTGCCAAAGATGCCCCCTCTGTCTTTCCCCGAAGCCTCTAGCAAACAGCGGTGTGAGCGGATTGTGGATGAATGCTCCAGCCTCTCTCTGTGGCAGCTGAGCAGGTACTGGTGGTGCAGCCGATGTTATTCTGTACCATGTCCTTGCTCTCAGTCACAGGATCCAGCACCCAACCCCCCCTCCCCCACCTCGGGCAGGACACCCCAGGGTTTAGGAGCACACTGACTGAGGTCCTTGCTCTTCCAACTCCGGGCGCCAAGACCCGTGAACTCTCCCGGGCAAAACAGCAAAACTCCTTCTCCACTCCTCCTTGGTCCAAAGCTTTTTTTGTGATTTGTATTTTAAAGCGGGGGTCCTCCCACACCGCCAAAAAAAAAATATTAAAAGCCAGCAGCTACAAATACTGCAGCTGCTGACTTTTAATACATGGCCACTTACCTGTCCCAGGGTCCAGCGATGTCGGCAGTCGACGCCGAAAACCCGCTCGGTTCTCGGCAGCTGCTGCCGCCATCCTAGGTGAGAGAATCAGGAAGTGAAGCGTTGCGGCTTCACTTCCCGGTTCCCTACTGCGCATGCGCGAGTCACGCTGCACATCGTAAGTGGTTCCAGCTCTCTCCTGGGAGCTGTGTGCTTTCCCAGGAGACAGCGCGAAGGGACGGGAAGAGGCATAGACTCCCATGGGAGTCTATGCCGGAAGTGGGTGCAAATACCTGTCTTAGACAGGTATCTTCACCCCCCTCCTCCCTGAAAGGTGCCAAATGTGACACCGGAGGGGGGGAGGGTTCCGAAAAGCGGAAGTTCCATTTTTGTGTGGAACTCCGCTTTAAGTAGTCATCTCACAAGTGCAGCAGCCGCTCCATTGGTCTATATTTGCCAGTGTGCATAGCAATAGTCCAAGTCCTTTCTTCCTTCTCACTGATTGGCTCCTGCTGCTGCCAGGAGGGGGGGTGGGGGGAGTCAGCAGGGGAATCCATACAGAACCCACTTGACTCACAGAGGGGAAAATAGGGAGAGAGCGTAAAGACACTAGCTCACAGAGTGGAGAAAGGCAGCCCACAGTGCAGCGACTCTCCACTGGGTCTCCCAGCATAAGGGAGAAGGGGGGGTCGCACAGAGCAGCCGGCTACATATAGCTGACACAGAGACAAATAGAGAGAGCATTCAGAGAGCTCACTGTTGGAACTGAAATTTTTTTTATTACATTATCACTCCCACATTTGTTGGTTGGCAGCGCATGCATTGGATGCTTTTTGACCTAGAACAGGAAGTTGTCTTGTCTCTGGTGAATAAGGACAAGCTAGGTGAATAAACATATGGACATAGAGGCATTGATCAGCCATGACACTACAAACTGCAGCCACAACATGTACTCATTATTACAAGATAAGGCAAACAAACAATACAGGCAATATAACTACAATAATAGTACAAATGCATTTGAAAGTGTGTAATGCTTTTAAGGCCCTATTCACATAAGGGGACTTGGAAATGCAGGCATAATCTCCACAATTCCCAATCGTGACAACATGTCAGATGTACTGTATCCTGAATGGCATCCCAAAATGTGGCGCAATTTTGCCGCAATTGTCTATCATTCATAGGGCAGCTCATTGACATGAATGGGCTTCCCTATGCGCCCCATGCATTTCCGTGTGAGAATAGCGTAAACACAATCGCGAGTGGGAATGCAAGTCCCTGCCAAGTCCCTGTTGTGTGAACAGGACCTAGAGCATACCTGAAGTCTAATATAAACGTTAGTTTTTTCTGATTTCCCTAAATACAGTACTTACCTGTCTTCTAGAGCTAGGTCTCCCAAAGCTTATTTCATATTTTATTTTTTGTGACAGGGTGTGTATTTCCTTTTTCAAACATTGGCATTTAAAAGTGTCCCCTTTTTTCATCAGCAATTTGGCAAATATACAGGCCTGATAAAATGGGATGTGGCAGGCAAGATCTCAGTTATTACACTTGGTGGTCCTTTAGCATTGTGTACACTATATTGGGACAGATGGCCTAATACCCTACAAATACCCATTGTGAATGGTTAGGTTTCTGATTAGACAGATTTGTAGTCAGGACACTGACCCTGTGTTTCCCAAACAGAACTGATCATAAGATAATAATTGCAAAACCCTCAGGCCCAGTAAAGTTCCTCAGCACTGGGCATGAGTCTTGTTGTTGTTATAAATTGTATTCACAGCGAGGATGAAATCTGGATAATTTGCAAGGTCATTTATTTTATACAAAAAGGAAAATGCCATTCCATGAAAAGGGCTGAACAGCTGAATTGTTAAGGAATGAACTCTGCCTATTCAATAAGGTCACTTTGAACCAAACAAAATGTTATTTCCAGACTGATACTGTAACTGACTGGGTTGTCTTTGAGCTGTGAAAGACTCGGGAAAACGACAGGTTGTCATATGTCACAGAAGGTAGGTGGCCCTTCTTGTTAATTATTTCTAAACTGTTTATAGTGGTCACTTCTTTAGACACAAACATTAAAAAAATTCAACATTATTTTTAAAATGTATCTTGAAATACCCCTAATGGGTTATGTTTTCCAGACTTCCAGGCAGTGGCGGCCAGTCCATAACAGGCGCAGGGGTGCTGCCCACCTGGTTTGCATAATCTAATCATAGAACAACTTATTTTTAAATAACTAATAATGACTAACTTTTTTTTTAACATCTTAAAATTAAAAAATGTTAGTCATATTATCGTTTATTTAAAAATCATTTGTTCTATGTGTGTGGCTGTGCACTGTACGGGGCACCGGACTAATAGGTTTCAATTAGGTCCATCATTTTTTTACAAGCACATGATTAGAGCCTGAGGCTCTAATTGGCTTGTTATATGTTGTCCTTGGTGCACCCAAACCCTCCCACTTTGTGATTTTAGCGATATTCGCCATCGGTTTCCGCCTTCTCGGCCAATCAGTACAGGAGGCTGAAGATTTGGAACCCGGAAAGACAAGGTTAACACAGAAGCAGCGTCGCCGTGTATCAGGGGTGCCGTGACCACTTTATGGCTCAGTTTGTAGGGCAAGTGCAGACCAGGAGAGGTTTGTTCGCACCCCCCCCCCCCCCAGCCGCCACTGCCACTGCTTCCAGGTAAGATCACAATCTTTGATTCTGTACTTTTGTACTTTCAATGTGACAACTGCATGAAATGTTCATATTTTTTTAATGACTTAACCTAGATTTTGTATGTTGTATAATCAAATTGACTTGCGATATTGCACAGAAATTCTTAGAAAATCAAAACGAATAACTGCTAGAAATGTGCTTGTAAGAAGACATTTACCTAAAATGATAAAAGAACACCTGTCCTTAATTACAAATTCACCAGGGACTGATATAGCGGTTGGCGAACATATCCCCCTCCCTCTCCTGCTGTGTCAATAAACTAATGTAATCACTGCAATTAGTACCAGAAACTCTAGCACACAGCCCTATTGTGACCAGACACAGTGTGTGGAAGAGCAAGGGGGTAAGGGAGGTCTGTGATGAACATGTTATAGGCCTTGAAGCTAGTACATGCAGACCCCAGGTTACAAACAAGATGGGTTTTGTTGGTTTGTTCTTAAGTTGAATTTGTATGTAAGTTGGAACAGGTAGATTTTTTTAACTGTAATTCAAGCCAAAAAAGTTTTCTTACGTTTTTTGGATAGCAAAGGGAAGGGTTTATTTTGCTCTCTGTGCCCCTGTTCAGAAGATTTCACCTCACTTTCTGTCCCTGTGACAATTGGATTATGAAAAATTTGGTTTGTCTCCATGTAAAAAAAAAAAAGCTTAGACTTTCTGCACACCGATCCACCCATTCAAGCCAGCCTATTTCCTATTTCTAGCTAGCTACTATGAAGGAGTGAGGGGTATTGGTGAAGGACACAGGCAGCAATGGGAACCATGCCGATTAGAAAACTGAGCCTGGGTAGATGTTGGGCTCATTTAAGTAGCTATGTCAGGCAGCCATGTGCGTGATGTCGCTGTTATGAGAATTAGTAGGAGAATGGCTACAAATGCTATTATTATATAAGGTGCTGGCCACCAGAATTTATGGGGAATTGTTTTAGGAGTAAATATCATAAATGGGGCTATTATTAGATCTACAACACATGTCACTGGCCATCAATGCAAGTGCTAAGTGCCCTAGTAAAGGTCACCAAGGTTGGGAGTTGAAATTTCACTTGATTGCATACTTGTTCTGTGTCAGTAAATCAAAAAGCAGTGAAGCAAGTGCACAAGGATGAGGATGACAGCCCAAGAGTTTGCACCTTTATAAGCAAGCCAGCAACCCGCAAAGGTTTTCTGACAGTTTTGCTTTAAAAGGAAGGGCCATCCAGGGAAAAGCAACAAGCTCTTTTTCTAGCTTTTCTAATAATACCTTCCCTGCAGCCCTGTGCTGCCCTGTTTGCGTGCCGCCCCCAAGTAGAAAACCCTGTATAAGCTCAATGTCAGTCTGTGTTTATGTTTACATAAGGCTAAGGGCCCCCCTCATGGATGCTCAGCTGCCATGCATTGTACAGTAAGAAGAAGGGAGAATCTCGCATGCATTTACATGGGATCATCTGGAGGGCTTCAGCAGTGTACTAGAGATATAGACAGGAACAATGAGGCTGGGTACTGCATGTTATGCAGTAATTGGGGGGGGGGGAATCAGGAATGTAACAGTGATAGTTAACTCCATGGGGTAGATTTACTAAAACTAGTGCACTCAGAATCTGGTGCAGCTGTGCATGGTAGCCAATCAGCTTCTAACTTCGGCTTGTTCAAAATTAAGATTTGGAAATAAAACCTGGAAGCTGATTGGTTTCTATGCAGAAGTGAACCTGATTTTGCACTCTCCAGCTTTAGTAAATTAAACTCTCGTGTGACAGGTTTGCTTAATGAAACATCACCAGTTTTCCTGGACTAGCAGAATTGGATGGATCATCTGAAAATAGAGGATTAATATTGTCAGATCTGGAATTTGGCTTGACAATAGTGTGACTTGCTTTTTGTCCCACCTTGTAACTCCGGTAAGTTTCCATGTCAATTCTTAAAAATACATATATAATTAATATATTGTCATGCATACGTAAGTGAAAAATACAGATGAGTATGCCCATTATCACTGATTATTATTACAGACCATTACTGACTAATTGGAAATTAAAATTCCAATTTCTACATAAAAAAGCTCTCAGTGCTATTATTATAAATAATCAAAGTCATTAGCACCCCATATTGTGGTTGTGTTACTTTCCAAGTATTTTTTGAAGTTGTTCTTTTTTCGTTAATCGTTGTTAGTTTGCACTACATTATCATGCATTATTAATAAAGCAGAGACCAGGTTCATTCAATGTGCATTCAATGTCCTATTCAATGGAAAAAGAGAAATGCTCACCGCAGTCACACGTCTCTAGAGAATGTCTGTAAGAAGTGTAAACTCTTCTAGATTCTGTATGATTATACAAGCCAGTACATTACATACCAGGAATGAGGCTGAGAACCCAATGCCTAAATACTTGGTCATTAGGTAAAGGGTATGTTCACACAAGTTGATTACTCACTGGCTTCCTGGTAGGGAAGTACCCCAACACTAATTTCAGTTTATATTTCAATAGTTTTTATTGTAAAAAAAGAAATACATTTCAAGGTAAACAGACACATCATTAGAACAAAATCAAATTCTTAGATGGTCAAGTTAGCAATACAGATGTATAGAAAATACGGTCAACATACATATCTATTCTCTACTAGGGATGAGCTTTGAGTTCGAGTCGAACTCATGTTCGACTCGAACATTGGCTGTTCGATGACTTGACGGTGACTTGACGGGACTTCCCCGTGACGTCACGGGGAATGCCACAGGGAAGTCCCGTCATGTCCCGTGCGTCAGAGGGGGCAGGGTCACCGGGTGGCCCCGCCCCCCGTTATTTAAGAACCGTCGGAAGAGGAGACGTCATCACACAGCGGGAGCCTCCCTCCATGCCAGCATGGATGCGGAGCGGCCCGGAGAAGAAAATGAAGAAGAGAAGAAGGAAGAAGAGAAGAGGATGAAGAAGACGATGAAGAGAAGAGCGGGAGCCTCCCTCCATGCCATGGGTGCGGAGCGGCCCGAGGAGAAGAAGATAGAAGACGCCGCGGAGGAGATGCTGGACGAGAACGCCGGAGGAAGAACCAGAAGAGCCAGAAGAACCAGAAGAAGATGAAGGAAGATAGAAGAAAGAAGAAGCATTTAAATAAAGGAATTGTCAAAAACTGTCTCTTGTCATTTTTAACAATTTTGACAGTTTTTTAGTGATATGGTAGGGGTAAGTACCCCCTTACCATTTCACACAGGGGGGGGCCAGGATCTGGGGGTCCCCTTGTTAAAGGGGGCTTCCAGATTCCGATAAGCCCCCCGCCCGCAGACCCCCACAACCACCGGCCAGGGTTGTGAGGATGAGGCCCTTGTCCTCATCAACATGGGGACAAGGTGTTTTGGGGGGCTACCCCAAAGCACCCTCCCAATGTTGAGGGCATGTGGCCTGGTACGGTTCAGGAGGGGGGGGCGCACTCTCGTCCCCCCTCTTTTCCTGCGGCCTGCCAGGCTGCGTGCTCGGATAAGGGTCTGGTATGGATTTTTGGGGGGACCCCACACCGTTTTTTTTTTATTTGGTGCGGGGTTCCCCTTAAAATCCATACCAGACCTGAAGGGTCTGGTATGGAATTTAGGGGGAACCCCACGTAATTTTTTTTTTTAATTTTGGCCGGGGTTCCCCTTAATATCCATACCAGACCTGAAGGGCCTGGTATGAAATTTAGGGGGACTCCCACGTCATTTTTTTTTAAAATTTTGGTTCGGGGTTTCCCTGTGGGGAATTCCCATGCCGTTTTTATCAATGAACTTCTATGTGTAAACACGGGAAACATGCGCCCCTTTACAGGCATACTATAGACACCCCCCAGGTACGAAATTTAAAGGGATATTACACTTTTATTGTTTGACTTTAAGCATTATTAAAATCACTGCTCCTGAAAAAACGGCCGTTTTTAAAACTTTTTTTTGCATTGATCCATGTCCCCTGGGGCAGGACCCAGGTCCCCAAACACTTTTTATGACAATAACTTGCATATAAGCCTTTAAAATTAGCACTTTTGATTATTCATGTTCGTGTCCCATAGACTTTAACGGTGTTCGCGTGTTCGAGCGAACTTTTTTCCTGTTCGCATGTTCTGGTGCGAACCGAACAGGGGGGTGTTCGGCTCATCCCTATTCTCTACCATTATCCTTGAATGCAGAATATACGATATGTATCTAAATACTGGTGGAACTGAAAAACATTTCCCCGCCCATGATTCGGAATCCCCCCCACCCACTGTGAGTGGCAGAGACCCGGTATCACTGGGAGTTCTGGTTGTGAACCCTGAGACTATCCCGGGGCGGCGGGGCCCACTACTAAGTAAGACCCATGATCAATCATCTGTATTGTATATATAAGAGCCAGAAGAAGGAGAGAGATAGAAACGAAAAAAAAAAGGAAAAGACAAGGAGAAGAAGAAGTAGAGGGTCAACCCGGAGTTCCCTATGGAATTGAGATATATTTGATCCACGGATCCCACACTGTGTTAAATTTTTTGGTGTTAATGTTGAGTATATGGGTGAGTTTATCATTAATCATGATCCAGTTGAGCTTACTTTTAACCTGGTCCAGAGGGATTGCTGACTGTCTCCAATGCAAAAGTGGAAGGATGTATTTTAGCTACCCTGGTAGGTACCAGGTACCAACGCAGAAGTGTTTTGTAGTTGGCCTCTATAAGGGTGGTACTGATGGAAATTTTGGATAGCTTATAAGCGATATCTTGTCACTCGATCAGATCAAAGGAAAGGTTCAAATCCCTCTCCCACTGATTCATATAAGTAAGTTTTGAATCTGGTTCAGTAAGAGAAGCATATATCGCAGATATCCGCCCTCTCTGCAAGCCTCTGGCTTGGCACGACAGTTCAAATGTTGTGAGTGTAAGGGGTCCCACCCGTAGATTAAGTTTAGATCTGACAAAGGATGCGATTTGATTATATCGGAATATTTCACTAGGAGGCATTTGAGATGTGTCTTTAAAATGTTGCATAGTATATATCTGATCTCCATTAAGGAAGTCGCCGATTCTTAGTAACCCCTTGTTAGGCCACCACTGGAACTGTCGTGGAGTCAAGCCAGGTGGAAACTCCGGATTACAAAAGATGGGAGCTAGTGGTGTATGTGGGGATGATAAAGGACCGCGGTTGCGTGCTCTGTCCCAGATCGCTAGAGAATATGATAAAGTGGGACATAGTATAGGTGGGCGTAACTGACTAGGAAGCCACATTAGAGATCCTATTGCAAAGGGATGTCAGGAGAGTGCTTCGATAGAGGCCCATAAGGGGGCTGAGCCTTTAGCAGTGGTATAAGCTAACTGGGCTATCTGGGCTGCTTGAAAATATGCCTGTAGATTGGGAAGACCAAGCCCACCCATAGATTTAGGTGAATAAAGCGTTTGTTTTTGTATCCAAGGCCCCTTGTTACCCCACACAAAGCGCAGGACTTCAGCCTGTAGACGTAGCATGTCTCCCCTCGGGACCGCCACCGGTAGACTTCTAAAATAGTAGAGAAGTCTAGGTATAAACGTCATTCTTATTGAGTTGGTTCTGCCAAACCATTTGAGGGAATAATCTGCCCAGCACCAAAGATCTTCCCTAAGTTTTTTAAATAGTGGGGGGTAGTTTGCCTTATAGATTGTGTCAATAGAGGATGTCAACCGGACCCCTAAATAAGGGAGGGAATGGCGATTCCATTGAAAGTTATAAGTATTTTGAAGAGTCTGTATTATATCAGGGGGTAGTGAGATGTTAAACGCTATTGTTTTTTGGTTATTTAGAGACAGGCCCGAAAGTTGTGAGAAATTATCTAATAGGGATAATAAATTAGGCAAAGTTTCGTGGGGATTAGTGACGTACATAAGGACATCATCGGCAAATAATGCACATTTATGTTCCTGTTGTCCAAAATGAATTCCATGAATTTTAGGGTGAGAACGAATTGCCATAGCTAGGGGTTCTATTGCCAATGCAAAAAGCAAAGGAGAAAGCGGGCCTCCCTGCCTTGTACCCCGCTTAATAGGGAATGGGGATGATTTATGGCCTCTAATGGAAATTTGGGCTACTAATCTCAGTTTATTCCCTACTTCCATGTGTGGGCTTATGCTACATAGGAATCTTCATTACTGACATCACAGTTTGGTTTAAAGCCAAGCTCAGATAAAATACGCAGTCATGGGCAGAGCTTAAAATCCCAAAGTGCCCATCAAGGTGGTTCCTACACAAATCCGCAAAGTGCTATTTGCATCTAAAGACAAAACCCCAATCATGGCAAAAAAGTTTGGGATTCCCATGACTCTAATGCCCCGTACGCACGATCTGACTTTCCGACAACAAAACCGTGGATTTTTGTTTGAAGGATGTTGGCTCCAACTTGTCTTGCATACACACGGTCACACAAATGTTGGCCAACAATACCGAATGTAGTGATGTAAAAGACGTACGTGATATCTCCATTACGAACGCTAGTTTTACAAGTACGAGTGCTTCCGGCTCGTACTTGATTCCAAGCATGCTTGGACTTTTGTCCGATGGACTTGTGTACACACGATCGGAAAGTCCGACAACAAAAATTTGTTGGCGGAAAATTTGAGAACCTGCTAGCCAAAATTTGTTGGCGGAAAGTCTGACAACAAATGTTCGATGGAGCATACACACAGTCAGACTTTCTGCCAAAAAGCTCACATCCAACATTTGTTGTCGGAAAATCCGATCGTGTGTACACTGCATAACAGTCATAAACATGTGGAAGAGTTTGCAAAATTAGAATCCACTGCTCTAAACTTATCACAGTAATGAATGATGGGGATGGGCACAAACCCAATACATCCTCCGACTGACTCCCAGTGATCCACAGTCAGTGAATTTTCTGATTTGTCTGGTTTAGGGGATCAGCTTATCTGCGTACTGGCAGCCACACCCCAGATTGAGAAATAAAGTGATCCCAAGTTATATTTAGAGATCTAAGCAGCTCCACCATTAGAAGAGATTTTACGGCCTGCTTTACAATTTAGCTAAAGGAATTAGCTGCTCCCAGTTCCTTGATTATTTTATGAAGGAATAGGCTTAGGACCACAATCAATATAAAATACATATTATTTAGCAATTTCCAAAAAATGGAAACTCCCTATATGCATGTGACTCCAATCTGTAGTAATATGTGTAGCCAAGTCCCGGGTCCCCTTTGGTCTAATGAGAACCTCCAGAGTTATGGATAGCTGACATCCTTCTATGTAGAGTGGGTTACGAGGCATGGTGGGTGTATTTTAATGTAAGGTAGATTCATGAGCGCCAGACATTTCTTGAATGCAAAGAGATTTATTGTCTCTTAAACAGAACTGTGGGAGAGAGGGTTTAGGGCCAGGACACCCTTTAGTAGGTGCAATGTGTAATGTGCAATGCAACTCCGAGACTTCTATAGGTAGATGGCCATGCAGGGAAAGGCACCCAGCCGGACACCACATCTGCATGTGTAGACACGCTGTCTCCTATGGCAACAATCTTGACCAGTTTCTAACAAAGGTTACAATGAACTCTTTTACTTCCTCTACAGTCTCCTATTGTAGATCTTCACTCAACTAAGCTCCCAGTCTCTCTCACTAGACTTGCTGATCCACTGCCACTGGATCCCCTGAGCTCTTCCAACATTATCGCTCAGTATCTTCCTCAAGTGTCACCCCCACTTCCCTGCTGGGTCCCTAGCTTGGCATCCAAAATACTCCTCAAGCGTCACCCCAAAAGCCTGCTCGGTCCCTAGCTTGACACACAAGGCTGCTCTGCAAGGGACCGAGCAGGCCAGTGGGGTAACGCTTGAGGAGTATTTTGGATGCCAAGCTAGGGACCCAGCAGGGAAGCGGGGTGACGCTTAAGGAAGATACTGAGCTGGCTGGGTCCCCGGTTGGTGAGAATACTGCTCTGGTACTTGTTTCAACTACTCACAGTGGTCCTCAGTAACAAGGTGGATGGTCCCTTAGTGGCAACAGCTTCCCCTCTACCTCCGACCACGACAGGTTCTCTGGCCGGCAGAACCGTCACTTCTGGCTGGATTGCAAGCTGCAGTCCCAACCCTACGCTGCTCTCTTGCTTCTGAATAGGCCCTCAGACAGCCTAGCAGCCAGATGTCCCTGGGATAGGCCTCAGGCTCTGGCCTAGCAGCCCGGGACAGCACAACACACGTCCACCAAGACAGCTGTCCAGGTGGCACAGAACCCCGATCATCTGACCTCACCCAAATAGGCTCTCCCAGCAGGCTAAGGGACCCAAGAAGATCCCTGCCTATTGGCTGAGATACTCCATCTATTTCTAATCTATTCTTGCAATGCCCTTGTCTTATCTAATGTCACCAGATACCCGGCCATCTAGTGACAGAAGAGAGAAGTGCAGCAATTCCAGAATTAGGGTGGAATCAATTGATCTCCTATCAATTGACCAAGGTAACAATACCTGGCAGGTAAATTTACTAGCAATCCTGCCTAAACATCAGGGTGCTACATATGGAAGTGGCACAACCTCATGCAGTATCTTATGGGAACCCCTGTTTTGCTGACATTTGAACTAAGCATAAGAAAACAAAATAGTTTATATAAAAAGTAAATATTTTATGATCTTACAAAATACCAGATTTCAAAAGCTGAAGGGGCTGGAGATCCATTTTAAGAAGATTACTTCTTTTCCTAAAAGAGCGAGCCCTTATCTCACTACAAGACACTTTTAACATTTATTGTAATTTTGTTGTCTTAAAGAAAAAAAATAGCAATATTAACTACTATGAGTAAACAAAGTGTAGGTGACTTAAACTGATGTGAAATTTTTTTTTCCCATAGCATAAGTCAGCACTAGCGGTATTACAGTGACCTGACAATGTCACTTATCAGATGACACAATTAGTCTTCATGCCGATTGTGTCACTAAATTATGTATGATAAGTATATCGATTTTGTGACACTTGTCAGAATCAATGAAAAATAAACTATTAGCTGACTATAATAGTGCTATCACAGAGACTAATAAATAATAGACTATTCTGATGGCAATTGCAAATATGGACTCCCCATAATCATTTAACACTTGTTGCTATATTCTGTGGCCTGTAAAAGGAACACAAAGCTTGTAAAACTAAGATCCGCTAACTATTTTTCAGCTATCCAATGAGAGTGCAGTTACTGGATACTAAGCCGTTGTCATTGGACAGTAGAATGGCAATGGCATAACCAGGAAGGCAAGAAAGGTCAGGCCCCAGACCCCTTTAAAACGAAACTAGAGAGGAACAAAGAAGAAGCTTTGTGGTCATCTTGTGATGTCTACTCATAGGCGGATCATTCCTAGTTAAAAAGCATGATAGCCAATAACCACTTGACTTTCGAAAGATTTAACCCCCTTCATGACCAGGCCATTTCTTGTGGTACGGCACTGCGTTACGTTAACAGACAATTGCGCCGTCGTGCAAGAATGTACCCAAATAAAATGTGTCCTCTTTTCCCCTACAAATAGAGCTTTCTTTTAGTGGTATTTGATCGCCTCTGCGGCTTTTTACTTTTTGCGCTATAAACAAAAAAAAGACTGACAACTGTGGAAAAAAAAAAACAATATTTTTTACTTTCTGCTATAAAACATATCGAATAAAAAAATTTTCAAAATCAAATTTCTTCATCTATTTAGGCCAAAATGTATTCTGCTACCCATTTTTGGTAAAAAAATTCCAATAAGTGTATATTGATTGGTTTTTGCAAAAGTTATAGTGTCTATAAACTATGGGTTATATTTATGACATTTTTATTTATTATTTTCTTTATTAGTAATGGCGGCAATCAGCGACTTATAGTGGTACTGTGAAGTTTCGGTGGACAAATCAGACACTGACACTTTTTTGGGAACCAGTGACACCAATACAGTGATCAGTGCTAAAAATATGCACTGTCACTGTACTAATGACACTGGCAGGGAAGGGGTTAACATCTAGGGTGAACAAGGGCTTAAATGTTTGGCCAACATGTTTTACTATGTACTGTGTGTTTTTACTAAGCAATGTGCTGTTTTTTTACTTCCTGTAAAAAACAGCACATTGCTGCTGTCAGAAAAGAGCCCTGTGTTTGTTTACCTACACAGGGCTCTCTTTAGTAATGTCCGGAGCCCATCGCCCGGTTGCCGGCGACCAATCAGCGGCTGGCACCCGCTGATTAGTTTGTGCTGCAGCCAATCGCAGCACAGCCGGGGCGGTGTGAGCATGCTCCCTAGCCCAGCGCATGGATTATGTACTCGGTCGGTGATCCTGCGCAGGAGATCCGCCTTGCCACCATATATGTACTTATATGGTCTGCAAGCGGTTAAAGGATAACTACGCCCAAAAACAAAAATTTTATATATTTCAGCCTAACAGTCATTAGATGTGGTGACTGCATTAGTTTTCTTATTTAATGCTAGGGACAATTGCAGAAGGTACAAAACATGCCTGTTATTCTTAACAGAAACGCCATGTCTTTGTCATTTCCTGTGAGAGTTGAATGCATAAAATATTATCTTTCATCCACTACTCCCATCACCCACGTGTAATGGAGATACCCAAAATCCTTTATTTTCCAAAGAAATCTGAGTTTAACAATCAGAGTATGCACTAGTGGCAGATAACAGAATCAAGTATCAAAAAAGGGTCACACAGTCAAAGTTATACAAGTTTTATAATTGTATATCTTCTGCCCATTCTATCCCTTGTCTCTATCTGAACTTTATGGGCCTGTACCCTTCCTCTGTTGTTTTCCATTAGTTTATTAAGTTCAAGACAAAAGGAAAAGGCGCCACCCACACAGGGTGAGTTGGTATCCCTATATTGCTAATGTACTGAATAATGGAAAATTTATATCAAATACTTACTGTAATTTTCCTTTCCTAAAGGACTCCATGGCAGCCTACACGTGGGTTAATCCCCCCCTCTCATACCTCATAGGACCCTTCTCCCATAAATCTTTGCTCTGGGCCAGAGGCCATGTTCCATAATTTAGCCTACTCCAGCCACTGGGAGGGAACTCCTGCTGCCATGGAGTCCATTAGGAAAGGAAAATTACGGTAAGTATTTGATATAAATTTTCCATTTTCCTGACAGACTCCATTGCAGCCTACACGTGGGAAATAACTAGCCATACACCCCCGGGTGTGCAGAGTGCTGGACAAAAGAAAAAGGTTTAATTGCCACCATCGACAGACAAGATACGTAAACCAAATTTAACAGAAGATAACAAGGCTGGCTCTAAGCAGTAGTGTGCCAACGTTAATTGAAGACCACGAGGCCGCCTTGCAAATAACTTCTGGAGCCACGTGACGTGAGACCGCCGATGATGAAGACACACTTCTAGTTGAGTGAGTAGTCACCGCTTCTGGAAGGGCCAAGCCCTTGGCTTTGTAAGCCCACTGAATGGCCTGAACCATCCTTGCTTCAATAGATCTGGAAGAGGCACGCATTCCCTTATTCTTCGAACAGGAACAGAACGAACAGGTGGTCTGACGGAAAGAAGCTGTAGCTTCAAGAAACTGACTCAGAGCTTTTCCAACATCTAAGGGATGAACACTGGAATCCTCGGTAGATCTGAACGTTGGAGGAGCAATCTCCTGATTGTCATGAAACACAGATGCCACTTTGGGGTTTGAACCCAACATAGGAATTAAAACTACCCGATCAGGAAAAAAAAAAAAAAAAGTTAGAAATGGCTCCTTGCATCCCAGAGAGCTGATTTCAGAGACCCTCTTGGCCGATGTTATAGCCACCAAGAAGGCAACTTTTAGAGAGAGTCATTTGATAGAGGACTGATCTTCATGTTCCAACTCTCTACCTGAGAAAAAATCCAGGACAAGGGGAAGATCCCAATTAGAGAATCTTGGTTTTTTCTGAGGTCTGAGCCTTATTGCTCCTCTGAAAAACGACTGAGTAAGAGGGTGTCTAGCCCAGGAAACACCCGTAAAAGCAGAGATTGCAGAGACTTGGACTCGCAGCGAGCTGACTGACAATGAGTGATCCAAGCCCAATTGTAGGAAGCCCAGGATATCATGTATCTTTGGGTTATTGCAAGAACCTGCAGTGGAAGAGGTGTAGTCTGAACTTTTTCCAAATCCTCTGGTAGACCCTGTTGGTGCCTGCTTTTCTGGCATTTAATAATGTGGCGATTAGACATGTGCACACTGAAATATTTTGTTTTGAAATTTCGATTTCGTCCAAAAAATACATTTATTTAGTTACTCCCGAAATTCATTTTTATTTATTAAGTTTTTCGTTAAAAATTGCATTCGTCCAAAAATCCAAATTAATTAACGTCGAATCTGTCATTGAAGGCTTATGGTGTCTGTCAAATGTTCAAAGAAGATTCGACGGAGCAGCTAAACTGTACGTGTACATTTCCAGTCGAATTTTCCACCTACAAGCTAGCTGTAGTAGAATTCTAATGTTGTATGACTAGTAATAATTATATTTATTAATTATTTTACTAGTCAACCAACATTAGAATTTTTCTATAGCCTATGGGCGGATGCATTTGACCGTAAATGTACGATTGCGGCGTCGTACAGTTTAGCTGCTCCGTCGAATCTTCTTAGAACTTTCAACAGACACCATAAGCCAAAGATTCAATGTTTGTATGTTTTTCGTTGCTTTGTCGAATCTTCGTCGTTCATGTTGAACGGTCTACTCTACCCCAACAGTCAGCCAACTTTCACATTCGTTTCTCAATCTCCAAGTGCAATGGCGGGCGCGGCATCCGACGTTGTGTCAGATATTGATATGGCATTATAATATAGAATCTATAATAATAAATCCCCCCCACAACACGGGCAGCCTCTGAGGCTATCACAACACTAGCAACACTAGTATCACTATCAAGTTCACAACACTAACACAATAGCAGCAGGTTATTATGAAAAAGTTAAGTTGAACTGTAGCTTGCTTCACTATTGTTCTGCTGCTGTGCTTATGCTTAATTGCTAAATAAATCAGGTTCTCTGACAAACGGACCAGCTAAGATTGACTGTCTTCTGAAATGATTCAGTGTGTGTGTCTCTCTCTGCTAGCAAATCATATGTGAAAGTAAGTTGGCTGTGCGTGTGTACTTAGTTCTAGCTATTTTACTGCCCCTCCTCTTTGGTTACAATCGGCCAATAACATTCATCATCATCATTATTTTTATTTTACTTCCCCCACCCAATTCTAGCAGCGATCTTTTCTCTCTATGTCGAATCTTTTCTCTTTATGATGAATCTTTTCTCTCTATGTCGAATCTTTTCTCTCTATGTAGAATAATCTTGGACTAATAGAGTTAAGGTTAGGCACATTCGACCACAGGTTCGATAGACACAGATTGTTATTGTCAGCGTCATGTTGAATCTCCTATCTATATCGAACTGTTGTCGCAACGAAAACGAAAATAAAGCATTTGTCTATGTCGGATCTTTCGGTTTTCGTATTCTGCACTTTCATTATCGTTTGTTAAAACGGTAACGAAAATACCTGAAATTCAGACGAAAATGCATTCGGACAAAAACAAATGCACATGTCTAGTGGAGATGGCCCTACTTGACAGCCTGGGGCCTCCAACCTACCCCTCTCAAGAACCAAATCATCAGATAAATATGGGGCAGGCATGGATGTAGAATTGCCCCTTCTGATAGGAGATCTGGTCTGAAGGGTAGAGGAACTGGGACCCGAAAACTGAGTTGCATCAGCAGTGGAAACCATGGCCTGTTTGGCCAGTATGGGACTATTGCCACTATCTCTGCTTCTTCCATCCTGAGCCTTGACAGAAACCAGAGAATGACAGGAACCGGGGGAAAGGCATAGGCCCTGTGGAACCGCCAATAGCCTGTCAGAGCATCTACCCGAAAGCCTGGGGACACAGAGACCTTGTGTAGTATCTCTCTAGTCTGAAGTTGCACGGGGAGGCGAACAAGTCTACTTCCGGAATGACTCCCAGGGACAGGACCCACCTGAAGACTTCGGGGGGGAAAGTCCACTCGTTTTCCAGAGAAACCCTTGACAGAAAATCTGCCTGAACCTTCTGGACTGCAGGGAGATTGACAGCTGTCAGGTTGGCCAGGTTTTTCTGGGCCCAGATCATGATGGGCTCTACTTCCTTCGACAGGGAGAGACTGCGAGTACCCCCCTGTCTCTTGATGTATGCGACTGCCGTCATGTTGTCCAGTCTTAGGAGGACTGAGGCTTCTGCTGTTAAGTGGTGAAAGGCCTGCAGAGCGCTGAACGCTGCCCGGAGTTCCAGAACTTTGGAGACTATCATGTGAGAGGGAAAATTCCATATGCCTTGAGCTACTTCTGTCAGGCAGAGAGTGAGCCAGCCCCTGTTGCTGGCATCTATAGTGATGGTGACCCAAGACACAGGTGCGATGGAGTGACAATTGAGGAGGTTTCTCTGTTGTAGCCAAGGAAGGCTCTACCGCATGGATGAGGTTATCCGCATAGAGTGATCCCAAAGCCCTGGGTTCCACTGATGGAGGAAGCCCTTCTGGAAGGGCCGCATTTTCCACTGAGCCCACTTTACCATGGGTGTTGTTGCCACCATGGTGCCGACGATCTTTAGGCATTGAGAGGCTCGGAGATGAGAGGACGACATTGCAAGCTGAACTCTGTCCTAGGTCACTGGGATTTTTCCAGGGGTAACGAGATGGTGCCCCGAGGAATACCAGGGACTGCGTAGGACCCAGATGGCTCTTTTCCAGATTCAGACACCAACCGAACTTGAGTAGAGTGTAGATGACCTGGGATCTGTGGATTAGCAACTGCTCCCTGTCCCGACATAACAACAGCAGGTCGCCTAGATAGTGATACAGACGGATACCTCTGGTCCTGATCAGAGCCATGACAGCCAACAATAGTTTTGAAAACACACAAGGCGATGTCGTAAGCCCGAAGGGGAGACAGGTGAACTGCAGATGGATTTGATCGACAGTAAAGCGAAAGTATTTCTGGAATTATGACGTGGAAGTAGGCATCCTTCAGGTCTATAGACACAAGCCAATCGCCTGCTTAGATTGCTTGACTGATCGTGAGCAGTGTCTCCATCTTGAACTTCTCCTTCTTGATAAAGAATTCAAGTAGGTTAGGTCTATAACTGGCCTCCAGGAGCTGTTTTTTTCTTCAACACCATGAAGAGGGGCGAGTAGACCCCTTGAAACCTTTGGTCGTCTGGAACTGGAATTGCATCGCCTTTAGCCACAAAAGAGCCTGCATTGGACAGGAGAATTAGCTTTTTCTCTTCAGAGAGAGGCAAGGATGCCAACTCGCTCTGTCTCGGCAGGCACAATATCATAAAGACTTAGGGGCTTCTTGTCCACCGGAAGATGCCCCTTTTGAAAACTTCTGGCCTGAAGGCTGTTTTTTCTTCCAGGTCTTCCTGGAAGTATCCTTTGATCTATCTGAACCTTGCCTGGGCTGTGTTCTCTTCTGGCCACAAGGCACGCTTAGCCGTGACAGATGACTGCATGATCCGAGCCACCAGGCGAATTATGTCTAGGGAAGCCTCACCCAGAAAAGCCGCCGCCAACCTTAGCTCATGAATAGGTAAGCTCCTGGCCACTTCTTCCGAGATGCTCCTCAGAGAAGCATCTACCTCGTCCGCCCACACTTCCAATGCTTTAGAAAGAGCTGCGAGAGATAGAGCTAGTTTGCAGGTCATACCCGCTGTAATGTAGATCCTCTTGAGGTCGGTATCAATTTTCCTCTCCAGTCCATCCCTAAAGGAAACAGTATCCTCCAATGGGAGTGTGACGTGCCTCACCAACCTCATTAGGGCTGCGTCAATGAAGGAGCCGACAGGCGTTCTACATCCTTGCTTTTAAATGGGTACATTTTTGATACCTTCGTTAACAGGCAATTCTTCCTTTCAACACCACCCCATTCATCAGTAATTATTGCGCTGAGTTCACCCAAAAAGGGGAAATTAGGGGCGTTCTTTTTTGAGGTGTTTAAAATATTTCCTCTGTTTGCAGGGTGCCTCCACTGGCTCTTCCCATCTCAAAGCTTCTTTGGCAGCTTTGACCAGCTGTGGTACTAGGGCAAATTCAAAAACCTGCACCAGGGTCATCTACCTCCACCTCACTGTCTGAGGCTTCAATTGAGGAATGGCTCGGCTGTGAAGGGCCTGGAGCCTCGAGATCATCCCTAATAGGGACTGACATAGTGTCGCCAGCAGGGTTGTGGGTATGACCAGAATCCGCTTTACTCAGGGTCTCACGGACCACCTTTCTGACCAGTGCTTCCACTTGTTGGTCTCCACCCTCTCTTTCTCTTGCAGCTCTAGAAAAGCATAGATCGCAGAGCAATTTGCCTTCAGGAACCTGGGCCCCGCATACCCAGCAGGCTTTTCTCACAGAGCAGCTGGAATCACGGTGAGAGTGTCACCCAGAGGTGGTTTTAGACTCCTCTCTGTGGTGCCTAGATCTAAAGGGAGACCTAGGACGGTCTTTGCTGTGCTTTGGTGTTCAGATCTGGAAGGGCTGAGTGAAAAAGAAAGGGTTAAGAGCTCCTGAATGAGTGAACCCAAGCATCACAGCCAGAAAATAACTAAATCCTACCTGCAGCGCAAGGGTTGGCCATAGGAGGGCGGTGACAGATCCATGGCAAGGCAGTTTGAAAATAAAAAATGAAAAATTAAAGTCTTATGAGAAACAGGAGTGACAACAGGCATGAGAGAGCACATAACAAACATAGCCAGCACCTAGCGAGCCTGCAGCAAACAATTTACAGTACCTTGTAAACCAGAGACCAGTGCCTGGGGAAACCGCCACATAAGCCTGCAAGTTATCCCAAGGAATAGCTGCTTTGACAGCTATTTAAATCTGCCGCCGTTAATGATGTCACCACCCCACAGCATGCCTGCATCAGAAAAACGTCGCCACCTGGTGGCGGCCAATTGCATGCGCGACCGCCGCCGCCATTTTGGCATAACCGCGCCTGCACGAACCCAGCACGGAATCTTCGCAGACAGGTCCCGGTGACTTCCCGAAACGGCGAACTGGAACGCAGCTGCGCACCAGCCGCCATGGCCACTCACTGGAGCTTGATAGAAAATAAGGAGACACACAAAACACAGAGATACGGCCGCCATATAAAACAAATCTTTGTACACAGCATGATCCGGACCAGAACCTGGGACTGGGGAGCTGTTTGCTCGACCCATCGCATGTTTACAAGGCCTCCCGCTAATAGCTGGGACGTTTGGCCATATTGCCGCTTGCCTGCCCATGTCCACCTGCTAACAGCTAGGATTGCTGGACTTCAGAGAGGTCACCGCTAACCACCAACGTATCGCCGTGCACACCGTCCGCCAGGCCTGGATTACAGAAAACTTCATGAAAAGGTAAGACTTCATCTTGGTCCTAGGAGGAGGACAAAAAAGGAACATGGCCTCTGGCCCAGAGCAAAGATTTATGGGAGAAGGGTCCTATGAGGTATGAGGGGGCGGGATTAACCCACGCGTAGGCTGTCATGGAGTCTGTCAGGAAACTGATATTATTCAATACACTGGCCTTTTGACTTGATCTGACCAACCCTCTTTTTTTCTATACAACAAGCCCAGCTCTGCACATTATGGTTGGTCATGAAAGAAAAAATATGATTTTGAAGATGAAAACAGACATGTTTGAAGTCCAGCATAGGTGCCAACCATGGTTTCCTCCATAAATTGGAGGGAGCTTCCCCATGCTGGGACAGGAGTGTGTTCTTTGCAGGATTGCAATTAAATGCAATATATAGAATTTTTGTTTTTGGGTTTAAATATGCCTTAATTCCTCTCTTTATTAAAGTGGTACTAAAGTCAAAACATTTTCTACCCTAATGCATTCCCTGCATTAATGTAAAAAATGTCCCAGTAGTAGTTGTAGCTCTCAGAAATCGCCAGGGATTTGACACTTGGGGACTTTAAAGCTAATAAATGTCTGTGTGAACAGAGGCCTCTGCGACATTTCTACTCTATATAAACAGCTTCCCAAAGGACAACTGTAAACTAAAATCCCATGCAGCCTTTTCAGTCTCTTTAGGTACACTGTTATATCAAAGATGCAGTATATGCTGTGTTGATAAGCCAGCACAAAAAATATCTAACAGACTCCTATATGCTCCTGATTTACTCCTAACATTAGAAGTAACATTTCAAATCATGGTAAAGCTGAAAACCAGCCTGTCACAGCCACTTTATTACTGTAATAGGTAGACTGGCAGAATATATATTGATTGGAGCTCAGCTGAGTGAGTTGACAGTTTTGTGTCATAATGCTTCTTTTGCTCAGAATTTTTTTATGCATACATCATGTGTGTTTAGGGATATAATTTGTATTCTGTTTTAATGCTCGTGTGTGAGTATTATGATTTCGGCCACTAGAGGGCTTAGTGAGCCAGTGAGAGTCATGATTAATGGCATGATCTCAGTCTTGATTTTCAGGATTTCTATATATAAACCTTATTACAGGGAAACCGTTATACTAAGCTGCCCATCCTGGAGGCTGCCCTTACCCAACACTCAGAAGTAGCACTAGTTACATAGTCAGCTTAAAAAAGATGCATGTCCATCAAATGTACCCAAAGCTGAACATACACTATACAATCTGATTGTACAATCTCTGTAATCTCCTTTAAGCCTGGTTCACACTGGTGCGACATACGCTCTGACTTTGAGAGCTCATGACATGTAAAAATAAATATTTCCCTATGAGTGCCATCTTAACTGGTCCCACTTGTGTCAGTCTGACTTTGGAAAAGGTTCCTTCGCTACTTTGGTCCGACTTCTGTCCGATTTTAGCCCATAGAATTGAGATCTCCTTTGGATCTACCGACAAGAATATAGAGAAAGAGATCTGCCTGACTAGATATAGAATGATGGGATAGTTTAGGTAGGTCCCTATATTATATAGTTTGGGTAAATCTATGGTAATTTTACGGTCAGATTGTAACATGTATAGGGAGCCTTAGGTTTACTAAAACTATGTAATATAAGGACACACCTTCACAATCCATTCAATTGTATCAGGCAGATCATTGCACTACATAGCTGATGGTAGATCTAAAAAAGATTGTACAATAAAATTGTATAGTGTATGGTCGCCTTTAGATTTGCTCTCTGCATACTTCTGCAGTATCCCAGGGGCTGCTACTAAATTGTGAAGTTGAAGAAGTATGTGGGAAAAAACACACATACAGTACTTACCTCCATGCTGCAGCATCGGTGTGATGCTGCAGCTGTCCCCCCCGCTGGGTATAAGCCCGAGGACTGAGCGATCACATGACATGACCGCTGATCGCACAGCTCTAGGTCTTCATGAAACAGAGAGTGGTGACTGTCAGTTACCGCTCTCCGCTCTTGCCCCTCCAGCACCCACTGGATTGTGGGGAAAAAAAACGCGCTAGATCAAACAATCAGTAGTATTAAAAAATAAATTGATTAGATAGAACTTCAAAGCAGCAGCTAAATTGCAAGATAACACAAACAGATCAAATAGAAAAAAAAAGAAAAGCTGCGCTATATAGAATTAAACCAGCAATGACTTGTATATAAAGAAATATGCATTAATAAAGTCCATAAAAGACACCCAGGTGAGCCTGATGAAACTTAAGTTCTGCCACCTAATAAAAAACTTGCTTACCAGATGGCAAGCAAAAGCATGCAATTGGCTATAGCCCAGCCACGGCCTTTGCTTGGCAGGAAAAGTCCGGAGTGATGTAGCAGGTGATTCGTCTAAGTATCTCAATCAACTACGATCGTGGACATCCGGTATTCACGATACTCAATCAGGGTATAAGAAAGAAAACCATCCATAGCGTAATAACATTTGGAACGATTTATTAAAAAAAAGGAAGTATTGCACTTACATATTAGAAGAATTTAAAAGACACTCAATACAGAGCCGGCCGGCTGTAACAGAAAAACCCCTTCCTCCTAGTCAAACGGCGTGGTGACGTCAGCACGTATCCTTCTCCAGATGCGTTTCGTCACAGGTTGACGTTCTCAATGGGGGGGAACTGGAAACCCACTGGATTGCCAGGCTGGAGAGCTGAAGCCAGCTATCTGGCAGCCGGGTGGATATCAATAATATGTTTGGGATCCTTCATATATACAATAATATGTTTGGGATCCTTCATATATACAATAATATGTTTGGGATCCTTCATATATACAATAATATGTTTGGGATCCTTCATATATACAATAATATGGTTGTGACATCAGCCGAAAACAGGCTTTAGCCCGCCGTCAGCTGATTCTGGGTCACAGGAGAGCAAAAATTAGTACACCCCTGTGACCCAAAAGAGAAGTAGGGCCAAAAAAAATGCTATGGTCACACTTCTCTTTTAAAGTGGTACTAACCTGCAAGAAAAAAAAAATTGTCTCCCTGCAAGTTAATGTCTTAATGTGCTAGTATGCATCACATTCTAGCACATTATGAAAGACTTACCTGAAAACGAAGCCCTACTGCGGCACACTGTCACCACTGACAGGGTTTCCATCCTACCCGGTCTTCCTTCCGGGTTTGTGGGCTGCGGCGGTCTGATTGGCTGAGCTGTGATGTCGTCATGGACGCGTCACAGCTCTCTCAATGGGCAGCATGCCATTATGGGATGCATACTAGCACATTATGCCATTGCCTTGCAGGGTTTTTTTTTTTTTTTAAACAATGGTTTACTACTGCTTTAAAAAAATCATGTCATGTATCAGGTCCAGTGTCTTCGCTCCTGCAGAGTGGAAAGGTCCTTCATTGGGTGCCCATTTTGCTGCATGGGTGACATGGACTGTTCCATGTCACCCAGACAGTTCCCAGGAATAGTGGGATCAGGGGGTGGGATGGAGAGGGGTAATTTAGATTTTGCCCAGAGATGGGCTTTACAACAGAGCAAAACCATTCTACCTTTTATAGCCAAGGAAGCTGCCATCTGCTCCTCTCTTTGATCTGCAGTTGCCATGGTGCTGCACATATAATCAGTTATGACATCAGCTAATGGAGGACTTGACCGTTTGTTTGAGAGCACAAGCAACTGTGACAGTTACAGTGCCTTGAAAAAGTATTCATACCCCTTGAAATTTTCTACATTTTGTCATGTTACAACCAAAAACAATGTATTTTTTTTTTTTGGATTTTATGCGATAGACCAACACCAAGTGGCACATAATTGTGAGGTGGAAGGAAAATGATAAATGGTTTTCAAATTTTTTTACAAATGAATATTTGAAAGCCCCCCTGAGTCAATACTTTGTAGAACCGCCTTTCGCTGCAATTACAGCTGCAAGTCTTTTTGGGGATGTCTCTACCAGTTTTGCACATCTAGAGAGTGACATTTTTGCCCATTATTCTTTGCAAAATAGCTCAAGCTCTGTCAGATTGGATGGAGAGCGTCTGTGAACAGCAATTTTCAAGTCTTGTCACAGATTCTCAATTGGATTTAGGTCCAGACTTTGAGCCATTCTAACACATGAATATACTTTGATCTAAACCATTCCATTGTAGCTCTGGCTGTATGTTTAGGGTCATTGTCCTGATAGACCAACACAAAGTGGCCCATTATTGTAAGGGTCGGTTCACACTGGGGCAACACGACTTCAGCGCGACTTTGTACCGCGACTTCAACGCGGCTTCAGCGCGACTTCAGCAAATTACAAGGCGACTTGAAGTCGCCTCCATGACAGGCGACTTCGCCTGTGGCCAATCACGGGGCAATCAGCTCTCTGGGAGGGAGGGGTTTTCCCTGCAAAGTCGCTTGACTTTACAGAGAGATCCGACTTGGAGGCGACTTCCATTGATTTCTATGGTACAGGTCGCCTACCAAGTAGTACAGGGAGTACGCTCTGAAGTCGGAGCGACTTCAGTAGCGTCTATTAAGACGCTAGCGTTCACTCCCATCGAAACTATTTCTGGGGCAACTTGAGGGCGTACAAGTCGGATCCCAAGTCGCCCCAGTGTGAACCGAGCCTGAAGTGGAAGGAAAATAATAAATGTTTTTCCAAAATGTTTACAAAAAAAATGTCTGAAAAGTGTGGCTTGCATTTGTATTCAACCTCCTTTACCCTGAGGCTCGGTTCACACAGGGGCGGCACGACTTGCAGGTCGCCTCAGCGAGGCGACCTGCAAACGGCTTCCGCGGCGACTTGCAAAACGACTTCTGTATAGAAGTCTATGCAAGTCGCCCCAAGTCGCCCCCAAAGTAGTACAGGAACCTTTTTCTAAGTCGGAGCGACTTGCGTCGCTCCGATTAGAACGGTTCCGTTGTACAGAACGGGAGGCGACTTGTCAGGCGGCTAGGTCGCCTGACAAGTCACCCCTGTGTGAACCGGCTCTGATACCCCTAACTAAAATCTAGTGGAACCAATTGCCTTCAGAAGTCACCTAATTAGTAAATAGAGTCCATCTGTGTGTAATTTAATCTCAGTAGAAATACAGCTGTTCTGTGAAGCTCTCAGAGGTTTGTTAGAGAACCTTAGTGAACAAACAGCATCATGAAGGCCAAGAAAAACACCAGACAGGTCAGGGATAAAGTTGTGGAGAAGAGTAAAGCAGGGTTAGGTTAGGTTCAGCTCACATGAATGTCGGATATCTACATAATGTATGTATGGTTTCACTAATGCTGACATGCTCTAATGATTGTATGTAACTGGTATTTATGACACATGCACTGCTGGAACATTAGCTAAAAGATGACTGCCGGATAAAGGTGTTTTTTCCTATCCATACTTGTATACCACTGAATGCACTATATCGCTTTGTATTGTAATGCTGATTTGTCTAATAAACTTTTCTGTTAAAAAAAAAATTCCTCACTGAGGTCATGATCAGAATCAGGAACAATTTCTCATTGTCTATGGCCAGCAGAACGAATTCCATTCCTTTTTCTTAGCAGAGAGGAGAAGGCGCACCGTACTACATGAACTACACAGGGGCTGGAGCTCTCATGTCCTGTGTAGGTGGTCATACATGTATCAGTTTTCCATATGATTGGCTATCCAATCTATTGATTGGCAGAAACATTATATCTAACATAACAAACCAAAAAAAGATAAAAAAAATTGTTTGAGCAGATGGTTCAATAGACCACACACATTTTATTGATACAGATATGTAATACAATTGTGCTTTGTCATGATTTACATGGTGGGGAAGTCCCCTCTCCTGAAACCTCATCATGTACTAATCCCTGATACCCAGAATACTATATCCTAAAATTCTATTTTTAATTCTATTCTATACCTACAATCCAAACTCATAGATCATATAGCAGAAGCAATGTCCTACTATAAAATGCCCCAATCTCACCCCTCCAAACCTGCTACTACCTAATGCTCTTTGAATTTCTGCTGATCTGACTTACATAATGGAGTGGGGGGGGGGGTCATCACTGTGTGTAATAGATTATCATGTCTTCTATGTCCTCCCTGTGTACACTCATCACACTGCATAGTCCAGGCAGGAGCTGTCATCAGCAGTCCATAGAGGGACGGTTCCTATACAAGACTGGCTGAGGGCATTCCTTCCAACAGGACATCAGTGCTACGTGATAGACGTGATCCCATCATATACTCACTACATGCCAGGGACCTTCCCCTTCCTCTACACATCATCCATCATCCCACATCTGTCTACAAATCTACACACCCCCTCCACTCCCCTCCCCCTGTACACCCACCACCACACATACCAGGACACCCCCTCCCATCCATCTAGTACCTGATCTCCCTCTGCCTGATCGATCAACACACCGACCAGTATCTTACACCCCCCTCTCATCCCTCGTGTACCCCCCTCCAGTATCTAACCCCCCCTCCCTTTAATTCCTCCAGTACCTGACTGCCAATTCCCATCCCTCTAGTATAGTACCAGATCCTCCTCCCATCCCTCCAGTACCTGACCCCCCCCCCCCCCCCCCATAGCTATAGTACTTCACCCTTCTCCCATCCCTCCAGTACCTGACCCCCCCCCCCCATCCCCATAGTACTTGACCCTCCTCCCATCCCTCCAGTACCTGACCCCCCCCCCATCCCTATAGTACTTCACCCTTCTCCCATCCCTCCAGTACCTGACCCCCCCCCCCCATCCCTATAGTACTTCACCCTTCTCCCATCCCTCCAGTACCTGACCCCCCCCCACCCCATAGTACCTGATCCCTCTCCCATCCCTCCAGTACATGACCCCCCCCCATCCCTATAGTACTTCACCCTTCTCCCATCCCTCCAGTACCTGACCCCCCCCCCATCCCTATAGTACTTCACCCTTCTCCCATCCCTCCAGTACCTGACCCCCCCCACCCCATAGTACCTGATCCCTCTCCCATCCCTCCAGTACATGACCCCCCCCCCCCATCCCTATAGTACTTCACCCTTCTCCCATCCCTCCAGTACCTGACCCCCCCCCCCCCATCCCTATAGTACTTCACCCTTCTCCCATCCCTCCAGTACCTGACCCCCCCCCCATCCCTATAGTACTTCACCCTTCTCCCATCCCTCCAGTACCTGACCCCCCCCCCCCCATCCCTATAGTACTTCACCCTTCTCCCATCCCTCCAGTACCTGACCCCCCCCCCACCCCATAGTACCTGATCCCTCTCCCATCCCTCCAGTACATGACCCCCCCCCATCCCTATAGTACTTCACCCTTCTCCCATCCCTCCAGTACATGACCCCCCCCCCCATCCCTATAATACTTCACCCTTCTCCTATCCCTCCAGTACATGACCCCCCCCCCCCCTATCCCTATAGTACTTCACCCTTCTCCCATCCCTCCAGTACCTGACCCCCCCCCATCCCTATAGTACTTCACCCTTCTCCCACCCCTCCAGTACCTGACCCCCCCCCCCCCCACCCCATAGTACCTGATCCCTCTCCCATCCCTCCAGTACATGACCCCCCCCCATCCCTATAGTACTTCACCCTTCTCCCATCCCTCTAGTACCTGACCCCCCCCCCATCCCTATAGTACTTCACCCTTCTCCCATCCCCTCAGTACCTGACCCCCCCCCCCCCATCCCTATAGTACTTCACCCTTCTCCCATCCCTCCAGTACCTGACCCCCCCCCCATCCCTATAGTACTTCACCCTTCTCCCATCCCTCCAGTACCTGACCCCCCCCACCCCATAGTACCTGATCCTTCTCCCATCCCTCCAGTACTTGACCCCCCCCCATCCCCATAGTACTTGACCCTCCTCCCATCCCTCCAGTACCTGTTTCCCCCCCCCCCCCATCCCCATAGTACCTGATCCCTCTCCCATCCCTCCAGTACATGACCCCTCCATCCCCATAGTACCTGATCCACCCCCCATCTCCAAAGTATCTGATCCCTCTTCCATTCTTACAGTACCTGACCCCCCCCATAGTACCTGGCCCCCTCCCATTCCTCCAGTACCTGACCCCCCCCATCCCCATAGTACCTGATCCCCCTCCCATTCCTCCAGTACCTGATCCCCCTCCCGCATCCCTCCAGTACATGACCCCCCATCCCCATAGTACCTGACCCCCCCATCCCCATAGTACCTGATCCCTCTTCCATTCTTCCAGTACATGACCCCCCATCCCTATAGTACCTGACCCCCCTCCCATCCCTCCAGTACATGACCCCCCCATCCCCATAGTACCTGATCCCCCTCCCCCATCCCTCCAGTACATGACCCCTCCATCCCCATAGTACCTGACCCCCCCTCCCATAGTACCTGATCCCCCTCCCATTCCTCCAGTACCTGACCCCCCCCCATCCCCATAGTACCTGACCCCCCTCCAGTACCTGACCCCCCCATCCCCATAGTACCTGATCCCCCTCCCATCCCTCCAGTACCTGATCCCCCTCCCGCATCCCTCCAGTACATGACCCCCCATCCCCATAGTACCTGACCCCCCCATCCCCATAGTACCTGATCCCTCTTCCATTCCTCCAGTACATGACCCCCCCATCCCTATAGTACCTGACCCCCCTCCCATCCCTCCAGTACATGACCCCCCCCCCATCCCCATAGTACCTGATCCCCTCCCCCATCCCTCCAGTACATGACCCCTCCATCCCCATAGTACCTGACCCCCCCCATAGTACCTGATCCCCCTCCCATTCCTCCAGTACCTGACCCCTCCATCCCCATAGTACCTGATCCCCCTCCGATCCCTCCAGTACATGACCCCCCCATCCCCATAGTACCTGATCCCTCTTCCATTCTTCCAGTACCTGACCCCCCCATCCCCATAGTACCTGATCCCACTCCCCTCCCCCCAGTACATGACCCCCCATAATACCTGACCCCCCCCCATAGTACCTGATGCCCCTCCCCCATCCCTCCAGTACATGACCCCCCCATCCCCATAATACCCGACCCCCCCCCATAGTACCTGAACCCCCTCCCATTCCTCCAGTACATGACCCCCCCCCCCTCCCATCCCCATAGTACCTGATCCCTCTTCCATTCTTCCAGTACCTGACCCCCCCCCCCCTCCCATCCCCATAGTACCTGACCCTTCTCCCATCCCTCCAGTACCTGATCCACACCCCCCCCCCCCCCCCCCCATCTCCATAGTACCTGATCCCCCTCCCATTCTTGCGGTCGATGACCCCTCCCCCCATCTCCATAGTACCTGTACCCCTCCTCCCTCCTCCCATCCTCAGTACAGGAGATCTCGCTCTGCCCCCCTCCTGGTAAGCTGTTCTCTTCGATGCAGCAAGCGAGCCCTCCCTCCTCAGCCAATCAGAGTCCAGGAAGTGGGCTGGTCTGATATGTCACAGCCAGAGAGGAAAGGAAAAAAAAAACGATGACATCTTTGAGCTTGTAAAGGAGAGGAGAGAGAGGAGAGGAGCCTTGTATCGCTGGATCGCTGCACAGCTCAGCCACACTGACCCTCCTCATCGCCACATCTCACCTTCCTCGGACACCTCGGATTGAAGCCAGCCTGCACAATGATAGCAGCCCAGCTCCTGGCCTATTTCTTCACTGAGCTCAAAGATGATCAGGTCAAAAAGGTGAGAGAGGGGGAGACATGGGGGGAGGGGGGAGACCCCTAATTAGTGGATCCATCCCAGGGACTGATCACATCCTGAGCAGTCCTCATCATCAGGACCCATCAATGAGATCCATTAGTGGGGAGGAGGATGAGAGGAAAACAGAATTCATGGAGCTGCCTGCAATGTCCTTGAAAGCAGGATGTGGTGACATTTCATGTCCCTGGGCCTCACATCCATGTGTACAGAGATCTCCTGAGATATATACTCTTATATACCCAGATCCACCAACCACAATCATCACCTCCCACCCTCCACTCCATATACTGGCATATACCCAGATCCACCAACCACAATCACCACCTCCCACCCTCCACTCCATATACTGTTATATACCCAGATCCACCAACCACAATCACCACCTCCCACCCTCCACTCCATATACTGTTATATACCCAGATCTACCAACCACAATCATCACCTCCCACCCTCCACTCCATATACTGTTATATACCCAGATCCACCAACCACAATCACCACCTCCCACCCTCCACTCCATATACTGTTATATACCCAGATCTACCAACCACAATCATCACCTCCCACCCTCCACTCCATATACTGTTATATACCCAGATCTACCAACCACAATCACCACCTCCCACCCTCCACTCCATATACTGGCATATGCCCAGATCTACCAACCACAATCACCACCTCCCACCATCAACTCCATATACTGGCATATACCCAGATCTACCAACCACAATCACCACCTCCCACCATCAACTCCATATACTGGCATATACCCAGATCTACCAACCACAATCACCACCTCCCACCCTCCACTCCATATACTGTTATATACCCAGATCCACCACAATCACCCCCTCCCACCCTCCACTCCATATACTGTTATATACCCAGATCCACCACAATCACCACCTCCTACCCTCCACTCCATATACTGTTATATACCCAGATCCACCACAATCACCACCTCCCACCCTCCACTCCATATACTGTTATATACCCAGATCTACCAACCACAATCACCACCTCCCACCATCAACTTCATATACTGTTATATACCCAGATCCACCAACCACAATCACCACCTCCCACCCTCCACTCCATATACTGGCATATACCCAGATCCACCAACCACAATCATCACCTCCCACCCTCCACTCCATATACTGGCATATACCCAGATCTACCAACCACAATCACCACCTCCCACCATCAACTCCATATACTGGCATATACCCAGATCTACCAACCACAATCACCACCTCCCACCATCAACTCCATATACTGGCATATACCCAGATCTACCAACCACAATCACCACCTCCCACCCTCCACTCCATATACTGTTATATACCCAGATCTACCAACCACAATCATCACCTCCCACCCTCCACTCCATATACTGTTATATACCCAGATCCACCACAATCACCACCTCCCACCCTCCACTCCATATACTGGCATATGCCCAGATCTACCAACCACAATCACCACCTCCCACCATCAACTCCATATACTGGCATATACCCAGATCTACCAACCACAATCACCACCTCCCACCCTCCACTCCATATACTGTTATATACCCAGATCCACCACAATCACCCCCTCCCACCCTCCACTCCATATACTGTTATATACCCAGATCCACCACAATCACCACCTCCTACCCTCCACTCCATATACTGTTATATACCCAGATCCACCACAATCACCACCTCCCACCCTCCACTCCATATACTGTTATATACCCAGATCTACCAACCACAATCACCACCTCCCACCATCAACTTCATATACTGTTATATACCCAGATCCACCAACCACAATCACCACCTCCCACCCTCCACTCCATATACTGGCATATACCCAGATCTACCAACCACAATCACCACCTCCCACCATCAACTCCATATACTGGCATATACCCAGATCTACCAACCACAATCACCACCTCCCACCATCAACTCCATATACTGGCATATACCCAGATCTACCAACCACAATCACCACCTCCCACCCTCCACTCCATAATGACTATGTACTAATAATCCATCACCCTTCCATCTGACACTCCTTTTCATAGGGTTACTCTTCATATTACTGTACAGGATCAGATCATTGTGTGTCACTAATACACCCGGACAGGTACACAGCTCATCACAGGACTTGGTTTCCTTGTGAATTATGAAAATGATGAAGTCTGGAGAAGAGGAAGGAGAGATGCTGCTGAGAGCAGCCAATCAGATGTCAGCATTCTTTAACCTTCACTGGAAATATTACATAGAAAAACTGGTTTTCTGAGTTCCCAAGGATCTCCTCTCTATCTTTTCTTCCTGATAGTTCTCAGATACATTACTATCAATCCAGGAGGTGCTAAGTTATTGTATAATGGGTATCATCAGACTTTTATTGATAAGATGGTTATGATCAGACTTAGATATAGGATGGTTATGATCAGAATTGTATTTATAGGATGGCTATGATCAACATTTTATTGGTAGCATGGTCATGATCGTCTGATCAAACTTGCATTTATAAAAGATGGTTATGACCAGAATTTTATTGATAGGATGGTTATGATCAGAATTTTATTTATAGGATGGGTTATGATCAGACTTATTGATAGGATGGTTATGATCAGAATTTTATTTATAGGATGGGTTATGATCAGACTTTTATTTATAGAATGATTATGATCAGAATAGTATTTATAGGACGGGTTATGATCAGAATTGTATTTATAGGATGGCTATGATCAGAATTGTATTTATAGGATGGGTTATGATTAGACTTTTATTTATGGAATAGTTATAATCAGAATTTTATTTATAGGATGGGATCTGATTAGACTTATTAATAGGGCGGGTTATAATCAGACTTTAATATACAGGATATTTATTAAAAAAAAAATTCATTTTTCTATGTAAGTGAGTATTACTACTATGATTATGATGTGGTTGAAGATATTCAGCAATTGCTTTTGTTAATCCTCGTCCTGACTCCATAGAGAAGTGTGGATGTATGTCCAAGGACACACCTTAGTGTAGATGTCTGGACCTTGAATGAGCTCCCTAGTTACCTAGTGATGCTAATTACACTTTACTGACCCAACCCACATAACCAGCCTGACCATGAGTTACCAGTGCCCAGGAAATGGAACACATTATGCGTTTGACCTCCACTGCTGTGTCTATGTACTGGGCTTGTCCTAAGGGGAGGTCAAACCACTCGAATCATTTCATATGGATCCGCCATTACTGAACTGCTCTCTGGGCTGTGTGCACACTTGTTGAAAATAATGGACATGCTAATCATTAAATTCCCTTTTTACCCAAACCATTTCTGCAAGTAAGACAATTAAATTATAATTAGATGTTTTATATACAGATTGCTGCTTATGAAAGATGCATTTGGGATGTAAGCATTGGGATACAGCTGTGTCCATTTCACCTTGTTCCCTGCATAGATCTGGATATATACAGTGGAAGGACGTGTCGGCTATTACATAACACAATTCATTACCGGGCCAATTATATCACAGCATCATTGCAATGGAGAAAAACTGCACTTACGTCTGCTTGGAATCCTGGAATGGATTTTAAGGTTTTGGGGATGGACATGCAGCTCAGGGATAGGTGTGAAATGTAAAGGGGCTCAGTGATTTCCTTCTGCTCTCCTTATGACATTGTATTGCCCCGTACACACGGTTGGATTTTCCGATGGAAAATGTCCGATCGGAGCGTGTTGTCGGAAATTCCGACCGCGTGTGGGCTCCATCGGACATTTTCCATTGGATTTTCCGACACACAAAGTTGGAGAGCAGGAGATAAAATTTTCCGACAACAAAATCCGTTGTCGGAAATTCCGATCGTGTGTACACAAATCCGACGGACAAAGTGCCACGCATGCTCAGAATAAATAAAGAGATGAAAGCTATTGGCCACTGCCCCGTTTATAGTCCCGACGTACGTGTTTTATGTCACCGCATTTAGAACGATCGGATTTTCCGACAACTTTGTGCGACCGTGTGTAGACAAAACAAGTTTGAGCCAACATCCGTAGGAAAAAATCCTAGGATTTTGTTGTCGGAATGTCCGAACAAAGTCCGACCGTGTGTACGCCCTATAAATCTCAGTTAGTTTGAACATTGGCTGCCCTGTTCAGTAAAATGTTCTTTATTTCATTCCTTAATGTGTAATAATGTTTATTTAGGAGTGCTAAACAGACTCTTATTTTTCTACAGAAATACTGATAATACTTATCTTTTTAGATAATTCACTGATTAGCTCTACAAGGAATTCAGTAAAGAAGTGAAATAAGCATAATTATTGTCTCATCTATTACACCATAATGCTTAAAGTGATTGTAAAGTCCTTGTTTTTTTTTCCTATAAAGATAACACACCTGTTCTACTTACTTGCTCTGTGCAGTGGTTTTGCACAGGGCAGCCCAGATCCTCCTCTTCTCGGGTCCCTCTTCTGTGCTCCTGGCCCCTCCCTCCTGTCGAGTGAGCCCATAGCAAGCAGCTTGCTATGGGGGCACCCGAGCTGAGTCACAACTCGCTGTGTCCATTTAGACACGGAGCCCTGTCTCGGCCCCGCCCCCGCTTTTCCCTGATTGGCTAGCTGACTATTAGGGGTGCAACGGATCGTCATCGATCCGTGATCCAATCCGCAGAGGTTGATCCGTACGGGACACCCGCGATTCGCGGAGCGCTCTGGCCTCGGCCATAGGAAAGGGCGCGGCTTCGGCCTAGCTCCGGAGCGGCGGCCATCTTGGTACACCCGGCGGCCATTTAGCACGTGATCGCTCCGTCAAATGACAGAGCGATCACTTGTAACATGTCATGACATGACGCCGGTTCCTCTCTCCCCTCTGTGTACTGATCTGTACAGTGGAGGGGAGAGATTGGATGGCAGCAGTGCCAATACTCTGCAATGCCCTGCCAATACTCTGCAATGCCCTGCTGCAATACCCTGCCAATACTCTGCAATACCCTGCTGCAATGCCCTGCCAGTACTCTACAATGCCCTGCCAATACTCTGCAATGCCCTGCCAATACACTGCAATGCCCTGACAATACTCTGCAATGCCCTGACAATACTCTTCCATACCCTGCCAATACTCTTCCATACCCTGCCAATACTCTGCAATACTCTGCCATACCCTGCCAATACTCTGCCATACCCTGCCAATACCCTGTCAATACTCTGCCAATATACCCGCCAATACCCTGCCAATATACTTGCCAATACCCTGTCAATACCCTGCCAATACCCTGCAATACCCTGCAATACTCTGCCAATACTCTGCCACACCCTGCCAAAAGGGAGATTGTGGATATTACAGTGGGGGAGATTTTTTTTTTGTTGATCCGAACCGTGACTCCTGATCCGAAGAATGATCCGAAACGTGAGTTTTTTGATCCGTTGCACCCCTACTGACTATGACAGCAAGGGGATCCAATGGCGCCGCTGCTGTGTCTCAGCCAATCAGGAAGGAGAATCTGGACAGCCGAGGCATTCGTGGACATCGCTGGACACAGAAGGACCTCAGTTAAGTATAAGGGGGGCTGAGGGTGACGGCTACACACACAAGGCTTTTTATCTTAAAGGGGTTGTAAACCTTTGTGTTTTTTCACCTTGATGCATCCTATAATGCATTAAGGTGAGAAAAAAACCTGTCAGTGACTGGCCCCCCAGCTCCCCCATTTTACTTACCTGAACCCTCGAACTTGACCCGGCGGGGACGCGCTGCCTCTCTGCCTGGGGTTCTCGGCTCTTGATTGGATAGATTGATAGCAGCGCAGCCATTGGCTCCCCCTGCTGTCAATCAAATCCAATGACGCAAGCACTGGGGGGCGGGGCCGAGTCCTGCATTCGGCCTCTATGGACGCCGAATACTGGACTTGGGAGCGCACCCGCAAGGTAACCCCCTCAGGGAAGCGCTTCTCCGAAGGGGTTATCAGATGTGGGGAGGACCCACGAGAGCTGCCGGGGGACCCCAGAAGAGCAGGTTCGGGGCCACGCTGTGCATAACAAGCTGCACAGTGGAGGTAAGTATGATATGTTTGTTATTTTGAAAAAAAAATACCTTTACAATCACTTTAAAGCATAGAATGCATTAAGATAAAAAAAATCCTTCTGCCTTTACAACCACTTTAATGTACATCTAAAGTATATGTACTTTCATATAGCTTAACGTTTAAAGCGGAACTAAACCCTCCTATTCTTTACAGGCAAGAAAACTGCCATCTTAGTCTCTGTTTGATCTGCAGTTGCCATAGTACTGTACATGTGATCACTTATAATATCAGCTACTTAATGGCTTGACAGTTAGGTTGAGAGCACAAGCAACTGTGACAGCTTTCATTCACAGCATCAACTTACAGCCACCAATACAAGTGAATGACTGTCTATGACTGCACTCACCTAAATGCTGATTACTACTGCATCAGTATGTACCTGTGCATGCACATACAGCATATTTCCACAAATGCAAAAGAGGTGCGATTGGAGAAATATGCCATATACATGGGTAAACACCAATGCAGAAGTGATCAGCATATACTCAAGTGTGGATGAGTACAGCCGCTCACTTGTATTTGGGGCTGTATGCGCCACCCGCAGCTCCCTGTGTGATTTTACACTCAAGAATTGAAAAGCTCTTAAACATCTGTGTGCATGAGGCCAACAATTGTGTAGTAGAGGGTATTAGATTTAAACAATCTATTCAATTCATTTTACAGGCCGACATGCTGCCTGGTTATTGGTTGTTGTAAAGGAGATTATACAATCCTATGTGTGTGGCCAGCATTGGGCCAGAACACTGAACATGACAAACCTAATAGGAGAGCACAATAAAATTGTAATGTGTGTGGCCAGCTTTAGCTGGTATTGCTGGAGGTGGTGCTCCTGTATTGGAAACTGCACTTTAAAGTCCCATAATTTCATAATACAATAATCGCACCACGTTTTTTTTTCTACCATGTACAGTTTAAATTGTTTTTTTTTTTTTTTTTTTAACAATCAAAGGTGCTTTATTGTTGTCATACAGGGTAATAACAGTATGCAGAACAGTTTAAATGAATAAAAAAAATTAATAAAACTTATCCGCAAAAAAAAATATAAATAAATAAGTGGGGTTGGATTACAGCAAGGTGAAGAAAGCCAGGAAGAAACTATGAGAACAACTATTTCTCACTTCCTACGTTTATTATATTTGATACCATAAGCTGCAGTTTTATCGTGTGTATGTAATACGTCCCTAAGAAGTTCCACAGAAAAGCACATGTTGTATGTGTTAAAGGGCACTGCTAAGCCTAAGGAAAGGATTGCAGCAATGGAATATTTTCTAGCACAAGCTGAACCTTTCCTTCTACCTACTACTTCCGGGTACCATGATATGAACTGACTTTATTGGCTGCCATGATGTAGTCTGAGTCCTATTATGCATTGTTCTTTATCAAATCATCTTAACTGCCTTATGCACCAGTGAGTTCTTACTCAGACCTGTGGTTGTGTTTTCTCATCCAATGAGTATTTTACCTGTTCAGAAAGTTTGCATTTGATTGATGGCTGCAAAGAAGTAAATCCAACATTTTGTAAGAATACCGTAATACATAAGTCCCTAAAATACATATATCAAGCATAGATACACCACTCTTCATGTAGCAATGGAGGAGAAAATGGGCTATAAATGCAGTAGCACTACTGGGAAATATGCTTATTTTTTATATTGAATTTTTCTTCCAGAAGCGCATTTGTGAGGTCAGGCACTAATGTTGGACTAGAAGTCCTGGCTCGCAGTCTCCACTCTAAATAATCCCAAAGGTGTTCTATCGGGTTGAGGTCAGAACTCTGTGTAAGCCAGTCAAGTTCCTCCACCCCAAACTCGCTCATCCATGTCTGTATGGACCTTGCTTTGTGCACTGGTGTGCAGTCATGTTGGAACAGGAAGAAGCCAATCCCCAAACTGTTCCCACAAAGTTGGGAGCATAAAATTGTCCAAAATGTCTTGGTATGCTGACGACTTAAGATTTCCCTTCACTGGAACTAGGGGGCCAAGCCCAACCCCTGAAAAACAACCCCACACCATAACCCCCCTTCACCAAATGATTTGGACCAGTACACAAAGCAAGTTCCATAAAGACTTGGATGAGCGAGTTTGGGGGTGGAGGAACCTGACTGGCCTGCGCAGAGTCCTGACCTCAACCCGATAGAACACCTTTGAGGTGAATTAGAGCGGAGACTGCGAACCAGGACTTCTCGTCCAACATCAGTGCCTGACCTCACAAATGTACTTCTGGAAGAATGGTCAAACATTCCCATAGACACACTCCTATACCTTGTGGGCAGCCTTCCCAGAAGAGTTGAAGCTGTTATAGCTGCAAAGGGTGGGCCAACTCAATATTGAACCCTACGGACTAAGACCACATACACATTGTACAATGTTTGTTGTCTGATTTTCTTTAGATTTACCAAAACCATGTAGTGCAAGGGCCTGCCTGATTGCATACAAATGGAAACTCTTAAGGTTTGACCTCATATTATATGGTTTTGGTAAATCTGAAGGAAAAAATCTACAGAAAATTGTAAAGTGTGTATCCAGCTTATGACTGGGATGCCATTAAAGTTCATGTGTGTGAAAAGGCAGGCGTCACAATACTCTTTTGACAATATAGTGTATGTATATGTGTGTATATATATATATATATATATATATATATATATATATATATATATATATATATATATATACACATACATATATATTTGTTGATTATATTCAAGTGCTTCCCCTATTGTACTGTAACCGTAGAAACGGATTGAAGCAACAGAAACAAGCACATATGCCAAACCTCATGGGAAATATGCATGCAATGCATTGATGCTTCATGTAACTGGCCTTACACTATAATCAATTGTGTTGTAATTATACTGTCTATTTTTAGAAGCTAGGGGGTTCCTAAACAGCAAACAGGTAATTATATAAGCAGTAGTATGAACTAAAAATGTCTGTTTAAAGCGGGACTAAACCCATAAATTGAACGGTTTCCTAAAACAGTTCCATTCAAGGCATATAATAAATGGTAACTGTCAGTTACCTGTGGTCTGTCAAGCCATCAAATGGCTGGTGTGATAACTGATCACATGTGCAGCACCATGACAACTGCAGATCAAACAGAGGAGGAGGGATTTGTTCCATAGTATCTCAGGGCTGCTGATTAATGCAAAATGATCAATCATTTTTAATCCTGAACAATCCACATAGTTTGGTCAAATCCGATCTAAATCGAGTCTAAATCAGTTTAAATTAAAGTTGTGGCTATTCGATTGATTGCAGTTTTGATCATTTTGATTGAATTGCACAGCGATTAGATAATAAAACTGAAATGTGTGTGGCCACCATTATGCCGCTTACACACGATCGGACATTCCGACAACAAAATCCATGTTTTTTTTTCAGACGGATGTTGGCTCAAACTTGTCTTGCATACACACGGTCACACAAATCTTGTCGGAAATTCCGAATGTCAAGAACGCGGTGACGTACAACACGAACGAGGAGCAGAGAAAAATGAAATTCAATAGCCAGTGTGGCTCTTCTGCTTGATTCTGAGCATGCGTGGAACTTTGTGCGTCGGAATTGTGTACACACAATCGGAATTTACGACAACAGATTTTGTTGTTGGAAAATTTGAGATCCAGATCTCAAATTTTGTGTGACGGAAATTCCGAAGGAAAATGTACGATGGAGCCTGCACACGGTCGGAATTTCCGACAACAAGCTCCCATCGAACATTTTCCGTCGGAAAATCCGATCGTGTGTACGGGGCATTCGAGTGTTCAGGGAACAGCAGAGGTAGATGCAGCCTTTGGAGCAGCATTTGGTTCTTTGTTCTAGAAACCTTTTGTGAATTGGGACTTGTCAGGCCCTGAAGGTCAACCTGACAGCAAGGCAATTGGCATTTTCAAAATAAGAATTTAGCAATGCAAATGTTGTCTTTACAGGTCTCTCCCTGCTACTGCAGCTATACACACAGGAGCCCGTGATGTAGGAATTGTAGAGATCACTGCAGGCTGGATACATGTTGACTATCTGTCCAAGAATGTACTATTACTGTCACTGAGATGTTACTTCACCGTGTGTAATGTCAGCACATTCTGCATGGGGATGTCATCAGGACCAAGGCAGCTGTTAGGGTCACAATATGGAAGAAACCCAGACAAAAAAGTATTGTCAGAACCAGGCACATAAAAAGGGTAAATCGGGCATTTCTGGCACCACACCTGTCCCTCTCGGGTGCACTAAAATGCCCAGAGGAACACCCAGCTGGACAGCCCTGTGTGCAGGAGGCCTTAGATGTGGTTAGAGCCATATTGTATATTGGGGTACAGCTAATTTTGCAGCAGCAGAGAAAGATTGCAGGAATAAACAGGTACCTTGAAATAAATCTGCCCTGTAATCTCACATCCTATTTTGTACTGCTTTGCTGTGCCACAGATTTGATGCATCTCTGTCACAGGGACAACTTAAAGAGAATCGTCAGTTTGTTAGGGCACCCCCAACCCATTGATACCAACCTTCACTGCTTCACCTGCCTATCTGCTGGAGAGCTGAGAAATACCTAGAATTTCCAAGAATGAAAAACATGTGACCTTCTCCTCTTACTGCCAGGATGTAGTGCTCGGGTCTGAATGGCCAACCAACAGCCCAAACACTGCCACGTGGGGGAGGGAGGAAGATCAATAATCATCTGTAAGCTCTGAAACTGATTAATACAGAGCTTACACTGGCTTAGCACACCCACTGGTGAATGGAGGCAAGGTAAGTACCAATGGGGTGGGGTGGGGTGTCCCATTAAGACAATCAATTTTCCCCAAATAAGCAAAGTGACAGATTCTCTTTAAAACATGCAGGTAATGTACTGGCCAAAATGGTATTAAAAGTCCACCTTATTGACCACGTATTTAGAGGATAACATGAAATATGGCCATATTCCACAATCCACAGTCCCGCACTTCCAAACTGCCCCCCCCCCCCCCACCTACTGGATCCAGGTTTCTCCTTGCTGCAGGTACATCTGCATCATCTGGTCTTAGAGATCTTTGAATGGAGAGACTACAACTCCCATCTTCTACCACAGCAGACAGACTTAATGATCTCAGCAATGGCGTCACTGGGGGGGGGGGGGGGGGCAGAGGGGGCCCTCCCAATTAAAAAAAAAATATTATTTTTTTTTTTTTTACAAAAAGGTAGTGTCCCCAGTCAGCTCCTGCAGGTGATTCCTCCCCCTTCCCTCTGCTCGCTGACACTGCATAATGCGAGCGCTCACACAACCACGGCTGCCCGATCTGCTCCTTCCCCTGCATCCTCATTGGCAGGGAGAAGATCGAGTTGCAGGAAGGACTCTCAGTTACTGAAAAAACAGACTGATTTCTCCCGTCCTTAGGATAGGAGAACCAGCCTGTAAATTCCAAGAGATGCCAGACCAGCGCTGTCAATAGCAGGGGCTGGACAGCAAGAGGAGGCTGGGGAACCCCACAGTGGCAGAACACCAGGGCCCTGTGGCAAGACAACCTTTGCAACCCTGATAGTTCTCCCACTGCTTTGGACCCTTATATTTTCTTGGTATGCTGACATATATCTCTTGTTTTCTGCCACCCTGGGGGGGGGGGGGCCCAATACAGTAGGAAGGGAGCTCACTGCAGAACATGTGAAAGGGCCGTTGTGGGATCGTAGTAAAGGGCCCCAGAATATATATATATATATATATATATAATATTGCATATTGTAGTTGCCCCCTACTTTTATCCCTGTCCCCCCCATGCGCTCCCCCTAAATATGAAAGCTGGAGACGCCAATGAATCTCAGTGGAGCACAAGGGTGGTAACATCGCCACAGTCGTAGTCCATTGATAGTTCCTTCAGCTCCATAACTGAAGGTCCGTACCTCGGCATGGACCTGCAGCTGGGGGCCTAGTTTGCAGGAGCCTGTGAATTGTACCCACAATCCACTACAATCCTTTGCAGGTTTTATTACAGAAAAATCATAAATGCACTTTTTTTAATCAATGTGGGTGCATTTATTAATTCTTTGCAAAAGTTGGAATATGGCTTAAAGCTGATAAAGGCAGCCAACACAGCAGAAATGGATACATGACCAGATTGTGAAGAAATAGTCTAATGCCCCGTACACACGGTTGGATTTTCCGACGGAAAATGTGTGATAGGACCTTGTTGTCGGAAATTCCGACCGTGTGTAGGCTCCATCACACATTTTCCATTGGATTTTCCGACACACAAAGTTTGAGAGCAGGCTATAAAATTTTCCGACAACAAAATCCGTTGTCAGAATTTCCGATCGTGTGTACACAAATCCGACGCACAAAGTGCCACGCATGCTCAGAATAAATAAACACATGAAAGCTATTGGCTACAGCAAGTGCCACGCACGCTCAGAATAAATAAAGAGACGAAAGCTATTGGCTACTGCCCCGTTTATAGTCCCGACGTATGTGTTTTACGTCACCGCGTTCAGACCGATCGGATTTTCCGACAACTTTGTGTGACCGTGTGTATGCAAGACAAGTTTGAGCCAACATCCGTCGGAAAAAATCCTAGGATTTTGTTGTCGGAATGTCCGATCAATGTCCGACCGTGTGTATGGGGCATAAATCTGTATATTTATTTGTAATTAGCTTGAATACAGATCGATCATTGCCTGGGACATAAAATCATGTTATCCTAAAAGGAGTTATTTCTACAATGCACCTTATCTGTTCTCTCTGTAGGCTGCTGATTTCTGTATCATTTCATTGTTTGGCAACAGTACAGGTTACAGTTAGGGATCTGATTTATCACATCCAATAACAGCACAAATGTCAAAGGTGTTTAACCACTTCAGCCCTGGAAGGTTTTACCCCCTTAATGACCAGACCATTTTTTGCGATACGGCACTGCGTGGTCATGGGACGCTGTGCCCAAATAACATTTGTCCTTTTTTTCCCACAAATAAAGCTTTCTTTTGGTGGTGTTTGATCACCTCTGCGGTTTTTATTTTTTGCGCTATAAACAAAAAAAAGCGACAATTTAAAAAAACAAAACAATATTTGTTTTACTTTCTGCTCTAAAACACATCCAATAAAAATATGTAAAAAAATATAATTTCTTCATCAATTTAGGCCAATATGTATTCTGCTTTATATTTTTGGTAAAAAAAATCCCAATTCGCGTATATTGATTGGTTTGCGCAAAAGTTATCGCGTCTACAAACTGTGGGATATTTTTATGGCATTTTTATTCTTACTAGTAATGGCGGCGATCAGCGATTTTTAGCAGGACTGTGACATTGCAGCGGACAAATTGGACACTAAGTGGGGTGTTTTTGGGGCGAGGTTACACTTATGCCCTGTACACACGGTTGGATTTTCCGACGGAAAATGTGGGATAGGACCTGTTGTCGGAAATTCCAACTGTGTGTGGGCTCCATCACACATTTTCCAGCAGAATTTCCAACACACAAAGTTTGAGAGAAGGCTATAAAATTTTCCGACAACAAAATCCGTTGTCGGAAATTCCGATCGTGTGTACACAAATCCGACGCACAAAGTGCCACGCATGCTCAGAATAAATTAAGAGATGAAAGCTATTGGCTACTGCCCTGTTTATAGTCCCGCGTACGTGTTTTACGTCACCACGTTCAGAACGATCGGATTTTCCGTCAACTTTGTGTGACCGTGTGTATGCAAGACAAGTTTGAGCCAACATCCGTCGGAAAAAATCCATGGATTTTGTTGTCGGAATGTCCGATCAATGTCAGACCGTGTGTACAGGGCATAATACAGTGATAAAAAAATGCACTGTCCCTGTATAAATGACACTGGCAGGGAAGGGGTTAAAGTGATACTAAAAGATCATTTTTTATATTTTTTGAATAACAAACATGTCATACTTACCTCCACTATGTAGCTCGTTTTGCACAGAGTGGTCCCGAACATCCATTTCTGGGGGCCCTCGGTGGCTCTTGCGGCTCCTCCCCACATTAGATAACCCCCTTGGAGAAGCGCTCTCCCGAGGAGGTTACCTTGCGGGCGCGCTCCCAAATCCAACATAGAGGCCGAATACAAGATTCGGCCCCGCCCCCCGGCGCCCGCGTCATTGGAATTGATTGACAGCAGCTGGAGCCAATGGCTGCACTGCTATCAATCTATCCAATCAAGAGCCGGGAACCCATGGAGAGAGGGAAGGCAGGGACGCGCTGACGGAAATTCGGGGCTCAGGTAAGTAAAACGGGGGGCTAGGAGGCCGGTGACTGCAAGGTGTTTTTTCACCTTAATGCATAGGATGCATTAAGGTGAAAAAACACAAGCCTTTACAACCCCTTTAATGTCAGGGGCCATCAAAGGGTTAAGTGTGCTCCTAGGGAGTGATTTCTAACTGTGTGAGGGTTGGACTGACTGGAGGAAGAAAGATATCTGTGTTCCTGATTAGCAGGAACACAAGATCTCTCTCTCCCTCTGTGACAGAACGACGGTCTGCCTTGTATACATAGGCAGACCACTGCTCTGCCTCTCCTACGAGCGATTGGCAGGTCCCGGCGTCCTTTTTTCGGCCGCCAGACCCGCTGATTGGCTCCCACTGTGTCCGATCACAGAGTAAACCCTCCTATCATTTTAAGCCAAGGAAGCCATCATCTTGGCCTGTATCTGATCTTCAACTGCCAAGATGCTGCACATGTGATAAGTTATGACATCAGCCATTGGATGCTTTGACAGTTTGGTTGAGAGCACATCCAATATGACAGTTACATTCCTGGCACGTGCCGGAAATGTAATTGTTTTTTTGAACTGTTAAATCTATGGGTTTACTTCTGCTTTACATTTGTAGTTTTGGCTTTGTTTATTCAAGCTTCATTTCCTTTTCTAAGCAGAGGACTTTGATCACCTGTCTCAAAGATAAGTTAAATTTACAACTGAAATTTAGCATGACCATATTATTTATTCTGCAGCAGGAATAGGCAACCTGGCCACTCTAATGCCGCGTACAGAAGATCGGACATTCCAACAACAAAATCCTGAATTTATTTCCGACGGATGTTGGCTCAAACTTGTCTTGCATACACACAGGGGTTGATTTACTAAAGGCAAATAGACTGTGCACTTGCTCCAAAGCTTAGTAAATGAGCAGAAGCTCTGCTGACGTCGATCATCCAATCGCGTTCAAGCAAAAATGCATTTTTTTTTATTTTCCTTGCATGTGATTGGGTACTCTTTGCAAAGTGAAGCCTTACCTCATTTACTAAGCTCTGGAGCAACTGCACTTGCAGAGGGCAACTGCACTTTGCAAAGTGCACAGTCTATTTGCCTTTAGTAAATCAACCCCACAGTCACACAAATCTTTTCGGAAATTCCGAACGTCAAGAACGCGGTGACGTACAACACGTACGACGAGCTGAGAAAAAGGAGGTTCAATGCGTGGAACTTTGTGCGTCGGAATTGTGTACACACGATCAGAATTTACAACAACGGATTTTGTTGTCAGAAAATTTGAGATCCAGATCTCAAATTTTGTGTGACGGAAATTCCGATGGAAAATGTCCGATGGAGCCTAAACGCGGTCGGAATTTCTGAGAACAAGCTCCCATCGAACATTTTCCGTCGGAAAATCCGACCGTGTGTATGGGGCATAACTGTGGTGAAACAACAAATCCCATCATGCCTCTGCCCCTGGGATCATGGCTATGGCTATCAGTCTTGCAGTAGCTCATGGGAATTGTAGTTCCACATCATCTGCAGTGGCAGAGTTTCCCACTCCTCCTCTATAAAATTAATTTGCTCTGCCACATATGTTTTAATTGATCCTGTTAGCCCTCCATTATAGTATCGGTTCTGCGCAGACTGCCGGTGTCTTAGGATTCCTGAATGCCATGTAATGAAGATAAAACAGTTATTCTCCACTATAAGAACCGCTCCTCTGGGAGTGGTGATCATACTACACCTGTCAGGACATGCCAACCCAATAGGCTTCTTTTTCCTGTGTACATTATACCTTTATTACCCATAGACATCGTAATTGTTATTTACTCTTGAATGTGTAGTATCAGGAGACTGATGTCTGAAGTTTATGGGTAAATTATGTTGTAAAATGCCCTCCCAGCCCCCATATTGAGCATTCTGGCGTTTAATAAATGTTATTGAAAAAAAAGGCACTGTAATACTTGTCATGCAGAAAATGTAGCTCTGGTTTACTACAACAAATAACCATCTGCCTGGGCATTTTCTCAGGTGACCTCAGCTGAAGAGCCTTGTAAAAACTGATGTTCAGGCAGATTTGCTAAATTCTGATCACGTAAATTCCTTTATCATGTGAGCAAATGCGTAGGTTGTTGGTCAGGTGACTGGTGGCCACGAGAGCTACATGCAGCGTTTTTTGAAGGGCAAGAGAAAATTATAAGGCCTTGGTGATAATTTAATTATTATAAATGGTCCACATGATATTTTTACTAGACATCTACATAATATAATTTTCTATATGATTTGGAGCTCATATGCTGTGTACAGGCTGCAGAATTGCAATGCTATTGCTTATGGGGTTCAGTGTCCCTTCTCTGTATCTGAGCTCTGCGTTTTTCATCCTCAGTGCCTCTCTGCTTGGCTTGCACCATACGCAGCTTGCTGCCACCTCTGGGGGCCATGGCCCTTATTACCCCTTATTACCCCCCTTCACATTATGTAGCCTAAGTGCCGGTTCACACTACCGCGACTTGGGATCCGACTTGTCAGACCTCAAGTCGCCCCAAGTCGCTTGACATCTGAAAGTCCATGTAAGTGAATGAGAGCCGTCTATATGTACGCTACTGAAGTCGTTCCGACTTCAGAAAAGGTCCCTGTACTACTTCAAGGCGACTTGTAGGCGACTTGTACCCATTGATTTCAATGGAAGTCGCCTACAAGTCGGATCATGGTCTATAGTGAAGCGACTTCACAGGAAGAGAAGATGGTTTTTTCAAGCAAACCCCTCCCTCCCCCAGAGCTGATTGTTGTTTGATTGGCCACTGGAAAGTTGCCTGTACTGGAGGCGACTTGAAGTCGCCTTGTAAGTCGCCCCAAGTCGCCCCAAGTCGCGCTGTCGTGTCGCCCTCAGGTCGTGTCCAGGTCGCCTCGCAAAGTCGCGGCCAGAGTCGTGTTGCCCCTGTGTGAACCGGCGCTTAGGCTCGATTCACACAGGGGCAACACGACTTCAGCGCGACTTTGCAAGGCAACTTCAACGCAACTTCAGCGCGACTTTAAGCAAATTACAACATGACTTCAAGTCGCCTCCAGGACAGGCGACTTTGGCTGTGGCCAATCACAGAATAATCAGCTCTCTGGGAGGGAGGGGTTTGCCTGGGCAAACTAATTTTTTTCCCTGTAAAGTCGCTTCAATGTAGATGGAGATCCGACTTGGAGGCGACTTCCATTGAATTCTATGGGTACAGGTCGCCTAGAAGTCGGATCCAAGTAGTACAAGTAGTACAAGTAGTATGCTCTGAAGTCGGCTTCAGTAGTGTCAATTAAGACGCTCTCATTCACTGTAATGCAAAGCTCACAGTAAAGCGACTTGGGGCAACTTGAGGGCTTACAAGTCGGATCCCAAGTCGTCCTAGTGTGAACCGACCCTAAAGAGCATGAATCATTTATGTGAACAATCACTGGTGTCCTTGGGAACTGTACTTTGGCTATGACAGTGGCTGCTTTTAATAAATCGATCATTTTGCATGTTATCTCAGTTTGGGGTTAAAAATAGTGTACTATATTCCTAGGGCATAGATGCATTACATTCGGTTAGATGACCTATTTCTTTCTACCAATCACATTAGTTAATAAAATAAAAAAATATATATATATAATTTGTCCTTGTTGAGATTACTAAGCAGTTTGTAATATCAGCTACCAGTTTATTTTATTTTACAAGTGTATTTCATACATACTTTCTGTATTTGTTTAGAAGTATATAGCAGTATAGCTTGCCATACACTAGTAGATTTACAAATGAGTGTATATACATACATTCATACAAAATTGTCAGTACATTTGATACATTGACACATCGTTTGAAATTTCGTTGCTTTTAACATTCGGTTTTGGAATGAATGAACGTTTCCTGAATAAAAGCCACATTTACTGTTAGAAAATGGTGTGAATTTTTTTTTACAACCTGATCCTTCAAATTTTCTCATCACCATTGTAGAAAACAAATGTCATTTTGACTAATAATGAGAAAATCAAACAAAAGTTCAGTAAAACAAAAAAAAAATTGAACAAATTTGAGTGTATGACCAGCTCTATATAGTAAGGTGGGAGAATGGATTTCTTTTTTTGTTGGTGAAAGTGAATAACCACCTAATTTAAAGCCCAACTCCGGGCAAAAATGTTTTCCCATGCAGTGGGGGCTATGCCTGCATTGCATGGGTTAACCGCTTGTTTTGTCTAGGGGTGAACATAGAGCTTATACTCACCCGATCCTTTGATCTGTCCATGGGTGTGATGACGTCAGGAACAGTCCACCGCACAAGACCGCTGGACTGCGCACAGGGGGATGAGGGACAGGCACTGAAGGGACAGGTCTTCCGCTGTGTGTCTTACATAACGGCTTACCACAGCACTAACGGGACTGTCATACTGGCTCGCTTCAAAACTACCAGTAAAATGCCCATGCGTTCATGGACCGTTTTTGCAGTGTTTGCGGTGCGGTTTTTAACCACTTCTATACCAGGCACTTTCGCCCTTTCCTGCCCAGGACAATTTTCAGCTTTCAACGCTGTCACACTTTGAATGACAATTGCGCGGTCATGCAACACTGTACCCAAACTACATTTTTATCATTTTCTTCCCACAAATAGAGCTTTCTTTTCATAGTATTTGATCACCTCTGGGGTTTTTATTTTTTTTGCTAAACAAACTAAAAAAAATGACATAAAAAAAAAAAGTTTTTCCGTCATAAAATTTTGTTTTCTCCTTCACTGATGGGCACTGATGAGGCAGGCACTGATGGGCACTGATGAGGCGACACTGATAAGGTGGCACTGATGAGGACGCACTGATTTGTAGAATTGATGGCCACTGATATGCAGCACTAATGGTCACTGATAGGCGGCATTGATGGGAACTGATAGGTGACACTGACCAGCGGCACTGATGGGCACTGACAGATCGCACTGATGGACACTAATAGATGGCACTGATGGGCAGCACTGATGATGAGGTACTGACAGGTGTTACTGCTGGGCACTGATTGGCACTGTGATGGGCACTGATTGGCACTGTGGTGGGCTCTGATTGGCACTGTGGTGGACACTGACAGACTTTATTGATGGGGCACTGCTGCCAGCTGATGGGCACAGCTGATGGGGGCTGTGCTGATTATCAGCACAGACCCCGCTCTGACAGTGAGAGCCGCCGACCGGCTCTCTCTGTCAGCGCGAACCGAGGAATGCCGTTTACCAGCACTTCATTGTTTATGAGACGATTAGCTGTGATTGGTCACAGCTTATCACGTGGTAAGGTAAGATTCCCATTCATTTCAATGGAGAGGAGCATTTTTGGTGTTTTTTCTTTAGCTCCCTAAACATGCTCCAAAGTTGCAAGCAGGATTTTTTTCACTGCAACGAAAGCGCACCGCCCCAGCGTAAAAACATTTATTGATTTTTAAGGGAAGCATTTTTCTTGAGCTTTTCAGGCGCTTTTTTTTTTTAACAGAAAAGCGCTTGAAAAACTCTTCAGTGTAAAAGGGCCCTAAATGTAAGAAGAGAATTTATACCCAATTACTGTAATAGGAATATTTGAATGACATTCACAGTCTTGTATGTAAAACTTCCCTTACCTGTGCAGAACCCATTCCTTGGAATTCATAAAGACTGGCGCAGACAGATTTTGCGAAAGTGTCTTGTGTGCGTCCTAAAAGTGGTGCAGCATGCTCCAAATTCATGTACATGTCTAGAGCTTGTTCTTGAATTCGGCGCATTTAGATTCCATGTGAGACACTTGTGCAAAATCTGCCTGAGCCAGGGTCTGTACATCAAAGAGAGATCGTTTTTATGAGCTCCACTTTTGTACGATACAAAGTGTCTGTACTTTATTTTGAATTTGGCCCAGGCATTGCCCCACAATGTAAAAGTGACACCTTTTAGAACTACCTGAATTTGGCGAACAAGTCGCTGTCAGCGCCAAAAGTGTTGCAGATATTTCATAAATTTGGTGCAACACAATAATGAGAGGAATTAATGGCAGAAAAGTGGTGAAGCCGCTTTTTTTAATTTGTGACGTTATCATTTATTGTGGAGCTTAGTGTAACCAGTTGTATAGTCAGCTGAGTCACACACAGGAAATAGGTTGGGGTTTCAACTTGATTGTTAAACAGGAAGTCAGCTTTCTCTAGTAGTATACAGGAGTATTTTCCTGAGAGACACAACTTTATTGCAGATATACTTGTTTTTATAAGCCCCCAAAACATTCTTTTATTATTTTTGCACATACTACTCATATTAGCCAGTTGGTGTTTTGAGTTTATTGATTCTACAGAATACCAGTGTAAAAATGCATATTTGGTATTTTATACAGGTATTTATATAGCACCGTCAATTTACGCAACGCTAAAAAAAAAAAAAAAAGTATGTATATATATATATATATATATATATATATATATATATATATATAAAATGTACATTTATATCAGTCCCTGCCCTCAAGAAGCTTACAATCTAAGGTCCCTAACTCACATTCATACATACACATACTAAGGCCAATTTAGACAGGAGCCAGTTAATCTACCAGCGTGTCATTGGCGTGTGGGAGGAAAACTACGCTTGCTACCTCAGTGCAGGGAGTGTCGTGGTTCGGATTCATACCGACAACTCTAATGCTGCCATAAATATACATATGTAAAAAATATATTTGTCCTGTATGGTTTACTTTAGGCAGTCAAACTGCTGCTGCTGAATAGTTGGTACCTCCAGTTGCCTTCACCCCAGAGACTAAAAATTGGGGTGTCCTGTTCTGCACATGTTTATGTGGTTGCTGCCTCTTGCCTACCCCTCCAGGTATTGTTTAATGAGGCCATCCATCACAATATAGGGCCAATTGTGGAGGCAAAAGGCAGGTGGGGGTAGACCACAGGAAGCAACCACAGTCTTCCATGTGGTGCCCTACATACTGTATAATGGAATCTGTATATCCGTGCTATTTAATATGTGTAGTAGTTTCACCGCATAAGTCTATGAAAAATACACTAGATATGCGGTACCTTTTTTTTAACAAGTGAAAGATATAGGGTACCTTTTAAATTGTTGGGTAGCCGCAAAATGTCATTGTATTTCATAAATAATTCATGAAAACAAATAGGGTTGCACCAATACTGATACTAGTACAGTACTCAGGCAAATGCTCTGATGCTTAATCCGATACCTGGACAGTCAGGAACACTCAGTGCGGCACTGTGGGGGAGTTGCAATCACCAATCTCCCTGTATATTCTCTTCTCCCAGCCCCCCCCCCCCCCTGCAGCTTTCAGCTGCTTTATTGAAATGTATACAGGGAGATTGGTGATTGTAACTCCCCCCTCCAGCGATGCACCGATCGTCCCCTGACTGTCCCCCATATCCTCCTCCAGTTCCCCTCTGTGCTCCGATCCCCCTCCATGCCCCGCCCCCCCTCCGTGCTCCGATCCCCCTCCGTGCTCCGCTCCCCCTCCAAGCTCCGCTCCGCCTCCATGCTCCGCCCCCCGTCCAAGCTCCGATCCCCCTCCAAGCTCCGCTCCCCCTCCAAGCTCCGCTCCGCCTCCGTGCTCCGCCCCCCCTCCAAGCTCCGCTCCCCCTCCAAGCTCCGCTCCCCCTCCAAGCTCCGCCCCCCTCCAAGCTCCACTCCCCCTCCGTGCTCTGCCCCCCCTCCGTGCTCCGCTCCCTCTCCGTGCTCCAGTCCCCTTCCGTGCTCCGCTCTCCCTCCATGCGCCGCTCCCCCTTTGTGCTCCGGTCCCCCTCCATGCTCCGGCCCCCCTCTATGCTCCTCTGCCTCCTCTGTCCTCGATCTGTCAGGATGAAGAGTGGAGGAAGGAGCCGGTAAATGTCATTTACGGCTCCTTCCTTTTCCGAATGCGAATGTGATCACTGACACTGTCCATTCATAACTGTAAACTGTGTTTACGATGCTTCCGTTTATGAATGGAGAGGAGCATCTGTCTCCTCTATATTCATCTTCAGTGTAGCTGAAGCTACAAAGAAAGGGACTGGGGAATCTGTGTCCTCAGTCCCTTTCCCTGTCTCAAAAGGGAGATGTCAGGGGTCTGTTAAGACCTCAGATATCTCAGCAAAGCCACCCCCCAACAAGGCTAAAAAAAATAAAAATAATAGTAATAAAAAAAAAATTGTAATAAATAAATATTGAAAAGTTTAAATTGTAAAAATAATAAAAAATAAAATAAAACACACCTTGACACCATCCACTCCCCCCCCCCCCTAAAAAAAGGAAGCATTTCAGAAAAAAAATTGTGGAGGCAAAAGGCTCCAATTTAATAATTGGAGAATAATACTTGGCTATGTGTTTTACTTCAAATGACAGTTTGGGAGTAGGCAGTTACATTTAAAAAAATACAATGTAAAATTGACAAGGGACACCAACATAGTTGTATCTTTGATCTTAAAAACTATGGAATAATGGTGTTGTGGTAACTTGCCCAAAAAAAAAAAAAAAAAAAAAGCATAATAATGAAAATTAGTTTGCAATAACTCCATCATTATCACCAGCAAAGCAGCTTCATTAATATCCCATTAAAGAAGAAGAGAATGTGCGCTGCATTTCGAGATTGCCACGTCACAAATGTTAATTCTCCATTATGAACGCTTGTTTACAAGACCGACCGCTTCTGGCCCGTGCTTGCTTCCGAGCATGTGTGTTTGTACTTTGGACTTTTGTCCGACGGACTTGTGTACATACGCTCGGAAAATCTGACAACAGACATTTGTCCGGGGAAAATTTTAAAGCCTGTCATCCAACATTTGTCCGTGGAAAATCCGACAACAATTGTCCGATGGACAATTTTTCCAAGGAGAAAAAATAAAATATGATAAAAACAAATTATGCACACATACTCGTCTTTACGCATTTAAATGCATCTAGATGCAAATATTTTACTGATCATTATGTAGGAAATTTTCTCCTGGAAAATACGTGTAATAACAGTAACATTTTTACAGCCATGTGAATGAGGCCTTAAGGACATTTTTCCATAACAAAGTTTCATAATGTACAAAAGTATGAAATGTACACACTGGAATATCTGTACAAAACTTGTGACATGTGATGACTGTGTAGGTTGTAGATTATTCAGTGTACAGAGAGAAGTCTACAGTTTTTCCTTTAATAGATTTTATAGTTCTCTCCAGTGCCGAACCCCCCCCCTCCCCCACTATATATGCAAACATTTCTTGCCTGTTCTGCTGCATTCTTTTTTGTAGAGAGCGGAAATGACTCCTAGAGGCTTAAATATCAGCGCTGGTTTATATTACAGCAGCATTACACTGCATACGTCATTTATTTCACCTGACCATTCAACTGACTAAGTAAAATAAAAATAAGACATAAAAGCACTATCCTGCGAAAGTCATTATAAGCATTTTGTTACATACTGTATAATAGCGAGTTGTACTACAATCCCTAACTGCTTACACTCAAAATCTTCTTCTGATACCCAGAGTGTATGTTTTTTTTTTTTTTTGACCATACTATTTTTTTTTTTATCTTATTTTTCAATGTTTTTAGTGTAAATACAAAAACACAACCCATGTCAAGCAAGACAACAGTCAAAAAAAAGCTAAAGATCGTTTGGTATTCAATAAAAATAGTTACATAATAATATGCACTATTATATCAAAAGCATTGGGACACCTGCCTTTACACGCACATTCATTTTAATGGCATCCCAGTCTTAGTCCGTAGGGTTCAATATTGAGTTGGCTCACCCTTTGCAGCTATAACAGCTTCAACTCTTCTGGGAAGGCTGTCCACAAGGATTAGGAGTGTCTATGGGAATGTTTGACCATTCTTCCACAAGTGCAATTGTGAGGTCAGGCACTGATGTTTGACAACAAGGCCTGGCTCACAGTCTCCCCTCTAATTTATCCCAAAGGTGTTCTATCGGGTTGAGGTCAGGACTCTGTGCAGGCCAATCAAGTTCCTCCACCCCAAACTTGCTCATCCATTTATTTGTGGACCTTGCTTTGTGCACTGGTCCAAATCATTTGGTGGAGGAGGGATTATGGTATGGTGTTGTTTTTCAGGGGTTGGGTTTGGTAACTTAGTTCCAGTGAAGGGAACTCTTAAAGAGGAAGTAATCCCTGATGGGTTTTACTTCCTCTTTATTTCCCTGCAAAGGTAAAGCATAATGGGCTACTCTGCATCGCAGAGTAGCCCATTATGTGTCACTTACCTGACACCGAAGCCCACGATGTCTCCGTTGTCCCCACTAGCAGGGAGCGACCATCTTCCCCCTCTTCCTTCCGGGGCTGCGGACTCCGTCTCTGTGACTAGCCAGAGTCGCGTAATGTCACTCCCGCGCATGCGCGCAGGAGCCTCCAGTCACGGCATGACCCCTATTAGAAACGGCATGATGTGCCCTTTCTAAAGTGCGCATGCGCCGGTGACATCGTCATTGGCATAGTCATTGGCTCTTGGCTTTTTAGTAAATATCTCCTAAACCGTGGAGGTTTAGGAGATATTTCAAGCACCTGCAGGTAAGCCTTAATATAGGCTTACCTGTAGGTAAACGTGGTCAGCATACCAAGACACCTTTGGACAATTTCATGCTCCCAACTTTGTGGGAACAGTTTGGGGATGGCTCCTTCCTGTTCCAACATGACGGCGCACCAGTACACAAAGCAAGGTCCATACAACAATGGATGAGCGAGTTTGAGTTGGAGGAACTTGACTGGCCTGTACAGAGTCCTGACCTTAACCCGACAGAACACCTTTGGGATGAATTAGAGCAGAGACTGCGAGCCAGGCCTTCTCGTCGAACATCAGTGCCTGACCTCACAAATGCGCTTCAGAAGAGTTGAAGCTGTTATAGATGCAAAGGGCGGGGCAACTCAATATTGAACCCTATGGACCAAGACTGGGATGCCACTAAAGTTCATGGGCATGTAAAGGCAGGTGTAACAATACTTTTGACAATATTGTATGTAAGGTACATTTATGCAGCCTAGGGATTTGAGTCAGCAGGGCATCTGTTCTTATACTTTAGGTGACAGTGATAGATGCTGCGCCTAGCCAGCAGGAACAGATACATTTTTTTTTTTAAACTAGCCATTTGACACTGACAATGTTAAAAAACAAATCAATTCAGGTATGTAATTCAAAAAAGTACCTTCTATCGCTCTTGGCCTCCTACAAACGTATTTATTTTTTTCTGCTGTGATCCGACTTCCTGTTAGATGTGGCTACATTCATTCTCTATGCTCCCACTGTAAGTAGGAACATTATTACCTGCTCCTGCTCACTCCCTAGATAGACTCTGGGATTAACCACTTGCAGACCGCCTGCCTGCCCGTAATATACCGCAGACTGTTGACCCGTGTAGGCAAAGCAACTGGTACATGGTTGCCTATTTCCGGGCTTAGGGCCCCCCTCCCCCAACACCCACTGTGATTGTACACAGAGGGAGACTGTCAGCAGGTCCTGGCCAATGATTTATGGCCGGGGCCTGCTAATTGTGTCCACTCACAGCCCAGAGCCCTGGGTTGACAGTCAACCCAGGGCTCTGTACAGCGGGAACGATCTCTCTGTTTCTTGTCCCTGCAAAGAAGGGATAAGAAACAAAGAGATCTTCAGGAAAAATTCAAGCACTTGTGATGCGCTTCATCTTAAATAATAGAAAGCCCTGTATCTCTAATCCAATCATGTACCAAACTAGATAGCAGGGTGGACTAGGAATTCCTTGCTTCTGTAAATACTATTACGCGGCCCAGGTGGCACAACTGACTAAATATCATGCAAGCCATGAAGCACCTTTATGGGCAGATATAGATTCCGAAGACTGTGCCCCCTGTCAATTCATAACTTATTGTGGTTCCCCCTTGAGATAGAAAAACATATCAAGCCCAGTTACATGGCATTCATTGACCCTCTGGGACAGTCACAAGGACTCCGGCGGTCTCTTTTACCCCCACCTTCTGCTATTATCTATAATACGCTTCTTTCCCTCTAGCTACGAATCCTCTGCAGCTTTCCTTCACTGGGCCACCTCGAAGCTGAGCCATTTCCACAATCTACTAACCCAAAGAGGCTTTAGGGCCTGTGCAGACTTACAATCCTCACAACACCTGCTTTTTTACAAATTATTTGGGTATCTCCAAGTCAAGCATTACATGCTGTCCACAGTACATTGTGCACGGTGGGCCCCTAACTCTTACACATTTAAATCTAAATGCAAAACTTACCCTTACTTGGTGGGGATGATCTCCCTTATATATAATTTCCTAACAAAATGCTAAACACACACCCCACCCCTTGCCTTCTGCCTCTAAATGCGAACGGGGCATGCAGCAACCCTTGGATCTGTCACACTGGGACCAAATCTGGACCACCACAAAATCATGCTCTAGAAAGGCAGCAGTGGTACATGCTAATTATAAAGTATTGCTCAGATGGTACATAGTCCTAAGTGGACTAGCACACGCTTCTGCCGATTCTTCTGCCTACTGTTTCCGGAGTTGCCCAGAACCTGGAACCTTTTTCCTTACTTGGTGGTCATGCCCGGTGGCCCAATGATTTTGACAGCAAGTGCATCAACTCAATGGTGCTCTATTTTGACAGCAAGTGCATCAACTCAATGGTGCTCTATTTTGACAGCAAGTGCATCAACTCAATGGTGCTCTAATTTCACCCAACACCAGTTTTAGACCAAGCTGAAGCCCTATTAAATTTGCAAATTGGAAGGACTCTCCAAATCCCAGTTTATTCTTATGACTCACATTCTAACTGCTGCCAAGCAAGTCCTAGCCAAAGCCTGGCTATCACCAAGTATTCCCTTTCCAGAGGTAAAAATGAGAGTGATAAACGAAAAATTGACGTCCCTACTACATATCACTTTGCCCAAATTTCAGAGAGTCTGGGACCCTGGATTACAACATTCCTTCTGAGAAGTGTTTATCGCAGAAGTCTGGATTTGTGATAACCCAACCTGCACTACCATATCACCAATAACCTAGTTGCCCCACCACCCGATTCCTCCCCCACCCCTTGCTCTCTTTTTGATCCTCTTCCTACCACAGATCTCCTCTTTTCTTTCTCTTCTTTTTTCATTTCTTCTTTTCCGCTTTCCCTCTTCTTTATTTTGCCACTGCTCATTAACACAAACTAGATGTATATTTCTTTATTCGTCCAAATAGGTAGATTGGGTCAAGTTATGCCCCATACACACGGTCGGATTTTCTGACGGAAAATGTGTGATAGGACCTTGTTGTCGGAAATTCCGACCATGTGTGGGCTCCATCACACATTTTCCATCGGAATTTCTGACACACAAAGTTTGAGAGCAGGCTATAAAATTTTCCGACAACAAAATCCGTTGTCGGAAATTCTGATCATGTGTACACAAATCCGACGCACAAAGTGCCACGCATGCTCAGAATAAAATAAGAGACGAAAGCTATTGGCTACTGCCCCGCTTATAGTCCCGACGTATGTGTTTTACGTCCCTGCGTTTAGAACGATCAGATTTTCCGACAACTTTGTGTGACCGTGTGTATGCAAGACAAGTTTGAGCCAACATCCGTCGGAAAAAATCCATGGATTTTGTTGTCGGAATGTCCGATCAATGTCCGATCGTGTGTACGGGGCATTAGGCAGCCCGTTCAAAATGAGTGATCTGTAAAATACCACAATACCTAAAATGTTTGCTCCTTTTGCATTGTATCACAAAGCAATCTGGAGTACAATGACCCCCAGCATTGGTGTCAGAGACAGTTATATTAACTCCCAGTGTCAGTGGCAGAAATAATAACCCCCAGCATTGTTGTCAGAGGTAGTAATAATAACCCCCAGTATTGGTGTCAGTAATATTAACCCCCTCCCACATTGGTGGTCAGTGGCAGTAAAAATTGACACCATCTCCCTGCAAATTAAAAAAAAATAGTCAGAGTAAATGAATTAATTCACTTCTTCTGTTCAGTGATGATAAACCCATAGGGCAAGTCCCATCCTGCTTAAAAATACTTAGAATACTTTACTGTTAATTCTTCAAATATCGTCTGTGAACTTTAAGTGGTTGCATAGCATTTATTAGTGAAAAATGTCAGCTTAAAAAAAAAAACAAAGTCAGCTTTAGATTGTCAAATTAAAAACCTTTATACTGTTTTGGATAGAGTTGGAAAGGATTAGAACACATTTGTTTTTCCTTCTATCTGGGACTCGAGATTTATTCCTCTCTTTGTCCCCATTCACACCTGTGCAATTTTCCACATTTCAGCCGTCATAGAACAACGCACAAGAGGAATCCCATTATTGTCTATAGGGCCCGTGTGACACACTTCATTGCGAATTGGAAAATGCTGAGGGCTCTTCTATTGGTGCGACATATTGTGTGATTTCGGCCCAATAGGCTTCAGTGGGAGTGAATAAGAAAGCACATTAAAAAACGCATGCCAATGCAGACGCACAAATGCGCACCTAGCCTTACTGTCCAGCTGCTGACAACAGTTTTACCATACAGGTGCTGAGGGAAAATCTGCAACAGGGACACAGACAAAAATAAACATCGAAAAGCCTTCCCCTACTCTACTAAAAATGTATTTTTATTATTGTCTGTGTTGCACAGGTCCCCTCACTTTATTATGTTACCAGACAGGAAGTAAAGGGGAAAAAGGCCTCCATAACAACGGCTGGTGGGGTGGCTACAAAAACAGGCGGTTGAGCCTCGGTTTAGTCCCATTAGAAATTGCTGTTATTCCTTCCAGTGGTGCAGCTGGTCCTGTGACTCTTCTCTAAAGTGCTCCTGGCCTTGGTCCCACTCCTACCCCCTCCACATATATTAATAGCCCTGCATTGTATGTGATTATGCCAAGGACCACAGTCTGGAGTGTCTGAGGAGGAGGAGAATGCCGTAGGTGGCTGGAGCTGGGGGGGAAGGTGTCAGTAAGACCTCCCATAAAGCTGCAAAGGTATCCAGATGGCGTTGTGCACATGTCGTGGCTGTAAAGCTTTACCTTGCAGGGTGGCAGTGATCCCGCCTGTTGGGTTTGGTGGCCATTACCTTGAAAGCGACCCATTCAAGTAAATGGGGCCATGCCATGACCGCAAGCCAAGCGCTAGGGGGCGACTGCACTTCAATTCCTGGAGTCGAGCTTTAAAGTGTATCTAAAGTCAACTTTTTTATTGGAGAATAACGTGGGGAAACGTTGAAACTTTTTCAGGTTTATATTGCTGTGTGTGACCCTGCTGGGATAATTCATCCCCTTTGTTTTTCCTGCTGACCAGTGTTTTTGGAACATAAAATGATGGGCAATCCAAAATGTTACAGTTCTGCCTGGAACAGGAATATGAAGGAAAACCTGTGTTTCGTCAGAACCAGCATCCTGTCAGATTAGTTAACGGGAGTGACATTCTGTTAGCTGCGCATGCGTCCACTGCTACCAGGTTTGCACATCTGACAGAACACCTGAAGTCAGAAGAAGTGGCAGTGGGCATCTTAGTACACCCAGCTACGTTTTGAATTGCACAGTAATTTTAGCAATAATGTCAGCGTATATAAATAAACATAGTATGTTGACATCTGTGATGCTGTTTGGATGTTACATTTTGAAAGAAGCTGGACGCCAGTAATAGGAAGGGGGCAGTGGCCATGTTGGTACACCCCGCACTGCTCAGCGCTAAACCTTTAGGCGGCATTCACACCTTTTCAAATTTGCGCGTTGTTGCAGCGTTTTTGCCGCGTTTTTGCTGTGATTTTGTTCAGGTCACCAATGTAAAAGGCATTAGTAGGGCGTTTTTCAGGCCTTTTGCTTCAGGTGACAAAACACTCAGATGTGAACAGGTGCCATTGAAAGGAATGGAGTTTTGCTTGTTGGGCGTTTTTCAGGCGTTTTTTTCAGGCGTTTTATGAGCGTTATGAAAACGCTCAGGTGTGAATGCAGCCTTAGGCTTTCAAAATGTAAAAATCCAAACAGCATCACAGATGTCAATACACTATATTTATATACTCTTTATATAAATCGCCCCCATGTGAACGTGGGCTTAAAGCTGAACTCTGGACTATTCAAAGATTGTGAAAGTATGAGTCATGTGTATTCTAAGGCCCCTTTCACACAAGAGGTCAGATCGGGTCCAGCTGTCTGTTTTTCAATCGGACGCAACAGGACCCTTCATTCTCCTCTATAGGCAGTGGGATAGAAACAGACTTGTGTCTGTTTACACCCAGCTACCTCCGAATCTAAATGGATCCACCAAAAAAAAACAAAAATGGAAGGGGTTCCATTCCCCTCTGGCCGAATCGGAGGGCAGTCGGGTGTAAACGGTCAGCCAATTTGTTTACAAGGCTTCTTATGCAGAGTGGACACAGTCCTGTCACCTGGCCTCTCCACTCAGCCCAGCAGGGTATCAGCGGATGGATCCACTACTGAGAAAAACTGGGGTTGGCCTGTGTGAAAGGGGCTTTATTGGAATCTTGGGGTGCTTTGTGTATTTCTTCTAGATCTGTGCAGTAATCCAGTGTGATATTTTGCCTTTGAGCTTCCTGTAATAATGACCAGTCACTGCTGCTTTCCATCCTTGTGCAGGGTGACTGGTCTTGTACCTACCCCTCCTGTAGTTTTCTGTAGGCAGCCTTTAGGGGGAGGACCTGCTGGGCCCCTGTAGAAAAAAAAATGATCCGCACTCCGGTTGTTGCTCTTAAAATTTCTTCATTTTATTGAATAGCCACAGTGAACAAAGGCAGATTAAGTCAGTTGACGTGTTTCAGCCTATAAGGCCTTAGTCATTAAGGCCTTATAGGCTGAAACGCGTCAACTGGCTTAATCTGTGTTTGTTCACTGTGGCTATTCAATAAAATGAAGAAATTTTAAGAGCAACAACCGGAGTGCGGATCATTTTTTTATATATTACTCTACTCAGCCAGCGACTGTGGATCGAGCACCTGGGAGCTCTGCTATCTATGTGGTTTCACCTTTGGGACTTTTTTACTTGTGTTTCTACTCATTATATACATGTTCTGTTTTATATTCATTATATTTAAGATTGATTTTTATCACAAAGTTTTTATTCATTACACACAAAACTTGATATATTGTTCAATGTTTATTTTTTTTACATTTTTCACTGATCTGTCTATGTGGTGTATGGGTAGTAGCATTGACTTTTCCGTTTATACTGCTGGGCCCCACCCACAGATCAGTTCTCTGCATCGGCTATATACAGCACAGTGATGATGTCACTGCTACCTTTTGCAAGATAATATCTGGGTTTGTAATTGTATTTGGTGAATGCAAAGCGCATTTATTTTCTTTGTGAGGAATATTTTTAAAGTTTTTGTGCTGGGTGTCTATCTTTATTCATATATACAGTGCAATATACAATCTGAATTTGCTTTTTCTTAACGAGCAGGGCTCTCTGATGCCTCCTGTATTGATTTGTATTGTAAGTGTACTGTCTGCCCTCATGTTGTAAAGCGCTGCGCAAACTGTTGGCGCTATATAAATCCTGTATAATAATAATAATAATAATAATAAAAGCATTTTTTGGTAACAACCACATATCAATTTTTACTTTTTGCTTTACAGATCGACAAGTATTTGTACGCAATGCGGCTCTCAGATGAAACCTTACTGCATATTATGTCTCGCTTCAAAAAGGAAATGGAAGATGGCCTGTCAAGGGATACAAACCCAACAGCAATTATCAAGATGCTTCCCACCTTTGTGAGATCCATTCCCGATGGGACAGGTATGTTCAGGGAACGGCTTGTCATGATCAGGTCGGAGTGGCATTGAGGACAGATTGGCCACACTTTCAGTTCAGGTTTTGTCCAGATTATGACTAAGCAGATTTGTGGGAGATTAATCTTTTTGTTTGGGCTTTGAGTTAGCCATTGTCAGGATCAGACTATTTGTAGAAGGAAAATCTTTTCCCTTCTTATAATGATAAGGTGACAATGATGGCTTGTTCCCAGTCTCTCCCTAATTTAGGACATTTTTGGAGTCATTTATGGCAGTGTGACATAAAGCTGAAGTAGAAAGAAAACAGAAAGCGCCAACCGTATCCCATTGTTTATGTGCCCGATTTTATTATCCATAGGGTTTCTTTGTACATTTGTATGTTTTTTCCTCTGTTTATTACGTTTGTTGTGTCGGTTCATTTACTATCTTTTTTTCCATAAAGCTGAAAAGCCGGATATACTTACCGAGTCCCATTGCTCTGTGAGATCCCACACAAGGTGAAAGCAGCATTTGCTGATTCTTGGTATTGCTGTGCAATCAGTATAGGTTATTGTTATTATTATAATGCGTATGCATAAACTAGAAAAGCAACATCATAACAAATTTAAATCGAATGTGCAATTTTTGATTTTTTTTTTCAGTAATAACACATTTATTTTCTTTAAATCAGATACATATTTAAATATTGCAGATGGATATTTCATATTCGCCACTTGCAGCTGGCAGGCATTAATCTCAAAATGACTCCAAGGAGGGTTATACCACCTCTCTATTGGCAGAGACAGAAACTCTTAGTTAGTCAGGCTTCCAGTAAGCATGCAGTATCCACTACAAGTTAAATGTCATAGGTGAACCCTGTATTAAAGCTGAACTTCAGCCTTCCCTTCAAGTGTTACTAAACCCAGGACCCTGCATTCACTATATCTGGTCTCCCACCGTACATAGAACCATAGGTGTGCGCAGCCTATTGCATTAGAGTGCGCACCCCAAAGCTCAAACACACATGCCTTTCTCTGCAGCCTCAGTAGCACTGGGCAGTGAATGAATGGGAAGAGATCTGTGCTGAGGTTTCCTGTTCATTCACAAACTGAAGCATAGTAAACACTGTTTACTATATTTCAGTTATGATTGAACACAGTGGGTGAGTGTGTTCACTGTGTTCATTTAGAAAAGGAAGGGGCCAGTAAATGACATATTGATTAGCCCCTTCCCCGGCTCTCTATCCTGAAACATCCCCCGCAGCAGTCGGGGGAGAGGAGGGAAGCCAGCAGCACTGCGGTGGGGGGGGGGGGTGCAACACTGGGGGGGGGCCTGGGCAGTAGGGGGAATCAACACTCCACAGAGTAATTGGGGTGTGATCAGGCACACCTGGCACACCCCCTGTGCATGCCTATGCACAGATCATGTTAATGCAATTATTTTTGTAAATATAAACTGCTAATTACCTTTTCCCATCAGCAGTATATAGCAGTCTTGTGACTTCTATCAGTGTCCAGCCAAGCACTGGTTAGAGTTTGTAGGAGGAATTTTCATTCTTCTCTGATTGTCCTAGGAGGCTCCATGACCCCTAAACCACTATCTAGACAGAGCTAATTGGTCCTGTGATGATCACATGCACCCTTCCAAGAAAAAAAACTCTCTAGCAATACACACCAAACTGGGCATGTGCAGAGTGCCCCCAAGGCTATTTGCTATCAGTAGATTGATTGTGGACTGTGGAAGAAGGGGAGGATCAGAGAAGACAGGATCAAAGAGCCTTTTTACACAATGAGCAGGATTAACCCCTTAGGTTTCACAGTGAGTATACAGTAACAAGTATGCTGTACTGCATATACAGACTGATTTGAGTCTGGGTTCACACCTAATTCTCTCTCTCCCTGTTCTCCGTTTTAGGGACGAATCAGGCCTGAATTTTTGCCTGAATTCGGACCTGAAACTTAGCTAAAGACACACAGGACCCTTGTGCATTTCGCCTCACAGCCGCCACTGAGATGTGTGAACTGGCTCCATTGAGAGCCGGGCACACTCTCCTGTCATGCGAATTGGAATGTGGGAAAACCCGCATCCAATTCCCACTAGTGGGAACCCAGCCTTACTGTTGTGGGTTTAATAACACTTTCAGTCTTGAACAGTTGTACAGCCTCCTCTCCTGTATGGAAATGTCTTATTTTGATTTCACTGCACACTGTGATGTTCTCACAGTGTGCATTAGTAGCTGCAGCACATCAGATAGAGCCTACCTCATTTCCTGGAAGGATGATCAGCATCATCTAGCTTCATACTCCCCAGACTTCCCCCTGCCCACCTATTGAATGCATTGAATTTCCATTCTGTTCTGCTTTAAAACTTTAATACACAGTTTTTTCTTTAGATCAGCCCCAATATTTCATATTTCATAGATATGACCAATTAAATGACAACAATCTTAAAATACTTGGATGTTCTTTTATTGAGGAATCTCCATTTTGCACTAAATTGTTTGAACTTCACAGATACAATATTTTGTCGCTTTTTTCAAATAATTTGTATCTGTACTTGTAGCTTATTTAATAAAACAGCATAAAGGATAATGGTAATATTTTAGGGACATATTAGTGATCATTCAATATATCTAATATAAGACATCTGTGTTTTGAAAACATTCACTTCTGTAGTGTTATAATTTGGCATAATATACAGTATACAGTAAATATGTCTTTGCTCATATTCATTTTGGTTTGAATATACTCCAATGGGCACACATTTTTAGAGACTGTGGATCTGCATATGTGCAAATGTCATTCTTTGACCTCAATGTGTGTTTGAATGACCCACTTTCTTGTTCACCCGTAAGTAGGCTAGAGAAAGGGCCTTTTACCCGGGATCTATTCTCCTTTGCAGGATGCTCTATCAGGACCTGTGCTCATAACATATATGTTCCCTAAGTCTAAATATGAACAGATAAGATATGTAAAGGATCATGTCACAATTCTATTTCAATTCTGGGTAGATGCCAGCTTTAATAACTCTTTTTTATATACATCCAGAGAACTTCCTGGCATTATGCCCTTTATCCCTGAGTTGCCAGGTCTAAGGCTTCATGCACACGAGACGCCGGTGCAAACTCTGCTGAACACATGTTTTTAAGGGCTGAAACTGGAGTTTAGCAACGCCTGTTTTGCTGCATTTGCATGCCGCGTTTAGCCGCTTTTTACTGCGCTTGCGTCTAGAACTGTCTGCAGAGCAGAGAATGACATTTTGCAACCTAAATTTGGGGCCCCGTATCTCAGGGCCACTTAGAGCTAAGAACCCCAAATTTGATGTGCTAAAACAGTGAAACTAACACTACAACATATCCAAAGCTGGGGTTCCTAGCTCCAAGTGGCCCCAAGATATGGGGCCCCAAAGTCGGGTCGCAAAATGTCATTCTCTGCTGCAGAAGTGCTTGACATTTTGCGACCCGAATTTGGGGCCCCATAGGAAATTTGGATATGTTGTAGTGCTAGTTCCACTGTGTTTGCACACCAAATTTAGGGTTCCTAGCACTAAGTGGCCCTGAGACATGGGGCCCCAAAGTCAGGTCACAAAATGTCATTCTCTGCTGCAGTTTACCATCATATTTCTGTTTTCTGGTCCAAAAAGTAGGGTTCCTTTAAAAACACTTATAAATGCAAACGCGGCTAAACGCTGGTACCGGTTTAGCCACGTTTGGCATTTGAAACGTGGAAAACTTTTGCGTCTGAACCCATTTTTTTGCTTCTGGAAAAACGAGGTTAAACGCAACTGCCTAAAAACGCCAAAAAACGAGACTGTGTACATGGACACACAGGATAATATTGAATGGGTTCAGGGGCAGTTGAAAAAAGTGTCCAACTGCCTCTGAACGCGCGTTTAACAGCGTCTCGTGTGCATGAGGCCTGACCAGATATTGTGGTTATTACAAAAGTGTTGTGGAGGATGCAGCGGAGGTAATGAGACTCCATGGTGTGGGAGAGAAGCTAAAGCCAGGATCTATGGTAAAAAAACATTGGAGAGACAGTGGTAGTCATGTGCTGTAAAAGTACCGGTAATAATATTACTAATAATATTGCCAGTTTTATAAAAACAAATGTAAGTGTCCTGCCTTTTTTATTTCTTCCGACTCAACCAGGCACCATCTTTAATTCCAGAATCTTCCTCTCCAGTCCTCTTCTTCCCGAGACCAGTCTACAAATTGCGTAGTCCAATCCAATGATCCCTCTAATATGGGGTCTTTATTTGTGATTCCGGGTTGTAGTGCAGAATGGTGGAGCCTGGCTCAGACCTATCGTTTACTAAAATAAGAAAAAAAAAATATTTGAAGGTAGCGATGTGTTTCATGGACAATGTGTAAAAAAGTTTTCTGCTTTAAAAAAGGCCACAGATAATGAATTAGCGTCTCTCTAATGTCTGTAGAAACCTTTAACCTGCCTAAGTCCACCTCTAGATGAAATTGTCAGTTTTGGGTAAACTGGCCCCCTAGGAGTCACCACACATTACAATCTGGCCATACAATCTTAGTACAGTCGTCTTTTAAAGTTACCAAAACAAAGTGATTTGTATCAGATCAGACAGGCCCTTGCACTACTTGGTAGATCTAAAGGAGATTGTGCAATCAGATGCATTACTCTTAAGCCTGGTATACATTATAGTTTTATTTGGGTTGAACGGGAAAAAACCTGTCAGCGCCGGTCGGAGCCGCTGTACTCACTTTGCAAAGTTAGTAGAGAAATCTCCCCCGCTGAGCTGTTGTGTTCTGACAGGGGGTATAGAGATTCATTCTCTCTATTTGTCCTGTTTAAGCCAGCCATAAATGGATCGAAATTTGTCTGGATCAGTGGGGAGCGTCGGAATTTTGATCCATCTATGGGCAGGTTGGTCGTATAAAAGTCAATTTCCCGACTGACTTCTGTACAACAAGCCTGTTGGAAAATTCTTGCTCTATCGGTGCCGCTGGCTATAGATGATGAGTGTTTTCTGACCATCAGAAAACAGTAGCTCAGCAGGATGGATTCCCCCATTCTCCTCGAATTTGTGGATGGGAGAATTGATTCATTTTATTTCATTCAACCCACTGGATGAATCATGTATGGCCTGCCCTACTGTTATCACCAAAAGTGAAATTTTGGGTTGTCCCCAGAACAACAATAGAGGGGAAATCTTTGGCTTTGGGACAGGATGTAAAGAGAAATCTCCCTAATGGGACACAGATGGGCAAAAAACTTGACAGGGGTTATATTCTTCCCTTATTCTATCCAAAATGAAAAAAAAATGTCTTTCCGTTAGTTCTGTTTTCAGAAAATTCTGAAGTTTTGGAAAATTTCTGCCAACTGAAGTATCAGAAGGAAGTCAGAAATCCATATCTGTATGCTTATCTCTTCATGTGTTCCAGGTCAGTGACTTGCTAGCCATACAGAGCTCGAATTTCCTGGCCCGTTGGCACAACTCGGCTCAAGAAAAGGCAGGCCATACATGGTTTGAATCTCGCAGATTCTTCAGGAACCAGCCGAGGTTTGAACCGTGTATGGGCAGGCTGATTGTGCCAAGTTGATCGATCACCTTGGGTACAACCAGCATGCCGGGTTTCGCCTGCGATCATCGCTAGCAGCTTCTATAGCCGCTAGCAGTAATCACTGTCTTCTTCCGGCGGGGACGACTCTCCCGCCTACCCCCCCCCCCCCCCCCCGCCAGAAGAAGAAAATGGCCCCGCAGGAGGGATTCCCGCATCAACACTGTCTGTGTTGATGGCAGAATCGAGTGAATTTCCTTCCTGTGACCCGTGGTTCCAGGAAATAAATTTACTCTGTGTATGGGGTCCTAAGTCAGGTGGAAAACTGTCATCTGAACAATGACTGCATCCTATCAGATACAGTCACTTTTCAGGTATTCAGGCAGCTGCCTGTATACATTAGACTAATGGAAGATTGGGGTTCCCTAACCTGTAATGAGGAATCATCAGTTATGTCCTATGGCTTGGCTTCAACATCTTTCTACAAATGGGTTTCCTTGTGAAAACCGGGGGTCACCCAAATTGAGAAGTCTACAGGAAAATGAAAATAGGCACAGCGCCAATCGTTTTTAGGAGTCCAAAATCCTTTATTGTTACTATCAAACATAAGAACAGTAAGGAAACAGACATCCATCACATTTTGAGGGCCAAAAATCCCCCTTTATCAAGGGTGGGACAATGTAGCAAAATGTGTCTGTTTGACTTAAAGCGGACCTTCCTTCTTTTTTTTTTTAACTTTCCATCTTCTACCCTTGTTGTTTTAACTTTGGATAGTAAAATGTTTTTTTTTTTTTTGTTGCCAGTAAATACCTTATACAGCCCACTTCCTGTTTCTTGTCTGGTCATTAGCCTAGGCTGATGACATACACAGCTCTCTCTCTCGTGAGAGTTTGCCAGAAAGGGAGGGGGATGAGTCATAAGAGGGCCAACGAAAGCTGCAGGGCTGCAGAGCTGGAGGTGTGCCTCTCTGTGTCTGTGTAAATCCAGGAAGTGAACAGGCAGCAGCATCAGCTGCCCACTGTTAAAATGGCTGCTGCCAGACTCAGTGAAGGGAGATTTCTGCAGTATATTTGGCAAGTACAGAATCACAGTATATATAAAATAATATGCAAAGTAGGAAGCTTCAGAATGGCAAAGATGTTTTTATTACAAATTATGTGAGAAGACTGCAGTTTCTCTGAAAAATACTGAAACAAAAACATCATCAATTGCAGCCGTTGTGCCACCAAATGCAGCCACTGTGCCCATCATATGCAACCAACTGTGCCCATCATATGCAGCCACTCTGCCCATCATATGCAACCAACTGTGCCCATCATATGCAACCAACTGTGCCCATCATATGCAGCCACTCTGCCCATCATATGCAACCAACTGTGCCTATCATATGCAGCCACTGTGCCCATCATATACAGCCAGTCTTTCTCCTCGCTGATCAGCGGGCACTGGTGGTCAATCATTGACCGTCACCCGCTGATCGGCTTGTGCTGTGACTAATCACCCACGTTCTTTCGCGGCCCCTTCCCGGAAGTGCTGGATCCATGTATCTATATGTGATCCAGCGCAGGGGAGACGCTTTGCCAACGTACTCCTACATAAGGCGGTCGGTAAGCGGTTAAAAATACATACTTGAATAACAATTTTAATAAAGCAGAGTTTAGTGTCACTGTAACAGTAAAGGATTTGGACACTTGAGCCGATCGATTGCTACTCTTTTGTTTTCATGTGAATACAATAGCCACCAGGGGAGATTCCTCCATCCACATTGTTTAGCGTTGAAGAAATTGATTGAAATCTAAGCCTGCATTCACACCTAAGCAGAGCGTATTCCTGGTGATTTTGAAGGATTTTCAGGCATTTTACGGGCAATTTTCAGGCATACTAAAGGCTTATTATTGCCGTTTTTGCACATGTATAAGTAGGTTTGCCACCTTTTCTTCAAGCCAAACCCGAAAACTTTAGTGCAAAATCAAAAAATGTTTTAAAGGGGGAACGCTTTAGACTCTAAAGTAAAAGAGAACTCTTATGTAAGAAGGTTTCTGCTCACCAGACTTCCCACTTACATCAGAGTTTCCCACATTCCCCCTTAAATTAGGTTTCCCAAAGCCCCCCTTACATCAGAGTCCACAGGGCACCCCTTACATCTGAGTCCCTCTTACCTTAGTGTACTCACTCGCTCAGAGGCAGAAGAGAAAAGGGAGGGGGGGGGGAGAGTCACAGACATTGGAAGGTGAGCTCACTCACCTGGGGATGGAGGCTCAGGCATTGACACCTTTCATCCGCAATATGTCTGCCGGTTGCTGAGCTTCAGATTTCCAGCCCACACATTGCTTTACTGAGGCACACAATGCCAGGGATTGCAGTGTGGGTGGGCAGACAGAGGGGTAGGGGTGGGAGGAGGAGAAGCAGATCAAGCCCACTCTTCTCTCCTGGCCATGTATGGGGATGGGGCCCGTGCACACCCCTATGCATGCAGCAGTTGTGGTACTCGGTTTATTTGAGAGCCACAGTACATTATGAATATTGTGTCTGGGTTTCAAGCAGTCTGAAACCTGGACACACAATTCAAAACCCGAACTGTCCGGGTGAATCCCGGACAGGTGGCAACCCTATGTATAAGGCTTCAGGAATTTGTTTCCTGGGCTGGACAAAAGGAGGAGAGCAGTTCTAGAGGAGGAAAGGAGCTCTTTGGGTGTAAAAACGAGCACAAAAACATGCATAACGCGCATTTAGGTACATGTGCTGCCATTGAATTCTATGGGACCAAAAACGCCTGAATACACGAAATAAAAAACCTATGTACTTTTTTGAGCATAGAGTGACTGAGCATTCAAGTCTGAACAGAGACAATTAGAACGAATAGGATTCTGTGTAGTCAGGCCTAGTCAGGCGTAGACAAAAAAAAGTAGAGCGTGTGAATGGGGGGCCAAAATTGTTTGGCTAGCTTAGAAAAGCATTGAAGCCAAAACATGACAGGATTGCCAGATAATTAGCATTCTCAGAAGACGGTGTCAGTAATGGCAGCCTATATTTATGTCTGTCATGAGAGGTTTTACTAGACGGCAGTGAGATAGTGAAGTCTATAGCATGTGGTATGAGATATGATACCTCATATATCACTGCTCAGTTCTCTGAGAGGCTTGTGTATCTCTAAGGGGGGGTTACATGCCTTTAAACTGCAAGGGGAACAGTGTGTTTAAATCCTTGAAAGGTTCCCTCGGTTACTGATGTTTGAAGGGGAAACAGGATGCTTTAATGTTGGGAACAAGCTTGTTACCCTGACAGCAAAGGGCACAGCCTCTGAAAAGTGATAAGCCTGTGCTTTGACAAATACAATACCTTAAAGGTCACACAAAGATGTACTTCTAAAAACGGCGTCACATATTTAGACTCATCTTTTTTTGTGGTAACTGTGCATTAGTCTCAGCTGAAGGGTAACAGTCTGCAGAATGTTTGTCAGAGGTCACCTAGTCAGACACAGGTCAAAATCATTTATATTGACTAGAAAAACCCACATCCCAAACTCCCAGTGTAGTAATATCAGTATGACTTTCCTATTGGGTCTTCTAATGCCGCGTACACACGAGCGGACTTTACGGCAGACTTGGTCCGGAGGACCGGAGTCCGTCGGATAATTCGATCTTGTGTGGGCTCCAGCGCCTTTTTTTCCCCAAAAGTTCGACGGACCTAGAAATTAAACATGTTTCAAATCTTTCCGACGGACTCGAGTCCGGTCAAAAGGTCCGCTCGTCTGTATGCTAGTCCGACGGACAAAAACTGATGCTAGGGCAGCTATTGGATACTGGCTATCAACTTCCTTGTTTTAGTCCGGTCGTACGTCATCATGTACTAATCCGTCGGACTTTGGTGATCGTGTGTAGGCAAGACCGTTCATTCGGAAAATCCATCGTAAAGTCCGTCGAAAAGTCCGCCAGACCTAGTCTGTCGAAAAGTCCGCCCGTGTGTACGCGGCATAAGGCCTCATCCAGATGGACGCTGACACCCCTAGCCTGTGAATGAGCACCTTGTCTATGTGTCTCCAGGTACTGCATGCAGGCAGCCCACTCATGTCTATTGTGATGTAGTGGCCGTACTAGGGTTGCCACCTGCCCGGAATTCACCCGGACAGTCCGTTTTTTGTATTGTGTGTCCGGGTTTCAGACCTCCTGAAACCCGGACACAATATTCATAATGAACCAGGCTCCCCGAGTACCCGAGTACCACAACCGACGAGTGCATAGGGGTGTGCACAGGACCCATTCCCATACATGGACAGGAGAGGAGAGAGGGCTTGATCTGCTCCTCCTCCTCCTCCCACCCCAAACCCTCTGTCTGCCCACTCACACGCCAATCCCCAGTGTTCTGGTCCTCAGGATAAGGATGTGTGGGCTGGAAATCTGAAGTTCAGCAACCGGCAGATACATCGTGGATGAAAGTTTGAAAGTTGAAAATGTCCGCAGCCTTATTTATTGGTTTTCACAACATTTATCTTTTAATATATAATTCAACATATTTGATTACATTCAAATCTTATCATATTATCAACTGTTTAAAAACCAACAAAAACCCAGCTCAGTCTTTAAGGCTCGAGCTGTAAAATTCATTAAACCCATCTCAATAACTGTCCTTTTTCTAGACAAAAAGGACTTACCACATAAAAAAGGCTGCGACAGGGGAGGGGTGGGTGGGGAGCTCCTCGGTATCCTCTGGCAACTGGCAAAAATTCTCCTCAGCTATCCTTTTAAATAGGGGCTCATTCAGCTTCTAAAAGCTTCCAAGGGGTCAGCTGACCTTTCTCCACCTATCACAGCTGACCCTTCCCAAGCCTCCAGAAGGTTCTTCCCATGTGACCTCTCCTGACCTATCATAAGCCCCCCCATTGATTTTAAACCCAATGGGGGACCTAGAAACTTTCCAACCACCATGATCCTATTAGGGAAAGGGGGCCTTAAGACAGGCATACCCCTTATTTTCTCATGGGACACAGATGGAAAAAAAAAAACTAACAGAAATTATAACCCTCTCACTTTGGACTAGTTCCTGTTGTGGCTATGGGACAGGAAGTGAAAGAAAATCTCCCTAATGGGACACAGATGGAAAAAAATAAAAACTAACAGAGATTATAACCCTCTCCCAAGATGAAAAAAAAAAAAAAGTTTGGCTTTAGATCTTCTTTAACCCAAGCAAACCTTTGAGCCCATTGAGATAGATGTTCATCATCCAACCTTGCAAATAAGGCCTGGTGGGTGACACCATGTTTTACCGCACCAGGTGACACCAACCCTAGTGACGCCACTGCCTGTGCATCAAATCCATACTGATGTGCACTCTGGAAGGTCTGTGCAGGTCCGTGTGACTGGATGCCTGTCGTTGATTTCAACAGGCTGCCTGCACACCCTTGCACGGAACACCTGAGGCTGAAGACCACCCCATGCACAGATGCATTGATCAGTTAGCCTGTATAAATGAGACCTTATTTGCCAGCGTGAATGATGAACATCTATCTCAAGAGATTCAAAGAACCAAAAAGTAAAGCCAAACCTTTTTTTTCTTCTCCATTTTGGATAAGAGTATCTGAGGCCTTAGGGTTGAGATAGGGAATTATTTTATGTCTGAGGACCACGTTGACCTGTGCAGAAACTTGTGGGCTGATCAATCCTGGGGGAAGAATTGGTAAATTGCTCATGATGATCACTAAAAAGTAAAGCCAAACCTTTTTTTTTCTTCTCCATTTTGGATAAGAGTACAGGGGGTCCCCTAGTTGCAAACATCCGACTTACAAACGACTCCTACTTACAAACGGAAGGAGACAACAGGAAGTGAAAGGAAATCTACCCCTAGGAAGGGAAATTCACTCCTGTAAGAGCTATTATGGGGAAAAGGTACCTCCACTGAAGCTTTATCACCAAGGCTTGTTTCCACGACAACCCAAAATTTTCAAAATCCAATTGTCATTGGGACAGAAAGTGAGGTGAAATCTTCTGAACAGAGGCACAGACAGCAAAACAAACGTTACAGGGGTGTTAACCCTTCCCTATGCTATCCAAAAAGCTTAAAAATAGATTTTTTGGCTGGAGCTACACTTAAAAAATGTACCTGTTCCGACTTACAAACAGATTCAACTTAAGAACAAACCTACAGTCCCTAACTTGTTTGTAAGCGGGGACCCCCTGTATCTGAGGCCTTGAGATAGGGAATGATTTTATGTCTGAGGACCACAGTGACCTGTGCAGAAACTTGTGGGCACCAATCTTGGGGGAAGAATTGATAAATTGCTCATGATGATCACTATTCTTCTACAGGGAAGAGGCTGGCACGGGGCATAAAGATGCGCACATTCCCTGTACTGTCATACAGATATTCTAAAGGACAATCTTGTGTCGGTCCAGTCATGAAATCTCCGTCTTTTGTTTGTGGATACTTTAGAGTGGTGAGCTCATTAGAGCAGTCTGATAACACCGGCTCTGTGACATTTCAAAGACAGCATTTGTGCAGCCTGTGTCTCTGGTTACTTCTGTTCCTATATTAGGCCAGAGACTAATGACAGCTGAGATATACACTGGTTAAAAATACAGGGCGCTAAAGAAATGAGAAGGACCGAGTGTGTAAGAGTGATTAAGTCTGTTTCTGATATCATTACCAGCAGCTGTTCATTCCTTGAACTCAGTGAAACAACTTATTTTGTAGGTACCTTGTATATTAGGCTTTTGTATATAGTTACATGCTGGATTAACAGTATAGCAGGGTTACCGTATATACTCGAGTATAAGTCGAATTTTTCAGCACTTTTTTTGTGCTGAAAGTGCCCCCCTCGACTTATACTCGAGTCAAGCACTTTTCTGCAGCAAAAAATTTCATTTTCCGAACCGACTTTGGGGCCCTGTATCTCAGGGCCACTTAGTGCTAGGAACCCCAAATTTGGTGTGCAAACTCAGTGGAACTGGTACCACAACATATCCAAAGCTGAAGTTCCTAGCACTAAGTGGCCCCGAGATACGGGGCCCCAAAATCGGTTCGGAAAATGTCATTCTCTGCTGCAGAAAAGTGCTTGACATTTTCTGAACCGAGTTTGGGGCCCAATATCTCAGGGCCACTTGGTGCTAGGAACCCCAAATTTGGTGTGGAATCCCAGTGCAACCGGTTCCATAACATATCCAAAGCTGGTGTTCCTAGCACCAAGTGGCCCTGAGATACGGGGCCCCAAAACCGGTTCAAAAAATGTCATTCTCTGCTGCAAAAAAGTGCTTGACATTTTCTGAACTGATTTTTGGAGCCCTGTATCTCGGGGCCACTTGGTGCTAGAAACCCCAGCTTTGGAAATTTTATGGTGCTAGTTCCACTGGGTTTGCACACCAAATTCGGGGTTCTTAGCACTAAGTGGCCCTGAGATACGGGGAACCCCAAATTTGGACAACTGTGTCCATCTGCAGCAATGTCCTTTCGGGACCCTTTGGGTTCAGAGACTCCAAATTTTGGCTGCAGCTAGGGGGCATCTAGGAACCCATAACTACCGAGTTTGAAGTTCAGGGGACCTATGCTTGCAAATGGGCACAGTGAGGCATGCAAATGGGAACAGTGATGCTGCAAATTGGCATTGTTGACCCTCTTTTCCACTTACAGTAGCTGTGCATTTCTCACCCTCGTCTTATACTCGGGTCAATACGTTTTTCCCATTTTTTTTGTGTTAAATTAGGGCCTCGGCTTATACTCGGAACAACTTATACTCGAGTATATACGGTATATAAAAGACCACAAACACAAAAAATATTAATATTAGGGAATGAATATTATATATAATGACAGTATTTAGTATTTCTTTTTATTTAACATGCCTTTGTTTGTTTATTTTTTTCAACATATTCACATGCATACCAATCTGTCCAGAAAAGTGACAGTGACATTTGGGACACATTGTAGCACTATCAGAGGTGCTTGAGCAGTGGCAGCAACTGTCTTTTTTTTCTTTTTTGGATATAAAGGGAACTTGTAGTCCATTTTAAAATGTTAAAATTAAGATTTCTGTCTAAAGTTGGCCAAACAAATATACACTGTATTGTCAAAACTATTGGGACGCCTGCCTTTACACACATGAACTTTAATAGCATCCCAGTCTTAGTCCGTAGGGTTCAATATTGAGTTGGCCCACCCTTTGAAGCTATAACAGCTTCAACTCTTCTAGGAAGGCTGTCCACAAGGTTTAGGAGTGTGTCTATGGAAATGGTAGACCACTCTTCCAGAAGCGCATTTGTGAGGTCAGGCACTGATGTGGGCCAGAAGGCCTGGCTCACAGTCTCTGCTTTATTTCCTCCCAAAGGTGTTCTATCGGGTTGAGGTCAGGACTCTGTGCAGGCCAGTCAAGTTCTTCCACCCCAAACGCGCTTATCCATGCCTATATGGACCTTGCTTTGTGCACTTGATAGAGGGGGGGTTATGGTGTGGGGTTGTTTTTCAGGGGTGGGGCTTGGCCCCTTAGTTCCACTGAACGGAACTCTTAAAGTGGTTGTAAACCCTTTACAACCACTTTAACCTACAGTTAAGCCTAGATTAAGGCTTTCCTGTAGGTGCTTGAAATATCTCCCAGGCTTGCACGGTCTAGGAGATATTTGCAAATCGCCGTAGGGCGATTTCTTCTGCACATGCGCCGAAGTTAGACAGGGCACGCTGTGCCGTTTCTAGCTCGGGTCATGCCGTTAAAGGCGGCTCCCGCGTGCATGCGCGTGAGTGACATCACAGCCTCCGCCAGTCACAGAGCCGGAGTTCGCGGCCCCGGAAGGAAAAGGGGTGAAGAATGGACGCTCGCTACTAGTGAGGAAGACAGGGACATCGGGGCTTCTCCTGCAGGTAAGTGTCACATAATGGGCTACTATGCAATGCATAGTAGCCCATTATGCTTTACCTTTGTAGGGAAACAAAGAGGAAGTAACACCCATCAGACTTTACTTCCTCTTTAAAATGGTAATAAACTGCTGGAAAAAAAACAAACAAAAAAACCTGCAAGACAATAGCATAATGTGCTAGTATGCATCGCATACTAGCACATCATGAAATACTTACCTTAGAACGAAGCCCCCGCAGCGGCGCCCAGCCACCGCTGAGGGGCCTGACATGTTCCCCTGGCGTTACTTCCGGGTTGGTGGGCTCCAGCGCTGTGAGTGGCCGGGGCCGCAATGACGTCACTCCCGCGCAGGCGCGCTGGAGCCCTCCATTCCGGCAAGAAGCTCTGAAGTTCCGGCACGATACCCCGGACCTGCAGAGCACATGTGCCGCTGATGTCAGCTGCTGCATGCAGGGTGAATATCTCCTAAACGGTGTACATTTAGGAGATATTTATTTTACCTACAGGTAAGCCTTATTATAGGCTTACCTGTAGGTATAAATCACAAAGTGAGGTATACAACCGCTTTAAAGCGTCAGCATACCAAGACATTTTGGACAATTTTATGCTCCCAACTTTGTGGGAACAGTTTGGGGATGACCTCTTCCTGTTCCAACATGACTGCGCACCAGTGCACAAAGCAAGGTCCATACAGACATGGATGAGCGAGTTTGGGGAGGAAGAACTTGACTGCCTTGCAGTCCTGATCTCAACCCGATAGAACACACTTTTGGGATGAATTAAAGTGGAGACTGCGAGCCAGGCCTTCTCATCCAACATCAGTGCCTGACCTCACAAATTCTCTTCTGGAAGAATGGTCAAACATTCCCATAGACACTCCTAAACCTTGTGGACAGCCTTCCCAGAAGAGTTGAAACTGTTATAGCTGCAAAGGGTGGGCCAACTCCATATTGAACCCTACGGGCTAAGACTGGGATGCCATTATAGTTCAAGTGTGTGTAAAGGCAGGCGTCACAATACTTTTGACAATATTGTGTATATTTTTTCAATCAAGGGATACAGGGCTACCTATTGAGCAAATTAAGCAGGTTTGATAGTGGCAGTAAGAACGAGGCCTTAGGCAGAACTTTTAGGTCCCTCGCATGTGGGGCTGTTTAGGAGCAGTGGGTCCCTCCCAGGACTTTTAGTGCGCTGGGGAGGGACAAGTGTAGCATCCACCCCGCTGGCGGCATCCTGTCAAAAGCTGTGGCAGGCTGCAGCTGGATAGTGTTGAACACTGTACTGAGTGGTACCAGCGTTTAAAGCCCTGTGCTCTCCGGGCACACTTATAGCATCTCGGGCATTTGTCCCTAGGCACATACTGCCCTAAACATTAGTAGCGCTCTGTGCACTGTCCAGCCACAGCAGTTGCCAGCCTATCATAGAATTGAAAAGGGTGCTGGCAGCAGAGCTGGATGGTGCACCTGTGCCTCTCGCCCCATTTTAACACCAGAGCCTCATTCACTGGGGCCCTAAAGTGTAATATAATATACAGGTTCCCTTAAAACAATCAATAATTAACTATGTAAGCACCCCTAGCAGTTTTTCCAGTCCCTGTCACTTCTGCTGGATAGGTTGGTGGGCATGTACTGTAAATGCAAAAAAAACTTTAAGGCATGTAAAGTTAAAAAAAGTTAAAGTTAAAAAAAAAAAAAAAGGAATGAATAACCAGACTAAATTTATTACATATATTAACCACATACAGGAATTCCAATTGGATTGGCAGGGATTATTACACTTGGCATGTTGTAACATGAACGTATAAGTAACTTGCACAGGAACAACACATGCAGTGGTATTGGTGGGATACATTTGTGCGTAGTACATAAAGAAACAAGAGTTTCTCTCCTTTAGGGATGACCTCGATTGTGTGCATATATGGATGCTGAATGACCTCTAGGACTCAGCCATCTGTCTTTTTGTATTAACTTGCTATGCACATGAGTCTAATGCCCAGTGGCCTTGCCACCTCTTGTTGCAAACAGTAAGCACTTACACAATGACGTATCTGTGAGCAGTGAGCATGCTTCTCCTTTTTGTGGTTTTTCTTCATTCTGTGTGTGTTCACCTGAGAAGCCGCAGTGGTTAACATTCACAATTTTTACTTATATCTACTATGTTTTGTAGAAACAAATAACATTTTTTCTGTATCCATCTCACTACGATAATCTAAAAAGTCACAAGGATACAAAGTACATTTAAACAATAATAGTAATATACAGTATGTACAATAGTATGTAATTAATAAATAATTAGTTAATAATAATAATAAATTAATAGTATGTACATACAATAGTATTTACAATAGTAATGCTCCAGCTCCATCTTTTGTACTTGCAAGAGTTTTAAAAATGTATTTTAAATAATTTTCTAATCGGGGTAAAACAGAAATGCAATGTGAAATACTTTATAACTTATTGTATGCACTACAGAATGTTACAGTTTCATTGCAGAAACCACAAGGACGGATCTGCAAAATGTAGATAAGAGTTATATGTATTATTTGTACAAATGGCATTAAAGGAGTTTTATTTACCAACCTCTCATAAACTAGTTTACGTAATAAAAGATCCATAGAAAGTACAGGCCGGAAACTCGACAGCTTCTCTATAGAAAATATTTATTTGAGCACTACAGCAATGACATTATCCAAAAATGCTGACGCGTTTTGGTAGGTTGCTTTTGATGAAGGCCTAAGGCCGAAATGCGTTAGTATTTTTGGATGATGTTATTGCTGTAGTGCTCAAATAAATATTTTCTATGGAGAAGCTGTTGAGTTGCCGGCCTGTACTTTCTATGGATCTTTTGTGAGCTTAATTAGCCAGAGCACCAACTACTCTACACACCAACTATATTATATAGCGGTAGAGCTTGGGTGAGTTTTTCTCTAGTTTACGTAATAAGGCAGCACAAAGTGCGCGGTAATCTACAGCAACACATCAATTTTCAAAATATCATTTTGGATAGGGTAGAGAATAGATAATACCAGTGTCAGTTTTTTTGCCACATGTGTACAATACATATGGGTCCAAATACATCCCACATTGTATGCTCTTCTTTCTATCTCTGGTATCATAGTGGCTGGTGAGTGTCAGGCATGCAAGCTAAATGTGACCTTATATGACATCTCAGTGTACAGTGCTTCAGTTTTGAGCTTCAGGCAGATATTAGGATCAATGAATGGATTAACCTCAGCCTGCAGACTGCACAGTGAAGAGGCAGACTACTGGGGTCATTCCACCATTTACTCTGCTCTTTTCTCCTGTCAAAAGGTATGTTTTTATCACATGTGCACTACATGTACAGCTAAATATCTTTGTAGCACTACCTGCCTCTACAGGAAATTACAGAGGACTGATATCAAGACAAATTCCTTTTTTGTACTTTTCATACTTAAAGTGGAGTTCCACCCACAAACTTCCGCTTTTCGGATTCCTCCCCCCCTCCGGTGTCACATTTGGCACCTTTCAGGGGGGAGGGGGAGCATACACCTGTATAATCCAGGTATTTGCTCCCACTTCCGGGCATAGATCACCGCAGGCTCCGCAGTGATCTACGCCATGTCTGGCCCCTCCTCTGACAGACACACAGGTCCTAGAAGACAGCAGGGACCAGTGAGGGCGCGCAGCGCGACTCTCGCTTTGCGCAATAGGGAACCAGTCTGTGAAGCCACAAGTCTTCACTTCCTGATTCCCTCACCGAAGAGGGCGGCACCTCCACCCGAGAGCCGAGGGACATATCGGCTTCGGGTGAGGACATCGGGGGCGCCCTGGACAGGTAAGTGTAAAAAAAATAATTTTGGCGGAACTCCGCTTTAATTTTGTCTAGTGTTCTAGACCAGGGGTGCTCAACCTTTTGAAGAGCGAGGGCCACTTAAGTGATTTGGTAACTGGTTGCAGGCCACAATGAACTATGGGGTTTTACTGCACCCTCAAACCGCAAATGTAAAAGGGCCCTTACTGTCCTAAGCCCCCTATAAGGCTGCTTTCAGACTGATGCGCTGCAGTTTACTCGCACCGCGAGTGCAGTGCACCTGCGGCTTTCCTGCGGGTCAGCTGCACTGAGCCATAGACTTCTATTACATCTTGCGGGCATGGTGCACTTTCTAAAAAACGCACCAAAACTCCTGCATTTAGAACCGCAGAACATAATGGAAGTCTATGGCTCAGTGCAGCTAATCTGCAGGAAAGCAAACTGTACTTTCCGATCAGTGTGAAAGCAGCCTAATAACTCTTTTATAAGTGCTAATATGCCCATTGCAAAATTGCAGTGTATGTGATGTTTAATACACTGACCTTTTCCTCTTTTCAGCTTCTGCTGGCATCGCTCTCCTGGCTGCTAGAAAGATCCCAGGCGAAGTGCATTTGGCATCACCCCGTCTGAGACAGGAGCCAGCGCTACAGAAGAAGCATTGGCTTCTGCGACTCCTGCTCCCTCCACAGCTGCTTGCTTCCTCCACTACCAGCGCCAGCTTTATGCACCCTGATGCTCTTGGATGGTGGACCGGCATCCTGTTGCTCGCTATCTAGGCTTGCCGACCCGCCATCCCAGAGCATTGGCATGTGCTTCCCTGGCTTGAGGTTGCGCGCCACATCAGAGGGCCACATCACAGCGATCCCTGTGCGTTTCTCTCACCGCATTACAATCACACTGTTTGCAATCTGCTGCGGGTGTCAATACAAAGTTAACGACACCCCCAAAAGGTTTGCAAACGCAGTGCGGTTTGCCAGCACGAGATTGCATGATACAAAAAGCCCATGTGATACTGTTGCAGTGCGGCTCCACAAAAGGTGCCTGCACTTTTTTGGTGCAATGTGGTGATTTGAATCACACCACACTGAATCGCATGCAATTGCACAGAAATGCGGTTCGGTTCCTGTGCGATTCACATGCGAGATATAGTGTGAACCGGGGCTTGATCTAACAGATGTTTAGCTTACTGTTCAGCATGTAATGATATTGTCACCACATTACTTGCAGAGTGAAAATTTAATATTTGCTTTTGGAATTATAAAGTGTTTAGCTAAACCTTATCTCTGAGATCACTCGGGCAGGATGAATGGACATCTGGTGCAGTGTTTACTTTGTGTTATTGGTGAAGTGAAATGACTCTAATTTTAACAAGATATTCTGATGTCTTTTAACTATATAGGATATGGAAGCATTTGTGGCTGTCAACAGATTTACATAATTCTTGTTTTTTTTTAATAGAAAAGGGAGATTTCATCGCTCTGGATCTCGGTGGGTCATATTTTCGAATCCTGCGGGTAAAGGTTTCACATGAAAAGAAGCAAACAGTGCAGATGGAGAGTGAGATCTATGATACACCAGAGGACATTATCCATGGCACAGGCACCAGGGTAAGTGCTTCTAGTATTTGGACCTGACACTGAATGGAGTCCAAGCTGCCACTAAAACATTGTTTACCATTGATGAGTATTTGCCAGATCTGCAGACCCTCCTGGAGGTCATTGCTTGGGCCTCCACATACTTTTCCCTCTGTATGTGGAGTCCTGGTTCTTTTTTTAGTTGTCGCATTCATGTGCACACTCCCTGGTGACTCTGTAGATGTATGTGATTGAAGACATGTTTATTAGCTCAGCTTTGCTATTAAAACATTTGCAGAAATAGAAATGCCTAAAGCACTTGAAGGAAAAGCAGATACAGTAAAGTCCAATAAAGCTGCTCATACACCAATCAAAATGTGGCCAGTCTCTTCTGGGATCAGTACGTGGCCCACCCTGCTCAACAGAACTTAATTATTTAATCGCCTTCTGGTGGAAAATTTTAGGAGGATCGGTGTAATCTGACGGCAGCAGGGGCTCACTGGTTGAATGAAAAAATAAATAACCAGGTATGGACAGCCTTAGGTATGACTATCAAGATGGTGGAGAAGATGGGCCTCAGAGTAAAAAGCTCTTGGGCCAAATTGCCACCACTGTTTGGACACCAGGTGTTTTTGCACTAGTTTCTTCTACTTGAAGAGGTTTCGTGTGACTCTTGATGATAATGGGGTCATCAGATTCTTCTTAATAAATGACAAATAAAGTCTAATGCCCCGTACACACGGTCGGATTTTCCGATGGAAAATGTCCGATCGGAGCGTGTTGTCGGAAATTCCGACCGTGTGTGGGCTCCATCGGACATTTTCCATCGGATTTTTCGACACACAAAGTTGGAGAGCAGGAGATAAAATTTTCCGACAACAAAATCCGTTGTCGGAAATTCCGATCGTGTGTACACAAATCCGACGGACAAAGTGCCACGCATGCTCAGAATAAATAAAGAGATGAAAGCTATTGGCCACTGCCCCGTTTATAGTCCCGACGTACGTGTTTTACGTCACCGCGTTTAGAACGATCGGATTTTCCGACAACTTTGTGCGACCGTGTGTAGACAAAACAAGTTTGAGCCAACATCCGTAGGAAAAAATCCTAGGATTTTGTTGTCGGACTGTCCAAACAAAGTCCGACCGTGTGTACGCCCTATAAAGCTGCCTTTACACTAGTAGGTTGATGAACAAAGGTTCTGATTTTAGCAGTCAGTTTAGGAATGAATGTAATTGCCTGAATGAAAATCATATTCACTGTTAGAAATTAATTTGTTCAAGAAACATTTTCCATACTACTTCTTTGAATTTTCTCAAAACTGCAGTTAAAAATGAATGTCAATTGGACCTCATTAACAATTCTAAAATTGAAAGAATGTTTCTGAAACAAACGTTTTCAAACTATGTTCTTTTAGCGTATGGCCAGCTTACGCATGTGCAGATATGCTGTCACTTTATGAGAGAAAATGCTGATTACATCCTGTTGCTAAATCCTGGGGGTAGCCTTATTTATCTGGCAGCTTAGTAGCTTCTTACCCAAAAACAGATCCTGAGTTTTCCCTACTTTGTTTCTAATAAAGCACATGTCAACAGGTAAAAAAACGTCCCATGTGGACAAAGTACATAGGACATCCTTTAATTCTGGAGATATACAATGACTTGAAAAAGTATTCATACCCCCTTTTCACATTTTGTCATGTTACAACCAAAACCGTAAATGTATTTTATTGGGATTTTATGTGATAGACCAACACAAAGGGGCACATAATTGTGCAGTGGAAGAAAAATGATAAATGGTTTTCAATTTTTAAAAAACAAAAAATCTGAAAAGTGTGGTGTGCATTTATATTCAGCCCCTTTTACTCTGATATCCCTAACTAAAAATCTAGTGGAACTTATTGCCTTCAGAAGTCACCCAATTCGTAAATAGAGTCCACCTGTGTGTAATTTAATCTCAGTATAAATACAGCTGTTCTGTGAAGCCCACAGATGTTTGTTAGAGAACCTTATTGTACAAACAGCATCATGAAGACCAAGGAACACACCAGACAGGTCAGGGATAAATTTTTGGAGAAGTTTAAAGCAGGGTTTGGTTAAAAAATAATATCCCAAGCTTTGAACATCTGACGGAGCACTGGTCAGTCCATCATCCAAAAATGAAAAGAGTATGGCACAACTGCAAACCTGCAAAGACATGGCTGTCCACCTAATCTGACAGGCTGGGCAAGGAGAGCAATAATCAGAGAAGCATCCAAGAGGCTCATAGTAACTGTGGAGAAGCTGCAGAGATCCACAGCTCAGGTGGGAGAATCTGTCCACAGGACAACTATTATTTGTGCACTTCGCAAATCTAGCCTTAATGGAAGAGTGGCAAGAAGAAAGCCATTATTGTAAGAAAGCCATAAGAAGTCCCGTTTGCGAGAAGCCATGTGGGGGACACAGCAAACACGTGGAAGAAGGGGCTCTGGTCAGATAAGACCAAAATTGAACTTTTTGTCCTAAAAGCAAAATGCTATGGTGGCAGAAAACTAACACTGCACATCACCCTGAACACACCATGTTGTGGGGATGCTTTTTTTCAGCAGGGACAGGGAAGCTGGTCAGAGTTGATGGGAAGATGGATGGAGCCAAATACAGGGCAATCTTAGAAGAAAACCTGTTAGAGTCTGCAAAAGACTTGAGATTGGGGCGGAGGTTCACCTTCCAGCAGGACAATGACCCTAAACATACAGCCAGAGCTACAATGGAATGGTTTAGATCAAAGTATATTGATGTGTTAGAATGGCCTGGTCAAAGTCCAGACCTAAATCCAATTGAGAATCTGTGGCAAGACTTGAAAATTGCTGTTCACAGACGCTCTCCATCCAATCTGACAGAGCTTGAGCTATTTTGCAAAGAAGAATGGGCAAAAATGTCACTCTCTAGATGTGCAAAGCTGGTAGAGACATCCCCAAAAAGACTTGCAGCTGTAATTGCAGTAAAAGGCGGTTCTACAAATATTGACTCAGGGGGGCTGAATACAAATGCACGCCACACTTTTCACATATTTATTTGTAACACATTTTGAAAACCATTTATCATTTTCCTTCCACTTCACAATTATGTGCCACTTTGTGAAGGTCTGTCACATAAAATCCCAATAAAATACATTTATGTTTTTGGTTGTAACATGACAAAATGTGGAAAATATCAAGGGGTATTAATAGGCACTGTATGATTTAGTCAAGGTTCATTTATAGTCTAGAGGTTTTCTGTAGATGTCTACTTGTAATTTATGCTTCATGTTCTGACATCAGTTTTATACATTGATAGCAAGCAAACCTATAGTAATCATTTAGTTTGTAAACCACTGATTTCATGCCTAGCCGGTCTCCCAGCAATGGCGACCCTAGGGGGGGCCAGAGGGGGCCCTGACCCCCCCAACATTATGCTGGGCCCCACCATGTGCCCCCCCCAAAAAAAATATATATTTTTTTTTAATTTGTTTTTTTTTTTTTTACAAAAAGGCAATTTCTTTTTGTTTGTATTCATATCGGATGTGCCGCATCTTACTCGGGCCACTGCTGGGGTAACACAGTCTCTATTGAGAGGGAGAACGTCCCCAGTCAGCTCCTGTGGGTGATTCCTCCCCCCTCCCTCTGCTCGCTGACACTACATAATGCGAGCGCTCACACAACCACGGCCGCCCGATCTGCTCCTTCCCCTGCATCCTCATTGGCAGGGAGAAGAGCAAGTTGCAGGAAGGACTCCACCAGGACTCTCAGTTACTGAAAAAACAGACTGATTTCTCCCGTCCTTAAGACAGGAGAACCAGCCTGTAAATTCCAAGAAATGCTAGACCAGCGCTGTCAATAGCAGGGGCAGGACAGCAAGAGGAGGCTGGGGAACCCCACAGTGACAGAACACCAGGGCCCGGTGGCAAGACAACCTTTGCAACCCTGATAGTTCTCCCACTGCTTTGGACCCTTATATTTTCTTGGTATGCTGGTGACATATATCTCTTGTTCTCTGTCACCCTGGGGGGGCCACAATACAGTAGGAAGGGAGCTCACTGCAGAACATGTGAAAGGGCCATTGTGGGATCGTAGTAAAGGGGTAAAGGGCCCCAGGATAGATAGATATATCTATCTATCTATATATATTTTATCCACATATATATATATATATTTTTTTTTTGCATTTTATATTGCCCCCCTATTTTTGTCCCTGTCCCCCCATGTGCCCCCCCTAAATATGAAAGCTGGAGACGCCACTGTCTCCCAGTAGCTTCAGCTGGCTTCTAGAATGCCCTGGTAGCCCCAATTAGTAATATTCTATCCCAATGGCTGTGTGGTCTGAGCTAACAGATGCAAAGGGATGGCCTTCAGTGTTTCTCATATGTACCCACATCTGAAAGAATAATAGCAAATTGCAGCTAGTCAGCTGGTTATTAATCACCACTTCTAGGAAGGTTATATAGGATTGTTAAAGAAACAAAAACCCAGTAATAAGCTGATGAATACAATTGACCTTTGTGTTCTCTCTTTACCCTTGTAAATCCTTCAGCATCCAATTGAATGCAGCATCTGCTCTGCTGGAAAATGCATGTGGCTTTGTTTAAATGGAATGGTCCACCTCTGGTGTTTGTTATTTTTCTTCATTACTTGTAATATTCTAAAATTGTTAACAGCATTAGCACTAATCCCAAAATGTATAACCTTTTACAGTATTTTCTTTTAAATGTATCTAGAAATGTATATTGAAGCACTTGGTTGACACTAAATTGGACATTAATCCATACCTGTTTAAACAAAAAAAAAATAGACATGAATACAGATTTTGTCCTCATATCCTTTATGTCATATGAAATATGTAGCTGCCATTGTTGGTTTCCGTCTAAGAATTCTAGTTTCCTGGCTGTCTTTGGCTTTAAAGGGGTTGTAAACCCTCAAGGTTTTTCACCGTAATGCATTCTATGTATTAAGATGAAAAACCTCCTGTGATGCAGCAGCCCCACCAGAGCCCCCCTTTTACTTACCTGAACCCGGTCTTTCCAGTGACGGGGATGAGCACACCAGCTTCAGCCGTTGTTTCTGGTCCTGATTGGATAGATTGATAGCAGCGCAGCCATTGACTCCCCGCTGCTGTCAATCAAAATCCAATGACGCGGGGAGGGGGGGGGGGCGAGTTCAGCTGTCTGTGTCAATGGACACAGCAGCAGGACACGGTAACGCGCCCGCACGAGTGCCCCGAAGGAGAGCGGCTCTCCAAAGGGGCACTCTAGAATAGGAGGAGTAAAGAGCGATGCTGAGGGACCCCAGAAGAGGAGGATCGGGGCCACTCTGTGCAAAACCAACTGCACAGAGTAGGTAAGTATGACATGTTTGTTTGTTTTTTTTTTGTTTTTTTAAAAACAAATCTTTATATATATCCTTTAATACTGTCTAATCCACTGATTTGATCTTTTATTTCAATTTAGGTAAAAGTAGAACAATAGGCAAAACTTTTTTTTTTCATTTTGGTTATAGCAAGGGAGGTTTATAATTCCTGTCAGATTTTTTTTCGCCATCTGTCCCCCCTTGCAGAAATTTCCCTTCATTTTCTGTCCCAGAGCCAAACAGGAAATGAGAGGAAATCCCTGCAAATTAAGGGAATTAATTGGGGACCCCTAGGTCATCAGAACTAGTGTCCATAAAAGAGAAAAAAGTTTTGTCTTTAGTTATACTTTAAGGAAGAAATTAGAACCTCTGTATGGTTTAGACTGTATTGGTGCCCCTACAAGGGGAGATTCCTCTTAATTTCTCTTCAGACTGTAATAACCAGTCTATGCCAAAAACCCATAAATGTTCAGATTAAGTCATAATAAGTAACCTTTAACATACATACAATCCATGTACCCCTAATGATATACTGTACAAATGTTTTCCAACGCAGTCTCCTATATTTATTTTGGATCTGTTCTATATATTTTTTTTATGGTGTGCTAAATCTTTAGTCCATCAACTGAATTACCATCTGAGCTTGTCACACGTGTCCTTTGGGGTACAGTGTACCACTTGGTTGAAAGACATTGGCCTAAGCTTTGTATGGCAGATATAGCACTATATATTAGTATTTCTCAAACTTTTTTTTAAGTCCTTCCACCCTTTATGCAGGTATTCAAAGTATGCAAAATCTTGAGGCACCCCAATCTAAAATGTAAAAATTGTAAATGTTATCAATGGGAAACATGAGCCTATGACACTGTACACAACTGCAATAAGGATGAGAGAAGATTCTGGACAGCCGCAGTTCAAAAAAAATAGCCTTTATTCGTAAAAATGATTATATCAAAAATACATGCCACAGCAGAACTCAGGACAGAAGAGCTGACGCGTTTCACACTATCAAACAGTGCTTAATCATAAATTGATCAGAAACTATACCTCTCACACGTGTACAGATAGAGATAGCGGCGCTAATATAAATTGTGTAAAATAATGGGTCAGAGCAGCATAATGCCTATGACCCTCTACTTATAGATAAAAATAATAATAATAATAGTGTCATGAAAAAAAATTATTTTTATCATGAAAAAAATTTCTTTAACACCCAGTGAAAAGTGTCACTATAAATAATAAATTACAAGAAATGAATGATCAAGCTCAACAGTTGTTTTTCAACCTTCTTGTGTGAAAAATCTTCTACTCTTCCACCACATCACCGTGATAGTGACACCACTCCCTCTGAAGAGCGCACTCACCAGATTGTATAGCCTCCCACTCTCGTGTTCGGCAAAACAGCAATTCAACCACACCTGGGTTGCATGTGATGAACCGTGACTCCAATCAAGCCAGCTCCATATGTGAAAAAATGAATAAAGTGCTCCACATAGCGTGATACCATTTTGACAGATTTATTAAAATCACTCCAAACACACTTCAATGGTTACACTCACTTTTAAACTGAAACATAAAAGCCTTTAAAAAATCCACAGCAAGCAACAGGATCAGTGATCCAACGGTGCACCGCGGTCATAGCCAACCTGAAGTGTAAACTGGTGTATCTCTCACCCAACCTTCTAAGGCCCAGCCATCCGATCGGTGTAGTCCTCCTCAGACAGCAGCATCTAATGTCAGTGCGATGGAATGCCGCGGTGCACCATTGGAGTGTAACCATTAAGTGTAACCATTGAAGTGTGTTTGAAGTGATTTTAATAAATCTGTCAAAATGGTATCACGCTATGTGGAGCACTTTATTCATTTTTTCACATATGGAGCTGGCTTGATTGGAGTCACGGTTCATCACATGCAACCCAGGTGTGGTTGAATTGCTGTTTTGCTGAACACGAGAGTGGGAGGCTATACAATCTGGTGAGTGCGCTCTTCAGAGGGAGTGGTGTCACTATCACGGTGGTGTGGTGGAAGAGTAGAAGATTTTTCACACAAGAAGGTTGAAAAACAACTGTTGAGCTTGATCATTCATTTCTTGTAATTTATTATTTATAGTGACACTTTTCACTGGGTGTTAAAGAAATTTGAAAAAAGAAAAGAAAAAAAAAATGATAAAAATAATTTTTTTTCATGACACTATTATTATTATTATTTTTATCTATAAGTAGAGGGTCATAGGCATTATGCTGCTCTGACCCATTATTTTACACAATTTATATTAGCGCCGCTATCTCTATCTGTACACGTGTGAGAGGTATAGTTTTGGGATTCTGATCAATTTACGTATTTATTTAAGTGGCAGCTTTTTTCACTGTACACTGTGTATGTACACACATTTTGTATTCATTTACACATCTTTTATACAGCTTTGCACTTTTCTTTGGTGCAGTGGAGTAAGAGAGATTCAGGGGCGGCTTATTTGTATATCTCTTGCTACAAATCAGTGCTTAATCATAGCTTATCAGCATCACTGTACACAACTTCCTCATTGGAGATTCCCCCATCACATCAGAACCCCCTTCCCCCATCTCACCAGAGGTCCCTTTTCAATTAGAGTCCTCCCTTTCTGTCTGAGCTTCCTCTTTTACATGAGTCGCCCCTATACATTAGAGGCGCTCTATACATTAGTACTCCCATGGCCTCCGAGTCCCCCCATCACTGAGTCTCCCAATCCCATAGTCTTCTCTTCACATCTCTTCAAATCAAAGCCCACATAGTCTTCTCTTCATATCAGAGCTAGAGGACTTCCGTCTTCTCCTGAATGCTAGAGGCAGCTTTACATGTCACCTGTCCTGAATCAGAGTCATGCTTTGCCATGATGCAGGCGAGATGGCCATCATCACCATAGCATTAAAAGCCGCTGTGTGTCCTAACCCTAGAGTATTTTTGGTTGTTACAGTGCTGGGGGTTCGGCCGGTGTTCTGTCAAATTAGCCAACTCGTCAGAAACTCCAACCACGTCACTTCCGTTTTTTTTAAACCATCAGTAATTGTAAATTTTGACAAATTGCTGTTTGGACACAACACCAGCAACCGAATACAGTCCAGTGCAGGAAGATTTAGCTGTTTTAACAGCACAGCGGCTAACGAGGACAAAGTTGTCGCTGCCACAGTGGCGGCCATTTTGTTGGCTTGTATCAGAGCGGAGTAACAATCTCTGCTCATAATATCGTACACCGGACTCTGTTCGGTCGCTGGTGTTGTGTCCAAACAGCAATCCGTAAAAAATCTCCAATTACTGGTGATTTAAAGGAACTGTTATGCTCCGTACACACAATCAAATTTTCTGGCAACAAATGTTGGATGTGAGCTTGTTGGCTGTAAGTCCGACCGTGTGTACGCTCCATCGAACATTTGTTGTCGGACTTTCCGCCAACAAATGTTGGCTAGCAGGTTCTCAAATTTTCCACCAACAAAACTTTGTTTTCGGAATTTCCAATCGCGTGTACACAAGTCCGACGCACAAAAGTTCACGCATGCTCGGAATCAAGCAGAAGCAGCCGCACTGGCTATTGAACTTCCTTTTTCTCGGCTCGTCGTACGTCTTGTACGTCACCGCGTTCCCACATTCGTAATTGTTGGCCAACATTTGTGTGACCGCGTGTATGCAAGACAAGTTGAAGCCAACAACCTTCGAACAAAATTCCACAGTTTTGTTGTCGGAAAGTCCGATCGTGTATACGGGGCATAAGTTATAAGTAGTTGGAGTTTCTGACGAGTTGGCTATTTTGACAGAACACCAACTCGAACTGAGCCAACATATGACATCGATCCAGGGCAAACTGGGTCCTGTGCTCATGGTCCCCCTGAGTGAACCCAGACGCACCCTAGTAAGAAATACTGCTGTATATTACAGAGGTTATGAAAGGAGAGACAATGGCTGTTTCATTTAGCTTGTTTTACTTGAACCGTTACAATTGAGATAAAAAGCAGCAGACTTTGGCACTTTTCCAGTGTGAAGCGTCTTAAGAAATACCTAAAAAGTGTTTCCTTTCTTTAGGGAGTTGAATGTCTTCTTTATTCCTTTCCTACAATTTTTATACACAAGGCCCATAATGACACAGGGTGCCCATACTTACCAGCACTGGAAGGTGGAGTATAACAGAAAGCTTCAAACTATGTAAACTGTCTTTTATGTAGCACTATGATTTGTGTGACTCATAGAAGAACATTGTTGTCTTTCAAAAGCTCTTTGACCATGTTGCCGAATGCCTGGGGGATTTCATGGAGAAGAAGCAGATCAAAGACAAGAAGCTGCCGGTCGGATTTACCTTTTCCTTCCCATGTGCACAATCTAAATTAGATGAGGTAAGATGCGCCTTGTTTGTGAATATTATTCATAGAAACTGAAGCCTGATTAAAAGGCTGTACATCTAAAAACCCAGTTACCTTATGGGATGATTTAAAAAAAAAATGGACTGATCTGTCTTTACTTTGTTAGATGTGTTACGCCTAATACACACAGGCCGAATGCACAATCACACACATTCGGGCGCCTTCTATCGAAGGGGTATGACCGAAAAAGGTCTGCCAATCCGCTCCTGATCCCTACTGGAGTGTTCTGGCAGGGGGGCCGTCCCCCCTGTCAGAACACAATAGCACAGCAGGGGAGATCGATGTACTAACATCAGATTATTAGTACAGCGGCTTCTCCCGAGCTGTCAGTATTTTTTCGTTCAACCCCAAAAAAATACTAGTGTGTATTAAGGCTTTAGGCAATCACAAGTTGGAAATTTGTTTGGGAAGTCACTGACATGTCGCCAGGCAAAATATATATTTTTTGTTAGTTTTGGGAAGAATTAAAATCTCTGTTTTGTGGCCTGTGTCCCCAGTAAAGAGATTTCCCCTCACTTCCTGTCCCAGAATAGAGAAACAGGAGGTGATGAGAAATTGCTTTTTACATAAAGCCTCTATGAGGTTTTATTTGAGGTTTATGCATTCTTGTCTTAGTTGCCCTCTGTCCCCTAATTTCTTGTCTTGGTCTCACAGGCACAAAAGGGAGAAAAGCTGGGTTTTAAAGGCTCATGCACTCGGATTGGCTCGTAAAAACCTGGCTTGTTTGGATGCCCAAAAGGCACAAGTGCAGTGTGCAGCCCGCTGCCAGGAACCTGTCAAAGGCAAAACTAGGCTGTAATACGCTGGTTTCTTAGCACTGCACTCATTTAGGGCTGTAGAGTGCACATGTGCCTCCCGGGTGGCCAAATAGCCAGGTTTTTATGCTGTAAGAGCCAATCCCCCTGTGTGCATGAGCTCATCATATTAAGCAAGGACTTAGTAGATCTTGGGGTAGACTTTGGGAAAATTTTGTTTAGTTTTGGTTCTTTGTCAGTCGTAAAATACATAATTGCGTTCTGTTATATTCATTATGTTGTGTTAATTCGTTTTCGGATAATTCATCATTATTCGTAGAGTGTCGATATTCGTTATACTGAATCTCGAATCATGTCGAATTCATTTGTTATATCCGCTATAATTTCTTTCGTATTAGTTGAAATTCAATATTTATGTATGTATATATATTCGTGATAATGATTCCTAGTTTGGAAAGTTGTTTGTTTATTGAATCTATACAATGACAATATCTCTTCTCCTCTGCTCAAATACAATACAACACCCTTCTCACTCAGTTCTCAGGAATGCACTTTGCCAGTAATCCAACCTCCAGCACAAAATTAATCAGCTGATTGGACTGTAAGATTTACTTTGAGTTGACCTTTTGTTTCATTAGATCTTTAACGAATTACCGAATCATGTCAAATTCATTCGTTATATTCGCTATAATTTTCGTATTAGTTGAAATTCGTTATTTTTTTATTTCAGACATTCGGATGCATCCGAATGTCTGAAAGATGCAAAATTCGGCCAAATTTCGATTTGTTACAAAACAAATTGCACATGTCTATCTTGGGGTACACTGCAACCTGCAGCAAAAAGATACATGACAAAGTATGTCTTTTGTGCAATAAAAAAACCTTCCTGTATACAATATTGTAAAGCTAAAGCTCCCACTTTAAGCATCATGTTCACTAAAAAAATGAAAAGCTTTATAAACTGTCAACTTTATCAAGGCAGATTTTTGAAATTATGGTCAAATATGAGTGTAGAATTTGTATTTTACATTAATTTTCTATTTTCAACTTTATTGAATGAAGCTCTATTATCTCATGCTGACTTTATCATTTTTATTTGTTTAAAGGGCATTTTGCTGACCTGGACTAAAAGATTCAAGGCTAGTGGGGTCGAAGGAATGGATGTCGTTAAATTGTTAAACAAGGCCATCAAGAAGCGAGGAGTAAGTAAAATAGATCGTCTTTTTTTTTTTCTAAAGGTTTTCTTTTAAAGAAAAAATGTAGACAGATATGCAATTCCCCAATTTAACCCACGTGCACTATTTAGACTTATTTTTCAGTCTGCCTTTATATTAACCTCCTGTAATCCAATCTTCAGCAGGATTCATTCTGGGAGAGTAGGGGGCACTGTAAGTCAATCCTTCTTTATTACACATTCTTTCTTCCTCTCTACAAAACAGTGCTACAGGTACTATCGGTGGCCATACAACAGCAATATTGTGGTAAATTGGTGAATATCAAACATTTTTCAATCACAATTTGTTCCCTAGTGCCAAAAGATAGAACTTTACTTGAAACTGACTCATGCCAGAAGACATTTTAAATGAATCTGCATTACAATTTTTATAATTTGGAAACTTTAAACCTCAAAATATTTGTGTATGAAAGTAGATAGAAATGAATAAACTGATAAGTGTATTGGCATTATTAGGCAATGTTCCGGCCATTTCATCCATTTTAGCCAGCTTCTGGTCTTAAAAAACACCATATCAATAATGAAATCACCAACAACTTCCACCAACAGTTTAAAATGATTTCAAGTTTTGATGGAAATTTACCCTGATATCTTTAGATATTTTGCTGCTTCTCTCACCAAACCACGGCGTGTGTTCCACTTGGCAAACAAATGTGACGTCACTTGTGGTCCACGGGTATACGAGCCGCGATCATAGGTGAGAGAGGCGGCGGTGCAGGTTGGATTACCTAAAGGTGGTCCGGGGTTTTTTACTCATACAAAAGGCTGATCGAGCTGGTGCCGGTTTGGGCACATTAATGTGTAATATTTGTGGGACTCATTTTTAATGAGCTAATTTTTAATAAAATGGTGTTGCACAATTACCCAGTCATTTTTCCTTTTTGGGGAATGGTGCTTATCCTCTGATGGGAGAACACGGTTTATAGAGGAAGGAAAACGGTTCTGAAATCTCCATCTGGTTGGGATAATTAATAAAGCGTGTTTGGCCCAGGGGCCTCATGGTCCTGGTGAGTGCAATAAAACATCACTGGTGGTGGAGCAGTCTTTTATATCTACGGTATAGAATCACCTTTACAGAAGCACGGTGGATGGGATGCAATAAAGGCAGTGACATTGAACTTTGTATTTAAAATAGCACGAAGGACTTTTTTCTTTTTAAAGTTTTTCTTGTGTGCTTTTTTTGATATATTGTATGTATAATATATATATATATATATATTGTATGTATTATATATATATATACCGTATATACTCGAGTATAAGTCGAGTTTTTCAGCACATTTTTTTGTGCTGAAAGTGCCCCCCTCGACTTATACTCGAGTCAAGCACTTTTCTGCAGCAAAAAAAGTAATTTTCCAAACCGATTTTGGGGCCCCGTATCTCAGGGCCACTTAGTGCTAGGAACCCCAAATTTGGTGTGCAAACCCAGTGGAACTGGTACCACAACATATCCAAAGCTGGAGTTCCTAGCACCAAGTGGCCCTGAGATACGGGGCCCCAAAATCGGTTTCGGAAAATGTCATTCTCTGCTGCAGAAAAGTGCTTGACATTTTCTGAACCGAGTTTGGGGCCCCGTATCTCAGGGCCACTTAGTGCTAGGAACCCCAAATTTGATGTGCAAACCCAGTGGAACTGGTACCATAACATATCCAAAGCTGGGGTTCCTAGCACTAAGTGGCCCCGAGATATGGGGCCCCAAAATAGGTTCGGAAAATGTCATTCTCTGCTGCAGAAAAGTGCTTGACATTTTCTGAACCGATTTTTGGGGCCCTGTATCTCGGGGCCACTTAGTACTAGAAATCCCAGCTTTGGATATTTTATGGTGCTAGTTCCACTGGGTTTGCACACGAAATTTGGGGTTCCTAGCACTAAGTGGCCCCGAGACACGGGGCCCCAAATTCGGTCAACTGTGTCCATCTGCAGCAATGTCATTTCGGGACTCTTTGGGTTCAGAGACCCCAAATTTTGGCTGCAGCTAGGGGGCATCTAGGAACACTTAACTACCGAGTTTGAAATTCGGGGGACCTATGGCTGCAAATGGGCACAGTGAGGCATGCAAATGGGCACAGTGAGGCTGCAAATGGGCATTGTTGACCCTCTTTTCCACTTACAGTAGCTGTGCATTTCTCACCCTCGTCTTATACTCGGGTCAATACTTTTTTCACATTTTTTTGTGGTAAATATACGGTATATATATATATATATATATTTCACTTTTCTCTTTCAAAAATATTTACATTATTGAAAAGCCACATGATATTGATATTGTATGTTATGTGAGAGCATTTCAGGTTTTTTGGAGTCACGAAATACACATATGGTAAAAAATAGGGTTTTTGGGACACAGAGGTTTTAAGGTGGTCTCTCGTTGGTACTTGGTGCCCGAGCGCTTGCACCGAATGTATTCAGATTCTTCAGGCCCTTTGTTTTCAAGGTTGTGGGCAGGTGGGTTCAATGTTCCACATGTGATGGTCATGTGGTAAGGTTTGCCAATTCTGGATCAGAGCCCATAACTTCATATACTCTGTGACCATGGGGAATGTTGTCAATGACCCCAAAACAGCTCTACTTAATGAACCTATGGAGGGGATACCCTGACATTCACAGGCTCTAATCTACTTCATCTTTCTGGAAGCCAAAATTGCAGTTGCCACTGCCTGGAAGAAACCTATTGTTGAGCTGGCGGTAATAAAGCGTAAGTTTACCTGGATAATGATTAATGAAAAATTGGTCAGCACACTTCTTGACACTGCTGTTTGGTTTGAAAGGGTCTGGAATCCTTGGATTTAATATCTTCAGACTCCTGAATAGGAGGTACTCTGATGGTGGCCAGGAGTGTGGACAGAGTGGCGATCCCGATTTCTTCTCTCTGCTTTCTCTAGTTTTTTCTTCTTCTTTCTTTTCTTCTACTTTTATTCCTTTTTTTATCTTTCCCCTTCTTCTTTTCCCCCTTTCTTTCTGGCTTTACCTGCCCTTTACAATCTGCAGCCACTGTAATTTTCCATAAATGGAACTTAATATGGCTACATGGAGTTTTTCTGTACACAGAATGTGTACTGACCACTCCCCAGAAACATCATTTCCTGCTTATGTGATTGGCTCACCAATTTTCTCAGAAGTCTGCACTAAGATACAAGTCAGATTTCAGGCATCCCCTGCAACAAACATGTCATTTTTGGTGAGATATTTCCAATAGGAACACGTCTAAAGGGATGCAGGCCCAGCAGCTTTCCTCATTAGTGCCCTGCAGCTGCCACAGCTGACTGATAATTATGAAACTACTCCCATTAGACTCAATCAGCACAGAGGCACAGACAAGTACACAGGGATTTCTTCAGAATAACAAAAGGTAGAAATCCTCAGCAAAGGTTGTTATAATCCTTACAATGTACATAGATCACCCAGGGGCGAATGTTTTTTTCTCAACAAAAGTGGAGTTACACTTTAAACAAAGTGCTTTTTGATTATTGTGTGGTTGGGGAGCAATGTTTTGTGTTTGTTGGAATTTGCTATTCTCTCTTTGCCCCAACAGGCAGGGCGAGAGGAGGAGGGGTCTCTCTCTGTGAGATGCTCCATTCTCCTCCTATGGCATAGCCTGTAATTTCACTCGCAACTCTTGTTTTCAAGTTTGTAACATTAATACAGATTCCTACTGGTGATCTTGTAACTGTATGCATTCCCACGGTTTACTATTGTTGTGATCTCCACGTTAAAACAGTATGCGTCACGGTTTTACACTTTGTTCCCGTTTGGTTGATTCAAGCAAGGACAATTATAGGCCCTATTTATCTATGTTTATGTCTACCTTTCTAAACCTTGTAAAACACTTTCAATAAATACTATTAAAACAGAAAAAAATTGAAATTTACTGAGGCAGGGGCAGAACTAAAGCACCAGTCTGCCTCTGTGCTTACTGTGTGTGTAGAGCTCAGAATAGGTCAGTACTTTATAAAAGGATGGAGTATCAAACTGAACATGAATTTTAATGGCCTGACTCCTGTCATTCCTGTTTATACATCAACTACTTTAGGGGTCATTCTCATCACAACATGTGTATAATATGTGTTATGTGTGTGTTGCAATGCATTTGTATTCATTGACTAATTGCACACTAGTGCACATATACAGTGTGTTGCAGTGCGTCTGCACTTTAGCGCACCACAGTGCACAGATGCAAATTCTCTCATTTTAAAAAATAGAACTGGGCCTATTTTTCTGTACCTTGAGGTACGTTCACAGTCTATTTAAAATGAGTGAGATGCTTAACACAGTGCAGCTCAGCGCACAAAATCCTGCTTTGCATTGTGGTGCAATTGGGCCCTGTACTGTATATATCCCAACTGTGTACATGACAAAAATGTCATGTTCTTATTCCCCAGGACTATGATGCAGATATTATGGCTGTAGTGAATGACACAGTTGGCACCATGATGACCTGTGCGTTTGATGACCAAAGATGTGAAGTTGGCATAATCATTGGTAAGCAGACAAAACCATTTGTGTAAACAGTGCCGTGAGTGTCACGCAGAAAGAACTGATTGTGATATGTCTTCTCAGGTACCGGAACAAACGCCTGTTACATGGAGGAGCTGAGGCACATTGATTTAGTGGAAGGAGATGAGGGCAGGATGTTAATTAACACTGAATGGGGAGCATTTGGAGATGATGGCTCTTTGGAGGACATTAGGACAGAGTTTGATCGAGAGATTGACCGAGGCTCTTTGAATCCAGGAAAACAATTGTAAGCGTTTACCCCTATATAGATCATTTTACATAAACACCTATTGCTGAGTGTAAAAAAGATTTGTCCAGTTATAATTACTATGACATTTAGGCTTTTCAACACAAACAGTAAGCAGAGGACATGGTTTGAGATTAAGCCAATGCTGAGTTTGTCATTGTTAACCACCTTCTGCAAAGGTGCCTTCTTGTCTCCGGCCTCATTATTTTCTGATTCATTCACCCGGAAAAAGATACAACTAAAAAGTCAGAGAAGTCAGAACTCCGGAGCCTGGGTCCGTGCCTCTGAAAGTATTGAAGCCAGGCAGCCAGCACCTTCAAAAGGAGAGCTCTGGAATGACAGCCTAATTATGTTCTTGGTCCATGAGTGAGGTTTTCATTCACTTTAGTCATATTCTTGGGAATAATTTCAGGATGATGAATATGTTGTGCCACATTAATACCCAAGGTAACCATTTGAGTGACTGTTCAATAAATATTGTTCTACTTTAGTTTCTAAAATCAAAAATTTAAAATTACTTGGTTATTACGGATAATGTAATTGTTCTTTCTTTTTATAAGTGAACCCACTGGGTCTGTGTTAGGTGCCCAACAGGTATATAGTGACGATTCTGCATAGCATTGGGATAGAGCAGTGGTCGAGGGGTCAGATGCGGCCCTTCAAGTGATCTACTCTGGCCCTTGGGGCATACTTCCTGACACCGACAACGGGGCACTATTCCTCCCACTGACGCCAATGATGGGGCAAAATTCCTCCCACTGACACCAATGATGGGTCACTATTCCTCCCCCTAATACCAAAAATGGGGCACTATTCTTCCCGCTGACACCAATGATGGGTCACTATTCCTCCCCCTAATCAAAGAGGGGACACTGTTTACTCCCACTGACGCCAGCACATTTTCTACTCCCACTGTCCACAGTCCAGCCCCCCTAAAGTTTGAAGGACACTAAACTGGCCCTTAGTTTAGAAAGTTTGGAGACCCCTCGGATAGAGGAAAACTAAGCATTTACAGGCATTTGGAAGGTTTCAATTCCACTTTGCACTATAACCAGGCTACACGTTTTTTTTTTTTTTTTAACAAACACTTAATTCCTTTTTATGTATGTGGAAAAGATTAATCAAGCTTTGGTTAATGTTACATTAGAAGACACTATTTGAACTGGCTTCATGCAGGTCTGCTGATACTTAAGATGGACAAAGAATGCTTGGTTCTGTCACTGTGTTTTGGATGGCTCTGGCTAGCACACCCAGCTTTTGACATGACATGCCAGTTATGCCAAAGGACCTAAACAAAACAATATAGAGGGTGAACTTGATACAATATATGGGTATGGTATGTGGAGCAAAATAGAAGACAGTGAAGAGCCTCTATTTTAAATGTGTTTAACCCTTTCATGACTAGATATCATTAATGGCCAGATAGCCAAGCAAAAGCAGCTAAAGTAAGCATCAGTTACCTTTATTAATTTGCATGCCCTAAATATGTTTTAATTCTATATTTAAGAAAAGGGTTTTACAAAAGATATACGTTTTCAGTAAAATAGGCAAGAGACATAGTTGTCAAACATATGCAGACAGTACATAGAGATTATTACAAAGAACAATCTTGTGAACAGTGCATACGAACAGAGGTTCATGTGATGGTACAATCTACAGGCACACAAGGTGGGAACCCAGGGGCAGGTGCCAGGCTGGTGTTTGAGCCCGTCACAGGCGTACCTAGCTTTAAAATGTGTGTGTTGTAACAGGTAACAACAAGAATTAGGCTCACAGAAGCAAACCTAAATGAGACAAACATGGGTATAATAACCTGACCATACCATACTCCAGTGTTGGCGAACCTTGGCACCCCAGATGTGTTGGAACTACATTTCCCATGATGCTCATGCACTTTGCAGTGTAGCTGAGCATCATGGGAAATGTAGTTCCAAAACATCTGGGGTGCCAAGGTTCGCCATCACTGCCATAGTCATTGGTCAGCTGGCAAAAAACACAGAATCAGTGGTAGTAGATGGACCCTTATACCACAGGAAATCAGAGAGGAAAATGTGTTGCTAGTGGAGTTGAATATTTTTAAGGATATATGTATTTTTTATTAGGTACTGAAAGTGGCAAAAATTATTATTTTTAGTAATTATTAGGGTTGTCCCGATACCGATACTAGTATCGGTATCGGCACCGATACCGAGCATTTGCCCGAGTACTTGTACTCGGGCAAATGCTCCCGATGCTTCCGCCGATACTATGACAGTCAGCGGTGATCGGCGTGTGGGGGAGTTACAAGATTCCCCCCGCGGCTTTCAGTGACATACAGCGGTGATCGGTGCTTGTAACTTCCCCACGCGATCACCGCTGACTGTCACTGCATCCTCCTCCATGCCCCCTCTGTTCCTCTGTCCCCCTCTCCTCTGTCTCCCTCCGTTCCGTTCCTCCGTCCCCCTCTCCTTCTCTGTCCCCTCCGTTCCTCCGTTCCTCTGCCTCTCCGCTGTCCCCTCCGTTCCGTTCCTCTGTCCCCCTCTCCTTCTCTGTCCCCTCCGTTCCGTTCCTCCGTTCCTCTGCCTCTCCGCTGTCCCCTCCGTTCCGTTCCTCTGTCCCCCTCTCCTTCTCTGTCTCCCTCCGTTCCGTTCCTCTGTCCCCCTCTCCTTCTCTGTCCCCTCCGTTCCGTTCCTCTGTCCCCCTCTCCTTCTCTGTCCCCTCTGTTCCGTTCCTCTGTCCCCCTCTCCTTCTCTGTCCCCTCCGTTCCGTTCCTCTGCCTCTCCGCTGTCCCCTCCGTTCCGTTCCTCTGTCCCCCTCTCCTTCTCTGTCCCCTCCGTTCCGTTCCTCCGTTCCTCTGCCTCTCCGCTGTCCCCTCCGTTCCGTTCCTCCATCCCCCTCTCCTTCTCTGTCCCCCTCCGTTCCGTTCCTCCGTTCCTCTGCCTCTCCGCTGTCCCCTCCGTTCCGTTCCTCTGTCCCCCTCTCCTTCTCTGTCCCCCTCCGTTCCGTTCCTCCGTTCCTCTGCCTCTCCGCTGTCCCCTCCGGTCCGCCGTCCTCCTCCTCCTTCCTGTGTGAATGGAGAGAGTCAGCTGACTCTGTCCATTCATATAACTGATACATTGTAATCTCCTGTGATTACAATGTGTCAGTTTATGAATGGAGAGGAGCCGCTGACTTCTCTCCATTCATTCTCAGTGCAGCTGAGGCTGCAGAGAAAGGGACTGGGGAATCTCTATCCTCTGTCTCTTTCTCTGTCTCAAGGGGGAGATATCAGGGGTATGTTAAGACCCCTGATATCTCACCAAAGCCCCCCAACAGGGCTGATTTAAAAAAAAAAAAAAAAAAAAAACATATTGCAAAAATGAATAAAAAAATTATTATTGTAAAAAATAAAAATTGTTAATTAAAAAAAAAACACACAGACACCGTTCACCCCTCCCCCCCCCCCCCCCCGAAAAAAAAGAGAGCATTGTTAAAAAAAAAAAAAAAAAAAACTGTCACGTGACATAAAAAAAAAGTATCGGTAATCGGTATCGGCGAGTACTTGAAAAAAAGTATTGGTACTTGTACTCGGTCCTAAAAATGTGGTATCGGGACAACCCTAGTAATTATGAATAAAGTGTATTTGACAATTACAGTATTAAATAGATGTACATTGCCACCTACAGGCTTAAGTGCCATCTGCACACTATCTTTTCTCTTTTCAATGAAGCCTCCGGCCTGCATGTGATTACCCCCCGCTTAAGTTTAAAAACATTAGTGATTGCATACTAATGTCTTATATTTAGCTTGTGCAAATAAACATGGCTTATAAACAGCCGATTATGGGTCAATAGCATATTCTGTGGTCTTTTACACTACTTTTATGCATAAAGCATGTAAATCAGAAGCAGAGCATTAAAAAATGTAGCTTTGATATGTAACAGATATCCTTATGTTTTCTACAGATGAACTGCTACTTAACAATTTTTATTGTTGATATCAGCTTACTTCTGCACACACTGTGAGGGAAAATCATAGAGATGCAAAGTATATTAGATTAGAAATTGTTAGGACTTGTTTCACTGTCATGATTTTTCCAAATGTTGAGGCATAGGACTGGTTTATAAAGTGGGGCAAGTACATGTATGACTTGTTTGACAACACACAGAGCAGATTGGACGATTGGCAGGATCACTTCTGGTATTTTAAAAGTCTCCTTCATTAGAAAGCTGCTCAGCCAGTTAATATTTGGGCTAAGATTTCTTCTTCCAAATGCAGATGGCTATTCTGATGATTTTAGGGTCATAATTCTTTTACAAAACACAGTGCAACTTAGCACAAGTAATTTACATGTTTCTACTGCAATGGGCCTGACCGAAACATAAGGGGAACTTATTTAAACTGGAGCAGCTGTGCATGCCAGCCAATCAGCTTCTATCTTTCCTTTTCAAAACTTAACTGAACAAGCTAAAGATAGAAGCTGATTGGCTGCCATTCACAGCTGCTCCAGATTCTGGCTTCTCCAGTTTTGATATAATCCCCCAATGTACATTTGCTGTCCATAGATACATAATGTCATCCAACAGGACTCCATGACCGCAATGCTCCTAACCAGCTAGTGATATTCTAATAATCAATGGTATATGACAAAAAAATGACCCACTACACTTCCTCTGGGACCACAGTGCTCCACAAAGCAGCTCCCATTGTGTACATTCTTATAATGATTACTCGAAATCTAGTATTAGGATAATTCACGCTGGTTATTTTGTGGGTATATCTGGTTTGTACCTCAACGGACTTGGCAGCTTGTGATAGATACTACTTACTTAGGAGTACTGAAGAGGTCTGCATATAACAAGAGATCTGTTGTTTCTTTTACATTCAAAAGTCGCTTGTTTTTTTGGACTGTAATATACTCCCCCACTTGTAAATGCATGGGGTACTGAGAAGATGGGGGGATCATTGCTTCATATTTATGTTATCTATAGGCTCACAAATATGACCAGTTATATTTTTCCAACTTGTAATCTTATAGATCAGGTGTCTCCAAACTTTCTAAACAAAGGGCCAGTTGAGTGTCCTTCAAACTTTAGGGGGGGTGGACTGAGGACAGTGGGGGTAGAAAATGTCCTTGCGTTAGTGAGAGTAAACAGTGTCCCCTCTTTGATATTAGAGGGTGGAATAGTGTCCCATCGTTAGTGTCAGTGGGAAGAACAGTGCCCCATTTTTGGTATTAGGGGGAGGAATAGTGACTCATCATTGGTGTCAGTGGGAGGAATTGTGCCCCATCATTGGTGTCAGTGGGAGGAATTGTGCCCAATCATTGGTGTCCGTGGGAGGAATTGTGCCCCATCATTGGTGTCAGTGGGAGGAATTGTGCCCAATCATTGGTGTCCGTGGGAGTAATTGTGCCCCATCATTGGTGTCTGTGGGAGGAATTGTGCCCCATCATTGGTGTCAGTGGCAGGAACTATGCCTTAAGGGCCAGATAAGATTAAGTGAAGGGCCACATCTGGCCCCTCTGCCACAGTTTGGAGACCACTGGTATAGATAAATATAATTGTATGAGAATACAAAATGCATTTCTAATTGTCTGTTCGCTTTTTTAAATAGTCCTGTTTTACAATTTTCTGAATCTATGTACAATACAAATATATTGCTTTTACAATTAAAAAAATCCTTTGTGTCTGGGAGTGGTGCCTCAAAAGGCCGACTGATTTCTGTAATTTTAGACTTTGCAGATATGGCAGCAAATTACTGCTACTGTGCTAATTATACTCCTGATAATTCTAGCAGCCAACTAATTACTTTTAAAGCTTCCACGATTGCCTATATATAATGTGGCAGCTGTGACTACCATTTTTACAATTATGACATTTGATTGTAAGGATAACCAGGGACGATTGGGCATTTTTTAATGTATTCAACTTGGGATTGTGATTGATGTTGACATTTTTCTTTTCAGATTTGAAAAGATGGTGAGTGGCATGTATATGGGAGAATTGGTCAGACTTATATTGGTAAAAATGGCCAAAGAAGGTCTTCTGTTTGAAGGAAGAATCACTCCAGAACTCTTAACTAGAGGGAAGTTTGAGACTAAGCATGTGTCTGCCATTGAGAAGTAAGTGCATTGTTTTCTATCTATCTATCTATCTATCTATCTATCTATCTATCTATCTATCTATCTATCCCTTTTTTTATTTTAAATGTTTTTCCTCTGGGAATGATTAGAATCTTTGTAAAGTTTTTTATTATTATCTGGATTGGGGATTTTATTAAGTTCATTAAACTGAACATTAAAGTTAATGTTCTCTACTTCTTTAGTAAATCAGCCTTATAAACTGCAAATACCAACATGTAGTTTTCCTGCCACCATTTTTCTCACATGATTTTGGAACTGCCCTCTATCAGCAACTAAAGCTCTTTTACATGGTATAAAAAATGCTGCAGGTTTAGGGGAAGCTTCCTCATAGTATAGTAAAAATGCACACAGAAAGAACATAAGGATTTAAGGCTTATGCCCTGTACACACGACCGGTTTTGCCGTCAGAATAAACTCTAAAGGTCTTTACGACGGAGTTCTGATGGAATTCCGCTCAAGCTGTCTTGCATACGCACGAGCACACCAAATCCCGACCGTCCAGAACGCGGTGACATACAACACGCACAACGGGACTAGAAAACGGAAGTTTAATAGCCAGTAGCCAATAGCTTCCGTCTCATACTTGCTTCAGAGCATGCGTCATTTTTGGCGAGTCGGAACAGCATACAGACGAGCGTTTTTTCCGATAGTAATTTGTTCCGTCGGAAAAATATAGAACATGTTCTCTATCTAAGTCCGTCAGAAAAAGTCCGATGGGGCATACACACGGTCGGAATATACGATGAAAAGCTCCCATCGGACTCTTTCTGTCGGAAATTCCCCTCGTGTGTACGCGGCATAAGTTCACCTTTAAACAAATAAAATAAATGCACGTATTTTTGCAGGTAAAAAAAAATGTGCATTTATAAAAAAATTTTTAGAAGCCTGCAGAGCATTGCACCCATGATCAGCAGATCATGGGTGCAATGTCAGGCACCCGCAAACACTGCTTACAGCTTCTATTTGAAAGTTGTAGAAAGTGTCAATGAACTATGAGAATGCTCACCAGTGCCCTCACAGTTCATTTAGAACTACAAACCGTCTGCCACAATGGCCAACAGGACTTGTACTTCATTCATTCACGTAGCCATGTAAATGAATGACGTGGCTTTGAGGGCCCTGCTGTTTTTAAATTGTAACAGCGGGTTTGGGGAGAAGATCCCCTGCCAACTGTCACGGGTTGGGGGGGATCGGGGGGCACGCATTAGAAACATGTTACTAAAGGTGAACCTATGTTTTAGCAAAGTACTTTATTGCGTTTTTTTTCTTTGTATGTAAAAAAAAAACAAAGTACAAGTTAAAAAAAGTTCCCAGAATTATTTAAAATTTACATTGCTTTCTATGTTCAAAGATGGTATTTGTTGTACATTCAGTAAATCACATACATCCAGCAAAACAGAAATACAAAGAATATGTTATTTTCAAATATCAATGCCAATATGCAAAAGAGAATTATGATGATATCAAATTCAGGATTTATGGTTTGGTATCTAACAGTGCTGCATAAACACAATCCTGTCTTTTTGTTCTCAGGAGTAAAGAAGGATTAAGCAAAGCCAAAGATATACTGACAAGGTTAGGGGTGGAACCTTCGCATGAAGACTGTATTGCCGTACAACATGTGTGTACAATCGTCTCCTTCCGTTCTGCCAACCTGATAGCGTCTACACTGGGTGGTATCTTAGCTCGTCTTCGGGACAATAAAGGAGGTTCCAGGTTGAGAACCACAGTAGGCATTGATGGATCACTTTACAAGATGCATCCACAGTAAGTGCTATGGTTATGTTTGTAGTGTCAAGGTCGCCTACTGATGTACCCAGTTTGTGTTCAAAACAAAGTTATCCCTTAACCGGTTTCTGGCAGCAGCACATATATGCAGAGTCATGGAGGTAGGCCTTCTTCTATGGCACGGCATATATGCTCTTCTGTGTTTGTGCTGGAGGCACATTTCATTGCTGGTGGGACTAAGCAGGTGATGTCAGCATGTAGCAAAGTGACATCCCATCCACGCTGGAACTGTTCTGGAGTTACTGTCTAGTAAACAGCGAGAGACGTGGTTTTTATATTGGTGAATACACACGCTGTTTACTATAGAGCCGTGTCCTATCTTTACTGCTGCTCACACTGGTGCTTCTGGCTAGTAACTCTCCATGTCCAGCAAATAACTTCCTTACATATACTTACAGAAGAAGGCCCTAATTCGAGTTCTTTCAAGTTTCTGACTTTAACTGAAGCCCTGACAAAAAGGAGGGAGGGGTGTTTTTTTCTGTCCCTTGAAACATGTTGGATGGCTTTTAGTGCAAACCAATGAATCAGTTTAGACTTATCTTTCATTTCATCTGGTGCACCTTCTATTGGTACGTGTTTTTTCTGGTAAACTGCTAGGTACCCACTGTCTGTTACCTAACCTTTTTTCTTACTACCTATAGTGCCTTGAAAAAGTATTCATACCCCTTGAAGTTGTCTACATTTTGTCATGTTACAACCAAAAATGTAAATGTATTTTATTAGAATTTTATGTGATAGACCAACACAAAGTGGCAAATGATTGTGAAGTGGAAGGAAAATGATAAATGGTTTTCAACATTTTTTACAAATAAATATTTAAAAAGTGTAGCCCCCCTGAGTCAATACGTTGTAGAACCACCTTTCACTGCAATTACAGCTGCAAGTCTTTTTGGGGATGTCTCTACCAGCTTTGCACATCTAGAGAGTGACATTTTTGCCCTATCTTCTTTGGAAAATAGCTCAAACTCTGTCAGATTGGATGGAGAGCGTCTGTGAACAGCAATTTTCAAGTCTTGCCACAAATTCTCAATTGGATTTAGGCCTGGACTTTGACTGGGCCATTCTAAGACATGAATATGCTTTGATCTAAACCATTCCATTGTAGCTTTGGCTGTATGTTTAGGGTCGTTGTCCTGCTGGAAGGTGAACCTCCGCCCCACCCTCAAGTCTTTTGCAGACTCATATGCCCCGTACACACGGTCAGACTTTGTTCGGACATTCCGACAACAAAATCCTAGGATTTTTTCCGATGGATGTTGGCTCAAACTTGTCTTGCATACACACGGTCACACAAAGTTGTCGGAAAATCCGATCGTTCTAAACGCGGTGACGTAAAACACGTACGTCGGGACTATAAACGGGGCAGTGGATAAATAGCTTTCATCTCTTTATTTATTCTGAGCATGCGTGGCACTTTGTGTGTCGGATTTGTGTACACACGAACGGAATTTCCGACAACGGATTTTGTTGTCGGAAAATTTTATATCCTGCTCTCAAACTTTGTGTGTCGGAAAATCCGATGGAAAATGTGTGATGGAGCCTACACACGGTCAGAATTTCCGACAACAAGGTCCTATCACACATTTTCCGTGTGTACGGGGCATAACAGGTTTACTTCTAAGATTGCCCTGTATTTGCCTCCATCCATCTTCCCATCAAATCTGACCAGCTTCCCTGTCCCTGCTAAAGAAAAGCATCCCCACAACATGATTCTGCCACCACCATGTTTCACGGGGGGATGGTGTGTTCAGGGTGATGTGCAGTGTTAGTTTTACACATAGCGTTTTGCTTTTAGGCCAAAAAGTTCCATTTTGGTCTCATCTGACCAGAGCACCTTCTTCCACATGTTTGCTGTGTCCCGCATATGGCTTCTGGCAAACTGCAAACGGGACTTCTTATGGCTTTCTTCTTGCCACTCTTCCATAAAGGCTAGATTTGTGGAGTGCACGAATAATAGTTGTCCTGTGGACAGATTCTCCTACCTGAGCTGTGGATCTCTGCAGCTCCTCCAGAGTTACCATGGGCCTCTTGGCTGCTTCTCTGATTAATGCTCTCCTTGCCCTGCCTGTCAGTTTAGGTGAATGGCCATGTCTTGGTAGGTTTGCAGTTGTATACGCTTTCCAACTTCAGATGATGGATTGAACAGTGCTCCGTGAGATGTTCAAGCTTGGGATATATTTTTATAACCTAACCCAGCTTTAAACTTCTCCACAACTTTATCCTTGACCTGTCTGGTGTGTTCCTTGGCCTTCGTGATGCTGTTTGTTCACTAAAGTTCTCTAACAAACCTCTGAGGGCTTCACAGAACAGCTGTATTTATACTGAGATTAATTCACACACAGGTGGGCCCTGTATACTAATTAGGTGACTTCTGAAGGCAATTGGTTCCACTAGATTTTAGTTAGGGGTATCAGAGTAAAGGGGGCTGAATACAAATACACACTTTTCAGATATTTATTTGTAAAAAAATGTTGAAAACCATTTCTCATTTCTCCTTCCACCATACACAAGGTACAATAGATCAATGTTTCTCAACTCCAGTCTTCAAGTACCCCCAACAGGTCATGTTTTCAGGCTTTCCATTATTTTGCACAGGTGATTTGATCAGTTTCACTGCCTTAGTAATTACCACATCCGTTTCATCTGAGGGAAATCCTGAAAACATGTCCTGTTGGGGGTACTTGAGGACTGGAGTTTAGAGACATTGCAATAGATAACCTTCAGTTATATACCGTGAGAAATCAACACCTAAACAGTAGTGCCCTGCGCCTCTATCCAGCCAGCCAAATTGAGCAGGACAGTTTCGGCTGATGTACATAAGCTTATATAGGGGGAGAGCCCCGTTGACCGCCGCCTTCCAGCCAGACACCGTGGACAGAGTGGGCAGCTTCCATTTCAGCAGGATTTCCCTTCTAGCATAATAGGCAAAAAAAAAAAGTTTGACATGCTTAGTGGCCTCCACAAAATCAGTGAGTCCTAGCAGCACCACCAAGGGGTCCATAGGGACAGACAGGTTGCCAACTGTGTTAATAGTATCCAATACTCCTGCCCAGAAATGACACAACCTTGGAGAAAGACCAAAACATGTGAGCAAACGTGCCATTGGGGCACTTTTTATATGTGAGCAGTAGGGCCGAGGCAACTAATCGATTAATCGACAACTATTCGATTCTGAAAATAGTTGTCAACTATTTTCATAATCGATTAATCGGCCAGCCGATTAGTTGGCCTGCATACAGAATGCATTATTTGTTTACATATCAGGAAATACAGTGAAGCACACATACAGCTCAGTACACTGTCCATATTTGTCAGTAAGTGCCTGAGAACTTGTGAATGTGTGAGGAGCAATGCCTCATGGGACATGTAGTCCTGGGCAGGAAGTGAGTGGTTCTAAAGGCAGAAGTCTTTTTTACCTTGCTATAGGGGCACTCTATACTAAAATTTGCAGCTTGCTATTGGGGCACTCTGAAGGCAGGAGGAGTCAGAAGCGTCGATGGGGGACCCCAGAAGAGGAGAATCAGGGCTGCTCTGTGCAAAACCATTACACTGAGCAGGTAAGTATAACATATTTGTTGTTTTAAAAAAAAATCAATTTAAAACTGTGTGCAGGGAAGATCAGCATCTGAACCCAGAGATGGTGGAGGCTGATAAAGGCATTACAATTACATTTAAAGTAAACTTTTACCAGTATTGTGCATTATATTTAAAATTATCATATCCATAAACAAAGTCTGAGCTTTTAGTACTACTTTAATATAAAAGATTTCTATCTTTTATCTACTATCTCCCACCCTTCATATAGCTTCATGTCTGACTCCTAGTTAAAAATGCCCATATATCCTATTTCTGGGTGTATTTATTATTATTTATATATATGATATAAGTAATATATATTATTAATTTCACTGTTTCACAGTCTGATGATATTTACCAGATTTAACCTCTAATAGTATATACAGTTATATACTTCTGTGTGTTATGCTCAGAGTGGATTAGATATTTTGCTCCCTAACCATATAGTTGGTTATTTATATTTACCACTGCATAGAGATTTTAAAGAATAAATTGCCTTTTTTTTTTTTAACTTTACATATTAACTAAATTATACACCGCACTTTTTTTAAGGTTATTATCCGATTAAGCAAAACAATATTCGGCCAACAAATTGATTATGAAAATAATCGTTCGTTGCAGCCCTAGTGAGCAGATCTTGTGGATGTTGTTAACTCTCTGTGTAGGTAATAAAATGTTAATGCACTATTATATTTTCTCTTTGTATGCCTTCTCTGCTATGGAGGAGATATGCAGAGGCGAGAGGCGTATGACAGCATCTAAGTTCTTCAGTATTGAATTTAAATGCTGCATTATGTTGTATTTCCTATAGAAACCACACATCAGATTAATCTATTGTATTTATAAATGGCACTAAAACAGACATCCTTTTTTTTTTTTTTTTTTTTTACTAACAATAAAGATACTTTCCCGGTTTCTACATGGCAACATACTAGTGATAGAGCTCTGCCTCTAACCCCTTCCTCAGGACCAGCAAATATATAAAAGTGAAAAATTAAACCTGGCCATACATGGATCAAAATCTGTCCGGCTCAGCAGGGACTCATTTTCATCCATGAATAGGCTAGCTGGTTGTACACAAGTCAATCTATCAATCCACTTGTGTACAACCAGCCTGTAGGGCAGGGATATGCAATTAGCGGACCTCCAGCTGTTGCAAAACTACAAGTTCCATCATGCCTCTGCCTCTGGATGTCATGCTTGTGGCTGTCAGTGTCTTGCTATGCCTCATGGGACTTGTAGTTCTGCAACAGCTGGAGGTCCGTTAATTGCATATCCCTGCTGTAGAGTTTTTCCCAAATGATCAGTGCTGGCTATAGCCAGAAACACTGATCATTGTATTCTGATGGCTGGGGATGGTTCCTCGCTGTCATCCACCTCAAATGTGTCAATGGGGGAATCACCTCAGTTTTTTTAATTCAACCCACTGGTTGAACGAAAAAAAAGGAATCGTGTATGGCCAGCCTAAGAGCCCCTGGAATTTAGTTGCATAAGTTGGCCTCTGCCTACAGTCTAGGACTCACAGGCCAAGGCCCTGCATGAGCTCAATGTTTCAGGAACTCTGCTGTTGCCCAATTTCAGACTTTCAAACAGACCTTTTGTTTTGCTGGCAGGAAAATATAGGGAAAAGGAGGCCGTTTCAAGAACCCTGGCGTTTTGGATAGTAAAACTGATCTATAGGGTATACAGGGCAGTCAGTCAGGATTCCCCTTCTGTGGCAAGGGCATGTTCTATGAGGGCTATTGCGGCATCTTGAGTTTCCATGGATAAGATATGTAGAGTGACAAGTTGCTCATTGAATCACTCTTTCCTAAAACATTATAGAACTGATCCTGGCGCATTGACCGCAGTGAAGTTTAGAAGAAAGGCAATTAAAATCTAGCATTTTGAATTTATCCCACACTGTCAATTAGTTATGTATTACTAGTATGCTGCCATGTAAGCACCAGCAAAATGGAAAATGATATAAAACCTTACTTTTCTTTTCCTGGTGCCTATCCTTGGCAACATATGTAACCGGCCTCAGTCTGAATCTTTACAGCAGAATGGCATACCTATTCACTGGTCCTGAGGAAGGGGTTACAAACAGAGCTGCCATTGATAGGCACCAGAGATGAAAAAGTATGGTAAGAATTTGATAGTTTTCACTTTTTTTTTCAGTTTCTATATAAATTAGCCCAATTTCTCTTGGACCCATATGCTTTTTGGTACCAAGCATGCCTAAAAGGATAACTGCATTACCCATAGCAGCCAACTGGATTCATCCCCTTTATTTATTTTTTTATATTCTTTAATGTTTCATATGTTCTCTTTAGGTATTCCCGACGTCTGCATAAAACAGTGAGACGCTTGGTCCCTGACTGTGACGTGCGATTTTTGCTGTCAGAAAGTGGCAGTGGTAAGGGTGCTGCTATGGTGACGGCAGTGGCTTATCGGCTGGCAGAGCAGAGGCGACAGATTGACGAGACACTTGAGGAATTCAGCCTTACTAAAGAGCAATTGCAGGAGGTGAAGAGGAGGATGCGAATCGAGATGGAATGTGGATTGAAGAAAAAAACTCACGAAACTGCTAAAGTGAAAATGCTGCCAACATTTGTTCGCAGCACACCAGATGGCTCAGGTACTTGTTAATATTTAAATGCATAGGAAACGTAAAGCAAGGGAAATGCAGAGAAAGCTCTCAAAGCTCTATCAAACCTGAAGAGCAACATCCAAAACTAATGGAAGTTTTTTCATAAACAGGTAGCTGTGTGCGCAGTTCTGGTGTTTAACACAGGCAGACGATTCCAGTGCAGTACATTACAGTTATCCATTGCTTTCTCTGGTGCCCTCTTGTGGTGTCATTCCATAACCATTTGTAGAGTGTCTGAGCAATTACCGGTATATAGTTCAGCATACAGAAACAACACATTTATAATTGTAATATTACATTTTAGTTGAACTCATTCAATGGGATGCTTCATTTAGCAAAAGATAGGAACTCTTAACTACTTTCTATAAGTAAGTATATGTGCTATTTAAGGAGTTGCTAATCATAAATGTCATCATTTTGTTTATTTTTTGTTTTAGAAAATGGTGATTTTCTGGCCCTGGACCTTGGAGGAACAAACTTTAGAGTATTACTTGTAAAGATAAGAAGTGGTAAAAGAAGAACTGTGGAAATGCATAATAAAATTTATGCCATTCCTGTAGATGTCATGCAAGGCACTGGAGAGGAGGTAGGTCACATATATTATTTATAAATCATTTTCCTTCTGGTTTAAGCTTATACTTGTTAAGTTACTTGGCATCCCGCCCTACAACTTACTTTTTTAATACTTTATAAATTGGCTGGGTTGGATTATGATTTATTTTTACATATGGGGAATAAATGATAAGCATGGGAAGAGAGAAAGCCGTTTACCAGAGGCAGCCATCTTGGAGCTGGCAGTTCTCTGGTTTTAAAAACATATGTTATATTATTTCCACTCATACAAACCTGCACAGCCTGCTGTTTTGGCAATGTCTCGGTATGGAAAAATATGTAATTGAAACTTTTTCAGTGAGCTTATAAATCTTAAATAATGTTACCTTTGTTTTCCAGCTCTTTGATCACATTGTTCACTGCATCTCAGATTTCCTTGACTACATGGGGATTAAAGGAGCCCGGCTTCCCTTGGGATTCACCTTCTCCTTCCCCTGCAAGCAGACCAGCTTAGATGCTGTAAGTCCAATAGGATGATGTGGAAGTATCTACCTCTGAAATGATGTGTTATGCTTTTACTATTTCACTGTACTATTATGAATTAAAATACACCATACAAATAGTGGAGCTGCTATTGCTTACTTGGTTTTCAAGATAAAAGCTCCAGGGCAGTTACATGTACTCTTCCTTCATCACTCATTGACTCATTAGCTAAGGAAACCAAAAGAAGTATGACAATGTTAAATTAACATAATATCTTCATGTTTAGAAATGGAGGTAAGGAGTTGCATGATATTTCACGATGTAGCAACTGTACAGAAATGTTATTCTGGAAAAGTGAGACCAGATAGGCAACGTTTAATACATATGATGGAGAGTTGGCGCTAATGAAGTTACGCAAAACCTGCAATGGAAGTGGAAGGTTTTCTTTCTTAGTTGTGCAGATTCATTTGCACCTTCCTGTTCTAGTGCATTGCTTTAATGTATGTAATGACATGTGTTAACATCCACTACAATAAGTCGCCCTCTAATTTAAATGTGTTGTCAATACACCAAAATGGACATGCAACATTTTTAGCAGCGAACCACAACAAATAGTAGCGCATTACCGTGTGTTGTGGTGTGCTGCTATGCATGTGCGTTCCCTTGACAATGAATGTTACTGTAAGGCACTAATGCAGGGGTGCTCCACCTGTGGCCCTCGGAGCCCTCTGATGTGGCCCTTACAGGAAAGCACATGCCCGTGGTCGGCAACCCATTGATCACGATCTAGTGTTGCCGACCTACCATCCCACAGCATCAGAGTGCATCAAGTTTGCGCCAGCAGCAGAGCAAACAGGTGGCCACAGAGGGAGCAGGCGCTGCATAAGCCGATGTTTCCTCTGTAGCGTCAGCTGCTGTCCCAGGCAGCGTGTTACCAAGTGCACTCAGCCTCTAATCCTTTATAGCAGCCTGGAGAGTGAGGCCACTAGAAGCGGGAAGAGGAAAAGAAGGTCAGTGTATTAAATAACACATACAGTATGCTTTTGCAATGGGGATATTAGCACCTATTAAAAGGGTTAACAATGGTCAGGCTGCTATTACACTGATCCACGGGTGCAGTGTACCTGCAGGTTTCCTGCGGGCTAGCTGCACTGAGCCATAGACTTCTATTATATTCTGCGAGTTTGATGCACTTTCAGAAAGTGCACCACACCCACAAGATATAATAGAAGTCTATAACAAAGCTCAGCCAACCCACAGGAAAGCACGTCAGTGTGAAAGCAGCTTTATAGGGGGCTCAGGACAGTAAGGGCTTGTTTACATTTGCGGTTTGGGGGTGGTAAAACCCCATAGTTGATATGTGTTTTTTCTACACATCCCAATCACTGGTGTAGCATCAGGGGTCGCAATGGTGACATTGCACCATTCTCCAGGCGGCCCATGCAGCCTCCCTGTCACATTCTGTTTTACACTTGGACAGGAGGGGGTGGCATATACAGGAACCGATCCTGTCCATTTTCCTCTTGCAACCACTGAAAGCCGGCTTCTCCTCCTCTTCCTCTTGCTGGCATTTAATGGCTGCAGGAGGAAAACGCTCATTATGCTATTCAAAATAAAAAATGTGAAATTTGGAACCATTTTATTTCATTGTGGCCCGTGACTGGTTACCAAATCACTTAAATGGCCCTCGCTCTTCAAAAGGTTGAGCACTCCTGCACTAACCAATGCATGGTGCATTACATGCATTGTAGTAACACATAATGCATATATGTGAAGCACAGGCAGGTAATAAAGCCCTCCATTTTGTCTGATTATATAGTCATTAAAAGCTCTAAATCAGTTTACATTTGCACTAGTCTGTAATCTTCTGCACATAAGTGTTCAGGCTGGAAAAGAGAGGGTCAGCAATATTAGCCAGTCAGGGTTTGCTGCATTGCAAGATATTGTGAATCTAACAAATAGAGCTGATTGATTGGAGGAGAGAGCAAATAGATGACCCTGTCCTTGAGCTGCTTCTTCATCACTATGAGCAAGGTGTATTCATTTGTCTTCAGTAAAAAGCAAATGGTCAAGTCTTGTTTATGGTGCCTATTAGGGAGGTCTGGACTAAAAAAAATGACAGAATGACAGAATTAAGGTTCCATTCACATTAGTGCGTCTCCAGAGTCGCACCATTTCCAACTTTAGGTCGCACCAATTTGAACTGTTGCCATTGAAAAGAATGGGGTGTGACTTGTCATGCAATTTTGATGTCCAAAGTCGCATGACAAATCGCACTAGTATGAATGGAGCCTACATTTTTTTCTGCTACATTAGACATGTTTCAGCTGTGTAGCTTGGTTACACTTACGTAAAGTTTCCTTACTATTATGCCTTTATATCAATGTTCACCAACACCATTTAAAGAGGAATATTGTCTTGTGCTGCTAGGATTGCAGGGCTTTACCTTTCAATAATTTAAATGATTGGAGAAAATGTACAGTTTCCATATTTCCAGAGCGAACGACAAATTGCTAATTTTCAGTGGCAATAAACTAACTGACTGTTCCGTTTGACACCTCTCCTTATCTCTTTATTTTATAAAATACACTCCAGTTGCTCTTAACCTGAATTTATTAATGTCTTGGCATTTGATTCATAACTCCACAGGGTATCCTGCTAACCTGGACCAAAGGCTTCAAGGCAACTGACTGTGAGGGCGAAGATGTGGTGGGCTTACTAAGAGAAGGGATCAAGAGGAGAGAGGTATGTGGGACTATATCTCATCTATGTCACATCAATACAGCCAGAGCACAAATAATAACAGCCTGATTCTTCGCAGTGCTCTGTGCACTTTACTGTAATTACAGCATAAATGCACTTAATGATGAGTAATTTACTAACAATTATTAATGTGAAGTAGCAGAGTTATGTGACTTCAGTATTTTTATTTAGACGATGTAGCAAGTTATGTATAGAATGAGACAAAGTATTGCACTAATTGTAAAGCCCAACTCCAACCCAAATCTTTTTTTTGTCTTTTTGAGAAACAAAAAAAACCCACGCAGGGGTCAAACCTTGGCAGAATGCTGGCACCGCCTCATGGCCACCAACAATGAAAATACAGTAAAACATTACAACTCAAGTGTGTGCATGTGTGGGTGGCTCACCCTCGTACTAAATTGTAGAACAAACGCAAAAAACATCTCCAGTAGGCCGGCACGGCCTTGTCCACCTCCCCACTAGACCAAGATATCACAGGCATGAAAAATTATCCCTTAATGAGAAACATCCAACATGTGTGCCATAGAGTCATCATTAAGCCATTTATCCCAGACTTTAAGTTTCTTTGGACACTCTCTGTTATAGTATGTGTCCTTATAGAAGAGTAAGGCAGAGTTGATCAGCTTCATCGAGGCTGAGACCATTGGAGGAGTGGGCTTTTTCCATGCAAGAGTTATTTCCTTCTTGGTGTAGGATAGAAGAAGTCCCAGCAACGTCCGTTCCGCCACCATAGGTGCCAACTTCTCAACCAAACCCAGCAGGCAGACCCGTAGAGAAGGGGAAAAGTCCCGTCCGGAGACCTTTTGTATAGCCCAAATATTTTTTATTTTAAAACACAGTAGGTAGGGGTTAGAACATTTGTTTGTTTTTTTTTGTTTTTGCTCTCTGTGTTTCCGTAGGGAAGATTTACGCTCACTTCCTGTCTAGGTGACAAGGTATCACCAGAGCAGGGAGTGATGAGATATCATCCAGATGGGGACAGGAACAGCTAAAAAAAAAAAGCACAGTTATTTAGTAGAGTGTGAAAAGGTTATAACATCTGTTTGTTGTTGTTTTTTGTGTCTTTGTAATCTGATGAAACCTGTTCACCCTTTATTGCAGACTGCAATAAAAACCTGACACTTCTGACTCTACTAAAAACAAAAACGTTTTGTCCGAAGTTAAGAGTTTAAAATCATACTACTTTTAAGCATCTATGAGATGTACAGTATGTGTGAGTGTGTATGCTTAAAGCCAGATCTGAGTTCCTGAAAAAGGCTTGTCAGCATTTTCAGTGTTTCCACATTACAACACACTAGCCATACTTGCCTTGTAATGGTGCATCTACCACAGAATTCATAGGTGCCTTTAATAGCCTCAGTTATAACTATGGTTCAGTTGCCAACTAAGATTTATTTCCTATTGTTGTCAGTCCTTATAAACATGGTATATAATAAATATATATAATGCAATATACGGTATACTGAAGTACTGTAAATATATATAATGCAATATATACTGAGATACTGAATTTTGGGAACATGCTACACTGCGGGAAAGCAGTGAGTTTTGATCAAGATCAATGCTTGACCGCCCCACCGAATAGCAAGATTTTAGTGTTCTTTTTTACAGTGGAGGCAATAAACAAAGGAAAGGCATCTCAAACCCCTTAGACTTCTATTCCAGATCATAGCACCAGCCTGACCAAATGGAAACACTGAATATCATACCAGTGTATCACCTGGACAATATAGGTTCATACTGGCAACACAGCATTACTTGGATCAGCATGCATCAACGTGATGACAAGCTATCCATATTTGCACAATGGCACTGCTATCCTGGTGGGTAGCAGTTTAGTTCTTTAAAAAACCCAACAGTGTATATACCTGTACATACTGGGCTGTTGAGTAAGGAGAAGCAGTGAACTTCAGAGGCAATTGCTGCAACGCGTGTTCTTTTTATCATGGTCATATGATAACAATGAAATTGAAGACTGAATTTCCAGTGGTGTCGGCTCTTCCATGTATGTTTGCGACTTACTTTTGGATGTGGTAGGGACAGCCTGAGCCAGAGCACCTGGACTAGGTGTGCCACCGTCCATCTCATTATTTTGGCTTCTTTGGTTGGAGCGGGGTGATTTTGTGTTGCATGAATTGCTGCGATGAGGGTATAGGAGTGACCAAGATTTGGTCCACCATTTAGTGATGTCTGCTCTATATAAACAGGTCACATGGGCATTGTACAGCAATCAACTCCAAAGCTGTCAGTTTCAATGTACAGTGTAAACTGCAGATGCATGTTGGCTTCATTAAAAAATGATTAATTGAACTGTACTCCTCCCTTTAAGGAATTTGACCTGGATGTAGTTGCCATAGTAAATGATACAGTTGGAACAATGATGACTTGTGCTTATGAAGACCCTAATTGTGAAATTGGTCTTATTGTGGGTAAGTTCGCAAAAAAATAAACATATGTATTTTATAACGCATAAAATAGTAAAGTATTAGGTTCAACTGAACATATCAGCACCTCATTCCTATATGTATAGAATTTAAAAGATTTTTGGGGAAATAATCACCTAAAATACATGCAAGATGAAATAAAACAAGCTCAGCCAGCCTGATGTGTCATCCTCCCTCTTCAAATAGTCACAGTAATAATCCAACGCGTTTCACAGTTGTAGCCTCCTCAGGGGTTAAAAAGGGTGTTGTTGAGGGTTAAGACACTTTTCCGAAAGGATATATAGTCCGAGCTGGTGGAAGCCTTGCAGAACCGGGTCAGAAGATGGTATGTGGCAAAAGATGACAAGAGACAGAGCCCACACAAAAGGCCTGGGAAGCCTATGAGCTTCAAAAGATGCACTTCTATAAACCAAGGATATCCAGTCACTACAAGTAGCCTTGGATTACAAATCACCTTTGCATTTCAAATATGGAAAGTATGGCATCCCAGACAATACCAGGTGGCTGTAAGGAAAGGTGATGGGTTATTCATCATCTTCCCTCTTCATCTATGTATCATACATTTGTTATACATTTACTGTATTTATTACTGTGACTGTTTGAAGGGGGAGGATGACATGTCAGGGTGGCTGAGCTGGTTACATTTTATCTTGCATGTATTTTAGGGGATTGTTTCCCCAGAAATCTTTTAACAATGAATTGTAATAAAACTTTTGTTTTTATTAATATGACTTTCTGTTGGAGGGTTTTAGCACCATTTATAATCCCATTCATCCTTCATTTTCTCAAATTCTATAATGCATTATATGACTCTCATCTTTGCTATCGTTTTTAGTAATCATAATTGGAAAACAGTTATCGTTTAAAGTGTAACCCCAACCCCCCCTCAAATTTTTGGTTTTGGATATAAGTATAGAAAAGGTAAAATATCTGACATGTTTTCACTGCTGTCTGATTTACCTTTACTTCCTTTCAAGAAAAAACAAAATACACATTCTTCATCAGAACTGCACCACCAATGTGTGCTGGCTGGTGGCCACAGTGTATGTGTATATGTCTTTATATATATATATATATATATACGGTGGCTTGCGAAAGTATTCGGCCCCCTTGAACTTTTCAACCTTTTGCCACATTTCAGGCTTCAAACATAAAGATATAAAATTTTTATTTTTTGTGAAGAATCACCAACAAGTGGGACACAATTGTGAAGTGGAACGAAATCTATTGGATATTTTAAACTTTTTTAGCAATTAAAAAACTGAAAAGTGGTGCGTGCAAAATTATTCGGCCCCTTTACTTTCAGTGCAGAAAACTCACTCCAGAAGTTCAGCGAGAATCTCTGAATGATCCAATGTTGTCCTAAATGACTGATGGTGATAAATAGAATCCACCTGTGTGTAATCAAGTCTCTGTATAAATGCACCTGCTCTGTGATAGTCTCAGGGTTCTGTTGAAAGCGCAGAGAGCATCATGAAGACCAAGGAACACACCAGGCAGGTCCGTAATACTGTTGTGGAGAAGTTTAAAGCCGGATTTGGATACAAAAAGATTTCCCAAGCTTTAAACATCCCAAGGAGCACTGTGCAAGCGATCATTTTGAAATGGAAGGAGTATCAGACCACTGCAAATCTACCAAGACCTGGCTGTCCCTCTAAACTTTCAGCTCAGACAAGGAGAAGACTGATCAGAGATGCAGCCAAGAGGCCCATGATCACTCTGGATGAACTGCAGAGAACTACAGCTGAGGTGGGAGAGTCTGTCCATAGGACAACAATCAGTCGTACACTGCACAAATCTGGCCTTTATGGAAGTGTGGCAAGAAGAAAGCCATTTCTCAAAGATATCCATAAAAAGTCTCGTCTAAAGTTTGCCACAAGCCACCTGGGAGACACACCAAACATGTGGAAGAAGGTGCTCTGGTCCGATGAAACCAAAATCGAACTTTTTGGCCACAATGCAAAACGATATGTTTGGCGTAAAAGCAACACAGCTCATCACACTCAACACACCATCCCCACTGTCAAACATGGTGGTGGCAGCATCATGGTTTGGGCCTGCTTTTCTTCAGCAGGGACAGGGAAAATGGTTAAAATTGAGGGGAAGATGGATGCAGCCAAATACAGGACCATTCTGGATGAAAACCTGTTGGAGTCTGCAAAAGACCTGAAACTGGGACAGAGATTTATCTTCCAACAAGACAATGATCCCAAACATACAGCAAAATCTACAAAGGAATGGTTCACAAATAAACGTATCCAGGTGTTAGAATGGCCAAGTCAAAGTCCAGACCTGAATCCAATGGAAATCTGTGGAAAGAGCTGAAAACTGCTGTTCACAAACGCTCTCCATCCAACCTCACTGAGCTCGAGCTGTTTTGCAAGGAAGAATGGGCAAGAATTTCAGTCTCTCGATGTGCAAAACTGATAGAGACATATCCCAAGCGACTTGCAGCTGTAATCGCAGCAAAAGGTGGCTCTACAAAGTATTAACGCAAGGGGGCCGAATAATTTTGCACGCCCCACTTTTCATTTTTTTATTAGTTAAAAAAGTTTCAAAAATCCAAAAGATTTCGTTCCACTTCACAATTGTGTCCCACTTGTTGGTGATTCTTCACAAAAAATAAAAATTTTATATCTTTATGTTTGAAGCCTGAAATGTGGCAAAAGGTTGAAAAGTTCAAGGGGGCCGAATACTTTCGCAAGCCACTGTATATATATATATATATATATATATATATATATATATATATATATATATATATATACATACACACACACACATTTACATACATATACACACACACACAAAAGTGAGTACACCCCTCACATTTTTGTAAATATTTTATTATATCTTTTTCATGTGACACCACTGAAGAAATGACACTTTGCTACAATGTAAAGTAGTGAGTGTACAGCTTGTATAACAGTGTATATTTGCTGTCCCCTCAAAATAACTCAACACACAGCCATTAATGTCTAAACTGCTGGCAACAAAAGTGAGTACACCCCTAAGTGAAAATGTTCAAATTGGGCCCAATTAAGCATTTTCCCTCCCCAGTGTCATGTGATTTGTTAGTGTTACAAGGTCTCAGGTGTGAATGGGGAGCAGGTGTGTTAAATATGGTGTTGTCGCTCTCACTCTCTCATACTGGTCACTGGAAGTTCAACATGGCACCTCATGGCAAAGAACTGAAAAAAAGAATTGTTGCTCTACATAAAGATGGCCTAGGCTATAAGAAGATTGCCAAGACCCTGAAACTGAGCTGCAGCACAGTGGCCAAGCTCATACAGCAGTTTAACAGTACAGGTTCCACTCAGAAAAGGCCTCGCCATGGTGGACCAAAGAAGTTGAGTGCACGTACTCGGCGTCATATCCAGATATTGTCTTTGGGAAATAGACGTATGAGTGCTGCCAGCATTGCTGCAGAGGTTGAAGGGGTGGGGGGTCAGCCTGTCAGTGGTCAGAACATACGCTGCACACTGCATCAAATTGGTCTGCATGGCTGTTGTCCCAGAAGGAAGCCTCTTCTAAAGATGATGCATAAGAAAGCCCGCAAACAGTTTGAAGACTAGCAGACTAAGGACATGAATTACTGGAACCATGTCCTGTGGTCTGATGAGACTAAGATAAACTTATTTGGTTTAGATGATGTCAAGTGTGTGTGGCGGCAACCAGGTGAGGAGTACAAAGACAAGTGTGTCTTGCCTACAGTCAAGCATGGTGGTGAGAGTGTCATGGTCTGGGGCTGCATGAGTGCTGCCAGCACTGGGGAGCTACAGTTCATTGAGGGAACCATGAATGTCAACATCTACTCTTGACAAACTGAAGCAGAGCATGATCCCCTCCCTTCGGTGACTGGGCCACAGGGCAGTATTCCAACATAACGACCCCAAACACACCTCCAAGACGACCACTGCCTTGCTAAAGTAGCTGAGGGTAAAGGTGATGGACTGGCCAAGCATGTCTCCAGACCTAAACCCTATTGAGCATCTGTGGGGCATCCTTAAACGGAAGGTGGAGGAGCACAAGGTCTCTAACATCCACTAGCTCCGTGATGTCATCATGGAGGAGTGGAAGGGGTGTCCAGTGGCAACCTGTGAAGCTCTGGTGAACTCCATGCCCAAGAGGGTTAAGGCAGTGCTGGAAAATAATGGTTGCCACCAAAAATATTGACACTTTGGGTCCAATTTGGACATTTTCATTTACTGTATATATGTGATTTTATTTAGAGTGAATTTACCCAATGATGGAGTAACACTTTCATAATAAACGTATGCTTAATTTGTAGCACCCAGGCCCTACACATAAAGAGCAGTAAAGCCTTGCAATACAGGCACAGCCCCACTGCAAAGGAGGACTTTTACTTTTCCCGGAGTTCATCTTTAAAGAAAATGTGCCCTCTGACCATATGAGGCGTTTTTTGACATATGCTTTTGATTACAAGACAATTATTGATAGCTGTATACTATAAATCACCTTCATGTATCTTTATATATAATGTGCATGTCTTCACACATTCCAGGTACTGGCAGCAATGCATGCTACATGGAGGAGACGAAAAACATAGAAATGGTGGATGGAGATGAAGGCAGAATGTGTGTCAATATGGAATGGGGAGCTTTCGGTGATAATGGTTGTCTGGATGACATTAGAACAAAATATGACAAAGCTGTTGATGAACTTTCACTAAACTCAGGAAAACAAAGGTGCGTCATACAGTTATTAGAAGGACAGACTAAAGGTACCTTACATGTAATAACTGCAGCATTAAATAATTTAGACTATAAGAGTAGGTTCACACTTGTGAGGGTTTTGCGTGTGCATTTGCTCAGGCACAGCAGTCGATTTATTGGAATGGGTTGTATACCTGTGAGAAAGTTGGGGAATGAAGTCCCCAACTCTTTTTCAGGGTCCATGAACACTGGGCTTAGAAAAACATTGCTTCTACAGGAGTTTTGTGTGCTGCCCGTAGAAGCAGCTCAATGTTATCTTGTGTGTCCATGCATATTAGGACATTTAGAGGCAAATTTTAAGCTCAGTGTTTAGAGGCAGAAAAAATCTAAATGTTCCTAAATGCCTGTACAAAAACAATCTATATGAGTGTTTTTCTCTGCCAAAAATAACTGGTGTTTTGTTATGACCAGTGTGCATGAACCCTTATAAACACGGCCGCACAGAATCTGCTTGGTGCTGCTGCATATGTGGTTTTGCACACCTAAAATGCTCATTGTTTGCCGATGCTTGGGGTCCATTAAGAATTAAAGGCACCCCTGCGTGTCTGCTAAACAGCAGCGCTTTTTGACTGCAGGTTGGAATGTGTGCAATTTTGTGAGCATTGCCGGTACATGTCAGAAAAAAATTCAAAACAGTCACTGAGTTGGAAAAAGGATCACCCCTCTCCTAAAAATGACCTGTAAACTCAATCGGATGTAGCCAATCACCTTCTCAATGGCACACAAAGCCATTTGACTTTCAACTGTGATCAGCTGTGGTCACTGAATAAATCTAGTTAATTTAGGACATGTGGAAGCAGAATGACAAGTAAAGCTTCTCAGTCACAATAAACAATTCAATGTTTTGGAGCCATCTAAGGACCCATTCATCAAGACAGCTGTCATGCACAGTATTTAAATATCATTTATTTCTATTGTTATGATTTTAGGTATGAGAAGATGATCAGTGGAATGTATTTAGGTGAAATTGTACGTAATATTTTAATGGACTTTACAAAAAGAGGATTCCTATTTAGAGGTCAGGTTTCGGAGGCACTGAAAACAACGAGCATCTTTGAAACCAAATTTCTTTCACAGATTGAGAGGTAAGTAACAAATATAACCATACATTATATTCAAATCATCTGTTATTTTGTAAATTATTTTTGTTGAACCTTTTTGACATTAATAAACTATTCTACACATTTTGTAGGATTAACTTTGTTTCATGTAGACTAGAGGCATTTTTCACATGTTTTAGAGGTGGTTGGTGAGAGTTTAAGTAAAACTCCATTGAGAGAAGCTGTGATTGCTAAGCTAACTAAAAATGTTAGTTGCTTGGCTATCTCTGGCTGAGGATCAGCATGGCAGCAAGAGAACTAGTTACCCTGATTCACTCCTGGGGAACATCTCTCCTATTTTAATACATGGGCAAGGGATGGAGAGATGCGCTGTGGAAGGTTCATACAGGAACAGGGTCTGGTCTCCTTGGATTGGCTCCATGAGCAATTTGGCCACTTCCCGCTGGATGACTGGCGCTATAGACAATTACACCATTTTGTCCGCAGCTTGCCTCAGGCCATCAAACCCCCAACCTCCCTGACTCTGTTTGAGAAACTATGTATGTCGGCTGGCCCCAATCCCCACTCTATCTCAGTCCTTTATGAGATGCTGCAGTCAGCAGAGTCAAAGGCATAATGAGCTAGTATGCATAACATACTAGCTCATTATCTATTATTTACCTCAGATCGAAGCCCCGCAGCGGTCCTTGTTCATCGCTCTGGCTGGCGACATCGCTTCTGGAGTTACTTCCGGGTATCGCGGGCTCCGGCGCTGGGAGCCGCCGGTAACGGCACAGTCTAACTGAGGCAAGGGCACGAACGTGCCCTTGCTTCAGTTTTCTCCAGTGCGCATGTGCCGATGACATCGGCACATGCAAATACAGGGGGTATCTCCTAAACCGCTCAGGTTTAGGAGATATCTAGGGTAGCTACAAGTAAGCCTTATTATAGGCTTACCTGTAGCAAAAAGTATGTTGTAAGGGTTTACAACCACTTTAACTGGGAGTTAATAAGATATGAAACATTTACCTGAATAATTCAGTGTCAGCAGGCCTACTTATCATTCCGGATTTTATGTTCTTTTGATACAGTGTCTAGAGACATAAACAAATGTGTTGAGGGTAGGGAAGAAGAGACAGAAAATATACAATTTTGTGACAATAAATGAAAGAAGGCATCCATTCAAATATAGATGCCCCTTCTTATCACTGACAGCCAGTGATGAACATGGGATCCCTTTTATTTTTTTATATAACTCCATGTGCTGAGAATACTTTGTAGAAAATGTTATCAAGAAATATCCATTTTTGAAATATGGACTGCAACAGCCCTTGATAGTTCCAGCACCAGGGCCGGTCCCAGGCGGGTGCACGGGGTGCAGTGCACCCAGGCGCCAGAGAGGTGGGGGCGCTGAAGCGTCAGAGTGCTCCCCTCCCTCCTCCTCCTCCCCTCCGTGTCCAGAAGTAGCTCTGTCCGCAGCAGCTCACCGCCGCGGAGCGGCCGCGCCGCTGTGCTTTACATTGCTAGAGCCTGTCCCCCTCCCTCCTCCTCCTGTCAGAGGAGAGCAGCCGCCGGAGATCGGAGCGGCTGGTCTCTGTGTTGAGAGAGACCAGCCGCGCAGTGACTTCGCTGGGGGGAGGGGGGGCAGCCCGTGCCTGCAGCCTGACACAGGTTCTCTCTCTCCTCCTCTGTCTCTCACTCCCGCCTAAGCTGCTGCCTGTCTCGATCTTTTCTTCACCCGGGCGGCGCGGCTGCACACTGTCCTCTCTAGCTGCCGCCTGGGTGTTAATGTGTCTGTCTGTACTGACAGAGGGAGGATTGTCCCTGGGGCGGTCTGTACTAATGGGGGGGGTTGTCCTGGGGGGGCGGTCTGTACTAATGGGGGGTTGTCCTGGGGGGTCTGTACTAATGGGGGGTTGTCCTGGGGGGTCTGTACTAATGGGGGGGTTGTCCTGGGGGGTCTGTACTAATGGGGGGGTTGTCCTGGGGGTCTGTACTAATGGGGGGGTTGTCCTGGGGGGGCGGACTGTACTAATGGGGGGGTTGTCCTGGGGGGGCGGTCTGTACTAATGGGGGGGTTGTCCTGGGGGGGTCTGTACTAATGGGGGGTTGTCCTGGGGGTCTGTACTAATGGGGGGTTGTCCTGGGGGTCTGTACTAATGGGGGATTGTCCTGGGGGTCTGTACTAATGGGGGGGTTGTCCTGGGGGGTCTGTACTAATGGAGGGGGAGTTGTCTTGGGGGGTCTGTACTAATGGAGGGGGGATTTGTCCTGGGGGGTCTGTACTAATGGAGGGATTTGTCCTGGGGGTCTGTACTAATGGAGGGGGAGTTGTCTTGGGGGGTCTGTACTAATGGAGGGGGGGTTTCTCCTGGGGGGTCTGTACTAATGGAGGGGGGTTGTCCTGGGAGGGTCTGTACTAATGGAGGGGGGTTGTTCTGGGGGTCTGTACTAATGGAGGGGTGGTGTTTGTCCAGGGGGTCTGTACTAATGGAGGGGGGGGGGGTGTCCTGGGGGGGTCTGTACTAATGGAGGGGGGTTTGTCCTGGTGGGGGGTCTGTACTAATGGAGGGGGGTTTGTCCTGGGGGGTCTGTACTAATGAAGGGGGGATTTGTCCTGTGGGGGTCTGTACTAGTGGAGGGGGGGTTCTCCTGGGGGGTCTGTATTAATGGAGGGGGTTTGTCCTGGGGGGGTCTGTACTAATGGAGGGGGGGTTTGTCCTGGGGGAGTCTGTACTAATGGAAGGGGGGTTTGTCCTGGGGGGGTCTGTACTAATGAAGGGGGGATTTGTCCTGTGGGGGTCTGTACTAGTGGAGGGGGGGGTTCTCCTGGGGGGTCTGTACTAATGGAGGGGGTTTGTCCTGGGGTCTGTACTAATAGAGGGGGGGTTTGTCCTGGGGGTCTGTACTAATGGAGGGGGGTTGTCCTGGGGGGGTCTGTACTAATGAAGGGGGGCTTTGTCCTGGGGGGATCTGTACTAATGGAGGGGTGGTTGTCCTGGTGGGGGTCTACTAATGGAGGGGGGGTGGTTTGTCCTGTAGGGGTCTATACTGATGAAGGAGGGTCTGTACTGAGAGAGGGGTTTATACTTAGTGGGGGTCTGCACTGACGAAGGGGGGTCTATACTTAGTGGAGGGAGGTCTGTACTGAGGGGCGACTAAAGTTGGTGGAAGGAGGGTAACACCATGTTATACCGCACCTGGTGACACCAACCCTAGTGACGTCACTGCAGCTGCGGGCTCTTCTTTCGCCCCTTCCCCTCCCTCTCCCTCTCCTCCGCACGTGCACTGCTATACTAGTGAGCGGCGCTGGCCAGCACAGCCTCCCACCATGTTTCTTCCCCCGCCTTCATATCAGCCAGGGAAAAATAGAATAGAAAAAGGAGAAGAGGATTGTGGGACATGTAGTCCCGAGGACTGGCAGCCCCACTGTAACACGGAAACTGCAGCCCACACAGCAGGCTCAGCTGAATGGGAGAGAGAGAGATACAGGAGCCTGGGAAAGCTTTCAGGGAAGTACACCCAGGACTCCAGAGGGAGAGGGCAGCGCTGAGGGAACACCATCAGAGAGGAAACCCGGCTGCCCTGCGCCACCAGAGGGAAAGCCACACAGCCTGGTGCCATCCCTGGCGGAGAAAGGAATGGAGTCATTGCCAGAATACAGATCTGGGTGCTACCAAGCGGAGTCACCACGGGCAATTCAGAGTGAGCTTACTCCTGATCAGAGGAACCATCGCTGGGTCAGGTGAGAGGGCCAATCGGCCATTATCTACTAATGTCCATAGGAACTGCATTCTCCTGTATTATATCTGCAGTCTCTGACCTTCTCTTGTATCATGTCTGCAGTCTCTGACCTTCTCTTGTATCATGTCTGCAGTCTCTGATCATCTCCTGTATCATGTCTGCAGTCTCTGATCATCTCCTGTACTATGTCTGCAGTCTCTAATCATCTCTTGTATCATGTCTGCAATCTCTGACCAGCTTCTGTACCATGTCTGCAGTGTCTGACTGTCTCTTGTATCATGTCTGCAGTCTCTGACCATCTATTCTATCTTGTCTGTAGTCTCCGACCATCTCCTGTATTATGCTTTTAACAGACGGTTAGACAGGCTAATTTGGTTGGTCAGCAGACTGGTTGGTGAGTTGAGCTATGGAATTGTCTTTGTCTTACATGTATATGCCCTCCATGTGCTCCTTACTGTGAAGGCCAGTTATGGGTGTGGGCGGTGGCCAGTGTCTTGTTACTGTACGTAAATTTGGGTCGGGGACACACTGGACACCTTTGCTGCCATTGTGCTCTTGCTGGGTGTCCAGTGTGCTCCTGTCCCTTTAAGGGGGCTTGGGCCGCCTCCAGGCTCACCTGTCTACACCTATCCATTCAATGCATGTGCTTCCACTGTGGAGACACTTATAAATTTAGTAGTGTTAGGACTGCAAGTATACAGGGTGCCTTGACGAGGCCTTGCAGCTTTCACATGCTTTGCAAATGTGTGCTAACTAAACCCCTGCTTTTAACAGACGGTTAGACAGGCTAATTTGGTTGGTCAGCAGACTGGTTGGTGAGTTGAGCTATGGAATTGTCTTTGTCTTGCATCTCCTGTATTATGTTTGCAGTTTCTGACCATCTCTTGTATCATGTCTGCAGTCTCTAATCATCTCCTGTACTATGTCTGCAGTCTCTGATCGTCTCCCGTACCATGTCTGGAGTCTCTGATCATCTCCTGTACTATGTCTACAATGTCTGATCATCTCCTGTACCATGTCTGCAGTCTCTGACTGTCTCTTGTATCATGTCTACAGTCTCTGACTGTCTCTTGTATCATGTCTGCAGTCTCTGATCACCTCCTGTACTATGTCTGCAGTCTCTGACCATCTCTTGTATCATGTCTGCAATCTCTGACCAGCTTCTGTACCATGTCTGCAGTGTCTGACTGTCTCTTGTATCATGTCTGCAGTCTCTGACCATCTATTCTATCTTGTCTGTAGTCTCCGACCATCTCCTGTATTATATTTGCCGTTTCTGACCATCTCTTGTATCATGTCTGCAGTCTCTGATCATCTCCTGTACTATGTCTGCAGTCTCTGATCATCTCCTGTACCATGTCTGCAGTCTCTGATCATCTCCTGTACCATGTCTGCAGTCTCTGATCATCTCCTGTACCATGTCTGCAGTCTCTGACCAACTCCTGTACCATGTCTGCAGTCTCTGACTGTCTCTTGTATCATGTCTACAGTCTCTGACTGTCTCTTGTATCATGTCTGCAGTCTCTGATCATCTCCTGTACTATGTCTGCAGTCTCTGACCATCTCCTGTACTATGTATGCAGTCTCTGACCATCTCCTGTACTATGTCTGCAGTCTCTGATCATCTCCTGTACTATGTCTGCAGTCTCTGATCATCTCCTGTACTATGTCTGCAGTCTCTGACCATCTCCTGTACTATGTATGCAGTCTCTGACCATCTCCTGTACTATGTCTGCAGTCTCTGATCATCTCCTGTACTATGTCTGCAGTCTCTGATCATCTCCTGTACCATGTCTGCAGTCTCTGATCATCTCCTGTACCATGTCTGCAGTCTCTGATCATCTCCTGTACTATGTCTGCAGTCTCTGATCATCTCCTGTACTATGTCTGCAGTCTCTGATTGTCTCCTGTACCATGTCTGCAGTCTCTGATCGTCTCCTGTACTATGTCTACAGTGTCTGATCATCTCCTGTACTATGTCTGCAGTCTCTGATCATCTCCTTTATTATGTCTGCAGTCTCTGATCATCTCCTTTATTATGTCTGCAGTCTCTGATCATCTCCTGTACCATGTGTGCAGTCTCTGATCATCTCCTGTACCATGTCTGCAGTCTCTGATCATCTCCTGTACTATGTCTGCAGTCTGTGATCATCTCCTGTATTATGTCTGCAGTCTCTGATCATCTCCTGTACCATGTCTGCAGTCTCTGATCATCTCCTGTACCATGTCTGCAGTCTCTGATCATCTCCTGTATTATGTCTACAGTCTCTGATCATCTCCTGTACCATGTCTGCAGTCTCTGATCATCTCCTGTACCATGTCTGCAGTCTCTGATCATCTCCTGTACCATGTCTGCAGTCTCTGATCATCTCCTGTACTATGTCTGCAGTCTCTGATCATCTCCTGTACCATGTCTGCAGTCTCTGATCATCTCCTGTACCATGTCTGCAGTCTCTGATCATCTCCTGTACCATGTCTGCAGTCTCTGATCATCTCGTGTACCATGTCTGCAGTCTCTGATCATCTCCTGTACCATGTCTGCAGTCTCTGATCATCTCCTGTACCATGTCTGCAGTCTCTGATCATCTCCTGTACCACGTCTGCAGTCTCTGACTGTCTCTTGTATCATGTCTACAGTCTCTGACAATCTCTTGTATCATGTCTGCAATCTCTGACCAGCTTCTGTACCATGTCTGCAGTGTCTGACTGTCTCTTGTATCATGTCTGCAGTCTCTGACCATCTATTCTATCTTGTCTGTAGTCTCCGACCATCTCTTGTATCATGTCTGCAGTCTCTGATCATCTCCTGTACCATGTCTGCAGTCTCTGATCGTCTCCTGTACCATGTCTGCAGTCTCTGATCATCTCCTGTACTATGTCTACAGTGTCTGATCATCTCCTGTACTATGTCTGCAGTCTCTGATCATCTCCTTTATTATGTCTGCAGTCTCTGATCATCTCCTGTACCATGTCTGCAGTCTCTGATCATCTCCTGTACCATGTCTGCAGTCTCTGATCATCTCCTGTACTATGTCTGCAGTCTCTGATCATCTCCTGTATTATGTCTGCAGTCTCTGATCATCTCCTGTACCATGTCTGCAGTCTCTGATCATCTCCTGTACCATGTCTGCAGTCTCTGATCATCTCCTGTATTATGTCTGCAGTCTGTGATCATCTCCTGTACTATGTCTGCAGTCTCTGATCATCTCCTGTACCATGTCTGCAGTCTCTGATCATCTCCTGTATTATGTCTGCAGTCTCTGATCATCTCCTGTATTATGTCTGCAGTCTCTGATCATCTCCTGTATTATGTCTGCAGTCTCTGATCATCTCCTGTACCATGTCTGCAGTCTCTGATCATCTCCTGTACCATGTCTGCAGTCTCTGATCATCTCCTGTACCATGTCTGCAGTCTCTGATCATCTCCTGTACTATGTCTGCAGTCTCTGATCATCTCCTGTATTATGTCTGCAGTCTCTTATCTCCTGTACCATGTCTGCAGTCTCTTATCATCTCCTGTACTATGTCTGCAGTCTCTGATCATCTCCTGTACTATGTCTGCAGTCTCTGATCAGCTCTTGTATCATGTCTGCAGTCTCTGATCATCTCCTGTACTATGTCTGCAGTCTCTGATCAGCTCTTGTATCATGTCTGCAGTCTTTGACCGTATCCTTTATTATGTCTGGGGACTCTTTCTAACAGAAGCCCTCTCTGTGTGGATCAGAGAGACTCCCCTCCAGGTCTCATTAGTGTTCTCTCTTCCTGTATTTTCTTTATTGTTAAGAGATCATGGGAGGATTTCAGGGTAACAAAGACTTCTTAGGGGAGCAGCTCTGTATTTGAGTCGTTGCCATAGAATCATTTGTAAATGGGAGGAGTTGGTAAGATGACCACGCCCATGTGGGGGCGCCAGAAATATTTCTGCACCCAGGCGCCGGTGACCCTAGGATCGGCCCTGTCCAGCACAGTTCTCCAATAAAAGCATGAGTAAGGAAAAAAATGGATTATGGCAGCAGATAGCTGCCACAACCCCGGTATTTTCTTAAACAGCGGGCGGTCTCGCGGGGTCCTTTCCCCTGTGAGGCACTAAGTCGAGTGAGGGAATGATGACCCCCACTCAACTCAATGCTGTTGAATGACGGAGGCGACGTCAAACGTCACTTCCGCACAGTGGCCTTAAAGGGACTTTTTTTTTTTTAAATAAATAGAAAACAGATTTTTTAAACGCGCCCCGTCCCTCCGTGCTTGCGCACAGAAGTGGACGCATACGCAAGTCGCGCCCACATATGTAAACGGTGTTCGAACCACACGTGAGGTATTGCCGCAATCGTTAGATAGAGAGAAATAATTGTTGCAAAAGACCTTCTCTGTAACTCAAAACTGGTAACCTGTACAAATTTGTAAACGTCGCCTATGGAGATTTTTAAGTCTCAAAGTTTGTAGCCATTCCACGAGCTGGCGCAATTTTAAAGCATGACATGTTGGGTATCAATTAACCCAACAACATTATTTTTCACAATATAACAATTGGGCTAACTTTACAGTTGTCTTATGTTTTAATTCAAAAAAAGTACCGGTATATTTTTTAAAAGAAAAATTGCATTTGTAAGACCGCTGAGCAAATACGGTGTGACATAAACTATTGCAACGACCGCCATTTTATTATCTAGGGCAGTGGTCCCCAACATTTTTGGCACCAGGGACCGGTTTTGTGGAAGAATATTTTTCAAAGGCCTGGTAGGGGGGGAGGAATCGGGATGCGTTGTGTTAGCGGTTCAATCATCCCGATACCATAATATCAGGATGATTTAAGCGCATTATTTCTATTATTACAATATAATACAATAAATATATAGATTAACTCAACGTAACGTAGAATCAGTGGGAGCCCTGAGCTTGTTTCCCTGCAACTAAACAACTTCACAACGAATATTATGAAGCATGTTATTTCTATTATTTTGGAATATATAATGAAATAGTTCAACTCCCCATAATGCAGAATCAGTGGGAGCCCTGGGCTTGTTTTCCTGATATCATCTCTCTGCTTGGGCCACTGCACCGCTGACAGAGTCTCGAGGCCCGGCAATAGAGGCGCTACGGCTGGGCCCCGGGGGTTGACAACCTCTGCTCTAGGGTGTCTGAAAAAATATATATATATAATGTTTGGGGGTTCTAAGTGATTTTCTAGCAAAAAGAAATGATTTTAACTTGTAAACAACAAGTTTGAAAAATAGGCCTGGTCCTTGAGTGGTTAAAGAATATATAAACCCAACATGTCATATTCCTGATATGTGCTTGCTGTACCATGTACTTGTATGAGAAAGTATCCTGTTCTCTTTGTATTGCTGGTGTTCCTGTCAGTCCCTGGTTTTCCTGGTGTTCCTGTCAGTCCCTCTGCTTTCCTATTAAAAACGGACCACATTAAAGTGGTGGTAAACTCCCTTTGTTGTTTTATACCTACAGGAAAGCCTATAATAAGGCTTTACCTGTAGGTACAGTAACTATCTCCTAAACGTGCACCATTATGGAGATATTTACATGTTTAGCAGCCCGTGACGTCACTTTCGATTGCGCATTGCGCTCTCAATGGACCACAAAAGACTTGTTAACAGACCAGCACCTTAATATTTTCTAGCACACCACAACACATAGCTCATCCACACCCGTGCGTTGTGGTGCGCTAACATGCAGATCTATTGTTGTGCATTGGATATGTGTATAAGGGAGCCATTCAAAAGGAATAAATCAGTGTAATGCCTAAAGTTTATGTATTACCATGCACTGGGTAATGTGCTGTAAAATGCGCGTTTTCCATGCATTGCAACAAAAAGGTTTGAATCCAGCCTTAAGAGAGTTAAAATGTGTATTAAAACTGACCTTTGTAGGCACCCCTGGCAGTTTTATAGTGTTTTAAACCCTTTCACTGGACAGCTACATGTAAACATAGAAAAATATATAAAAAGCCATATGAAATAAAAATAACACATTAATAAACTGAACACTGTTATTACATGTACTAACCACATACAGTTATCAGAACCCAATAGTGGCTCTCCAACAAATTCCACCTATATAGGAGACTATATATATTAATTACATCAACTTAGTTCCGTTATTAGAGGAATTATATACAAGGTTGAACATCTGCCTAGCCAGTTCATGACCCAAGCTGGCATGTTTGTGTGTTTGGAATCTCTTATTTCATTGTATGATTGAGTCAGGTCATCATTATTCTGTGATTATAAATATATTTATTTAAAAGTGGAACTTCACTCTCGCAATCAACATTGATTATTTTTAATCCTCATGCTTCTAGCATTACTAAATAGATAGGAAAGTACAGTGGAACCTTGGTTAACGAGTAACACGGAAAACAAGCGTTTTTAAAGACGAGAAACTTTTTTTTTTAAATTCTGACTCGGTTTGCGAGTGTTGTCTTGCAAAACAAGCATGATTCAAGCTAATGGGGTGTGCAGTACCGCATTCGGCCAGCAGTGCAGGAACGCCGGTGACACTCGGAACGGTTCGGAACCGTTCGGAAATACTAAGAAATACTAAGAAATACTCGGAGACACTCGGAAATACTCAGTTCCCGAGTGCTTCCGAGCCTTTCCGAGTTCAGCCGAGCTGTCCCCGAGTATTTCCGAGGCTCTCCGTTGCCTCCCCCCACCTCTGGCCACATGCGGTATTGCATGCAATAGAAGTCAATGCGGAACAAAATATCTTCATTTCCATTGACTTCTATGGGGAAACTCGCTTTGATATGCGAGTGCTTTGGATTACAAGCATTCTCCTGGAACGGATTATTATTATATTATTATATATAAGGTTCCACCTTATATCATATGTACTTGTTTTACATGTCTTTAGTTATTTTCTGGTTTCTTGCCTAGGCAAATGATGTCATACATCTCAGGAGTCTTCAGGAGGAGAGGAGGAGGGTTTTCTCAGCTAAGCACACTCTCTTGCATGCTTAAATTTGGGGCAGATGGATTCCAGAAAGTGAATGCTACATAAATCATTTGCCCTTACTCAAGATGGCCACTGCCAGAAATGCTAGGGAGGTGTTTTCCCAACAAAATAAAGCATGGATGGATGGGGGCGTTTTGCTTTGAATATTAAAAATGAATTGAATATTGTTTTTGGTTTGTGGTGCTCAGATGCAGTAAAGATTTGATTTAAGGGATGCTGACCTAACATATCTTCCTTCTTTCAGTGACAGACTAGCCCTGCTACAAGTGCGAGGTATCCTTCAGCAGCTGGGTCTGAACAGCACCTGTGATGACAGTATAATTGTTAAAGAGGTGTGTGGTGTGGTATCAAGAAGGGCAGCACAGCTATGTGGTGCTGGGATGGCAGCTGTAGTGGATAAGATAAGGGAAAACAGAGGCCTGGAGCATCTGGAGGTTACGGTTGGCGTTGATGGAACACTCTATAAACTTCATCCACAGTAAGTGCTGATAATTTCAAACATTTTACTTGTATATACGCTAATATTGATACAATATTGGTGCATAGTGACATGGATCTATTCCTTATTCAGTAAAGCATTGTAAAACGCATGCTTTACTGCATTAATGCATGACTGTCTGTGCTTACCCAATGCACCAACACAGCACACCAAAACACAGAGATATGAACCATCTCTGCACTGTGGTGTGATTTGTTAAAAAATAAAAAAAGTGCATATCTGTTAAAATATGTGTTGTGGTGCTTGGGCCGTCCATTCAAAATAAATGGCCTGGCTTACTGCAATGCACCAGCTCAGTCTAAATATGACCTTATGTTTTTTCAGTCATAGAAGTAGTGTTCAAGCTAAAGCTCAACTCCAGGAAACGTAAAAATGATCCCTTGCAGAGGAGTGTTGCACCCAATATAGAATTGCTCGTTTAGGTCTAGGGGACTTGACAAGTAGATTTATTTACCCAATCCCCTGTGCTGCTAGACCGATCCCCACAGTAACTTCTACCATACACTCCAGTGGTCTAAGATCCTGATGTCATCAAGGCCAATGCAGGGTTCATAGCCCTGCGATGGATGTGATGATGCCAAGGGACTGTCCACCTCCGAAGCACGGGGAAGCGGAGGACCAGATTAGTTTAAAGTTCTTCTCTCTCCAATACTAAATGAGCAGGCATAGCCCTACTGCAAGGGATAATTTGCAAATTTCCTGAAGCTGGGCTTTAAACACTAAAATCTCACTCTCTGAAATTTTGATCAAAGAATGAGTGTTCGGTGATCTTCTCTAGAGTCCCAGTACCTGAGCTTTAAGTTGTTACTTGTGTGAATCTTTTCCCTTGGTCTTTTTCTTGTTGTTAAAGTGGAACCCAACTCTCCCAAACAACATTGATTATTTTTAATCCTCATGCTCCCAGCATTATAGCGTATATCATTTACTTGTTTTAAACTTTTTTTTCCATTTCTTCAGTTACTTCCTGGTTTCTTGCCTAGGTAAATGATATTGTACATCCCAGGAGTCCTTAGAAGGGGAGGAGGGGTTTTCTCAGCTAAGGATACTCTCCTGCATGCGTGCTTGAACTGAGGGCAGATGGATTTCAGGAAGTATATGCTACCTGAATCATCTACCCTTATTGAAGATGGCCAAAGCCAGAAATGCTAGGGTGTGTTTTTTCAAAGGGATTTCTTAACAAAATAAAGCATGGAGACGAGGATGGATGGGGGAATTTGCTTTGGATCAGAGGCGTAACTATAACCTTCAGGGCCCCAGTGCAAGAAACCATGAAGGGCCCCTGACCCGCACTATGATGGGGGAGGGGGGGGTATTGTGAAAGAATGAGGGGCAGTATGACGGGGTATTTTGACAGGAGGGGGCAGTGTGACCAAAGAAGGGTATCTGGAAAGTGTGACCAGAGGGGGGGAGTGTGATAAGAGGGGGCACTGTGAAAGAAGGGGGGCAGTGTGACAAGAAGGGGCAGTACGATGGGGGCAGTATGACAGGGGGATATTGTGACAAGAGGGGGGCAGTGTGACAGGAAAAGGATACCTGGGAAGTATTACAAGAGGGGGGCAGTGTAATGAGGAAGCACTGTGAAAGGAGGGGGACTGTTTAACAAGAGGGGGGTAGTGTGACAGGAGGGGGGTAAATATGACAGAAGGGGGCAGTGTGACGAGGGGGCAGAATGATGGAGGGGCAGTGTTACAGGAGGGGGCAGTGTGACAGGGGACAGTGAGACAGGTGGGGGCAGTATGATGGGGAAATAGTATGACGTGGGCAGTGTGATAAAAGAGGGGCTATGTGGCAGGTGGGTGGCCAGTGTGAGAGGGGACAGGTGGGGGCCAGTGTGAAAGGGGACAGGTGGGGGCCAGTGTGAGAGGGGACAGGTGTGGGGACAGTGTGAGAGGGGACAGGTGGGGGGACAGTGTGAGAGGGGACAGTGTGTGGGGGGGCAGTGTGAGAGGGGACAGTGTGTGGGGGGGCAGTGTGAGAGGGGACAGTGTGTGGGGGGGGCAGTGTGAGAGGGGACAGTGTGTGGGGGGGCAGTGTGAGAGGGGACAGTGTGTGGAGGGGACAGTGTGGGGGGACAGTGTGTGGGGGGGACAGTGTGAGAGGGGACAGTGTGTGGGGGGGACAGTGTGAGAGGGGGACAGTGTGAGAGGGGGACAGTGTGTGGGGGGGACAGTGTGAGAGGGGACAGTGTGTGGGGGGGACAGTGTGAGAGGGGACAGTGTGGGGGGGGGGGCAGTGTGTGGGGGGGCAGTGTGAGAGGGGACAGTGTGTGGGGGGGCAGTGTGTGGGGGGACAGTGTGAGAGGGGACAGTGTGTGGGGGGGACAGTGTGAGAGGGGACAGTGTGGGGGGGGGGGCAGTGTGAGAGGGGACAGTGTGTGGGGGGGGCAGTGTGTGGGGGGACAGTGTGTGGGGGGACAGTGTGTGGGGGGACAGTGTGTGGGGGGACAGTGTGAGAGGGGACAGTGTGAGAGGGGACAGTGTGTGGGGGGACAGTGTGAGAGGGGACAGTGTGAGAGGGGACAGTGTGAGAGGGGACAGTGTGAGAGGGGACAGTGTGTGGGGGGACAGTGTGAGAGGGGACAGTGTGTGGGGGGACAGTGTGAGAGGGGACAGTGTGAGAGGGGACAGTGTGAGAGGGGACAGTGTGTGGGGGGACAGTGTGAGAGGGGACAGTGTGTGGGGGGACAGTGTGTGGGGGGACAGTGTGAGAGGGGACAGTGTGTGGGGGGACAGTGTGTGGGGGGACAGTGTGAGAGGGGACAGTGTGAGAGGGGACAGTGTGAGAGGGGACAGTGTGTGGGGGGACAGTGTGAGAGGGGACAGTGTGAGAGGGGGCAGTCTGTGTGGGGACAGTGTGAGAGGGGACAGTGTGAGAGGGGACAGTGTGTGGGGGGACAGTGTGAGAGGGGACAGTGTGTGGGGGGACAGTGTGTGGGGGGACAGTGTGAGAGGGGACAGTGTGTGGGGGGACAGTGTGTGGGGGGACAGTGTGAGAGGGGACAGTGTGAGAAGGGACAGTGTGTGGGGGGACAGTGTGAGAGGGGACAGTGTGAGAGGGGACAGTGTGAGAGGGGACAGTGTGAGAGGGGACAGTGTGTGGGGGGACAGTGTGAGAGGGGACAGGTGGGTGGCCAGTATTGTGCTTTACTTACATGAGAAGCAGCATGCTTCCTTGTCATGTCTGCACTCTGCAGGATGTCCCTCCAGGCAGCACAGTTCACTTCCCGAATATCATTGTATCCAATGGAGAGGGGAGGGGCCTCTGACCTGAGCGTGTATTAGCAAGACTCAGAGTGTACAAGCAGAGGGACAAACTTGTGCACTCAATCTGGTGTCTGCTCGGGTCAGAGGCCCCTCCCCTCTCCATTGTACTCACTGATATTCGGGAAGTGAACTGTGTGCTGCCTGGAGGGACATCCCGCAGAGCGCAGACATCACATAGCTGCCGATCGCCCCCTTACGCCCCCCTCTCCTGTATAGTTAGATGCCAGCCAGGGGAGGTGCGGCGTCTTGGGGCCCCCCCACACTGGCAGAATTCCAGGGCCCAGTCGCAAGTGCGACTGTTGCGACCCTGAAAATTCCGCCACTGCTTTGGATATTAAAAATGAATTACCGGTAAATAGTGTTTTTGGTGCTCAGATGCAGTGAGGATCCGCTTTAAGAGAACATTAAAAAAATACCTGTCAGGACAATTTTGTGGACTTCCATAGCTGAGGCTTCCTGTACTTTCCCATTTATAACCTATATATTTCCTTCTTCCAGTTTCTCCAGAATCATGCATCAGACAGTGGTCGAACTCGCTCCCAAGTGCAACGTCTCCTTCCTTCTCTCCGAAGACGGCAGCGGGAAAGGAGCAGCTCTTATCACTGCTGTAGGATGCAGACTTCGTGAGACCGAGCAGAATTAAGGATCAAATCATCTTGCTTGTGTTTTCCTGCCTTTTTAGCACTTTCATTTCAAGCAGTAACTGTAATGACGCTGGGTCCCTCCAGCTGCACTGTCCATAGGATTCTAACCATGGGGAGATAGTAGACCACCATAGGAAAGAGTGTTACCTGCAGCCACGGCTGCTTCTGGATTCCTCTCTGCATCAATCTCCATCTATTAACACATACTGTATGCCATTGGAATATGTTTCTAATTTATTTTGTTGTTTTATACATTATTTATCAGTTTGTAGAGACATCCGTACAGTTTTTTGATTCCACCAGCTTTACCATTAACTCTGAGACTGGATTTTACCAACCATGCAGTAAAAGCAAGTCTTCACAGTACATAGGGGTTGATTTACAAAACAGAATGTTCACTTGTAAAGTGAATTTTTCCTTAGCTTAGTAATAAAGTGAATCTGTATTTAGCCCTCAAATTGCGTGCATTTTGTTAAATTTCACAGCACACATAGCTCTAATGATTGTCAAGTGAACCTTCTCTATCAGTAAATCAACCTCCGTATCTACATGTATTATGTTTTTTTCTTAATTAAACAAAACCTGTTGGGAAAATAAAACTCCATACCCTCCAGACACCCTGATTTTGCTTTACTTACCTATACACACCCCCTTAACCATCCTTGCAAATTCACCAGCAGTTGTCCACAATACCTAGTGTTGAAAGTAAATGCGCAGGCTCCCTGCCCTATGTTGGCGATTGGCCACTCAGGCACCAAGTGCTGCACTGTGGGTGGCAAGTGACTTGTCTTACACTCCATATCTAAAAGCACTGGGATTTATACAGCGCAACAACAAAGATTGAAGATGCGGGGGAGAAGCAGTAAAGGTAATTATAGGATATGGAGGGTACCTAGTGTAAGGTGGGGGAGGTTTTTTTTTTTCTTTTTTCTTTTTTTATAACAGGTTGGCTTTAAGTACTGCAAACTATCTTAAAAAAACATCTTATAGTTGGATGTCGTACTGGGGCTTGGGATACTATGGGCAGTACTGGTTTAGACAACAGAGAGCTTATAGAACAAAGCTGCATAGGGCACAGTAGACATCTGGTAATTCTGGTGTCAGTGGCATTTCTCATTGCTTGTATGAATAGTGTTGTGTTACTAGTAGGGATCAATTCCACATGTGTGTTTTGTTCTTAATGTCAGACAAGAATCAACCTACATCTGTTCATGGGGGGGGGGTCAGATTTTTTTTTTTTTTTTGTAGCTGCTATGCTTAACGGCCCCATGACCCCACAATCAAAGAGGTTGTACACTTTTATATGAATATTTTGTTGCACTGTGATTGGATGTGTTGAGATATGTGTGAATTTCTGTTTTAAATGTCTCTGTACGAAACAAAAACAAAAAAAAAATACTGACAAAATCAGTTTAGCCCAGAGAACCATATTATGCCACACTAGAGTCACTAATGTTATTTATCAACTTATTAAACTTTTCCAATGTGTGTCCCTTGGTTTAGTCTGTTGATCATGTCTATGTATGATAAGAAATTCCTAAAAAATAAAAAAAAGGCAAATTAATTCCAGAATTTTAAAGATGAATGAATGTGATGAGCCTTTGGAATGACTGTAACATTAAAGAAGGATGCCAGTGCTAATAGTCTTCTGGGCATATATATAAGAGGAAACCCGTTCATTTCTGACCTTTTGTAAAATGAATTAAAGCTTTACTTTTGGAACAAAAACACTCATTTAGATATATTCCTCAATAGCCTAATGGATATAAACTCACTTTTTGTTCACCAAGTGCCTTTACAAAACTTAGATATTACCTTGTAATAGTAGTGGTGATATCAGCAGTGTGCCATACATAGCCTGTGCAGAGAGAAGAGCTATGGATGGTTCTCAGCAGGGCCTCGCACTAAAGGTTGCCTGTAGATATACACAGGAAGGGGTGGATACAAGACCAGTCACCCTGCACAAGGCGGGAGAGCAGCACTGACCTGTCTCTTTTCCTGCTCAGAGACACAGGGGGTTATTTACAAAAGGCAAATCCACTTTGCACTACATGTGCAAAGTGCACTTGAAATTGCACTGAAAGTGCAGTCACTGTAAATCTGAGGGGTAGATCTGAAATGAGGGGAAGCTCTTTTATCATCCAATCATGTGCAAGCTAAAATGCTGTTTTTTATTTTCCTTGCATGTCTCCCTCAGATCTACAGTGACTGCACTTCCAAGTGCAATTTCAAGTGCACTTTGCACTTGTAGTGCAAAGTGGATTTGCCTTTCGTAAATAACCCCCATTGTGTAGGAGTTGTTTTTTGGTGGATTACTGCAAAGATGTAGAAATAGTCAAAGGGCACCAGGATTCAAGTAAATATATACAAACCTGTTTGAAACAGCTGAAGGAGCAGATTGTGAAGGTATTGTGTTTTCATACTTTATAAGAGTGTTTCTCAACTCAATTCCTCAAGGCACACCAACAGGTCATGTTTTCAGGCTTACTATTATTTTGCACAGTTGATTTGATCAGTTTCACTGCCTTAGTAATTACCACAGCCGTTTCATCTGAGGGAAATCCTGAAAACATGACCTGTTGGGGCTCTTTGAGGACTGGAGTTGAGAAACACTGCTATAGAGCAAATAAGAAGGGATGGCCACACACTGGGATTGGAAGTCCAAGTAGAAATATTTTTTTGCAATAAAATCCACGATACACAGTCACAGAAGCTGGGAACAAATGTTAATCATATGATTAAGTGCAGCTCAGCGTGAAACGTATTAAAATTTGTTCCAAGCTCCTGTGACTGTGTATGGTGGATTTTATTGCAATAAAGACTTCTACTTGGATCCCCAGTGTGTGGCCATCCCATTTGTTCTACAGTGTTCCTCAGTTGCAAGCTGGGCCTGCACCCTGTTATGGGTCTGTCCATTGGGTGTGGAGTACTTACCTGGAGTGGTGCATCTAAACACTGGTGTTTTCATGCTTGGTCATTGGAAAGGGTAAAATGTATGTGAAGGCAATCCTTGTTTTAGCTTTAATAGCATAGAGAGGGGTTAGACCCTTTTTGTCTTTTTTTATTTTATTATTGCTCCCTGTGCTCCTGCTGCGGAGAATAGCCCTCTCTGTTTAGACTTTCTATCTTAACTATTATCAATAACAATCAGGACAGACATTTTTGATTTGAGCAAGAAGTGAGAGTGAATCCTCCATTAGAGACACCTTTTTCTATGGCAAGTTTCTGAGAACATGGAAATTGTATTCTTTTAGGAAAGATTTCCTGCGTCTCCAGAATAGGAAGTTCAAAGAATGCTCCCAAGCAGGCATAGGCTGCAAAAAAGAACCTAATAGAAGGTTTTAATCCTTCCCTATACTATCTCAAATAAAAAATAAAAAAGTGAGCTATTAGATACACATTAATACACGTTTATTATCTATTCTCCACAATATGCACTCTAGAAAGTTACAGTGAACACTATTCAGAAGTAGAGCTGCACAATTAATCGTTAAGAATCGTTATCGCAATTTTTTTCCCCCTTGCGATCTTGACAAAGCATTTTCCCGATTCTTTCTATGCAGAGAATTCTCTGCTCTGCCGAAGCTGACAGCCGTCAAAAAAAAAACAAACAAAAAACAGGCAGTCTGCCAAGTATCACAACATTCCTCAGCCGCTAAACTAACTAAAAACATTGTAACCTTTTGTCCTTTAGATGAAAGGACTAAACCTTTTTCTGACATTTGTTGGTTTAAAGTTAGAATCATTATTTTTTGCTAGAAAATTAGCCCCAAACATTATATATATTTTTTTTTTTTTGCAGAGACCCTAGAGAATAAAATGGTGGTTGTTGCAATATTTTATGTCACCCAGTATTTGCGCAGCAGTCTTTCAAATGCAATTTTTTTTGGAAAAAAAATACACTTTAATGAATTAAATGAATTAAAATAAAAAAATAAACATCAAAGTTAGCCCATAAACATTAAAGTTGTTTTTTTTTTTGTATAATGTGAAAGATGATGTTATGTCACAAGACTTGTGAGAGAATTGTGATCTTTATTCTAAGCAAAAAAATCGTGATTCCCATTTTGGCCAGAATCGTGCAGCTCTATTCAGAAGATAGTGCTATTTTTGTTAGCAAAGTCTGTGCAATACATTATACATGTACATACATTTTAATACTTCACACATTAAATTCAGCAGATCCATGTGTAAAACATTAGTGAATTGAACAGATCAACAGAAAATACACAGGAATGAAAATAAATGTTGTGTTATATTTTTGAGAGTTGAGGCTAATATGGTGGGGTTAATTTACTAAAACCGTAGCGTGCAAAATCTGGTGCAGCTGTTCATGGCAGCCAATCAGCTTGTTCAATTAAGCTTTGACAAAAAAACTGCAAGCTGATTGGTTTCTATGCAGAGCTGCACCAGATTTTGCACTCTCCGGTTTTAGTAAATCAACCCGGTGACAAATGTACTTTTCAGAATTGTAAATAATATGAACTTCAGAATAAAATGATAATTTTTTTATTTACTTTTAACAACAAAAGTCTGCCACATGCAGTTACATTTGTTTTCCGGTGTCAGAAGACCACTGTGCCAGTAAAAAGGCATTTTTAATCAATTTAATTATCTGGTCATTCAAAACTGGGAAATGCTGAAATTGTTGAAGGCTGATTACTGTGGATGAAAGCTTTTGGATATCTCTAAGATTTCCAACACATTTAAGTTAATGGCCAACATAGGGGCTTGTGTACAAGGCTATTTGTGTGTGTTAGAACTGCTTTTAGCAACATACAAGTCTCTGAGAATACAAAAGCAGCTGAAAGCTTCCTCTTGTCAGAGCCTCTAGAAAGGAGAAGGGTGTGCAGCAAAGTAATGAATTCATCAAACGCGACTTGCACTGTGAGGCACCATTGTCTTAGATCTCACACTGCAGATATATAGGAATGAGGCAGTAGGAACAAGAGTGCTTAGGCACACTCACTTACTAGGAAGTGCACTCATTTTTAGGAGAAATTCAAAACTAAAAAGGTAGATTTTTCAGGGTATCGCTTAGGCACAATTAAAGGAGTTGTAAAGGCAGAAGGTTTTGTATCTTAACCTCCCTGGCGGTATGATTATTTCAGATTTTAGGTGCTGAAAGCGGTACCATTATTTTGCACAGAAATTTGGCGTTTTATATTGTAGGCCTGTAATTCTTAGGAATAGTTCACTTAAATCTGTCCAAACAAGAGTCTAGTAGACATTTCGGGTATGATAAAGTTTGAAAAACAAAATAAAAAATTATAATATAATAAATAACTATAAATAATTATAACAAATAATAATATAATAATAATAAAAATTATATAATAATGTAATCAAATCAAAAACACTGAAATTTGCTCAGTTGCAGAATTGTAGCTTTTGTTACTTTTAGTGTTTGATGACGGATCTCCTCACAAATCACTATCGCTCAATTCTGCAAGTGATTTTAATTTATTATCGCATTTTTCTAGCTGGTCTAAAACCACTTTTGATGTAAAGAGACAGTTTTGGTTGCTATGGACAATCTCCAGTTTCCTGGCAGAAAGAACAGTTTTATATATATAAAACTGCATGCAGGACACTGGGCAGACCACTAGGGACAAAGGGGATGTGTAATTATTTGATACAGTACTGTAATCTGTAAGATTACAGTATGCTGTATCTGTACTGTGTGTTTACTGTGTGTTTCACTTTTGAATTTACCGCCAAACTCCGTCCCCGTGCGTCGCAACGCTCGCAGGGAACGGAGCTCGGCACTGTGAATCAAGCGAGACATAGCGGCTCGCTGATCACAGCGGGGAGACATCGCAGGATCCAGGGGACAAGGTAAGTAAACTCTTCCTGGATCCTGCGATGAGATCCCCGAGCCAGACTCGGGAATACCGCCAGGGGGGTTAATGCATTTTATGCATTACGATAAAACACCTTCTGTGTGCAGCAGCCCCCCTAATTACTTACCTGAGCCCCATCTCTTTCCAGCAATGTCCACGAGTGTCTTAGCTGCCCGGGACTCTCCTCCTGATTGGCTGAGACACAGCAGTGCCGCCATTGGCTCCTGCGGCTGTCAATCAAACCCAGTTAGTCAATCAGGGGATAGAGGGGCCTGGTCGGGGCTCCGTGTCTGAATTGAAACAGGGGGCTGTGAATCGGCTCGGGTGCCCCTTATAGCAAGCTGCTGGTTGTGGGGGCACTCGACAGGAGGGAGTGGCCAGGAACAGCGAAGAGATACCTGAGAAGAGGAGGATTCAGGCTGCTCTGTGCAAAACCAACTGTATACCAGCCTACCAAGTATAACACGTTTGTTATTGTTAAAACAAAAAACAAGGCTTTACAATCATTTTAACATTTTTACATACCATCTCACATATACTATAATAATATACTGAATATATACAGTAGATTAATTATATATATATATATATATATATATATATATATATATATATATATATATATATATATATATATATATACATATACACTCACCGGCCACTTTATTAGGTACACCTGTTCAATTGCTTGGTAACACAATTTGTTAATCAGCCAATCACATGGCAGCAACACAATCCTTTTAGGCATCTAGACGTGGTAAAGACGGCTTGCTGAAGTTCAAACTGAGCATCAGAATGGAGAAGACAGGGGATTTAAGTGAGTTTGAACGTGGCATGGTTGTTGGTGCCAGATGGGCTGGTCTGAGTATTTTAAAATCTGATAATCTACTGGATTGTCAAATACAATCATCTCTAGGGTTTAAAGAGAATGATCCGAAAAAGAGAAAATATCCAGTGAGCAGAAGTTGTGTGGACAAAAATGCTTTGTTGAGGTCAGATGAGAATAGGCAGACTGATTTGAGATGATAGAAAGGCAACGGTAAGTCAAATAACCACTCATTACAACCAAGGTATGCAGAATACCATCTCTGTAGGCACAACACATCCAACCTTGAAGCAGATGGATAAAGCAGCAGAAGACCACACCGGGTGGCACTCCTGTCACCTAAGAACAGGAAACTGAGGCCACAATTTGCACAGGCTCACCAAAATTGGACAAATAAAGATTGGAAAAACGTTGCCTGGTCTGATGTCAATTTCAGCTGCGACATTAACCACTTACCAACAGTGTCACGCAGATATACTGCGGCATAATGGCTCTCCTGGGCGAAATCTCGAACGGGTAAGTCCTACCCGTTTTCGGGCACCAGAGGGCACGCGCCTGATGCATGGTGGGGGACCCGATGCGTGTGGCCGGCGGGCACGATCGCCGCCAGCTATGCTCGATTGCGTGCACAAGCGCCAGCACGGGGATTTGTGTGTAAACACAAATCCCTGTGCTGTCAGAGGAGAGGAGCCATATCGTTTGTTCCTACTGAGTAGGAAAAACTATATGGCTCCTCTCCTAGTCACTCCCATCCCCACACAGTTAGAACATGCTGAGGGAACACACATTTAACCCCTTGATTGTCCCCTAGTGTTAACCCCTTCCCTGCCAGTGACATTTACACAGTAATCACTGCCTTTTTATAGCACTGATCGCTGTATAAATGCCAAAGGTCCCAAAAAGTGTCAAAAGTCTCCGATCTGTCCCTCGCAATGTTACAGTACCGCTAAAAATCGCAGATCACCGCCATTACTAGTAAAAGAAAATATTAATAAAAATGACATAAATCTTTCCCATAGTTTGCAGACGCTTTAACTTTTGCGCAAACCAGTCAATATACCCTTATTGCGATTTTTTTTTTTACCAAAAATATGTAGAAGAATATATATTGGCCTAAACGGATGAAGAAATTTGTTTTTTTTTATTTAACTTTTAGGGATATTTTTTATAGCAAAAAGTAAAAAAATAGGTTTTTTTTCAAAATAGTCTGTTTTTTGTTTATAGCGCAAAAAATAAAAGCTGCAGAGGTGATCAAATACCACCAATAGAAAGCTCTATTTGTGGAGAAAAAAGGGGCGCAAATTTTGTTTGGGTACAACGTTGAACGTACAACGTTGAACGCAATTGTCAGTTAAAGCGACGCAGTGGCAAATTGTAAAAAGTGCTCTGGTAAGGAAGGGGGTAAAATCTTCTAGGGTTGAAGCGGTTAAAGTGTTACTAAACCCACAACAGTAAAATCAGTCTGTATATGCAGCATAACATGCTTGTTATGCTCACTGTGGAACTTGAGGGGTTATTCCTATGCAGTGTGTAAAAAGGCTGTTTTATCCTGTATGCACAGATCCTCAGTGTCTATCTGGGGAAGGCCAGCTAACACAGGCAGAGTAGCCGACCTGCACATGCTCAGTTGTGTCTTTTATGCTGGAGAGAACAGTTTCTTGTTCTCAGTGATAGCCAGGTCACATAATATTGATATCACACACGCGGACGTGTATACGGGCTGCAGTGAAAATCTCCTCCTACCTGAACTCTCAGCACCGAAGAAACTGTGCAGTTTATCATGTAACAGATCATCCAAAAAGATATATAGTGGCAGTATTTTAATGTAAAAAGAAGATTTATAAACTGCGGGGGGGGACTATTTTACTATTTTCATATTCATGGGTTTAGTAACACTTTAAGAAGATAGGGTCAAAATTTGGCATAAAAAACATGAAAGCATGGATCCATCCTGCTTTGTATCAACAGTTCAAGCTGGTGGTGTAATGGTGTGGGGGATATTTTCTTGGCACACTTTGGGCCCCTTAGTACCAATTGGGCATCATTTAAGTGCCAGGCCCTAGAAGAGGTAATAGAGGAGGAGGAAGTCCTCCGCATCATGATCCCATTAACACCTATAATAAGTTTGCACCTCTTTTTAGAGAAGATGAACAATATGGGGGTAATGAAAGGTATATTGTGCAACATTCACAAAAGGGACCTTCAATTGGTCGGAATAACCATTCTTGGGGTCACCACAGAAACTTTTCCCCTGGTGGGCCTTATATTTATGGAAAAGATAAGTGTCATTGAGGAAATTATAATGATTATGTACCTCCACAATCTACCAATCGCCACTCCACCAATGGAGGTTTTTTTCCCGTGGAGGGAGCAAGCCTCAAAAGAAATATAGAGCCAAACGAGGGACCAGAGGGGGGGGGGGGGAGAACCAGGTCTAAAAATAAGACGGGTATAACAGATGCTGGGCTCTTCAATCTGAGCACAGCCACCCTTTCTCATGAAGAAAAGGTGGTATTGAACCACTACCTTAAGTTTGTCCCCCCCCGTCCCCTGAACAAGTTTGAAACATATTGGATATCCAAAAATATATTCGCAAACTTTAATGTGCAGAGATATATTATCTCAAAGCCCATTCATAATAGGATTACGGTTCCATCAGAGTTTCAACATACCACTCAAACGCTTCATTTTTTAACCCCCCGATGCATTCAGCTCCTTCAGTTGGAGTTTTTAGGGACCTAGTATTCAAGGATTTAGAAAAACTAACTATTAGGAAAAAACAGATAGATGCAGTTTTTAAAAAGGGTTTGGAATCTCTTAACCACTTCAATACAGGGCATTTTCACCCTGCCCAGGCCAATTTTCAGCTTTCAGCGCTAAAACATTTCAAATGACATGGTCATATAACACTGTACCCAAAATACATTTTTATCATTTTTATTCCCCACAAATAGAGCTTTCTTTTGTTGGATATTTGATTACCTCTGCGGTTTTTATTTTTTGCGCTATAAACAAAAAAAGAGCGACAATTTTGAAAAAAACACATTTTTTTTTACTTTTTTGCTATAATAAAGATCCCAATTTAAAAAAAAAATTAATTCCTCAGTTTAGGCCGATATGTATTCTTCTACATATTTTTGGTAAAAAAAAATTGCAATAAGCGTACATTGATTGGTTTGCGCAAAAGTTATATGTACAAAATAGGGGATAGATTTATTATTAATTATTTTTTTACTAGTAATGGCGGCGATCTGCGATTTTTATCGTGACTGTGACATTGCAGCGGACAGATCGAACACTTTTGACACTATTTTGGGACCAGTGACACTTGCACAGCGATCAATGCCACAAATATGCACTGATTACTGTATAAATGTCACTGGCAGGGAAGGAGTTAACACTAGGGGGCGATCAAGGGGTTAACTGTGTTACCTAGGGAGTGATCCCCCCCTAACTGTTGGGGGAGGGGACTGACTAGGGGAGGAGACCGATCGGTGTTCCTATATACTAGGAACACATGATCTGTCTCCTCTCCCCTGACAGGACGTGGATCGGTGTGTTTACACACACAGATCCATGTCCTTGTTCTGTCACCAGCAATCGCGGGTGCCCGGCGGACATCGCAGCCGCCGGGCACATGCATTGGCTCCCGAGTGATGTTGCGCGCCCCCTATGCCGCCGGGTAGCCGAGGACGTCATCTGATGCCCACCCAGGATGGGAGATACCACCTGTGGATGTTATATGACTATGGGCGGGTAGGGAAGTGGTTAAACAAAGGAATGACATTACCGTCCGCCTGGCCGACAAGGGCGGCGGTATTGTCATTCTGGATAGTTATAGTTAGAGGAGATGAATCGCATCTTGTCTGATAAGGATACTTATTTTCCCAAATCCAGTATTACATCAGGATTTCAACAAAACATAAACACCTTTAGTTCCTTCTATCCCCGGGACCCAAGTGGACCCGAGGGTTTCAGAACAGAACTTTTTACCCAAACACATATTCTGACTCAGAAGTCAGCCTCCCAACTTTGCAAATATATCTGACCATCAGCAACAAAGCATTTGATGAATAAACAACATTACATTATTAACACTTTACTCTGTTAAAATGCATCGGTGGCTGTGGTAACTTAACCACTTGCCGACCGCCTAACGACGATATACGTCAACAGAATGCCACGGGCAGGCAAAATCACGTACCTGGTACGTGATTGCCTTCCCGCGGGCGGGGGGGTCCAATCGGACCCCCACCTGGTGCCAGCGGCGGTCGGCTTTGGTCTGGGAGTGTTTAGTGATGAGGGGGAGGCCATCCGATCGTGCCCCCCCCTCGCGATCGCTCCCAGCCAATGAGAATCATCCCCTGCCTCTGTGTAGTACACAGAGGCAGAGGATGTAATGTCATCTCTCCTTGGCTCGGCAGTTTCCGTTCCGGCGCCGAGGAGAGAAGACATGTGAGTGAGTGCACAACTCTAGGGTACCCCCCTAACCCCCCCTAATAAAGTTTTAATCCCTTGATCACCCCCCGTCACCAGTGTCGCTAAGCGATCATTTTTCTGATTGCTGTATTAGTGTCACTGGTGACGCTAGTTAGGGACGTAAATATTTAGGTTCGCCGTCAGCGTTTTATAGCGACAGGGACCCCCATATACTACCTAATAAATGTTTTAACCCCTTGATTGCCCCCTAGTTAACCCTTTCACCACTGATCACTGTATAACCGTTACGGTTGACGCTGGTTAGTTTGTTTATTTTTTATAGTGTCAGGGCACCCGCCGTTTACTACCGAATAAAGGTTTAGCCCCCTGATCGCCCGGCGGTGATATGCGTCGCCCCAGGCAGCGTCAGATTAGCGCCAGTACCGCTAACACCCACGCATGCAGCATACGCCTCCCTTAGTGGTATAGTATCTGAACGCATCAATATCTGATCCGATCAGATCTATACTAGCGTCCCCAGCAGTTTACGGTTCCCAAAAACGCAGTGTTAGTGGGATCAGCCCAGATACCTGCTAGCACCTGCGTTTTTCCCCTCCGCCCGGCCCAGCCCAGCCCACCCAAGTGCAGTATCGATCGATCACTGTCACTTACAAAACACTAAACGCATAACTGCAGCGTTCGCAGAGTCAGGCCTGATCCCTGCGATCGCTAACAGTTTTCTTGGTAGCGTTTTGGTGAACTGGCAAGCACCAGCCCCAAGCAGCATCAGGTTATCGCCAGTACCGCTAACACCCACGCACGCAGCATACACCTCCCTTAGTGGTATAGTATCTGAACGGATCAATATCTGATCCGATCAGATCTATACTGGCGTCCCCAGCAGTTTAGGGTTCCCAAAAACGCAGTGTTAGCGGGATCAGCCCAGATACCTGCTAGCACCTGCGTTTTGCCCCTCCGCCGGGCCCAGCCCAGCCCACCCAAGTGCAGTATCGATTGATCACTGTCACTTACAAAACAATAAACGCTTAACTGCAGCGTTCGCAGAGTCAGGCCTGATCCCTGCGATCGCTAACAGTTTTTTTGATAGCGTTTTGGTGAACTGGCAAGCACCAGCCCCAGTCAGTGTCAGGTTAGTGCCAGTAGCGCTAACACCCACGCACGCAGCGTACACATCCCTTAGTGGTATAGTATCTGAACGGATCAATATCTGATCTGATCAGATCTATACTGGCGTCCCCAGCAGTTTAGGGTTCCCAAAAACGCAGTGTTATCGGGATCAGCCCAGATACCTGCTAGCACCTGCGTTTTGCCCCTCCGCCCGGCCCAGGCCACCCAAGTGCAGTATCAATCGATCACTGACACTTACAAAACACTAAACGCATAACTGCAGCGTTCGCAGAGTCAGGCCTGATGCCTGCGATCGCTAACAGTTTTTTTGGTAGCGTTTTGGTGAACTGGCAAGCACCAGTGGCCCAGTACACCCCGGTCGTAGTCAAACCAGCACTGCAGTAACACTTGGTGACGTGGCGAGTCCCATAAGTGCAGTTCAAGCTGGTGAGGTGGCAAGCACAAGTAGTGTCCCGCTGCCACCAAAAAGACAAACACAGGCCGTCGTGCCCATAATGCCCTTCCTGCTGCATTCGCCAATCCTAATTGGGAACCCACCGCTTCTGCAGCACCCGTACTTCCCCCATTCACATCCCCAACCAAATGCAGTCGGCTGCATGAGAGGCATTTTTATGTCCTCCCGAGTACCCCTACCCAACGAACCCCCCCAAAAAAGATGTCGTGTCTGCAGCAAGCGCGGATATAGGCATGACACCCGCTATTATTGTCCCTCCTGTCCTGACAATCCTGGTCTTTGCATTGGTGAATGTTTTGAACGCTACCATTCACTAGTTGAGTATTAGCGTAGGGTACAGCATTGCACAGACTAGGCACACTTTCACAGGGTCTCCCAAGATGCCATTGCATTTTGAGAGACCCGAACCTGGAACCGGTTACAGTTATAAAAGTTACAGTTACAAAAAAAAGTGTAAAAAAAAAAAAAAAACACAAACAAAAATATAAAATAAAAAAAAAATAGTTGTCGTTTTATTGTTCTCTCTCTCTCTATTGTTCTGCTCTTTTTTACTGTATTCTATTCTGCAATGTTTTATTGTTATTATGTTTTATCATGCTTGCTTTTCAGGTATGCAATGTTTTATACTTTACCGTTTACTGTGCTTTATTGTTAACCATTTTTTTGTCTTTAGGTACGCCATTCACGACTTTGAGTGGTTATACCAGAATGATGCCTGCAGGTTTAGGTATCATCTTGGTATCATTCTTTTCAGCCAGCGGTCGGCTTTCATGTAAAAGCAATCCTAGCGGCTAATTAGCCTCTAGACTGCTTTTACAAGCAGTGGGAGGGAATGCCCCCTCCCCACCGTCTTCTGTGTTTTTCTCTGGCTCTCCTGTCTCAACAGGGAACCTGAGAATGCAGCCGGTGATTCAGCCAGCTGACCATAGAGCTGATCAGAGACCAGAGTGGCTCCAAACATCTCTATGGCCTAAGAAACCGGAAGCTACGAGCATTTTATGACTTAGATTTCGCCGGATGTAAACAGCGCCATTGGGAAATTGGGGAAGCATTTTATCACACCGATCTTGGTGTGGTCAGATGCTTTGAGGGCAGAGGAGAAATCTAGGGTCTAATAGACCCCAATTTTTTCAAAAAAGAGTACCTGTCACTACCTATTGCTATCATAGGGGATATTTACATTCCCTGAGATAACAATAAAAATGATTTAAAAAAAAATGAAAGGAACAGTTTAAAAATAAGATAAAAAAGCAAAAAAATAATAAAGAAAAAAAAAAAGCACCCCTGTCCCCCCTGCTCTCGCGCTAAGGCGAACGCAAGCCTCGGTCTGGCGTCCAATGTAAACAGCAATTGCACCATGCATGTGAGGTATCACCGCGAAGGTCAGATCGAGGGCAGTAATTTTAGCAGTAGACCTCCTCTGTAAATCTAAAGTGGTAACCTGTAAAGGCTTTTAAGGCTTTTAAAAATGTATTAATTTTGTTGCCACTGCACGTTTGTGCGCAATTTTAAAGCATGTCATGTTTGGTATCCATGTACTCGGCCTAAGATCATCTTTTTTATTTCATCAAGCATTTGGGCAATATAGTGTGTTTTAGTGCATTAAAATTTTAAAAAGTGTGTTTTTTCCCCAAAAAATGCGTTTGAAAAATTGCTGCGGAAATACTGTGTGAAAAAAAAAAATGAAACACCCACCATTTTAATCTGTAGGGCATTTGCTTTAAAAAATATATAATGTTTGGGGGTTCAAACTAATTTTCTTGCAAAAAAAATAATTTTTTCATGTAATCAAAAAGTGTCAGAAAGGGCTTTGTCTTCAAGTGGTTAGAAGAGTGGGTGATGTGTGACATAAGCTTCTAAATGTTGTGCATAAAATGCCAGGACAGTTCAAAACCCCCCCAAATGACCCCATTTTGGAAAGTAGACACCCCAAGCTATTTGCTGAGAGGCATGTCGAGTCCATGGAATATTTTATATTGTGACACAAGTTGCGGGAAAGAGACAATTTTTTTTTTTTTTTTTTTGCACAAAGTTGTCACTAAATGATATATTGCTCAAACATGCCATGGGAATATGTGAAATTACACCCCAAAATACATTCTGTTGCTTCTCCTGAGTATGGGGATACCACATGTGTGGGACTTTTTGGGAGCCTAGCCGCGCACGGGACCCCAAAAACCAAGCACTGCCTTCAGGCTTTCTAAGGGCGTAAATTTTTGATTTCACTCTTCACTGCCTATCACAGTTTCGGAGGCCATGGAATGCCCAGGTGGCAAAAAACCCCCCCAAATGACCCCATTTTGGAAAGTAGACACCCCAAGCTATTTGCTGAGCGGTATAGTGAGTATTTTGCAGACCTCACTTTTTGTCACAAAGTTTTGAAAATTGAAAAAAGAAAAAAAAATTTTTTTCTTGTCTTTCTTCATTTTCAAAAACAAATGAGAGCTGCAAAATACTCACCATGCCTCTCAGCAAATAGCTTGGGGTGTCTACTTTCCAAAATGGGGTCATTTGGGGGGGGTTTGTGCCACCTGGGCATTCCATGGCCTCCGAAACTGTGATAGGCAGTGAAGAGTAAAATCAAAAATTTACACCCTTAGAAATCCTGAAGGCGGTGATTGGTTTTCGGGGCCCCGTACGCGGCTAGGCTCCCAAAAAGTCCCACACATGTGGTATCCCCATACTCAGGAGAAGCAGCTAAATGTATTTTGGGGTGCAATTCCACATATGCCCATGGCCTGTGTGAGCAATATATCATTTAGTGACAACTTTGTGCAAAAAAAAAATAAAAAATGTCACTTTCCCGCAACTTGTGTCAAAATATAAAATATTCCATGGACTCAACATGCCTCAAAGCAAATAGCTTGGGGTGTCTACTTTCCAAAATGGGGTCATTTGGGGGGGTTTTATGCCATCTGGGCATTTTATGGCCTTCAAAACTGTGATAGGTAGTGAGGAGTAAAATCAAAAATTTACGCCCTTAGAAATCCTGAAGGCAGTGATTGGTTTTCGGGGCCCCGTACGCGGCTAGGCTCCCAAAAAGTCCCACACATGTGGTATCCCCATACTCAGGAGAAGCAGCTAAATGTATTTTGGGGTGAAATTCCACATATGCCCATGGCCTGTGTGAGCAATATATCATTTAGTGACAACTTTTTGTAATTTATTTTTTGTCATTATTCAATCACTTGGGACAAAAAAAAAATGAATATTCAATGGGCTCAACATGCCTCTCAGCCATTTCCTTGGGGTGTCTACTTTCCAAAATGTGGTCATTTGTCGGGGTTTTGTACTGCCCTGCCATTTTAGCACCTCAAGAAACGACATAGGCAGTCATAAATTAAAGGCTGTGTAAATTCCAGAAAATGTACCCTAGTTTGTAGGCGCTATAACTTTTGCGCAAACCAATAAATATACACTTATTGACATTTTTTTTACCAAAGACATGTGGCCGAATACATTTTGGCCTAAATGTATGACTAAAATTGAGTTTATTGGATTTTTTTTAGAACAAAAAGTAGAAAATATCATTTTTTTTCAAAATTTTCGGTCTTTTTCCGTGCATAGCGCAAAAAATAAATAATAAAGAGCAGAGGTGATCAAATACCATCAAAAGAAAGCTCTATTTGTGGGAAGAAAAGGACGCAAATTTCGTTTGGGTACAGCATTGCATGACTGCGCAATTAGCAGTTAAAGCGACGCAATGCCAAATTGTAAAAAGTGCTCTGGTCAGGAAGGGGGTAAATCCTTCCGGGGCTGAAGTGGTTAAGCAAAGAAGCTTTCTCTTTTTTAACCCTTAACATATCCCTTCAAATTCTCCGTGTAACTTTGGTTATAATTTTTTGTACGGTAGTTAAAGCTTTAAGTTTACATCGCATAGCCAAAACCCCTTTTTCCCATATGCACCACAGCAACAACATTTTACTTAATTTCTTTAGTCTTTTTAACACCTTAGGTAATGACTTACCCACTTACAGAAAACCTAGCAGATTATATGAACAAACATACAAAAGTACTTACCACTCTCACGATATTTGAGTGTGAGCAAGGGAAATTTCTAATTTCTGACTAAAAAACCTACTAATGGGCGTGTACACTTTTCCACAGCATTTCCGGAACGCTTAAAGCCAACCTGGGCACAACATCATAGAAGCCCAAGGTTGCTACAACAAACAGTATGTAAGTAATCTCTACCAATACCAACCAGTAATCACACGTTTCTACAATGCTATCAGTAAAGTAATACTAATTATATGCACACACTTCAAGTATTTCCAAAGCACCTGACCTGAGGCGTTTGTCCTATAAGGGTGGGCAACCCAGGTAAAACTTAGGAATTTTATAAAATAAATTAAATTGCACAAATTAGCGCATGAAAATAATTAAAAATAACAAAAATAAAAACCACTTTAACAATGCTGAAAAATGTGCAAAAGTGTAAGACTAATCCTGAGATTAGATAACTGAGTGAATCACTGTAAACCATTAATAACAACACATTGAATGTTATATAAAGTGCAAACTTAGCAAAAACGTATATCAATTAATGAATAAGTCCATGTGATGATAAATTCATAATCCATATAGTAGAAACCTCCACCAAGCGATTAGCTTTCTTCCGTGTCACACCAATAGTGGTAATATGAGACTCTTACCAGATGCTCAGGACCATCTATTACTAGGATGGTCAAATGGGCATGCAGAATGACCTCTGCAGGGTATTATAAAGATATCCTGGATGGAATTAGAACCACAGATAGATCACACTACGGCCACCTCTTCACTGACAGCATGAGCTCCGAACCATTCATCAATTATATGTAGGAAAGAAAAGGCTCCGATAGTGTAATACCATAAAAACAGATTTATTGAGATAAAAGCCAAATGGCAACTTATAACGTTAAAAATTGTATGCTCACGAGGATCTCTAAAGCCGGCAACAAATCGTACACACGTCCTTCTGGGACCACATGGGGCGCGGTGACGTCAGCGTGTAGCTCCGCCCGAGGTACGTGCCCCTGGAAGACATCACGTGTGTTAAGTATAAATGAAAGATGGGCATCACCAATCATGTTACACCAATAAAGGGTACATGTTCAAATAACATATTTCCTTTTAACATACATTCAACCAATCATAATCATTTATTAATTCTTTACATCTCTGTATCTAAACAAGCCCATTATGTCACATTATATTATGTCACCTAGACAGATATAACTCCAGACATTATGTCACCTAAAACTCATGACCGTAAGTTCCTTATTTTTGGTTTCGATTTCAACACAAGCTCATTTCTTAAACAACAATATATATTTACTTGATCAGCAAAAATGATAAACTTAAAGGCATTGAGTCTTAGATTGCAAAACGCAATATGAACAAAAGGGGGTCTTTTTGCATGCCTCTTTAAAAGCCCAGTTCTAGAAATCAGAACAGTGAAGTATTTCTAGTTCCTGTTTGTGATTTCCTTCGTATGGCTGTCTTGAGTGGGCTGGATTGTTTACATTCCCACAGTTGTTGCTCACTTCCGGTTGTGATGTGACTGACATCACTTCCGGTGGATGTGGGTCCACTTCCTGGCAGCTGACATTGAGGCTTGACACACAAGGAGGAGGAGGCATTTCTATTTCACCCTCCTGCCTATATATAGAGGAAGTTCCAATCTTCTAACTACGCCTCTGACGACGTTGCTTATTGGACGAAACGCCGCAAAGGGTGGAGCCCGGAGATCTGACATCACAACACTATACGTGCTGACCGTGGCCATCTTGTTGGTTGGAAACAAATGTTAACCAAGGACTTTTTGTGTTTCTGACATGCTCATTTTAATTCTCTAAATCTGAGTACACTGTACGCTTTTTACTTAATAAAATCATCTTGATTTAATATACTACACTATGAGGAGCTGCTTCTCTTTTATCCTACATATGAACCTGTAGATCCACTCCATGTTGTGACCCTATGAGATTCAGCTGTCTGGTACCAGAGTGGAGTCATGCTATAGTGGATATATCATGTTTATCTGACCACCTATAACCTAGTGTTCCATTTTATGTGGTAAGAGGCCCGGTGTGTTGGTGTGCGGTGGAGGATTTCATAGTTCACCTCAGCTTGTCATATTTACACTGTGGGTGATGCCATTTCTTAGAACATGGACTCTTTACGCTCAATGACAGTGAACTTTTATTTACATAGTTCATGTTTGTATTTCTAGCATTGCATATCTTTACACATTTTTTAAATATTGTTACCTATATTTTATGCTAGCTGCTGAATAGACATTAGCGCAGTGATCAATTTTATTTATTAAATGCCACGGCCTACCTGAGTATTGTTGCTGACCATGTCCATCTGTTTATGACTACAGTGTACCAATGTATATATATATATATATTCTATAACAGATCAGATGTTCAAATGAAAGGCGAGACTACACATTTTTAATGGGAACCACATTGACAAAAATGCAAAGATTGGCTTCAGCTCAATCTCCTCCCATCAGACACACCCCTCTGATGCGCTTCACCCAATAGGGCTTAATTGTAACATCTAAGATTAAGCCCTATTGGGTGAAATGCGTTAGAGGGGTGCGTCTGATGGGATGAGATTGAACTGATGCACACAGTGGTGCACATTTAATGGTGTGAGGTCTTGCCTTTTAACCACTTAAGCCCCGGACCATTTTGCTGGCCAAAGACCAGAGCACTTTTTGCGATTTGGCACTGTGTCGCTTTAACTGACAATTGCGCGGCTCCCAAACAAAATTGACGTCCTTTTTTTCCCACAAATAGAGTTTTATTTTGGTGGTATTTCATCACCCCTGCGGTCTTTATTTTTTGCGCTATAAACAAAAAAAGAGCGACAATTTTGAAAAAAAGGCATTATTTTTTACATTTTACTATAACATATATCCCCCAAAAAAGTATAAAAAAACATTTTTTTTCCCTCAGTTTAGGCCAATACGTATTCATCTACATATTTTTGGTAAAAAAAACTCGCAATAAGCGTTTATTGATTGGTTTGCGCAAAAGTTATAGCGTTTACAAAATAGGGGATAGTTTTATGGCATTTTTATTAATAATTTTTTTTTTTACTAGTAATGGCGGCGATCAGCGATTTTTATCGTGACTGCGACATTATGGCGGACACATCGAACATTTTTGACACATTTTTGGGATCATTGTTATTTATACCGCAATCAGTGCTATACAAATGCACTGATTCCTGTGTAAATGACACTGGCAGTGAAGGGGTTAACCACTAGGGGGCAGTGTAAGGGTTAAGTATGTCCTGGGGAGTGATTCTGTGGGGGGGGGCGTGGCTACGTGTGACATGTCACTGATCTCTGCTCCCAATCACAAGGAGCAGAGATCAGTGACACTGCCACTAGGCAGAACGGGGAGATGCTTGTTTACATTAGCATCTCCCCGTTCTTCCTCTCCGTGAGGCGATCGTAGGTATCCCTTGCGGCGATCGAGTCCACAGGACCCGCAACCCGACTCACGGAGGTCCCAGCAGGCGCGCACGCAATGGCACGGCGGCAAATTTAAAAGGACGTACGGGTACGCCCATTTGCCCAGCCGTGCTATTCTGCGGACGAGCATAGGCGTGCGCAGGTCGGGAACCGGTTAATTGGAGTTCCACTACTGAATCAGATGTGCTCTAGTAATAGACCAGCATCTGGCAGCAGTTTATTTGAACTGTCCAGTTCATCACATAGCGGCATCTGGACAGTGCTTTTTTTTACTAGCTTTTGATATCAGATCTTCACTTTCTGAGTTCAGGTCCACTTTCAGTTCCAGATTTCCATTACTGAAACTAGTAGATACGCAAATTTCAGTGCCCAAAGCATCACTCGTCTGATAAGATTACCCTTTTATACAGACATTTTCCTTTTTTATTGATCCTCACCTGGTACTGAATATTGTGTCAATGTGTGAATAAACTTATATGAGAAGATCCCACAGTTTTCACTAATGATGGGAAAGAAACGTATTGCTCATAACTATACATGGAATATGTATGCCACTACCTATGGCTCAGGCCTACTGGTAAACCATTAAACTGGTAAACAGGGGCCTTAGTCAAGGTAGAGAGAATTATAAACAGTTCCAAATACCAGTCAATATTGTCACAAAACCTTCAGGCTTCTGCTAGAAAGCTGAACATAAACAGGAACTTCAGCATGACAACAACCCAAAGCATACATCCAAATCAACAAAGGAATGACTTCACCAGAAGAAGATTAAAGTTTTGGAATGGCCCAGCCAGAGTCCAGACCTGAATCCCATTGAAAATCTGTGGGGTGATCTGAAGAGGGCAGTGAACAGGAGTTGCCCTCACAATCTGACAGATTTGGAGTGTTTTTGCAAAGAAGAGTGGGCAAATATTGCCAAGTCGAGCTGTGCCATGCTGAAAGACTCATACCCAAAAAGACTGAGTGCTGTAATAAAATCAAAAGGGGCTTCAACAAAGTATTAGTTTAAGGGTGTGCACACTTACGCAACCATATTGTTTTTTTTTTTTTTTTTTAATCTTTTTTTTTTCTTAACAAACACACAGACAATACAACTGTACAACAGCACAGCCAACATCTGGCTATTATCAGGGAAGGGACCCGTGCAGGGGTCACAAGAAAGCATTACAGTACCAAGAACTGTTAGTTTATGTACGAATACCATAGTATACCAACATCAACGAGCCGGCCTGGCTCATGCTCCGAGGGTGGGTCGACAGTGAAATAGCTCAGCTGAAATATTGTGCTATCAAGGACTGATCTATTAGGTCCTCAAGGGAGGCCATCAGATATTAGGAAGGTTTTCTAGTCTACATTGTTTACAAGTGTTTTCCATAGACGTATAGAGGTAGGAGCCTTTTGCTTCCGGCATAGGACGATGGATTTCCTGGCATAGAACAGCAAGAGACCCAACAAGGTTCTCTCGGCCACCCTGGGCACCAGTTCCTCCACCAACCCCAGCAGGCATATTCTTGGGGATGGCACGATAGAGATGCTTAGTAGTTCATTCACCTCCATAAGGAGTTGTGACCATAAAAAACGAAATTACCGGGCAGGATCAGATGTGAATGTAGTCCCGGGGACATGGTCACAGCGCCAGCACTCCGGGGGGAGAGAGAAGACCTCATCCTGTGCACCTGAGCAGGAGTGAGGTATGACCTACGGACAATCCTGTATTGAATGAGGTGGTCTCTCAAGGAAACAAGTATCTTAAATGGGAAGTCCCACACGTCCTCCCAGTCCTCAGAGTCCAGCGCAACCATATTATTTTAGTTTTTTTATTTTTACTTCCCTCTTAAAAGATTTCAGTTTGTTTTTCAATTGAGTTGTACAGTTTATAGGTCACATTAAAGGTGGAAAAAGTTCTGAAATAATTTATCTTTGTCTCATTTTTTTACATCACGGAAACCTGACATTTTAACAGGGGTGTGTAGACTTTTAGTATCCACTGTATATGTGGCATAAAAGGTCATTTTAAAGTCAGCAGTAAACCATAAACGAGACAAGGAGACCCAGGAACAGGTTTGTCCTGCACTTTTATTCAGCAAAGCAGCAAAGACAGTTGTCAGTACAGAAGGGCTTTGTACGGCGTGTCCATCGTCCAAGCTGCTAACTATGTAAAGAAAAACAAAAGCTGCTAACTAAACTCAGGTCAGTTCCTGGCTAACCAGGTGCCCCCCCCCCCCCCAATAGACTGCCCAACACAAATGTGCTGCACTTGTACCTTTTTTTTGTGTTCTGCTGGCACTAAGCCTTTTCACCACAGTAGATAGAGCAAAAGAGCCCTGAGCATCAGTGACCTTGCACATAAAAAGACCTGCAAACAGCTGTAATGAATAATGAGGTACCAGGTAAGAGGGGGACCTAGGAATGGAGACTTTAACCCACCCAGAGCTCTACAAAGCCTCCGGACCCCAGGACCTAGCACAGAATGTAAAAGGATTCTGAGAAAACACTTTCTATCTTAGGCACAACAGGATAAACATTTTTAATTTGAGCAAGACGTGAAACTAAATCCTCCATTAAGGACACCTGTTTCTATGGCATGTTTCTGTGTTTATTACCCCTGACCCACTCGATCGCCCTCGACACCAATATTGCCCTGTAATATCCCTGAATGTCGGGAACCGCCAAGCCTCCCTTTTTTTTTCCTGTTTTATAATATCAAAAGAAACTCTTGCCCTTCTGCCCTTCCAAACTGTTTTCATTATGATTGAATTAAGTTTCTTTAGATAAAACTGAGGTATTGCCAATGGGAGGATTTGTAGCTTATAGATGATTTTTGGTAGCAGAATCATTTTTATAGCAATAATGCGACCAAACCACGATAGTGGTTTACCCATTATCCTTTTACTTTCGGCTTTTATTTCATTAAGTAGTGGAATGAAATTTAATTTATAAATCTTCCCTAATGAGTTTGCTAGTTTTATACCCAAATAATTTATTTCTTTTTTCCATGTGAATTGGAATTCTTTTTTCAGCTTACTCTCTTCTTTTTTACTTATGTTAATATTCAGTATTTCGGATTTTGCCAAATTTATCTTAAAGTTAGACACCTCCGAATACTGTCTAAGTACTTTCAGCACATTTGGCATTGTAATTCTCGGGTTGGCTATGAAGAGCAGCACGTCATCGGCGAAGGCCGCGACCTTATGCTCTTCATCTCCAACCCAAAATCCGCTTATGTCCGGGTCCTCTCTAATCACAGAGAGCAGCGGCTCCAAGGAGAGAACAAAGAGCAGGGGGGACAGGGGACAACCCTGTCTTGTCCCATTTTCCATTTCGAAAGTGGCCGAAAAGGACCCATTGATTTTTATCGAGGCCGTAGGGTGGTTATACAAGGCACGGATCCATCCCATCATCCTCGGGCCCAGTCCCAGATGTTTAAGGGTTTGGAACAGGAACCCCCAGTCCACTCTGTCAAACGCTTTTTCTGCGTCTATAGACAAGAGTAGACCTGGGGGCCCCCTATCCTTAATGTTCTGCAGAAGGAGAAGGGTATGCACCCCATTATCTCTCCCTTCTCTTTTTGGGATAAATCCAACTTGGTCTGGGTGTATCCATTCGCTCATCCCTTCTCTCAACCGATTAGCTAAAACTCTAGCATATAGTTTTACATCTGTATTAATCAACGATTTTGGCCTATAGCTAGAGCAGATCGTAGCATTTTTCCCTACTTTTGGAATAACCGTGATCTCGGCTTTCAGCGCCTCTTTACTTAGCTCAAAATCCGTGCCCAACCCATTCATATATTCACAGAGTCTAGGGGTTAGTATGTCTTTAAATTTTTTATAATAAAGGGAAGTGAATCCATCAGGACCCGGACTTTTCCCCGGGGCTGACTCCCCAAGTGCTATATTAATCTCTTCTATCGTTATAGGGCTTTCTAGATTATCCTTACAATTCTCCGTGATCTTGGGGAGATTTGCTTTTTTCAAAAATTCTCCTATCTTTATTTTATGGGATCTATCCTGAGTTTTATTTTTCCCTACTGTATATAATTCCTTATAGTAGTTCCTAAAGGATTCCCCGATTTCATTTGTTGTGTGAACCATACCTCCTTTGCTATTTTGAATTCTTTCTATATAGTTTCTAACTTTCTTTCTCAGCAGGATTTTGGCTAATAGTCTGCTGCTCTTATTCCTACTCTGATATCTTTCTTTTGCTATTTTATAAAATACTTTTTTTGTTTCTCTATCTATCCGGTTTTTTAGTTCTTCTCTTTTTAGGATTAAGTTTTGGTACACCCTCTTATCTTGGCCTAGCCCTTTCTTGTGCTCCTGCTCCAGTTCACATATTTCTTCTGTTAATTTTTTAATTTCTTCCCTTGTTTCTCTTTTCCTCTTTGCTCCCAGGTTTATTAAAATCCCCCTTATATAGGCCTTATGGGCCTCCCACAGGGAGGACCCGGAGATCTCTCCTGTATCGTTTGTTAGAAAGTATTGTTTTAACTCTTGTTCTACTACTCTTAGGTTTGTTTCGTCCTGTATTAGGTCTTCGTTTAATCTCCAAGTTACTGGAACTCTTTGGGTGTTGGAGACATACAATTCCATACTGACTGGAGCATGGTCCGACAGTGTTATGGTTCCTATCTTAGATTCTACGGCTCTATCAGGAGTGAATGCTCAATCCAAATATAGTCAATCCTCGAGTACGTCCCGTGCACTGGGGAGTAGAACGAGAAATCCTTCCTATTAGGATTCATAGTCCTCCATAGATCCACCAACTGACAGGAATGGAACTTCCGTTGTAGCTTTCTCAGATTCCCGTTCATCTTCCCCAGCGCACGCGACGTACTATCTACCTCTGGATTGATACAGAGGTTTAGATCCCCCATCAGGATTAAGCCCCCCTTTTTAAATTCCATTAATTTTTCCAATGTATTTACTAAAAATCCACTAGCCTCCTTGTTTGGCGCATACACGTTGGCTAATGTACATTCCCATCCCTCAAGGGAGCCTTTCAGAAAGATATACCTTCCCCCCGGGTCCGTTAATCTCTCTTCTTCTTTAAATTTCACCTTCTTTGCTATTCCTATTGCCACTCCTCTTGCCCTTTTAATTAACGTATCCCCATAGAACCAGTTTGGAAAATCCCTTGACCAAAGCTTAGTATTAGAACTATATGTCAGGTGGGTTTCTTGGAGAAACACCACATCCGCTTTGTATCTCCCCAATTCCTCTAAAATCTTATGTCGTTTCCTGGACGTGTTGAGACCTCTAACATTATAGGTCATAAAATTTAGCTTCCTCATCTCATTGCATATTTCTTGGATTGAGCTTGCTTTACTGTGTTAACCTTAGATTTTTTTACCCCTGTGCACAGACTCCCTTCCTTCTCCCCTCCCTCCCTCCCCCCCTCCCATCCCTCCCCCCGGCCACCCTTTGGCCCCCCATTCGCCAAGCGCTATGGATACCATAGGGCGTAGCGAATCTCCTATTTTGAGGTGGGACTTCGAACGTGCCCCCCACCCCCTCCTATATGCTGGTATTAACAGGAAGGGGTAAGCCGGCGTCCACATTGGCTCCTCCTCCATTTTCTCCACCGCTCCACCCCTCACCCAAACAAGCCACTTTCATGTTTTCTTGTATCCCCCTTTTCTTCCTCTCATCCCTCTTCACCCCCTCACGCTTCCCCCCCCCCCCCCAAGCGAGTCCAGACTACTCTTCCTCCCAGCCTGGCAACCTTGGCACTTGTATGTCCAATTTATCGCAAAAGTCCTTCAATTCTTCAGGGAACCTTAACCTTGCTGATCTTCCATCTCTATATCCCATTAAGCAAGCCGGGAACCCCCAGCTATATTTTATATTCTGACCTCTCATCTGGTCTAACAGAGGTTTCAGGAGCCTTCTCCTTGCTAGAGTTTTGGGTGCAAGATCCGAATACACCTGAATCTCAGATCCTTCAAAATTTAGAGGGGGTTTGATTCTTAATTTTGATAGAATTGCCACCTTGTCTTCGAAAAATCTAAATCTGATTATTACATCTCTAGGTCTCTGGGGATCTTTATTATATAATCTTCCAATTCTGTGGATCCTTTCTATCTTGGGAAATTCTACAGCCTCCTCTCCAAGGAGTGGGCCCAAAATTACAGAGGCAATCTTCCTAAGATCTTCTCCTTTATTTTCCGGAACAGAGCGGAGTCTTAAATTCTGTCTTCTATCACGATTCTCCTGGTCCTCGATCTTATAGAGAATTATCTTCTGATTTTGTCTAGATATCTTTAATTGCTCTTTAAGGTTCCTCAACTCCAGATCTAATTCGTCCGTTTTTTTCTCGGTTAATTCTACTCTTTCTAAGAGGCTTCCCAGGTCTGCTCTCACCAGGCCTATTTCCGATTTTATTGCGTTCTCCATTTTTTGGAGCATGTTACTCAGTTCCTCTTTAGAGAGCATCTGGGTACTTGTTCTTCTATCTTCCCCCTGGCTCATTTCCATCTCTCCTTCCATTAAGGAGTTCTCTCTTGATTGTGCCTTCTTATCTTCTACTTTGTTTGGGGTTCCCTTTTACTCCCTGTCATTGATCCTCCTTGGGCCTCTAGGTCCCCCCCTCTTGGACTGGCTCCTTGAGACATATATTGTTTTATTGTGCTGCCAGTGGTCTTGTCCTTCGGGGTTTTAGGTACTCCCCCTTTTCCTGACTTAGCTGCTGCCTTATTCATTGTACCCCTCTTTCTTGCCCCTCCTGTTTGTTTCCCCAGCTTTTAATTCGGCCTACTACCTCCCCCTATGGGAGAGGCCACCGGAAAGGTAGAGGGGGAAGATAAAAAAACAAAAAAAAAAAAACAAAAAAAGAGGGAAGGGGGTATATTTAGTCCCCGAGGTTCTCTTAACCGTACAGGACCCTTTTCACTAGCCAAGCCTGTATCTTCTCCTTGCGGAATTCGTAGTGGGTCAGGGGATTGCAATTTTTTATCAGCAACAAAAATCTCACCTGCTCCCCCACTTAGAGATGTTTTCAATCCGTCTCTTCTCACTCCAAACCTCCTTTAATCCACCTTTCAATATATAGCCTTATTACAGTGCTTCCACACAAACAGACCATATGATTTGTCAAAATGTGTCTTTACACTTAACTTTTCTTAAATGGGATATATAACAGAGATGTCTTGCCTCTTATATTCTTCTCCTTTTTACCACATATCTCCCCTATATAGGGCACTATACAGCATATCTCATCCTTCAATGTTTCAGATACATACAAGTTTCCTTTTGTTTAAATCAGCAGGTAGTGTTGTTATTTCATTACCTTCTCCTTTCTCCCTCGGATCCCCTCGTTCCGCTATGTCAGTATACAACAAGATAGGGAAGGCATGAAAGAAAAATGCTTGTACTTTACCAGAGTCCTGAGCAGCAGGTGTTCGTTGCTAAACCCTCTCCGTTCTATCTGGTATCTCGCCTGGGGGGAGGCACAGGGGAGGGGGGGGAACACAGACCAACCCAACCTCTTACGATCGCCGTCCACCTCTGAGCTTGTCAGTACAGTCGCTTCCCTTCTTCCAGAGAACGCTCGGCAGCGTCGTGAGGTGTGTGAAGGCTCGTTCGTCTTCTCCTCCTTACGGGGCCGCTCTGCAACGGCCTCCGGGGATCTTCCTTCCTTTTCTGGAGCCGTACATAGCCCTCTCGGCGCGGCTCATCCGTCTGGGGAGGGATCGCGTATGGCGGAGATCCTGGGAGAGCCCGCTTCCTCCTCCGGGTGACACGCTCTCCTCCCTCCCTCCGTGACGTACGTTACGTCATCACGCCCGTCTCGTGGAGGCCCTTTTTATCCCCTATGGCATGTTTCTAAGAACATGGAAATTGTATTCTTTTTGGAAAGGTTTCCTGTGTCTCCAGGATAGGAAGTGAATAGAATTCCGCCAAGCAGGACACATGCTTCCAAAAAAATAAACTAATAGGAGGTTTTAACCCTTCCCTAAACTATCTCAAATTTTAAAAAATGTGAGCTATTAGACACACTTTAAATCATTTTTTAGCATGAAATTACCAAAATTTTATCTCTGCCTGGAATGGCCCCTATTTCTACTCTCTACATATAGAAAGTCACTGGGAACATCATTCAGAAAGTAGTGCTATTTTTGTTAGCAAAACCTGTGCAATACATTATACATGTACATACATATTAATACTGCACACATTAAAGCAATGCACTTATTAAATTAAGCAGATCTATGTGTTAAACATTAATGAATTGAACAAAATTCAATCAATATTAACAAATAAGACACAGGAATGAAAATATATGTTGTGGACCTAGTAATGCAGACTTTCACCCACCCGGGCTTCTACAAATCCTTCAGACTCCAGGACCTAGAGCAGAGCTTACTAGAATTCTGAGAAAACAAAAAAAAATGTATCCACATCAGCCATAAACCCTAGATCCCCTCGACCTGTGTTTGTGAGAAACCTAGGCTACACATGCATACCATATACAATCCTTCTAGCCAGTGCTTTATTTACTCTCACCCTCTGCTCCAGATCTGTGGGAGGGAGCACATTTTGCCAACTTACAGTGGACACATGACAGTCCACCAGCATTTTCTTGCTGGATCCCTGGCCTGTGTTCTACATAAAATGTAAAGTCTTGCAGAGCCTGAAATCTTGTGACTCTTGCATTTTTCCCTTTTTTCTCAGCCACTCACTGTAAAGGAGAATGGTCTTTACCCACTTACAGACTGGAAGATTTGGCTGCTTAATAACCAGGCCATTTTTTGCGATACAGCGTTGCGTTGCTTTAACTGACACACAAATAGAGCTTTCTTTTGGTGGTATTTGGTGGTAGCGTCACACATCCGACGCGTTTCGTCTACCAAGACTTCGAAACAAAATTGACATCCTTTTTTCACACAAATAGAGCTGTCTTTTGGTGGTATTTGATCACCTCTGTGTTTTTTATTTTTTGTGCTATAAACAAAAAAGAGCGACAATTTTGAAAAAAAAAAATTTTTACTTTTTGCTTTAATAAATATCCCCAAAATGTAAAAAAAAAAAAAAAAAAATTTCTTCCTCAGTTTAGGCCAATATATATTCTTCTACATATTTTTGGTAAAAAAAATCACAATAAGCGTATATTGATTGGTTTGCACAAAAGTTATATATAAAAAGAAAAAGTGTAGCGCTAAATTGTACTAATGGGCATTAATGTGAACATCAATGTGAACCTATATGTAAAACACCCGTGTATACATCTATCACATTAATGTGGACATCAATATGAACCTCAGTATAAAACACCCGTGTATACATCTATGTTCAATCCTGCTGGTCTTGCAGGAATGATTAAGTAAAATGAAATAACACCATACAAACAAAAATCTGGTGAAATAAATTATCTGTTATAACAACCTCTGTGTGAAACACCCATGTGTACATCTGTACTAGATCCTGCTGGTCACGCAAACCTGGTATAATTAATAACAGTCACCATATATATAAAACTTTAGTGGTCTGAAGGTTATTACAATAACCCACTATAAAGTGAATATTACAAACTATATATAAGTAATCAAGAAATCCCAAAGCTTCCACCAGAAATAGACATGTGCAAAGCAAATTTGAGGTGGAATTGGAAAACAAGTCCCTGGGGTATAGACCAGTTCGTTCAATCAAAGAGATGTATCCTGGAGCGAGGATATACACCTCACAATGGTATCCAAACGTGTTCCCAGTAGACTTTTCAAACATTCAATAAGGCAGGAAATAATAAAAAATGCCCTTACCGGACGTGGTGGACTCACAGGCCGTTGGCGGTGAGTCGTATAGGCTTGCACCGTTTTAACGGTAGGGTTAAAGCTGCTCTCGATCTGTAGTGGAGAGTCTTGGATGGATCCCCGATCGTGGGTGGCACCTTGGGTTCCTCTTCTGATGATCACTCCATCTCATTCAGATGAGATTAAGGAAAAGGGAAACACAAAAAGGCTCCACATAGAGTAAAATCCGGGTAACCAGGAAATTTTATTGCACTAATTCCAAATTTCCAATAAAAAATCAGGTTTAAAAACAAAGTTCATATGAACCAAATGGTAAGTTTGAGCGCAGTAATCAGATGGCTGTGGTAGCGTCACACACCCGACGCGTTTCGTCTACCAAGACTTCGAAACAAAATTGACATCCTTTTTTCACACAAATAGAGCTTTCTTTTGGTGGTATTTGATCACCTCTGTGTTTTTTATTTTTTGTGCTTTAAACAAAAAAGAGCGACAATTTTGAAAAAAAAAACATTTTTTACTTTTTGCTATAATAAATATCCCCAAAATTAAAAAAAAAAAAAAATTCTTCCTCAGTTTAGGCCAATATATATTCTTCTACATATTTTTGGTAAAAAAAATCACAATAAGCGTATATTGATTGGTTTGCACAAAGTTATAGTGTCTACAAACTATGGGAAAGATTTATGACATTTTTATTATTATTTATTTTTTTACTAGTAATGGCGGTGATCTGTGATTTTTAGTGGTACTGTGACATTGTGGCTGACAGATTGGACACTTTTGACACATTTTTGGGACCATTGACATTTATACAGTGATCAGTGCTAAAAAAATGCTCTGATTACTGTATAAATGTCACTGGCAGAGAAGGGGGCGGTCAAGGGGTTAAATGTGTTCCCTAGTTAGTGTTTCTAACTGTATGGGGATAAGACTGACTGGGGGAGGAGACATATCGTTGTTCCTACTTAGTAGGAACAAACGATATGTCTTCTCTCTCCTGACAGAACAGGGATTTGTGTGTTTACACACATAAATCCCTGTTCTTGCTCTCGTGCATTCGATCGCGGGTGACGCCCACCGGCCATGCACATTGGGTTCTCCGCTGTGCCGTACACGCCTGCTATCACCTTTAAAGGTAGACGTACCCATGCAGCAATTTGCGATAACAAACCACCTTGCTGACGTATATCAGTGTGAGCTGGTCGGCAAGTGGTTAATCACCTGCCCAAAAGATAATACCTAAATCATTTTCTGCAGGGGTTACTTATCCGCTGAGGTATACTACTAGATGTTTTTGGGACTAGACTGTTCTCAGGCAAACACCCGAGGCATCAGTTTGTACAAGAGACTCTCCACTGAAGTTGGGAAGTTAATTCCCACAGTACTATCTTCAACTCTTGTAAAGCTCTCTCTGCTTCTTTATTCCATTTCATCCTGGAGAACTTGGCCCCTTTTGTGAAATCTGTAAGTGGAGCTGTAGTGTATGGCGGCCATGCAGCCTCCCAGCTGGCTGCTAGATGGCACCCAAGTCTACAGGAATTGCCTACAGCCAAAAGCTTAGTAGAGAGTCACCCTGTGGGTGTTAATTTGGGAGGGCGGGCACGTATGGCCCCGTTCACATGGGCCGAATCCAGGTTTGCTTAGCAGGTGATCCATCCGCTGATCCCCTGCTATGCTGACCAGAGCAGCTGGATGACAAGTCCTTATCCACTCTGCTTATGCAGAGTGGACATGGACACAGCCGCTCTGCTCAATGGGTAGGCAAATGTAAACTGACTGGCTGTCCATTTACACCTGACTCCCCGCCATTCCGATCCGGCCAGACGGAGGGGAACAGATCCTTTTACATTTGTTTTTGCTGGATTGGATTGGATCAGAGGTATCAGGGTGTAAACAGACACAAGCCAGTTTACATCAGACTGCCCACAGAGGAGAATGGAGGGTCCTATCGGGGGCCGTTTGAAAAATGGACAGGCGACCCGATCGGACCTCTCATGTGAAAGGGGTCTTGGACCTTCCTATTAAAAGACAAGTGGGCGCCCAGGCAGGAGATACTTGTAGTGGAGACAGAGAGGATGCTCTATAGCTGATAGGAAGCATGAGGACCGTGCTGACAGCCAGCCTAAAGTGGAAGTAAACCCTCCTATCTTTTTCAGCCAAGGAAGCTGCCATCTTAGCCTCTGTTTAATCTTCCACTGCCATGATGCTGCACATGTGATTAGGTATGACACCAGCTATTGGATATGTATATGTGAACACATAACTCATATTTTATAAAAATAATATAATACAACTATTATATTATAGTTTTATATTTATTTGTGATTGACATGTGCATTTCTTCTTTTTTTAAATCTTTTTATTACAATTTCTTGAACATAAAGACAGATACAACAAACAAGTAAGTGCTTAACAATACATCTATAAGACCACCAAGTGGTTTAACATCATATATCTTTTGGTGTGCGTTGAGTGAGATAAACCAAGAAGACATGAGTTACTGGGTACGCCTCACAGTCACCTGAAGCGACTAGTTCTCGGGTGGACGCAGTGTCCTCCCACCTATACAAATGAGGATAAATGAATACTAAATGGTAGGAGGATCATAGCATGCAGTCTCTCCCCTTATCTGTTAAGCCGTAGTTGGTTCAGCTAGCAATGTACGCCATATTTCATCATATTTCATGGGGCATCCTCTATTCATATATGTATCTTTATATAATGGGAGGCTTTCATTTATTTCCATTGAGCCAGAGACGGTGCAGTGGGTTTTTTCCAGTGCATAGCAATATTTTTCCGGGCATAGAAGAGTAGCAACCCAATCAATGTCCTTTTTGCAACAGTGGGTATTATTGTTTCTATCAGCCCCAAGAGACACACCTCCATTGTCATCGGCAGTGTGACCAAGGCTACCAGATTAATCAGATTTAGCACCTCTGTCCAATATTGCTGAATCTTTGGGCAGTGCCAAAATATATGTGTAAAGTCACCCGGTGAGGTGCTGCACCTTCAGCATTCTGCGGAATGCTCAGGCTTTATCTTGTGAAGTCTGTATGGCGTGTAGTATGCTCTATGTATTTTTTTAAACTGTACAAGTCTGTCTGAGACCAGGGAGCTAAAGGGGAAATCCCAGACATCGTCACAGTCATCGTTGTCCAGTGTAGGGATGTCTCGTTGCCAACAGGACCAGAGCTTATCCATGGGTGGGAGAGACACAAACACCAAGTGCTCATATAGATGTGAGGTAGGCTTTTCAGCATATCTGGATCGGAGTGTTTTCTCCAACCCCAACTGGACCACCATGCAGGAGGACTGTGGGAATTGTGCAGCGAAGGCAGGAGACAATTGTAAATAGTGAAATCAATAGTGATTTGGTATATCATTCGTCGATGAGACTTGAGAGAAGGGGACTAAGGCATTTTGTGATACTATCTGTGATATGAGTTTAACACCGTATTTGGTCCATGCGTATGGGTCTAACATTTTGTAGAGGTGAGGGATGTTAGGATTTAACCAAATCGGAGCATTCAGTGAGATTTCATTTTGTTTATATTTCTCTACTGATAGTCCCACTCCCAATGCCTGCAGGGTGGTATGCATGGAGGGAGTCAGGGGGTACGGGGCACGAGGTCCCCTGTAGACCAGAAGTTTAAGTGCCTCCAAGGATCCCTCCACCACCACCTCCAAGACCGTGGATGAATTTGTTCCATCTGGGTCTAGCCACCAGGCCACAGTCACCAGTTGTGTGGCTAAATAGTACTTGTAGCAATCTGGAAATGCCATACAACCCTGTGTTCTTGGTCTCATCAAGGTGCTCAGTTTGTATCTGGGCGGTAAGGGGCCCCATAGGAAGGACGAAAATATCTGGTTGAGTTTTTAAAAAAAGGATTCAGGCAGCCATTGCGGGGAGTGTCGGCAGAGGTATTTAAGTTTGGGGATGACTTTCATTTTGAGGAGGTTAACTCGACCCCACAAGGACAATGGCAAATTTCCCCATGACTTAAGTTTAGCCTTTATTTCAAGAATCACTGGGTCTAGGTTGAGGGAGATGTAATCTGTGGCTCGAGAGGAAACAATGACGCCTAAATATTTGAAAGTGTCCACCCACTGCAGGGGGGTGTCGGGGGGGTCGCTGCCCTAGCAGCCTGGTCAATAGGGAACAATAGGGATTTGGACCAATTGACTCTGAGCTCAGTGACAGCAGCAAAGGTGTTCAAAACTTTTAGGGCACCTTGCAGTGAAGGGCCCGCGTCACCGAGGAAAAGCAACATGTCATCGGGAAACATTGGGGCTACCCTCTCCTCCAGCAAACCGATGCGCAGACCCCTGATGTGCGGGGAAGTGTGTAGCGCCTCCACTACCAGTTCAATGGCCAGAGCAAATAACGCCGGGGAGAGAGGGCAGCCCTGTCTAGTTCGCCTGAAGATTCTGAAGGGATCGGACAGTCGACCCCCAAGCCGCACCGATGAGGCAGGGCATTTGTAGATCACCTGAAGCCACTTGATAACTATCAAGGGGAACCCCATTCTGCATAATGTTTCCCACAAGAAGGGCCATTAGACGCTGTCAAAGGCCTTCTCTATGTCTAATGAGGCTACCGCTCGTGAACCCTCGTTAATGTGTTGGGCATGTAGATTGGTAAACAGTGTGCGGAGTTTGACGTCTGTGGCTCTATGGGGCATAAAAAAGGTTTGATCGGAGTCTATCACTGAAGGCAGCATAGAGTATAGTCTAATGGCAGGGAGTTTTGTTAAAATTTTGAAGTCATTATTTAGTAGCGCATTGGGCCTGTAGGAAGCACAGGATGTAGGGTCCTTCAGGGGTTTATATATCAAGGTCAGGTACGCATGGTACATGGAATCTGGTAGCTTCCCCCCCGATAGGCAACTTCTTTACAGCGAAGCCAGCAGTGGTGCCAACAACTCTCCATGAGTCCTATAGAAATCTATTGGCAACCCATCCGGACCCGGTGGCTTCCCGGGGGGGGGGAGGATTGGATTGCATTCAGAACCTCCATGGCCGTGAAAGGTTGTACCAATGTCTCATGCTCTGCGTCGGAGAGCCAGCTGAGCACAAGGGGATCTAGTAGATCTCGTAGCTCCTCAGGCCGAAAGTCAGGGGGGAAGAGCAGAGGTATATAAAGTCTCATAGAAGCTGCTGAATACTTTTAGAATATCTGAGGGGGAAGACACCTTCCCACCATCAGGAGTAGTTAAACTGGAAATGAGTGTAAGTGGTTGGTCATGTTGTGCTATCATGGCTAGGAGACGGACGTTCCTATCACCCTGCTCAAATAATCGTTGCCTATTTTTATATGTCTCAAGTCTAGTGACTTCTGTCAAGTAAAGGTGTAATTCTCTTTGGGCAGCCATCAAGAGATCAAAATGCCCTTGGGTGGGTTCTGAGTTGTATGTAGTAGTATGATCAGCTACTGACCGTTGCAAAGATTCGGCTGCAAGCTCCTGTTGCTTCTTAATAGCAGCAATGGAGGAGATATATTGCCCTCTAGTTTTTGCTTTGAAGGTGTCCCATGTGATTTCTGGAGAGGAGGACCCCGAGTTTCGCTCCCAAAATTCAGTCAACAATGGTGGTAATTTGTCCACGAGATCTGGATGAGAGACCCAGTGCGAACCCAGCCGCCACAGTGCTGCACTGTGGGAGGCAGGTGAGCGGAACACAACAGCTAAGGGGCTATGATCCGACAGACCACTAGGTAGGTAAAACACCTAAAAGGACATCTGCCAGCATCAAAGGATTAGCAAACGCCAGGTCTATACGTAAGGCTGTTTTATGAGAAGCTGAGAAACAACAAGACCTGGCTGTAGGGTGTTTCCATCTCCAGATTTCAACTAAGCTCGCCGCCTGAGCCCAGGCGGACAATTTCGTACAGTTATTCTTAGGGGGAGTGGGTCTGTCTAAATCAGGTGACATGGTAGCATTAAAGTCCTCCATAAGTAGTATTTTCCTGGGGCAAAAAGGGGTGATCCTCTCCAGAACAGCGTACAATATTGCATGGGACAAAGGCGGAGGAACATAGACATTTACAATAATATACCTTTGTGCCCATAGAGTAAATACCACCAGAACAAATTTGTCCTGAGGGTCTGTACAAAGTATGTGGTGTGTACCACCCTTTGTATCCATGGCTTTTTTTTAGCGTTAGGATTTTGCTGCCCATAAGGTGGGTCTCCTGGAGCAGAATGAGTTGGGGATAGTTGGATTTCAGGTATTGAAATAAGAGGGCTCTTTTAAACCTGTAGTTGAGGCCTCTAACGTTCCACGAGAGAACGGTAAAGGAGTCAGCCACCTGATCAGCCATTAGGTAGAATCCTCATCAGTAGGACAGAATAACGGGCAGGGCATACCCGAAGACAAGTTATGAGCAGCAAAATCCCAGCCATGTTACACAAGTAATTGTTAGCACTTAAAGCGGGGGTCCACCTATCTATCGTTTTTTTTTTTTTGGAGTTCATTCACAAACTTTTCTTCTCATGATTATCTACTCACATGTTCTGTGTAATAAGTCCGCCTGTGTCCGATTTCATTGTAAAGAATAACTTATAAAATTCACTGAAGGCGGTTTTCATCTTCATTGTGGGCATTTGAAGCCCACAAGCATGTATTTCCTGGATGCGGTGAATGCTGTGCTCCCAGCATTCACCGAGATGTTGTAATGACGCTGTTGCACAATGCATGCTGGGAAGCCTGAGACTAGCTCCCAGGGGACTGTGGGAGGTCTGGGAGAGGCTAGAAACACGCCTACTCCCATGGGAGGAAAACCAGGAAGTGCTAAGAAGATTAGAAAAAAAAGGTAATTACGGCGATTTAAATTTTTTTACACAGCATGTCAGCATCTAGGCAAGGAAGAGAATGCATAGAGATAATGTTCAAAATTTGGGTGGAACCCCGCTTTAAACACATTGAACATAAAAACAAACTAAACAGAAGAACTTGATTCGAACAGCCCAAGCCCAATGTGCTTATTCTACTAGTACCCATTGCCTTCACAAAAAGGAGGAAGGGGATGGGCATAGTTTTCACCCAAAAACTAAAAACCTTAAACTCATAGATGAACCCTGCAACTTGGGTCTCTACAAAGTCTGAACCTGCCTAGATACTGTGCGGCATGAAGTTGTCATGCCCGCTACATCTCCTGATGTCCTGGGGGAGTGTGGGGTGTGGATATCAAGAAGTCCAGAAAGAGGATGTGTCTTCCAGTGGTCCTAAGGCTATGCACCTGGCACCCCACTTCGGTGTGGGACTGGGAAAGGTTGGGGGGGGGGGGGTGGGCGGCAGTCTCAAGGAAGGGGGATCAAGTCAATTCCAACTCACAGAGACAGCCTGTCAGACTTGATTGTTGTGCCTTCACAGCCTACACTCAAAAAAATGATATGTTGGATTTAATTAACTTTTTTATGTCAACAGGTTCCACATAACTGGGTTACGTTGAATTTAAGTAACATGGTCTATTTCAGTAAACTTAAGTTATTTACATTAAGTTAATGCGATCTTGTTAAGTTGAATCAGGTTAACAATCTAGTTTTTGTTTTAAGCTATAAACTTAATTAAGTTCAAATATCCTAAAAATAATTTTTTTACATTCAACCAAAATAACAATTCAGTTTCAGTTTTTTGTGGATTACTTTATTCAATGAAGTTGAAACACCAGGATTCAAAACCAAACTCTGATTTATTGCTTCATATCAAAATCATAATTTGTTTCTGAGCCCCGCATGACCCCTTTATCAGACACAAGGCGTTGTTTCACTTGATGAAGGGGTCCTGCATGGCTCCAAAATTTTATGATTTTGATATGAAGCAATAAATCAGAGTTTGGTTTTGAAATATCCTGGTGTGCTGGGGTTTCAACTTCACTGGATTGTTTGGGGTCTCCATACCTTTTTATGCTACAGCACCTAATATACTTGGCTGACTAATACAGGAACAAAGAGTGCGCAGGACTTATCATATACATACTTTATTCAATGAACACATTCAAGAATTTTTTTTTTTGGAAATTCTTTATTTATTTTAAATAACAAACAGTACAAAAACAAAAGAAAGAATACAAACTGACAAAGAAAATCAGCTTGAGTATCGTATCCCAAGTACCAATAACAAGACATTAAAGCAATAGTCCAAGGCCTAGACCTCTGTGTTCTACTCCTTAGCGGAGGTATAGAACATTTTTTAATTTTAAACATTTTCAACAAAAATAGGTTTTGTTTCTCTTAATGTCCCTTTTGAATTCCTCCTTTAAAGGAGACGTCTCACTGGAGACTTCTTCTTCCCCATGGGACAAATTGGAAATTGCACTTTGTTCCATCTCTGTAGCTTCTGTCATTCAGCAGCTACAGAGCAAAGAATGCAAATCTGAAGCACTGTCCCCCCCCCCCCCACTCAGAGCCTTCTCAGCTCTCCTATCTCTCCAATATGGAGAGCCGAGGTTTACAGGGATGTGTTAACACACACAGAGCTGTAAATCTTCATGAGAGAGTGGACCTACTATCACTACAATACCAGAGGTCCATCTCCCATGAAGATGTACAGCTCTGTGAATGATTGCACAGACCCGTAAGCTTCCACAATTCATATCTCTGTAGGAGAGCTGAGAAGACTCCAGTGAGACTTCTTTAAATTGGAAATTAAATAACAATGCATTTATTTAAAACAAGATGAATACTGAAATGATTGGAACATGGTCAATACTATAACAAATGTACTATAACCATTAGGGATGTACCAATACCGGTTTTCGGTATGGGATAGGAGTACTAATATTTTTTTTATCGGTACTCACCAATACTGAGTACCAATACCGGCATCCAGTCTTGCGAGACAGTGTGTGAAAGGTTTCACACTCCCTCCCAACACTGAATTATCAGCAAGGTGATGGCAAGTCATGACTCACCACCCAAATTCCTGATTGTCCAGGAAGCCACGCTGCCCTGCAGTGTCATGAGGGAGCATGAGGCCAGCTTGCCCGGTCAATTAGTAGCAGGGTGTGGGTTATCACTCACCAGCTTCCCCATTGCATGTCTGGGAAACAGACCCATGCTCCTTTGCAGCACTGCGGGGCAGTGTGTGGCTTCCTAACTTGCTCTGATATCACTGATATTGGTATCAGTGTCGATACTACACATTAGGGTGAGTATTTGTACTCACCCAAATGCACCAATACGTGCTCAGATACCAGATCTGCAGTCACAGCTCTGGTATTGGAGCAAGTACCAGTGCATTTGGGTGAGTACAAATACTCACCCTATTGTGTAGTATTGACACTGATACTGATATTGGTGCATCCCTAGTAACAAGCCAACAGTGCAACATTATTGAGGAAACATAAATACCACCTCTTAATCCTGAACTAACTTAGTACTTAGAAAATATGTTTATTTTTCAGGACCTGGGCCTTGTTTGACAGCTTCTTGGCATCTAGCTCCATGAAAATCTTTTGAAATGTTTCAAAAGTGTATCTCAGGTCTTGTGGGTAGGCTAAGTTTAATGCATACATTAGACCAAGCTTCATAGAACAAGCATTGGCTACATTGTTTAAGTTTTCAAGTATTGTGATGCCTTCAATGATTATGCCAACATCTTAGTAAGGGTCTGTAGCATCTGCCCCTTCAGATATGATGGCATATATTCCTAGGGTGGTGTTGCGCATCGGGTTTAGGGCTTCATCATGTTCAGCATCCTAAAAAAAATCACATATAAAAAGAAATAATTAGATCAGATTGGGGTAAAAAGGGGAAATTGGTTTTAGAGAAACTTTTAACAGGTTGAAAAGATTACCATGTACTCCTTTACGAGGTTAGAAGGTTCTTCATTCATGTAAACAATGAGGGCTTTTAGGATGCATTCATGTCTTTTCTCGATGGTGACATTCTGAAACATGTAACAAAGAATCCATTATTAGCAGTTTGCTTTTTCAACCACAAAATTATTTCAAGTCTGTCAATCCTGGAAATCAGAGCAAGAAAATGGTCCTAAACCAAATATGTTGCTATAGGAAATCTACTATGGCTGAAATAACTAATAAATATTTTCAATAATAATTGTTGGCAGTGATTCTCATTGTTGATTAGTTGTTGGCCGGCAGAGTGCCCTTTTATTCTATGTGTCCCTGTCAGAGTGCCCCCAGTTACACCAGGTGTGCCCATCAGTGTACCCCCTTAAAGCACAACTCCAGGGAAAATGATTTTTAAGCCTTGCAGTGGGGCTACCCCCGCACTGCAAGGGTTAAATGCTTGATTTTGCCTGGGGGGGGGGGTAATAAAAGAGAAAAGCTTACCTGTCCTGCGATGCCCTGTTGAGACAGCCGCCATCTTGGCCCCTCCACTGGTAGTGGTAAGTTCTGGACTAGGCAGAGTCAGGACCCTGCCACTTTGTGGCCGGTTCCAGCAGAGGGGTACAAAAACTTCTGATTTTGCTGTTTTTTTCAACCCTCTGTTGCAGAAATGGTATGTTCCTGACTATGTATCTGTGCATAGTCAGGAACGTACCAGCCTGTGACTGCTGCAGCAGTGGGTCCAAGATGGCTGCTGGAGGCAGACTGTCCCGATGGGGGAATCACAGGACTGGTAATATTTCTCTCTTATTATCCCCCCTAAAATGAGCATTTAACTCTTGCAGTGCGGGGTCAGCCTCACTGCAAGGGTTAAAAATAATTTTCCCTGGAGTTGTGCTTTAGACCAGATGTTCCCATCAGAGTGCCCCCTTACACCAAGTGTCCCCATCAAACTGTCCTCCCTTACATCAGGCGTCCACTTACATCAGGTGTCCTGTCACAATGCTCCCCCTTAGATCAAGTCTCCCCGTCAAAGTGCCCCCTTACACCAGGTGTGCCTATCAGTGTACCCCTAAAACCAGGTGTCCCTGTCAGAGTGTCCCCTTACCCACAGATGTCACACCACAACAGTACTCCCCATCACATCTCCATAGCATCCCTTTCCCCCCAACACTTCAGTGTAACCCCCCCACTTCACTTAACACCCCCTGAAATTTCACAATACCCACCCCTAACCATCTTACAGCACCCCCTGACTAGGGTGCCCACGTGTCCCGGATTGCCCGGGACTGTGCCACAATGGACATGTCTCTCCAGTGTCCCGGAATGAAATACTGGACACAGCCAGTCCAGCCACCCTATTAACTACATTTGCGGAACTGGTTGCTAGGGCCGGCCCCGCCTGGTGTCTAGTAACCAGTGACGTCACAGACAGTGAGCGAGGCTGCCCTGCTGTCTCCACCCACCTCGGCAGTTGGCACATCCTCCTTCTCCAGCACCCGGCGGCATGCAGCAGGGAGTCAGGACAGTGTCTCCCGAGTCCCTGACCAGCCCACCTACTGTGTGTTAGCCTGCCCGACTAAGTAGTACTAAGGGGGCACTGTGGAGGAAGATATAAGGGGGCACTCTGAAGGTACTAAAAAGGCGCTCTGGAGGAGAATGTATGGGGCACTCCAGAGGATGTAAGGAGGCACTAAGAGGGCACTCTGGAGGATGTCAGGGGGGCACTCTGGAGGATGTAAGGAGGCTATGGCTAAGTTAGTACCACTAGAGTGCCCCCTTACATCCTCCAGAGTGCCCCCTTACATCCTCCAGCGTGCCCCCTTACATCCACCAGAGTGCCCCCTTACATCCACCAGAGTGCCCCCTTACATCCACCAGAGTGCCCCCTTAAATCCTCCAGAGAGCCCCCTTAAATCCTCCAGAGAGCCCCCTTACATCCTCCAGAGAGCCCCCTTACATTCTCCAGAGAGCCCCCTTACATCCTCCAGAGTGCCCCCTTACATCCTCCAGAGAGCCCCTTTACAACCCTCAGAGTGCCCCTTAGTACAGTAGTACAGTAGTACTAAGGGGGCACCCTCCCTGGAGGAGGATGTAAGGGGGGGATAGACCGGCTGTACTCCCTGCGGTTGTCCCTTTGAAAAGTGATCCTAGAGCCCACTCGTAATCTTGCACACAGGCCCACTGTCTGCATAATACGCCACTGCCCCTGCCCTAAAAATTGTCCAAAAAAAGTATCATAAATCATCTTTGGGGGGGGGGGGGGGTTCGGTCCCTGAATGGAAGTTTGGAAATGTGGTCACCCTACCCCTGACGCATCCCCAAACCCCCCCCCCCCTACATACATTTCACAGCAACCCCTCTCTCCCATACAAACACTTCCAAGGACCCCCTCTCCCATCACACACCCACACACAGGCATACACACTTCCCCACCCATCAGAATGTTTACATACCTGAGAGCTGAAGTCCCATTCTATCTGTAACACATGCTCACCACTTGCAGAAAACAAAACTGAAAGTTAGTTAGCTGCTGGTATTTGTCCATTACTTAAAACAATTATTGGAATAGATACCATAGGACTAGATGACTTAATTTGCACACTACAACCAATAAATAATATAAAAACGGCACATGTGTACAGCTTAAAATGATGTGGTCTGTAATATATAATTAACCACTCTAATCTTCTGATAAACTCAATAAAAATGCAATAAATAAGTAAGCAATCAGTAAAATAACTCACCTGAGTCTCCACATAAAGACAGAACTGTAGTTTTCTCTGTTTGCACGTGCAGTAGGTCTTGTCTGGACAAAATGGTGGCATCAAATGTGTGCTGAGCATGTGCAGAAATAGCTCCACCTCCTGATCAGTGTTGTTTTGCAGAATCAACACAACTCAATTTAATTAATTTAACTTAAGTGAATTGTGTAAATCTGAAAAACTACTTTTTCTAATTTTGTCAAAATGACTGCTTTAATTTTAATGCACAAACATAAGTGAATTATTTAATTCAAATGTATTTACATACTTTGAACCAACAGCAAGGTTTCATTTTTTTGAGTGTAGAACTGAGCAAACCTGCTCCAATGCTGCGCTCACAGAAATGTGTAGCTGAGATACATTAACACGTGCGGGAATGGGGTTAGGGTGTCGTTTGCGGATCCCTGATCAGGGTCAGCTGGAAGGCATGTAACCCAAAGTCTATGTGCTGGGGTAACTGAAACATACTAATATGGAAAAACCAGGGAAACCAAGAAAAATGGGGGAAGATCAGCTCTCATACTCTCCGTAGAGGGAGGTCAATCAGCGACTATCCAGCCAGGATAATGCAGCCTCCAGATTTTCAAAAAATCTTGCCCGATCTCCGTCTATCACTCGAAGTTTGCTAGGGTAGAGTAGGCTAAACTTGAGGCCTTTTTCTCTGAGGCGACATCTCACCTCGGTGAAGCAGCGGCGTCGCTGGTGTACCTCCGGGGAGTAGTCGGGGAAGAGCAGAATCCTTGCATTGATAAAGCAAAGGTCTTGTTTGACTCTGGCGGCCGCCAGAACACGATCCCTGTCCCTGTAGTTTAGGACATGTGCATTTCAATGTGTTGCTCTAATAGCATTGCAAGAATTTAATCTTTGACTCGCAATCTAATATTTTTTGTTCAGTTTAAGTGATTAGTAAGTGATAGATATGCACATGCATTTAGTAAGCGATAAATATGCACATTGAACATATGCAGGTGGTTGTCAGAAGTGCAGAATCCGCCTGCTTTTACTGAGATCTGCAAAACCACAAGTTGCTGCCATGCCTCATGTTACTATGGCAACAAGCTCCTGTCCCCAGGATCTTCACCCACACACACATTTGTCATTGGTTAATACTTTGAAAGACAATTAAAATATTTATCAATGTGTCTGCGCCACATTATCCTATAACTTCTGAGTTTATAACTGCAGTTTTGCTGTAATAGTAAACAACCAAGGCACGTAAAGCACTGTTTCCAATTCAGTGTGTTGTATTCGTTGGACTAGATGGACTTTTTTCAACCTGAAAACTATGTAACTATTAATTTGAACGAATGAAGTAAAAGAACTAATAAAAGCTAACCTAATTGACAGAGGATGACCACTGAAATGTTAAAAATACCTGTGATAAATCATTTAAGGTGATGGAACTCATATTCTAGCGCACGTACACACACTGAAATGCCCAGTCCCACCTGCAAGTACCAACTGCTTTGAAATCTTTCATTGAGGATAGAGTAAAAAATGCAGACTATATTTTGAGGTGGTACACAAACAAGGTCTCAGTTGTGATATATGGATGTGTGTAGTAAATAGCTTTTTTCACCCAAAAGTATGCTTTTGGTTATTAACTGTGTAAAAACAAGCTAAAATACCATCCAGTTTCTGCTGGAAAACTTCAGCATCAAGATCTAACTACTAGAAAAACCAGGTTTGACCATTCACGGGATTCATTTCTCTGTTTGGAACTGGAACCTCCAGCAAATTGAAGCATACGTTCTAAATTCACACTGGGTAGGGATTAAACAGGGCTAAGGGCCATTCCTTGTCCACACATGATAGTACTTGGTGACTGGCTGATAAGACACCGAGCTTTAAATTGTAGGGAGGCTGGAAAAAGAGCCCCTACATACCCAGGGAGACCTCCATACCTTGAAAAGTGTGGTTTTCTCCAGTTTCAAGGAGTAAGTAGGGCAGTGGGAGGTGTGATCCATACTCTACTTGGTCTAAAGGGAACCTGTTACTTTGCCCTTAAAGGCAACTCTACTTGGTAAGCTCTATAGGCTTATTACAGTAGCAGAAGAGGGGCCAGACCAAAACTGGTGTAACCTCAGTTTACTGTCTTCTAGCATTCCTGTACTGCCTCTCCTTTTGAGCATGGAGCTGAACATGTTTCTTTGGTACTGCTGCTAAGTACACCATATGCTCCTTCCCCCATTCTAGTTGGTTAATTCCCCAGTCTATTCCAACACTAGAAGAATAAGCAGCCAAATGCTGTTATGTTATAGAGGGGAGCAGGGAATTAACCCTATGTAAACTCTGACACTGTCCAACATGGAACCAGGGTTTGACACCTGACTCCATAAATTGTTCTAAAAGGGCAAAGTGAAAGATTCTCTTTAATAGAAACCTGTACTGAGAAAAATAAGGAGGCTGTCATTGCTGGCCTCCTTCTTCTGAAAAAAAGCTAGTTGCCTGGTTTCTCTAGCTTCTTTACATTCTAAAGCCTAGTACACACTACTATTTTTATTCCTTCAACCTAGCGGATTGAAGGAAAAAAACCTGACAGCTCCGGGTCAGAGCTGTTGTACTAACAAGCCAATGTTAGTAAAGCGATCCCCCCTGCTGTTCAATTGTGGTCTGACAGAGAGATTGTCCCCCTCCTCTGCTCTATCTGGCACCTAAGTAAGGTCATTGACCATCATCATCACCCCCTCCATCCTCATCATCAATGGAGCCAACTTGGCAATACGCTGAGGCTGGGGGAACATGACTGCCAATTTGTTGTTTATCAGTGTTCTACCCTCTCTGTAGGCTCATGTTATGCCCTTCCTCTACCTCAGAACCAACATCATCCTTGAGAAGCAAGTGGCTGACGCTGTGTTCAAATAATTGAGCTGACTCCTCCATGCATGATGCTGGGACTATGGCAGGATTAGCTGTGGACAAGGAGGCAGAATAAATCGCTCTGGCAGCTGCGGTGGACTGCACACTAGTCTCTGCTTGGGTCATAGAGGATGAGGAGGATGAACATGGTTTAGTAAGCCAGTCCACCATCTCCTCTGCATGCTGTAGCCAGATAGTATGGGCGACATCCCTAAACAGAGACAAATGTGCCCTGCCTGATGACTGACCATGCCCAACTTTGCCTGTGGACACAGATGCTGCTGGCCCTCTCATATTCTCATGGGAACATCTGTCTCTCCTTGTTGGCCTTCCAAACATGATGAGGGAAGGCGGGCTTATTACCCAAATTTAAATGAAAATGGGAAATGTGTGATTGGATGCACTTTATTGAATGAAAAGTGGTGTTTGGTGCACTTTAAATTGAGGACTAATGCTGACAGAAAGGTAAAAACTATAGAAAAAAAAAACAATACAAAAGGGGCAACATCATAGTCACAGTCAGAAAAACTGCAGCTAACAAATTAATATAAAAAGGGGGCAGGCAGGGGACAAAAAAAAAAAAGAAAAACAAAAAAACATGCAGCAACCAAAAAAAAAAGGTATACAGCACTATATACAGCACTAAATGTTATGTAATGCTGTGGTAAACACTGCACTACACTAACCTGACACTACACAATACTGACACAATACACTGATACTACACTATACTGACACACTACACTGACACTACACTATACTGACATACTATACTCATATACTCACGCTATACTAATGCCGCGTACACACGGTCGGACTTTTCGTCTACAAAAGTCCAACGGACGCTGACGGACTAAAGCTGGCTGGTAATCCGATCGTGTGTGGGCTTCTCCGGACTTTCAACATACTTTTTTAGCCTCAAATCCGACGTACTTTAGATTTGAAACATGCTTCAAATCTTTACTTCGTAACTACGACGGACCCTGAAATCCGCTCGTCTGTGTGCTAGTCCGACGGACAAAAAGCCACGCTAGGGCACCTATTGGCTACTGGCTATGAACTTCCTTATTTTAGTCCGGTGTACGTCATCACGTAAGAATTCGACGGACTTTTGTGTGATCGTGTGTAGGCAAGTCTGTTCGTTAGAAAGTCCGCCGCAAGTCCGTCGAAAGTCCGCCGAAAGTCTGCCGGAAGTCTGTCGGACAGGCTGTCTGACTTTTGTAGACGAAAAGTCCGAGCGTGTGTACGCGGCATAACACTACACTAATGCCGCGTACACACGGTCGGACTTTTCGTCTACAAAAGTCAGACAGCCTGTCCGACAGACTTCCGGCAGACTTTCGGCGGACTTTCGACGGACTTGCGGCGGACTTTCTAACGAACAGACTTGCCTACACACGATCACACAAAAGTCCGTCGAATTCTTACGTGATGACGTACACCGGACTAAAATAAGGAAGTTCATAGCCAGTAGCCAATAGGTGCCCTAGCGTGGCTTTTTGTCCGTCGGACTAGCACACAGACGAGCGGATTTCGGGGTCCGTCGTAGTTACGAAGTAAAGATTTGAAGCATGTTTCAAATCTAAAGTACGTCGGATTTGAGGCTAAAAAAGTATGTTGAAAGTCCGGAGAAGCCCACACACGATCGGATTACCAGCCAGCTTTAGTCCGTCAGCGTCCGTTGGACTTTTGTAGACGAAAAGTCCGACCGTGTGTACGCGGCATAACACTCTACACTCAGAGTCACAATAAGTGAGCACACTAACTCGCTAGTAGCAAACTGAGCCCTTCCCTATCTATCTCCACTCCAACAACAGACTGCAAAAGCTTCCTATGGGAAGGAACCTTTTATAGTGTGGGGTAGCCATAATTTGACAAAGTAATCATTACTTTGTCCAATCAGTGCTCTGACGGTGCTCTGTGTCCTAATTGGCAAAGCCTTGTACCTGACCAGCGTTCAGGTGCAAAGCTTCATCAAATTAGGGCCCTAGAATGCACTGTGAAGCAAGCAAAGCATTGTGGGGCACTCGGCGGGTAAACATCCCGCCAAGCCCCCTGCATATTCGGGTGTTCGCTGAACAGGTGAACAGGTGATATTCAGGCTGAACTTTTGCTCGGCCTGAACCGTTCGCCCAACAATACTCTGCATGAAACCAAAGACCGAACTGAGTTGTTTGTCATTTTAACTTTGAATCCCATTTTTATAATCCTGTTGCAAATTGTCTGTTTTGTAATATCCTTTCTGCAAATATTTCCTTGCATGTGTTTTTCTTTTCATTAAACAATACTTTAAAATTGTTAATATGAATCTCTAAATGCTCTAAGCAGAAAATAAAAATTCTGTGCTTCTTTGAGGGCCACCATACTTTTAAAACCTCTTACATTTCTGTGTGGGTGTGGCAGTGAGTGTCACAGACATTTCATAAAAGCCAGAATTGCAACAGCAGATGCTATGAATGGTATGTGTTTCCAATAAAACATGTGGCAGTAAAGAGTTAAAGTACTATGAACTATAGGCAAAAGCTTTTCCTGGTGCCTCCATGGCAGCATACAGGTGATAGAGCTCCGCCTCAACTCCTCCCTCAGGACTAGTGAATAGCATAAATTAAAGACATAGTCCCTCCCCCAACATTCTCCTTTTTTTCTTCATACCTCTTGAGCTGGTGAAGAGTAGCAGTCCGTCCATACCTCTGCCTTTGGCAGCTTCTGCCGGGTTCAGCCTCTCCCGGGCGCAGTCCCTGTTCTTGGGCCGCTCACATCGCTAAAAAACTGGGAACCCACTTGTGGATCTTTTGGGGGCATCCTGCAGAGTTTCCTCACAGGAACACAGTCTGCCAGTACATGTCATGATGAATTCAGGTGGATTCACAGAGGGATCAGCTCTTGTACCCCAAGCCTACTGTGTTTTTTCCCCTTCCTGTTACTTTTTTGTTTAACATGCTCTGTTGCTAGGCCAGTCGGTGGCCATTTTGGTTACTGGAAAGGCTGCTATTTTTGCCCTTCCTGCAGGTTTTTGTTCAGGTGGGTGGGCACTAGGATTAACCCACTCACCTCTGCTAGCTTAAAGGTCAGAATCTCTCAGGGCTGATGGCTATCAGGGCCATGCCGTGCCCTGCAGGACTCTTCTGGTACTCATTAGTGGTAGGTTTAAAAATATATATATATGTAAAATAGGAGGATAATAAGAGAGAGGGAATAGAAATGAAGGGGAAATAGGTGTATATATATATATATATATATATATATATATATATATATATATATACAGTATCTCACAAAAGTGAGTACACCCCTCACATTTTTGTAAATATTTAATTATATCTTTTCATGTGACAACACTGAAGAAATGAAACTTTGCTACAATGCAAAGTAGTGAGTGTACATATTGTATATCAGTGTACATTTGCTGTCCCCTCAAAATAACTCAACACACCGCCATTAATGTCTAAACCGCTGGCAACAAAAGTGAGTACACCCCTAAGTGAAAATGTCCAAATTGGGCCCAATTAGCCATTTTCCCTCCCTGGTGTCATGTGGCTCGTTAGTGTTACAAGGTCTCAGGTGTGAATTGGGAGCAGGTGTGGTAAATTTGGGGTTATCTCTCTCACTCTCTCATACTGGTCAATGGAAGTTCAACATGGTACCTCATGGCAAAGAACTCTCTGAGGATCTGAAAAAAAGAATTATTGCTCTACATAAAGATGGCCTAGGCTATAAGAAGATTGCCAAGACCCTGAAACTGAGCTGCAGCACGGTGGCCAAGACCATACAGAGGTTTAACAGGACAAGTGTGTGTGGCAGCAACCAGGTGAGGAGTACAAAGACAAGTGTGTCTTGCCTACAGTCAAGTATGATGGCGGGAGTGTCATGATCTGGGGCTGCATGAGTGCTGCCGGCACTGGGGAGCTACAGTTCATTGAGGGAACCATTAATGCCAACATGTACTGTGACATACTGAAGCAGAGCAGATCCCCTCTCTTTGGAGACTGGGTCGAAGGGCAGTATTCCAACATGATAATGACCCCAAACACACCTCCAAGACGACCACTGCCTTGCTAAAGAAGCTGAGGGTAAAGGTTATGGACTGGCCAAGCATCTCTCCAGACCTAAACCCTATTGAGCATCTGTAAGGCATCCTCAAATGGAAGGTGGAGGAGCGCAAGGTCTCTAACATCCACCAGCTGCATGATGTCGTCATGGAGGAGTGGAAGAGGACTCCAGTGGCAACCTGTGAACCTCTGGTGAACTCCATGACCAAGAGGGTTAAGGCAGTGCTGGTGAGCACACAATATATTGACACGTTGGGCCCAATTTGGACATTTTCACTTAGGGGTGTAATCAATTTTGTTTCCAGTGGTTTAGACATTAATGGCTGTGTGTTGAGTTATTTTGACAGCAAATTTACACTGTTATACGAGCTGTACACTCACTACTTTACATTGTAGCAAAGTGTAATTTCTTTAGCGTTGTCACATGAAAAGATATAATAAAATATTTACAAAAATGTGAGGGGTGTACTCACTTTTGTGATATACTGTAAATATATATAGGGGTGTACAAAGTCAACCTTTTCCAAGTATTGTGTTTTTTTTCTCTCTCGCGCTATATTTCCACAGCTGGTCCTCCTGCCCAAATCCGCCATGAGCCATTGATCTCGTAATCAAGATGCTCCCACTTCCAATAGGTATGAGACCAACTGTATGTGAGTATAAAAAAAAAAAAAAAAGAAAAGAGTGCGCTTTCTGGATTAATGTGGCTTCCTTTTTATCACAGCCCTGCCCACTCCAAGAGGTCCAGAAAATCCTCAAGACATCGGTACGATTACAGCCCGGACCGCAGGTCCCATTCCTCACACCATAGGTCAACAGAGAGGTCAAGATCCCAAAGACAGTACCGTTCTCCCTCTCCTCAAACTTATGCAAGGAAGAAATGCTGGGCTTGTGGAGCTATACCACTGCAAGTTAGTCAGCAAGGACTGTTATAGGGACTATGTGGCCACCTGCGAGCTGGAGAGTCAGCAGGTTGTGGATCTGCTTAAGCGGATGATGAAGGAGTTTCGGCCCTAGTTCCAGCTCAGTCAGTCCCACAAACATCCCAAGTACAGGATACAGAACCCAATGTCCCGGTCCCTCAGCAGTCAGTACCCCTCTGCCTCCATCAGGCCGGCCAGCTAGAGATTCATTACCCGAAGACCCCTCAGAGGACTCTTCAGAGGAATCAGAGCCTTCTGGTTTCAGTTATACCCTGGTGAAGCCTTTCATCCAAGCAGGAAGAAAGCAATGGCTGCACACCACAGGAATTCTCCAACAATTTTATTCCAAAAATAGCAATAGACAGCCAACAAAGACAAAGTATCCGAACCCAGGAGGTGACGTGTGCATCTCACACTGACCTCAGTGCTTCTTCAAACCAGCTTAATAAGCTATATCCGCTTCCTTCAAGGATCCACTAGACAGGCGAATCAAACTAGATCTTAAAAGAAGCTACTTAGCCACAAGAGCAGCTTGTAAGCCAGCTATTGCTCTTACTTCCGTGTCGAATGCCATCAGAGCCTGGACAGAAAATATCGAAACGGCTTTATGCCAGGATGTACCCAGAGACTATATAATCAAGGCCTTAGAAGAACTTAGATTGTCGGTAGATTTTGTCGGGGAAGCAGCCATTGACACAATTAGGTGTTCAGCAAGATCCATGCTGCATTAAGCTATGGGGAAGAGGGCCCTGTGGCTGAAACCCTGGATGGCTGACCTAGCTTCGAAGCAGAACTGGTGCAAAATCCCATTTGATGGGAAGGCACTGTTCGGAGACAAGTTGGATAAAGCTATCTCCAGGGTGAAAGGGGGTAAATCTGGCATGCTCCCCCAGGGCGGATGGGTGCGAAGATCCAGAGTTTATTTGTCTAGATTCTGTCAGTCAAACTCAAGGGACTTCAGGCAGTCAAATCAGTTCAGAGACAATAGAAGACCTTGGAAGGGCACTCAGGCATCCTTTTTGAACACCCGCAAAAATAAGACTCTTACTACTCCACAAAAGCAAAAGCAGTCTTTTTGACGCCAGGTTAGCCAAGACACTCCCGGTAGGGGCCAGACTAGGGTTTTATGCTCCGGTCTGGGCCTCCCATTGCCAGGACCACTGTGTTCTGTCAACAGCAGCTGTCGGATCTCTGCAAAAGCAAGGAGGGACTCGCAGCAGAACACTCCTCAGGGAGGTAGAGCCAATTATAATCTGGGCGGAGAAGAACCTCCTGGACCTCAGAGTGGTGTATCTTCCAGGCAGATTGAACAAGGAAGCAGACACGCTGTCAAGAAACTTTCTGGACAACAAGGAGTGGGCCCTTCATCCTTATATCTTCCATCAGATTGACAGCCTTTGGGATCCCTCTCAGGTGGACCTGTTCGCCACTCCGGAGAATACCAAACTAGCCAGGTTCTTCTCTCACCTCCCGCATTCCGCAAGCAGAGGCAGTGGATGCCCCGTCATGCCCCTAGAGGTTCACCATGGCATATGCCTTTCCTCCTCAAAAACTAGGCTCCTCAGAGAGTCAGTCCAAGTGGTGGCAGTTCTACCGTATTGGCTGAAGAGACCCTGGTTCCCTCTAGCTATGTGCCTCAGTGTGAGCTCTCCAATCAGGATCCCTCCTTTTCCTCAACTTCTGTCTCGGGGCAGACTAACTCATCCCAACCCCCAGAAGTTGGAACTTCGAATCTGAAAGTTGAGAGGCGAAGGTTTGAGGCACTAGGTTGTTCGCCAGGGGTCATATCCAACCTTCTAAGAGCCAGAAAACCTGCAACAAATGCAAGGATCTGTTGTTTACTGCCGGGAATGACTTTAATCCAATTCTCCCCTCTTCGTTCAATATTCTGGGATTTCTTCAGACGGGTCTTGATCTAGGACATGGCCTGAGCTCCCTCAAGGTGCAGGTAGCAGCAATTTTTGCCACAACAAATAAAAGAAGGGCAGAGGATCCTTTGGTGGTCACTTTTCTCAGAGGAGTGTTAAAGATTAGCCCACCTGTCAGACACTCATTTTCTAAGTGGGATCTGTCCATAGTCCTTGAAAATCTGTCTGACCATCCGTTTGCTCCAGTGGAACAGGTAGCGATATGGAATCTAACGCTGAAAACGGCTTTCTTTTGGCCATTACATCCGGCAGAAGAATTTCGGAGCTTCACTCTTTAGGGATAGGTGACGATCATATCTCCTTTTTCCCCAGAGTGGAACTTCGACCCCTTCAGGGGTTCACACCTAAGGTCGCTACTCCAAGCCACTTGTTGGAACCCTGGGCATTACCAGTATTTACAGACGCAGATTCAGAGTCCTGTCACGAGCTGGACATCTCTACAGTGCTCAGGGCCTACTTAGAAGCCACCAGATCCTTCAGAAACTCTGAGAGACTATTCATTGTACCATTCGGTAAATACAGAGGTAAAAAAGCTTCCATCAGAACTCTGGCATCTTGGGTTGTAAAGTTGATTCAGAAGGCCTACAGAGCAAAGAATATGGAGCCTCTGTCCCGAGTGAATGCTCATTCTATGAGGTCAGTCTGAACTTCCTGGGCAGCAAGGGCTAATGTTTCTTTGGAGATGGTTTGCAGGGCCGCCACCTGGTCTTCTCGCTATATGTTTTTAAGGCACTACCATATTGATCCGGGGGCTCTCACGACTGTAGAGTTCAGAAGGAGGGCAGTTCAGGCTGCAATGTCTTTTTCTAATTAAAAAATAGTTATTATTGCCATTATCCAACCTGTGTCAGCTAGTTATTTATCATCTGTATGCTGCCATGGAGGCACCAGGAAAACTGAAAATTGTATCATACTTACTGTCATTTTCCTTTCCTGGTGCCTATCCATGGCAGCATACGCTCCCACCCTCAGTATTCTATGTTAGAGAGAATGTTGGGGGAGGGACTATGTCTTTAATTTATGCTATTCACTAGTCCTGAGGGAGGAGTTGAGGCAGAGCTCTACCATCTGTATGCACCAGGAATGGAAAATTACGGTAAGTATAATACAAATTTCCATTTTCATTTTGGATAGAGCAAGGGATGTTAAAGCCCCTGTCAGATTTTTTTTTTTCACCATCTGTGCCCCATTGCAGAGATTTCCCTTGATTTCCTGTCCTATAGCCAAACAGCAAGTGAGAGGAAATCCTTGCAAATTAAGAGAATTCTTTGCGGACCCCCAGGTCACCAGAACTAGTGTCCTCATTGGAAGATTTCCCCTCTATTATTTTTTTGGGGACAACCCAAAATGTGGGATTTTCTTTTACTTTCAATGATAATGGTAAAACAGGAAAAATAAAGAGGGTGAATCTCCTTAAATTGGGAGTAAACTCCCATGGATGGTTTTTACCTATAGTAAGCCTATAGTAAGGCTTACCTATAGTACCTATAGGTACAGTAAATATCTCCTAAATGTGCATGGTTTAAGAGATACTTGTGAATCCGCCATGATGTCACCGGGGCATGTATGCTGAAGGAACAGCATACCTTCAGAGCCCTGTGCCATGAATAGCAGCTCCTGCGCGCATGCATGGGAGTGACATCATTGCAGCTTGTCCAATCAATGCACCCTAACACATTATAACTTTGCCTTGCAGGTTTAAAAACAAAAAATGGCGGTTTACTACTGCTTTATTGGGGACATGGACAGCAATAAAAAGTGACAGGTGTTGTAATCCCTCTTCATTATATTCAAAACTAAAAAAAAAAAAAAGTTTTTCCTTTAGTTGTAGTTTAACTGCGGAGTTAAAGCGGAGTTCCACACAAAAATGGAACTTCCGCTTTTCGGAACATTCCCCCCCTCTGGTGTCACATTTGGCACCTTTCAGGGGGGAGGGGGGAGCAGATACCTGTCTAATACAGGTATCTTGCTCCCACTTCTGGGCATGGATACCCGCGCCGCCCGCGGGTGTCTACGCCACTTCCCGTCCCCCCTCCCCGCTGCCTTCTGGAAGACACACAGGTCCTAGGAAACAGCAGGGACCAGTGGGAACGCGCAGCGCGAGTCGCGCATGCGCAGTAGGGAACCAGTAAGTGAAGCCGCCAAGGCTTCCCTTACTGATTCCCTTACCGAAGATGGCGGCGGCGGCACCCGAGAACCGAGGGACAGATCGGCTTCGGCTGCTAACATCACGGGCTCCCTGGACAGGTAAGTGTCCATATTTTAAAAGTCAGCAGCTGCATTATTTGTAGCTGCTGACTTAAAAAAAAAAGGCGGAACTCCACTTTAATCTGCCTCACTGATGATCGCTCTAAGTCTGAGGGTACTTAGACTATTGTCCTGCATGCTGGAAAATCTGTGTGCAGTTTGAGGCTGAGAATGTAATCTGTCACCGCCACCAATGACATATTTGTCTGATTCTTCAGGATCAGTGTAATAAATGGGGGATGTGCTGCTTAGTGTACATTTAATAGAAACCTATCTGGCAGACAAGTAAGCAGAACAGACCTATACAGTCTCTTCTGCATTCAGATCCTGACTGACAGCAATTTGTTATCAAATGGATATAGTTCCACTTTACTATTCATATAAATATACATTTCTATACACATGACAGGCAGGATAAGGAGGAGTAATCCCCAGATGCTGATCATACAATGACAGTGTGGAGTGCTGGCCGTGTATAGAGATAGCGCCGAGCTCTACGTTCAGCACCTCGGACAGCCGCCCACCACACCTACACTATGTGCGTAGCGCGCTATTCATCAACCCGGCGTAGCAGTGACGCTGAGGTCATGCGCAGTTCGTGCTGACACTGGGCGGACTCTCCGGGAGCAGAGAGAGGTTGGTGAACGTCGTGTATCTTGCTGAGTTAGGTAGGTTGTTTCTCTTGACCGACCTACCTGAAGGTTATGGGGTGATGAGAAAATGTGTAGGCAGCGATCATGGCTAGCAGACATGGAGGAGGTGTGGGGATGCTGCAATGTACAGTAGATGGTCTGCCATCAATCAGCACCGACTATCTGTGTGTGTCTTTGTCTGTATGTATGTGTGTTTGTAAGTCTGTCTATGTGTGTGTGTGTTTGTATGTCTGTCTGTATGTGTGTGTCTGTCTGTATATGTATATATGTGTGTGTGTGTTTGTAAGTCTGTCTGTGTGTGTTTGTAAGTCTGTCTGTCTGTGTGTGTGTGTGTGTTTGTAAGTCTGTCTGTGTGTGTGTGTGTGTTTGTAAGTCTGTGTGTGTGTGTGTGTGTGTGTTTGTAAGTCTGTCTGTCTGTCTGTGTGTGTGTGTGTGTGTGTGTGTGTGTTTTGTCTGTCTGTCTGTGTGTGTGTGTGTTTTGTCTGTCTGTCTGTGTGTGTGTGTGTGTTTTGTCTGTGTGTGTGTGTGTTTTGTCTGTCTGTCTGTGTGTGTGTTTTGTCTGTCTGTCTGTGTGTGTGTGTGTTTTGTCTGTCTGTCTGTGTGTGTGTGTGTGTGTTTTGTCTGTGTGTGTGTGTGTGTGTGTGTGTTTTGTCTGTCTGTCTGTGTGTGTGTGTGTTTTGTCTGTCTGTGTGTGTGTTTTGTCTGTCTGTCTGTATGTGTGTGTGTGTGTGTGTGTTTTGTCTGTGTGTATGTGTCTCTCTGTGTGTATCAGTAGTGCTGGCTCCAAGCTTTGTGCAGCTCCACACTGTGTGGATGTCATTTCCAGTCTTGGCAGGGGAGCCCAGTGACCGACAATTCCAGGAGAGATGGTGTATACACTGTTATCTGGGAATTCACAATGATCAATGAAGGTGATCAGCAAACCGTTACTGTAAAGATGGCTTCACAATAATTCTTTGCCCAAAAATATGATCATATCATTAGTTCCCAGATCAATAAGTATTGTTTAAATACAAGACACAAGTATATTTCTCCGCAGGATGTGGAAACCTTGCAAGAAGATCTGAACATATTAATGGGGTGGGCAACTACATGGCAAATGAGGTTCAATGTAGAAACATGTAAAATAATGCATTTGGATGGCAAAAATATGAATGCAATCTATACACTGGGGGGAGAACCTCTGGGGGAATCTAGGATGGAAAAGGACCTGGGGGTCCTAGTAGATGATAGGCTCAGCAATGGAAGGCAATGCCAAGCTGCTACTAAAAAAGCAAACAGAATATTGGCATGCATTAAAAAGGGGATCAGCTCCAGAGATAAAACGATAATTCTCCCACTCTACAAGACTCTGGTCTGGCCGCACCTAGAGTATGCTGTCCAGTTCTGGGCACCAGTCCTCAGGAAGGATGTACCGGAAATGGAGAGAGTCCAGAGAAGGGAAAAAAAATGAAAAAAAGAGACAGGAGGACATTAGTTATGAAGAAAGGTTGTGAGCACTGAACTTATTCTCTCTGGAGAAGAGACGCTTGAGAGGGGATATGATTTCAATGTACAAATACCGTACTGGTGACCCCACAATAGGGATAAAACTTTTCAGCGAAAGAGAATTTAAAAAGACACGTGGTCATTTACAAAAATTAGTAGAGAAGCGGTTTAACCTAAAACTTGCGTAGAGGGTTCTTTACTGTAAGAGCAGCAAGTGTGGAATTCTCTTCCACAGACGGTGGTCTCAGCGGGGAGCATCGGTAATTTCAAAAAACTATTAGATAAGCACCTGAACCACCACAACATACAGGGATATACAATGTAATACTGACATATAATCACACACATAGGTTGGACTTGATGGACTTGTGTCTTTTTTCAACCTCACCTACTATGTAATACTCACAAAAGACAGAAGAAACATGCATAACAGCAATCTCCAATGGTCAGCCAGCGTGGTAACAAATGACCAGCCCAGATAGCAAGGATAACTTGCCACGAAATTTGTGGCAGTGTTGAATTGTAAGTCTTGTGAACATCTTGTGCACATTTTCACTGGCAAGTTGTACACTTGCAGAGCACTTGAAGCACAAGTTCTAGTTAAAACTTTTCCAATTTGTAGCAAATTTGTTTGGCAAGTCTCTAGCAAGAACAAAGTTGCAGTGATGAGTCTACAGCAAGAGCTCTGCAAGTCTACAGCAGTGTTTCTCAAGGCGCCCCAACAGGTCATGTTTTCAGGCCTTCCATTATTTTGCACAGGTGATTTGATCAGTTTCACTGTATCAAGACTCTGACAGCCACAAGCATGACACCCAGAGGCAGAGGCATGATGGGACTTGTAGTTTTGCAACAGCTGGAGCTCCGCTAATTGCATATCCCTGGTCTACAGCATGAAAATTCAGCCCCAGTGACCCCTGTGGTGGGATGATTATTACACAACATAACTGAACCAGGACTTGCAGGAGACTTGCTGAATGTTTGCAAAGAAAGTTGATCTGGAGTCATGCAATGTGGTCTCTAGCAATAGCTTAGCAAGTCATTTTCAAACTATAGACCGCACAGACAGTGTGGGTGACTACCCCCCTTTAAACGCTGAAGTAGTTGGTTGTTCTTATGCACAGCTGAGTGTCAATGTCTCTGCTACTTTTAAAAGGTAATAGCTGAGTTTGAAAGGACATTTGGTGCACACAAGCTAAATATATATAATTTATGACCTTTGCAAAATATTTCTAAATGAAAGTATTTGTGTAGATTCCTGTGGAAGGGATATAGGAGGAATCTTAGTCCCCAAAACCTTGACCACAGGTGTTCACTTACTCAGCACCGCTGTTGTTAACAGAACGCCATGTATCTTTATCAATTAATACAAGGTGTTCTCTGAATGGACAAGATGGAGGGAAGGGGCAGTGACATCATGGTCTCCACCTCGTCCAATCAGAGAACGCTTCGATATGCTTTTAAAAATTACAAGGCATTCTGTGAATGGCGGTGGTGCAGAGCGAGTGACCCCCTGGGTTCTGTGGGGAACCGCTCATACAGAACCCTAGCAGGACCTGGAGTATTGCAGCTATCTCTTTAATAGTGCCAACTAGTGCAGTTATTTCTAGATTCCCCAGTGGCCTATCAGGTACGAGTAATGCATACTGACATTGTGCCGAGGCGGATTAATGTATGTATGCAATAAAGATAATTGCTGCAATTCACCTTCAAGCACACCATACACATTACAATCTCGGTACAGTCAGCTTTGGATTTACTAAAATTAAAACTGTATCAAATGAGACAGGCCCTTGCACTACATAGCTGATGGTAAATCTAAAGGAGATTGTACAGTAAAGCTGGCCATACAATATACAGTTTTCCTATTCAACAATCGTGCAACCTACTGGAGGAAATGAAAGCTGTCCCAGTGATCGTTATCCTATAATAACGCTTTTGCTGCACTTGTTAGAATAGCCTGGAATTTCGGTGAGTGGGTAATTCATCTGATTGGAACACATGAAGATTATTATCCTTTATGTACTATGAACTTTGCATCACTATGGACTCTTCTGATTAATTATGTATTTGACATATTTTGGACTTGTTTTTAGAATGCTGCATTTCATTTATTTTTTACCAGAGGGAATAATGTCCATTTAAATTGGTAATCAGTCTTTACCTTTGTTAAAAAAAAAAAAAAAATTGGTGATCAGTGGGAATAGTGCCCATCTACATTGGTGGTCAGTGGGAGGAATGTTCCTTACATTAGTGGTCAGTAGAAAGAATGCCTCCCTTACATTGGGGGTCAATTTTAAGAGTGTTCCTTACATTGGTAGTCAGTGGAAAGACTGCCCACCTACATTGGTGGTCAGTGGGAAGAATGCCCACCTACATTGGTGGTCAGTGGGAAGAATGCCCACCTACATTGGTGGTCAGTGGGAAGAATGCCCACCTACATTGGTGGTCAGTGGGAAGAATGCCCACCTACATTGGTGGTCAGTGGGAAGAATGCCCACCTACATTGGTGGTCAGTGGGAAGAATTCCCACTTACATTGGTGGTCAGTGGGAAGAATGCCCACCTACATTGGTGGTCAGTGGGAAGAATGCCCACTTACATTGGGGTCAGTGGAAAAATGCCCCCCTTACATTGGCGGTCAGTGGGAAGACTGCCCCCCTTACATTGGGGGTCAGTGGGAAGACTGCCCCCCTTACATTGGGGGTCAGTGGGAAGACTGCCCCCCTTACATTGGGGGTCAGTGGGAAGACTGCCCCCCTTACATTGGCGGTCAGTTGGAAGACTGCCCCCCTTACATTGGGGGTCAGTGGGAAGACTGCCCCCCTTACATTGGGGGTCAGTGGGAAGACTGCCCCCCTTACATTGGGGGTCAGTGGGAAGACTGCCCCCCTTACATTGGGGGTCAGTGGGAAGACTGCCCCCCTTACATTGGGGGTCAGTGGGAAGACTGCCCCCCTTACATTGGCGGTCAGTTGGAAGACTGCCCCCCTTACATTGGGGGTCAGTGGGAAGACTGCCCCCCTTACATTGGCGGTCAGTGGAGGTCAGTGGGAAGAATGCTCTCTTTTACATTGGTGGTCCGAATGCCTTCCTTACAGACAGCCAAAAAGATCATAGGTGTCATGCAGCTGGCTCTGCCAAGTGGCGTTGATCACAGAGCTATGTAAGGACCATCAGATGGGAGGTCAATCAGCCACAGCTCAAGGAACCCCTCACAACCTCTGAAGGATCCCTGGTTATGAATGGCTGGTCTAGATACCTTCTCTTTCGTGATGACTGACCGCAGCACTATGAAGCACAATATAAATAGAAAGCAGGGACCCTACTTTTTGTTATATTATTTTCACTGTTACATGTACTATTCACACAGGCATTTTGCCACACTGCCAATCCCAGCGGCAAGAATCTGCTGATATTTTCTGCTGGGATTGACAGCAGTGGCCCCATATAGTGCAATGACAGGCTGTCGGCGACCTTTATTCTTTATGTATGTACTTAAATATAATTTATATATCACATGATGAGTGCTTATGATTTCAAATCGATATCTTGCTAATGATGTGATTGTCAGCACATTTATTATTAATTGCATGTGGGTAGCTTTAATATCTTGCATATCTCTCCTCTACAGATCACTGAAATAAGAGAGGAATCTCCTAGTGATTATGGCTCAGTTTGGAGCACCAAGGAACCCCGTTAACTGGGTCTCCCATCTCACTGCAGCTGTGGTGTCTCAGCCAGGTACAACATTCTATCTGACTGTGCATTATACACAAACATGACACTGTCATCAACATGGAAGCCTGTTTCTACTGACTTCATCCTCTGCTACAATTCATTTTTACTGCAGCTCAGAGAAGTATTGCTTTATTTCTAACTATTGTTGTCATAAGAAACCTCAGCATAAGCTCAAGCCCAACTCCAGACAGAACCAATTTTCTTTTGAATAGACTAGGGAAGAATTAAAGCCTTTGTCAGGTTTGTCTGGGACACAGACTAAAAAACACATTTTTAGTAGAATGAAGAAAGGTTAAAACTTCTGACAATGTTATTATTGCTGTCTATACCTTCCCGACAAGTGTTACTGAATGTCTTCTATGGGTGTCACGGGATGGAAAGTGAAGGAAAATCTCTCCAATGGGGTCACTGGGAGCACTCGATGACAACTGTGAATTCTGAAAGCCATAATCTCATAGGCTCCCATAGTCCAGCCATTGTTGGTGTTCCCTCCTGTCCCCTGCAGCAGCCGCTCACTGACACAGGGAAGCCAGGGCTGCGGGTTCACTTGACCACATTTGAGCGGATTAAAAATGGGTACAAAAAACAGATTTTTTTTTTTTATACAGGGTGTGCAGGATAGGTAGGAGGTGGGGGAGGGAACATTTTTAAGAATTGTTATTGTTAGCATCTGCAATATGCAAACTGCAACCTGCATAGGTGTGAATCTGGTCTTAGGCTGGATTCACACCTATGCATTTTTAGTGCTTTTTGCATTTTGCAGTATAGATTTTGCACTACAGAACGCGTTCCATAGAAAACCATGTTAAATGGACTGTAGTGCAAATATGCAAAAAGCACTAAAAATGCATAGGTGTGAATCAGGCCTAAGAACGGATACTGTTTTCCAAGCACTAGATATGTAAAACAAATGGCATGTGCCTACAGGTGATGTATAGGTAAGGTAAGGGGCAGCAGTCCTGAGGAGGGAAACCACTAACCCTTGTCTGCATTGGCTCCACTGGCCATTCTCGGAAGGGCAATGACCTAATTTGATGCATTCTTCTAACTGGAGACAACACAGTGTGGTCCTCACTAGAAACAACAGAGTGGTTACTCATAATAGTTTAAAGAATCAATACATTATTTTTAATGTATAGGTGGTACCCATTGCACCAGAGTATGGGAGACTGTTCTTCTGAAGATAGTTCTCAATGACATTATCTGTATGTTTGGGGCCATTGTCCTGCCGCAGAATAAATGTGGGGCCAATCAAACTCCTTCCTGATGATTTGGCACAATGAATAAGTATTTGCCTGTATTTCTTCGCATTAAGGACACCTTTGATCCCGACCAAATCTTTCAGTCCATTTGCAAAAATTCAGCCCCAAACTTGCGAGGAACGTCCACTATGCTTCACTGTTTCCTGCAGACACTCATTGTACTGCTTTCCATCCCATCACAAACAAACTGCCTCCTGCTACAGCCAAATATTTGACATTTTTTAAATATATATAATTTGCAGGTCATTTTTACTGGCTATATGGTATATAATGTTATTGTTCTCACATGTCTACCAACAGCAAAAGACCCAGCTGTAGTTGAGCGTGCAAATCTGCTGAACATGGCTAAGCTAAGTATAAAAGGACTCATTGAATCAGCTCTGGGCTATGGCCGTACTTTGGATTCAGATTACCCTCCTCTTCAGCAGTTCTTTGTTGTAATGGAACATTGCCTCAAGCATGGCCTTAAAGGTACAGTTCAGAGAGTTATTGTTATTACAATATAAATTGAACATTTGCTGAAGCATGTATGCATAAGTAGCTGTATGTCTGTAAGGTCTGTGTACATAAGTAACATTACATATATTAGTTTGTTGATGGTATGTACTGTTATACTTTTACTTCTTTTTAAATTAAAGATATTCCTGTTGTGTGTCAGCCCTGGGAAGTGACAGTACAGTGAAAGTGTCCTTAGATTGATTATATCTCCAGTTTTTGTCTTTTCTTCATTATAGTATCAGAATGATTTTTCTTTGTTGCAGATGCGTTGGTTTAACGCCGGATAACTTTTTGCAGTTCCATAAAATCACCTTTATTGATTCATAATTCACAACGCCAATCCACAATGTACAGATGAGGGAATATAGCCACCAGCTAACTCTTTTCACGCCAACGTAGGCGCTTAATCATAGCTATGATTAAGTACCTAGATTGGCGTGAAACTTTATAAGTAAATTATAAAGTTTAATAAAAGATACATTTTTTTAATGTTTTAGCCCAGCCCAATTAACTAGTATGTATATCCCCAATAAGCCTTACTATAGGCTCATATATATATATACAGTGGCTTGCGAAAGTATTCGGCCCCCTTGAACTTTTCAACCTTTTGCCACATTTCAGGCTTCAAACATAAAGATATAAAATTTTTATGTTTTGTGAAGAATCACCAACAAGTGGGACACAATTGTGAAGTGGAACGAAATCTATTGGATATTTTAAACTTTTTTAGCAATTAAAAAAGTGAAAAGTGGTGCGTGCAAAATTATTCGGTCCCTTTACTTTCAGTGCAGAAAACTCACTCGAGAAGTTCAGCGAGGATCTCTGAATGATCCAATGTTGCCCTAAATGACTGATGGTGATAAATAGAATCCACCTGTGTGTAATCAAGTCTCTGTATAAATGCACCTGCTCTGTGATAGTCTCAGGGTTCTGTTGAAAGCGCAGAGAGCATCATGAAGACCAAGGAACACACCAGGCAGGTCCGTAATACTGTTGTGGAGAAGTTTAAAGCCGGATTTGGATACAAAAAGATTTCCCAAGCTTTAAACATCCCAAGGAGCACTGTGCAAGCGATCATTTTGAAATGGAAGGAGTATCAGACCACTGCAAATCTACCAAGACCTGGCTGTCCCTCTAAACTTTCAGCTCAGACAAGGAGAAGACTGATCAGAGATGCAGCCAAGAGGCCCATGATCACTCTGGATGAACTGCAGAGAACTACAGCTGAGGTGGGAGAGTCTGTCCATAGGACAACAATCAGTCGTACACTGCACAAATCTGGCCTTTATGGAAGAGTGGCAAGAAGAAAGCCATTTCTCAAAGATATCCATAAAAAGTCTTGTCTAAAGTTTGCCACAAGCCACCTGGGAGACACACCAAACATGTGGAAGAAGGTGCTCTGGTCCGATGAAACCAAAATCGAACTTTTTGGCCACAATGCAAAACGATATGTTTGGCGTAAAAGCAACACAGCTCATCACACTCAACACACCATCCCCACTGTCAAACATGGTGGTGGCAGCATCATGGTTTGGGCCTGCTTTTCTTCAGCAGGGACAGGGAAGATGGTTAAAATTGAGGGGAAGATGGATGCAGCCAAATACAGGACCATTCTGGATGAAAACCTGTTGGAGATTTATCTTCCAACAAGACAATGATCCCAAACATACAGCAAAATCTACAAAGGAATGGTTCACAAATAAATGTATCCAGGTGTTAGAATGGCCAAGTCAAAGTCCAGACCTGAATCCAATCGAGAATCTGTGGAAAGAGCTGAAAACTGCTGTTCACAAACGCTCTCCATCCAACCTCACTGAGCTCGAGCTGTTTTGCAAGGAAGAATGGGCAAGAATTTCAGTCTCTCGATGTGCAAAACTGATAGAGACATACCCCAAGCGACTTGCAGCTCTAATCGCAGCAAAAGGTGGCTCTACAAAGTATTAACGCAAGGGGGCCGAATAATTTTGCACGCCCCACTTTTCATTTTTTTATTAGTTAAAAAAGTTTCAAAAATCCAAAAGATTTCATTCCACTTCACAATTGTGTCCCACTTGTTGGTGATTCTTCCCAAAAAATAAAAACTTTATATCTTTATGTTTGAAGCCTGAAATGTGGCAAAAGGTTGAAAAGTTCAAGGGGGCTGAATACTTTCACAAGCCACTGTAGGTATTTGCCTGAATATAAATTGATTTTTTTCCCTTGAAGCTAGTTAGTGTGAATGCTAAAGTAGCTCAATGCAGTTCAGTAGCATAACATCTTCATAAGCAACTCGAAGGCAAACCAAATCAAGTTAAAACAACTCTGTAGCAAGTCACTTTCCTTTTGAGTCATGAGCCCCTGCTTTGTCAGAGGATGACTATTGAGGTGAAGTCTGACAATTGCTTCTCTCTTAAAGTGTTGGTAAAGCCACACTGTGACTTTACTTGTATCCCCTCTGGATTATGCAATTACTAACTATAGTGTATGTGTTTTTTTTTTTTTATAATGAAAATGCTAAATACCTTTTCTCACACCGCAGCTGTGTGGTCACGTGATCCCGCTCTGAGCTTCTTTCTTGATCTATGCATAGCAACGGGAGGGGCTGAGATCCCCCTGTAATGTCAGCCAGCCAGCAGAGAGAAGTCGTGGAACTTGCACAGTGGCGGTAAAAGGCATTTAGCCTTTTCATTTAAAAAAAAACACATACCACATGATATAGCTAATAACTGCACAATCCAGAGGGGGATACAAGTATTTTTTTCTGTATATTGAAGCTGAATAGCGGCAGGGAGGAGAGCCGCTCTCACGCTGACAGGCGAGGTGAGGGTGAGAGAGGGAGAGGGGAGAGACTCACAGCAGAGAGCGGGATGACAGAGGCACATAAACCGGACACAGTATCATGGCTCAGCAGGCATGATTACCTTGGTCAGTACAGACAGGGGTACACAGGAACAGGCAGGATCAACCAGGTATATTACAACATAGGAGGGGACAAATTACATGGCACAAGCACTGTGCTATAGATTCATTTTTTTTTTTTTAGGGTTACAACCACTTTAACTGTCTGATCTCATTCAGATACTGTAGTAATGTGTGACTAATGCAGTGAGCAATTGTTGACAGTTTACAGTGGAATGAAATAACATTCTAAAGCTTGTGGCTCAGGAAAAAGCCCTGATACAAAAGCTTAGATGTTACAATAAAATACAGTTCCTGAATAGTAACAAACAAATAGTAATAAGGCAAACTCTTACTAAGGTGATTGACATAGCAAAATAGATGTGACTACACCGACCCTCAACCCTGTCGGTGTCAGATTTTCTCCACGACTTGCAGAAAGCTTTATTACAGCCTAGAAAAGGCTTCAGAGATTTTGGTTACGGGGCAGAAGCCCTGTACATGCCACACTGGAATGCTTGCTTCTGCTTCAGCTTTAACGTGCTGTAAAAAGAAGGCTTGGCTGCTCCTTTAACCACTTGAATGGTACCAATCCTTCCACTATCACCACTGAGCCCCTTAACCTTGCTGAGGTATTGTCTGAAAATTATATCCAGTAACTAAAGGGACAGGAGGTGATGACCTCTGGTACCTTTTTCTCAGGAAATGAGTAAGGCTACATTACTTCTGTAAATTTTTGTGCAGAGTAGTACCAACAAAATAGAGTTGTAATAGATAATGTTGTTCACACTCTGTAGCTGGGAGAAAGCATGTTAGCATTTCCTAGACAGCTTAGAAGGCAGCATCTGTTAGACCTCAGGTCACGTTTCTTCTCCATAGTTGTCCTTTATACAAAGTAAATAAATCTTTGTGAGGGGCCAAATAAACATTTTTCCATAAGTACACTGGCGCAGTGATAACTAAGAATTGTTACTGGCTCACTTTAAGTGAGGAAATACAAAGGCAGAGCTTAAACAACACTTGAATTTTGCATTGCTATACATTACAGGCACTTTACTTTTATTTTGAATTTTTTTTTTTTTTTTTAATCCTACAGTGAGAAAATCATTTTTGAGCTTTAGCAGAACAATATGGGATCCCCTGGAACTGGTGGAGAAGCTGTGTCCAGAAGCCGAGGAGATTGCAGCCAGCGTGCGAGACTTACCGGGGCTCAGGTATGCCATTTCATGTTGCCAGGCAACCTATTCCTGCACTGCTATGCGGAAGCCATAATTGCTGCCTTGGTGTTCATGTGGATATTTTAATCTAATCGTCTTTTATCTCAATTGCAGAACACCTCTTGGTCGAGCTAGAGCCTGGCTGAGGTTATCAATGATGCAGAAGAAATTGGCAGACTATTTGCGTTGCTTGATCATGCGTAGGGATCTCTTGAGGTTTGTTACTCAGTTATATATTGATTTTTTTTTACATTCACTTGGGACTGAAAATAAAAATACACCCCACCAGAAAAGCATTGACAAATACATACAGTGCAAATTGCATATTTGTTTTATTGCTTTATGTATTATTAATGCTCACTCTGAATAGCTTTATATGTATTTCCTGGCAATAGGGCTTTATATCTGTACTTTCCAGTATTTTTCAGACTTTGTTGGCTCTAACACTGACACACATTTAGGCCGCATGCACTCTGCAGTTTTAAAAACGTTTGACTTTTTATTTTCTGCATCTAAATGCCCCTCTATGTTGGCCTATGTGTCCATGCACACATAGCTGTTTACAGGAGTTTAAAGGTGAGGCGTTTAAGGGCAGAAAATAAAAACATCAGCACTGCGGCTGAAAAAATGCCAAAACGTGTAAATGCATCTAAACCCACCTAAACCAGAATAAAATGAATATTCTGGCCAATAAAAAGGAATAAATGCCCAGGTGCTTAATGCTCCTAAATGCATTTGCATTAACGCCGCCTAGGCATATATTATTATTTTTTTTAAACAGAGGAGGCACACAAGACAGTACAAACCTAACAAGATCAGCAAATAAAAAATCTGACATCTGACATAGCATTACAGACCATAAGAACAATTTAGCCGCAGAGTCACCATTCAGGTCAAAGTTCATATACAGAGTAGTATAAACATACAATACATATTATAACTGTATTCGAAGAACAGACAGGGGTATGGAGCTGATGAGAGCAAGTATTCCTACCCTACCCCATCGATAACTGGTGCATGATACAGGAGGTGAGGGGGGGGAGGAAGGGAGCAAATAGGCAGGGAGACAGAGCATAGAGAGCATGGAAAGAAAGTGGTATGAGCAGAGATCTCATGGAGGGGGGGAGGGAGGAGGACCAAGAGACACATGTTTGAACCTTGGCCCTAAAGGTGAGGTAAAAGGTAAGTTATCGGGGATCAGCCACAGGCGTCGAACCAATTCGACCAAACCTTATGAAATTATATATGTCTATCCCCCAGAGTGTCTGACACTGCTCGCCAGTATGGACGGAGCTTAGGACAGGACCAGACCATATGGAAGAAGGTACCCGGTTCAAGGGCACATCTAGTGCACAGTAGGCTAAGACTGGGATAAATACTAGCTAGCCTCTGCGGAGTGTAGTATGCTCTGTGCAAAAACTTCAACTGGATGAACCTGTCTTTGGCCGCAATCATGGAGCGAATAAATCATGTGATGCATTCCAACCAATACTCGTCTCCCAGAGAGGGAATATCCACTCTCCATCTGTGCAGCGATCGTGTCAGTTTAACGTCATATGCCACTGCCAGACATAGGTACAGGGAGGACAAGGGTTTCTCCAGTACCCCAGAAACCAGGATACGCTCAATCGAATCAGGTTTGAGCGTCACCTGAGTAGGGAACTGGGCTCTAGGGGCATGCCTCAGCTGCCAGTATCGGAATTGAAGGGATCCTGGAAGGCGATGGGTCCTTCACAACTCCTGAAACATGGCTGAGGGTAGTAATTACTCTCATAACCCACACTGCAGGGTCAGGGATTTTATAAAGGTGAGGATTGCCCCATAACGGGGTGTGCGGGGAAATACAAGACGGTTTCAGGACTGCTGCTCTGAAGCATCGCCACACTCGGATCATGGTTTTCCTGGGGCCTGTCACAGAGGGGTGAGCCCCACAGCCCCGGTACACCAGATTAGACACAGTGCTGCATATGAACCCAGGAGAGCTGCCTCCAATGTAACCGCAGGGTTCTGCCAGGGCTGGAGAACCACCACCTCACAGTGACAAGCACTGTCGCCCAGTAATATATTAGGAAATTGGGAAGTGCCAATCCACTGCCAGACAATGGAAGGTAAAGTATCTGTTTTCCCACGGGGGGCTTGCCGGCCCAAACGAAGGAGATCACAACGCTTTCGAGGCTTCGGAAAAGGGACTTAGGAACAGGGGTCCGGGTATGCCTAAAAAAAAAAAAAAATTGGGAGATCATTTTAAAAGAGGTTACCCCGACTGACCGGTGTCAGAGGGAGGGTCCGCCATGTCATGCATTGCTGAGTGAGCTGTGTCAAGACAGGGTATACATTCCGTTCAAGGTAGCCAGCCGCCACGTCACCCACCCTTACACCCAAGTAGGTAAATTTGTCCTCCAACATAGAGGTGTATGTGTGTCTACGCGAGGCAATGACAGGTGAGGTGGGAACAGGACCGACTTGTTCCAGTTTATATGGATACCAGAGTATCCCCCAAATCGATCAAAAATGGCCAGTGCCGAATGTAGGGAGGAGGAAGCATCAGCCAGATAGAGGAGTGAGTCATCGGCATACAGGGAGATCTTCTCTTCTATTGTACCTACTCGTATGCCCCTAATCGTTGGGTCAGCTCTGGGGAGAATGGCAAGCGGTTTCAGTGCCAAGGCAAACAAGTTCATAACCAGCCCGGGAGCTATAAAGCGTTTGGTAGTAGGAGGCAAAGCATTGTTTAAACTCCTCCGGGGTGGAGAGGAGGGTACTGTTAGGGGCAAGGATCTGACCAATGGTCATTCCAGGCCAGCAAGCACCCAGTATTTTCCCCCTGCTCAAATATTCATTGGGTCTGATGGAGTAATTCTTTTGCGTCAAGGTCGTTCTTAAAAGGAGAATCTCTCTGGTCAGGGATTGTAGGCGGGCGTAACAATGGGGGTCTTGAGATCTGACATATAAAGCTTCCTGCCTAGCAGCCTCCGCCTCTAGGCCAGGAAGTTCTGCTCTACGCTCCCTGCGGACCCCCAACTATGATGGTCTAGTACTTTCCCCTGAAACATGCCTTGAAAGCATCCCATACAGAGGATGCAGAGGCTGAGCCAGCATTGACCCTCCAGTACGTCTCCATCTCGCCCTTAAATCTAGACTCCACTTCTGCATCTGAGACCCAAAACCTGGAGAGCCTCCACAGTCTGTCCGAGGGGGCGACAGACAGGTCTAGGGTCAAAAATAGCGAGCGTGATCCGAAATACCCTGGGGCAAAATTACAATATCGCAAACTGTGGACAGGACAGACCCCCCCAGCATAAGCCAGGTCTATGTGGGAAAAAGTCCTGTGCTAGGCGGAGTGACAAGTGAAGGCACGCGTTTGGGATTTTGTCCACCTCCAAATATCACTCAGACAATACGTGTCAGCCCAAGTCGCCAAACCTTGGCGGGTGGTGCCAGTAAGTGTTAAATGAGAACAGGTAGGTGTGGCACTGTTCTGGGGTGCAATAATTGCATGCCCCTGTGTGACACTCTGTGTATCCCTTTATTATACTTCCAATGTAAAAATATATAATGCCGCGTACACACGAGCGGACTTTACGGCAGACTTTGAATGAACGGACTTGCCTACACACAATCAAACAAAGTCCGACGGATTCGTACGTGATGACGTACGACCGAACTAAAATAAGGAAGTTCATAGCCAGTAGCCAATAGCTGCCCTAGCGTCGGTTTTTGTCCGTCGGACTAGCATACAGACGAGTGGACTTTTCGACCGGACTCGAGTCCGTCGGACAGATTTGAAACATGTTTAAAATCTAAGTCCATCAAACTTTTGAGAAAACAAAGTCCACTGGAGCCCACACACGATCTAATTGTCTGACGAAATCCGGTACGCCGGACCAAGTATGCCGTAAAGTCCGATCGTGTGTACGCGGCATAACAAACATCAGAGTTGCTAAAACGTGTTAAAAGTGTCAAATGCTTGGTGCGAACACTGCTGTGTGCAGATGCTAACAATGCACATATGCAAGAGTAAATGAGTGCTCTGTGATCATATATAGTCCATTTTTCAATACATAGAATGAAATAAAAAATTAAATAAAAAACAAAAGTGACAGGTGCTCTTCAAAACCGTGCATTGGTGATACTCAAAGAAATTTCATGCGAACAAAATATACATATACACTGTGATCATATACAGTCCATTATTCATTCCAGATGAGCAAAACGTAAAAAATATATACATGGATAAAAATAGAAAAATAATAAAGTGACAGGTGCTCTTTAAATCTGTGCTCCGTGCTCCTTATAGACCCCCCTATAGGTATTGCACTCACCCGAACCACTCACCCCACACAAGGGTATCTCTCTTTCACAGTATCTGCCACTGTGCAGCAATCACCAGATCTTTATCTGCTGTATCAGCTATATATTTCCGTGCTTGCGGTATCAGGTGTATCTTTCTCCTTTTAGATCTCCCTCCGGATCACCCACATATAGGAAAGAGACATCTCCATAGTGTGATTCCTTTTTCAAATTACATTTATTGTTACATAAAAAGTTGAAAACATACTCGCATTGTTTCAAATGCATATAAGCCTTTAAAAACAGGAAGGCGGGACGATTTGCATTCCACGACCCGAAACCGGAAGTGATGCAAAGACGCTAGATGCTCATAGCCATTAGTCTGTCCAACCCCAAGTACGGGACTAAATTAAAATCTCCCAGTAGGATCACATTGTCAGTAGAGAACTCTGATATTTTAGCTGTGATCAGATTCAGGATGTGGAATAAAGCTGGAGGTGGTAGGCAAAGACCCACTATACCCATGGTAGACAGTGGATTAGTGCATAGATTATCACATATCTGCCCTCCGGATCCAGGGCCAGGTCAAAGAGTGTCTTGAGGACCAGTACACTTACTTCCCCTGCAAAGTTATAGTACGTAGAATGGTAGTGATGTCCCACCCAAGGCTTCTTTAGGCTGAAGGTCTTAAAGCGAGTCAGGTGCGTCTCCTGGAGCCAGTGTTGCCAACCTACCAGATTTAAATTTACTGACACGACACCCAAAATTTTCTGGCACAACCTAGTTTTTACTGGCATTTCTAAACGTTACAAAATTACAGTTGTGCAAATTGAGCGAAATGGAGATTTCAGTATTTAGTCTACACATAAGTACAATATGCAATTAGCAATGTGATTTAAGATAGATATTAAAGCAAAAAACATATTTCTTATTTTATTTTCAATATAGTAAATAAGTGGCTTAGGGACAGGACTGTGCAGCAGCACAGATCACTGACACATCCTATCCTGAGTCACATTGACAGTCTCTCTTAATGCCAGGTGGTCCTCTCAGTCCCCTCCAGTCCAAACAGCACTGACAGTCCCGCTCCTGGCTTGCCTTGCTCCCGTCCCACAGACCCTTTACCTGGGGTTGCCCAGTTTGCCATCTTCGCCCTGGGCGCTGGATGACCTTGTCCTGGCACTGACTGGGACACTCTTATTACATGGCCTCCAACAGTCACCTGATACTTCAAGCTGAAGTCCAGCTTTTGCTACACTTTGGGCCAAGCTGTCCCTCACTAACATGTGAGGCCGCTGGATGTGCGGTATAAACTGCATGTAGTTGAGGCTACATACAGCATACTGCACTGTGTTTAAGCCGAGACGTCCTGTCTCATACCTGGAACACACAAGAGTCTATCTGATCGGAGCTCAGCCAATCAGAGAAAGTGATGTATTCTAGCAATGAATACAAAGCTTACTCTGATTGGCTGAGTCATAGGTTGTGACATCAGCCCGCCTCTCTGACTCAGCCAACCAGAGGAAGCTTTGTATTCCTTGCTAGAATACATCGCTTTCTCTGATTTGCTGAGTGTCATTCAGATAGATTCTAATGTGTTCTGGATATGAGACAGGAAGTGTCTGCTTGAACCCAGAACACAGTGAGGTATGCTGTATGTAGCCTCACCTACATACTGTTTATACTGCAACTCCAGCGGTCTCACATGTTAGTGAGGAACATAGTTTGTTTGAGCCAGCTTGGCAAAAACTGGATTTCAGCTTTAAAGGGGTTGTAAACCCTCATGTTTTTTCACCTTAATACATTCTATGCATTAAGATGAAAAAACTTCTGTCACTGATCGGCCCCCCAGTCCCCCAGTTTTACTCACCTGAGTCCTGTAATTCCCACGCCGGAGAAAGGCTCTTCCCCTCTACCCATTGTCTCGGCTCTTGATTGGATAGATTGATAGCAGCGCAGCCATTGGCTCCCACTGCTGTCAATCAAATCCAATGACGTGGGGGGCGGGGCCGAGTCCGGCATTCTGTGTCTATGGACTCAAATGCTGGACTCTGGAGTGCGCCCGCAAGGTAACCCCCCGGGAGAGCGCTTCTCCTAGGGGGTTATACGATGCAGGGAGGAGTTACTAGAGCCGCCGGGGGACCCGAGAAGTCGAGGATCGGGGCCACTCTGTTCAAAACGAACTGCACAGTGAAAGTAAGTATGATATGTTTGTTATTTTAAAAAAAACAAAAAACGAAGCCTTACAATCACTTTAAAGAAAAACGGAACAATAGAAGTTTTGCCCCCAAAAGGAAGGCAAATAGCTAGTCACCGGTATTGCCTGTAGACTCCCAGCTTGCTGACCTTTACCTATTACTTACTTGCCATGTCTTGTTTTTCACTGTCTCTGTAAAGAGGCAGCATTTTTGGTGGAAGCGGGATTTTGCTTCCTTATGTCAGAGCTTCCAGCAAGGATAACAGGGAGCAGCACAGTAGTGAAATCACCAACTCTCACTCCAAATCTCTCACTCCAAACTAGTAGCCCGAAGCAGAAGTACCTGAAATTTACACTGCAGATAAACATATTGCTGATAAGGTACACAGATGATCCGCCCCTTTCTGTGTGCCAAACACTGCGCTTATGGGATAAGCCCCTCACTCTAAGCAGCTGCTTAAAATTGCAAACTCGTGTGATTTAAAAATAAATGATACACTGTACAATCGCCCTCACCAATAGTGTGATCAAATAGCAGCGCTAAAAAACCTAAAGAAAAATTACAGTGATTGCTCAATGTGATACCTAGATAATAACAGTTTGTGACCAAAAATAAATAAACCAAAAGGTGTTTCTAATGAACACACACCGTGCAGTCCATTTGTGTAATAATCTTAAATAAAAAGTTCAATATAAAAAGTCCAAAAAATAGGTGAAAACGTAGTGAAATAATGGTGACAATATCAGAAGTATGATCTTCAGTGATAATATCTTCCACCACACCGCTGTGAACGTGACTTCCACTCCCCTTCAGCGAGCAAACTCACCAGCTTTTTTTGCCTTACACTCTCGTGTTCGGCTTGCAGGCTTTTCCCACACAGTAGGGGCAAAGTGATAACCTCCAATCAATTTCCGTATAGTTAACCGCAGTATATAAGCAAATGCTCTCTCCACATGAAAGAAAGGAAAAGCGAACCAATAGTGCAGTAACGCAACAAACTTTAATAAAAATAACACTCTCCTTCACCATAGAACTCACATTTTCCAATTTTCAATAACGCAAATAAGCACAGCAAACATGGTCATCACCAACAGTACTTCAAACGGTAACTTGGACGTATGGTGGTCACGGCGGACCCAGGTAATTTGGTGAATGCAGACACTCTCACCCGTTCCCTGGAGCCTCCCGTAGCCGCTTCCCCGCTCACTCGTATGGCGCCACCTGTCACAGCGTCCTACGTCAAGCTTCCTCAATTGCCGTATAGCCACGACCCGACATGTTTCGTCACACCGGACTTATTCATGGGATTGGCTAGACGGACTGGCAATCTTTCTTATATACCCTCCCACCGCATGACGCGCGATGTCGATGACACTGCGCTTGCGCGTTCCCTGTGTCCCCGTTCGCACCATACGTATACATTGCTTTTAAGCAGAATTGAGGGACATCCAAAAATCAGAAAATTACTCAAAATGCTACAACGTTATCTCTATCAAATAACACACTCACTGATTGGTGATCACGTACACCATCCACGGGGGGCGCACATCACCAATTCTAACAGCTAATGGTGCGTTATCTATATGTAGTATTAACCATAGATTAATAATAGAGACATTACTATCTCTGAACTGCAGAATTCTCTATAAAAAATCTATATAAAAAGTTTCATACCATATAAAATTATATAAAAGATATAAAATTAGTAGATTCTTGAATGGTTGGAAATCTAGATATTAAAACTTAACTCTTTAAAATCCAGACAAGGTGCATAAACCTCATGGGTCTGCCGTGTTGCTCCCATGAGTCCCTTTCTCTACCTTAAAGGTCAGCTCCTACATATATATGGATCAGAAAGTTTACAGACACTAGCATATACCTATAGTTTCCCCTACTCGTTCCCCTCCCCATAGGTGGTCTCTCCGTTGCGTTGGTGTTACAGACATTCCACCTATCACAATTTCTGGGACTGGGTACCATATAGCTCTGGACCCCCAACCGTCAACTCAAAAGTCATTAATAAAACAGTTGAGGTCCAGTTCTATATTTAAACCCCCGGGAAAAAGACATCTCAATAAGTATATCCATCGAGTTTCACGTTGGGATAAATCCCTTATTCTGTTAGAACCCCTCCACGATGGATATACAATGTCTATTCCACAGAACTGGAGTAGACTCGGGTCTTGATTATGCTTCTCCCTAAAATGAAGGGACACGCTATGGTACTTGAAACCATTTTTGATATTGGTCAGGTGTTCATAGATGCGGACTCTTAATAGCCTTTTCGTGCGTCCTACATAATACAGACCACATGGGCACCACATCAAGTACACTACGTATGATGAATTACACGTAATGAACTCTTTAATTTCAAATGTTTCGTTTGCTTGATTGGTGATGCTCTTCATGTTTCTGTTCCTAATCCTCACTGTCCTGCAGCACACGCATTTATTACATGGGAAGAAACCATTGAGATTTATTTTAATGGATGGTCGGCCTGGTGGATCGAGGATTTTTTTTTTTTTTTTTTCACTACTCTATCCCCAAAATTGGGGGCCCTCCTGTAGATGAATTTAGGGGTTTCAGGTAACAGTTCTCCTAGGTGACGATCCCTCCGGAGAATATACCAGTATTTTTTAAAAATCCTCTCAATATCTCTATATTGATTATGATAGTTGGATATAAATCCCCACTGTTGTTTCTCATTAGATCTAGTTCTTTCTTTGTTTTTCAACATTTCCTCCCTTGGTAGATTAGCTACCTGCTCTATAACCTCATCTACAGATTTTCCTGCATAGCCCTTCTGAAGGAACCTCTCCTTCAGCACATTTGCCTGAGAATAATATTTCTCTTGTTCCGTACAGTTCCGACGGACTCTCATTAATTGTCCCTTCGGGATGTTTTTTATCCATACAGGGTGATGACCACTCCTGATGGACAAAAAACTGTTCCGGTCCGTCGGTTTAAAATACACACAAGTTGTCAGGACGTGGTCCTTTCTTTGGATCGTCACATCCAAAAAATTAATGCATGTATCACTAATTTGAGCCTCCAGTTTAATGTTGTTATTATTAGTGTTAAGATACCTAAGAAACTCCTCAACAGAATCCCTGGAACCCTCCCAAATCAATAGGAGATCGTCTATGAACCGCCTATAGAACTTAAGTTGGGGGAGAGGTCTGCTGAAGATAAACCTGTCCTCCCGCTCCCACCATTTTTCTTTAGGTTTTTTAGCGCTGCTATTTGATCACACTATTGGTGAGGGCGATTGTACACTGCAGATAAACAGCATTGAGGCTGTAGGAACAGGAGTGCACTGCTAGTTTTTAGAAGGAATTCCAGAAAGGTATATTTTTAGTGTACCACTTAGGCCCCTTTCACACTGGGGCGGTAGGGGGCGTCGGCGGTAAAACAGCGCTATTTTTAGCGCTGTTTTACCGCGGTATTCGGCCGCTAGCTAAAAAAGGCTTAAAACCCCTCGTATAGCGCGGCTATAGCCGCGGTATTACCGCGGTATAGCCGCGCTGTCCCATTGATTTCAATAGGCAGGAGCGGTGAAGGAGCGGTGAATACACCGCTCCTTCACCGCTCCAAAGATGCGGCTTGCAGGAGATTTTTTCTTCTCCTGCCAGCGTACCGCTTCAGTGTGAAAGCCCTCGGGCCCTCGGGCTTTCACATTGAACAAACAGCGGAGGCTGTTTAGGGGCGGTTTGCAGGCGCTATTTTTAGAGCAATAACGCCTGCAAACCGCCCCAGTGTGAAAGGGGCCTTAGACACAAATAACACTTCTAGATGTTCCTATAACATAGCAAATTGTTACTTTTTTAAGTTTAACTACTCTTGTAGGATATCACATAGACCTTACTCCTGCCAGTGCCTCAGCAATAAGTACCCATGAAAATAGCTGCCCAATACCTTTATAGTGAAATTCCTTATAGGATGTGTGCTCTGGATCTGATAAAAAAAAAACAACCATCATTCTTGCCTCATAGCTAGCAATTAGTCAACTCTACACTTGGGAATATTATTTGGCCAGGAGTGGTAATTTTTTAAAAATACTTAAAGTGAAACAAATATCCAATGCCTTAAACATGCCTGAGGGGGTGTCCTAATCCTGCCTGTGAAGGGACACATCTCTGTGATATACAGAAAGTGTTGCAGCAGTGACATTTACACAGGAAAAAAGTTTTTAAAGTGCTAGCAAATGACTTTGACAGCTGTCATTTCTTGCTTCTTTGCTTTAAAAAAAAAAAAGAATCAGCACACAGACCCCTCCAATGGTCCGCTGTGTATTGTGGGGGACATTTGGAGGGGTCTGTGTGCTGTTTAAACTGTATCATTGTTTTTTCTTTGTAAATGTAATTTTTGCTGTAGCACATCCTACAGCAGGAATGAAAAAATAAGTTGCGTAGAGTCTCCCTCCAAAATACATACCAGACCCTTTGGGTCCTGCACGTATTTTAGGGGGACTCCATGAAAAGCTAAAAAAAAATTGTGCGGTTAAATCCAATGTTTATTGCCAAAGTCCAATGCCAATGGCCATATTTGGATAGTGATGTCACTGCTATCTCTGCCCCTTTGCTTAAAAGGAGAGGGGATTCTTTGTGATGTCAGTAATGCCTAGGGATTCCTGGGTGCAAGCATCCACTGTGTGTGTGTGTGTGTATGTATGTATGTATGTGTATATATATGTATATACTGTATATGTGTGTGTGTGTGTGTATGTATATGTGTGTATATGTAGAAGCAATAAAAATACTGCTTCAATATATGATGCACAGGACCTGCTGAATGGGCTAAGGTTCGGGTGTAACATTTGGAACGAACGCCCATACAGCCAAAGTTTGGTCCAAAACCAAGTCGGCTCATCTCTTTTAGGTATTTTTATAAAACCTATGCAGGTCTATATTATGACTGTCAGATTAGTGACATTTCTTCATGTATGGCTAGCTCTGGCCCTCTTTCCTGTAATTATCTGCACAGTTTCTGAGTCACTTACATTTCCAGATTTGCCACAAAAATATTACTTGAAATCCTATCAGTGTTAATTTCATTTCCATGTTTGTAGAAACATTTGCTATAGTATGGTCAAACTTTATAATTAAGGTAAACCCGCACCTCTTATGTTCCTATTTAGCGAGTTTTATGAAAATTATGCAGTAATGATGGAAGAAGAAGGGACAGTAATTGTTGGATTGTTGGTTGGATTGAATGTGATTGATGCCAATCTCTGTGTCAAAGGAGAAGACCTGGATTCACAAGTATGTTGCATATAATACTTGTAATGTTTTTGCATGATATTTGAAGTGCAGTGGTACAAGTGTGTTCTTCTATTCATAGTGAAGGTACGAGAAGCTTTCTATGCCAAGGCTTTTGCCATTTTAATTTACATTTTTTAAGTGTAAACACTAACTGAATGACATTTAATTTGCTAAAGTACTGTTTATCATAAACAACTGCCTTTTTTTCCACTTTAACCCTTTTATATGCACTTTTGCATGTCAGTGCTGTTAAAGCTCTGAGAAATATTGGTGTTTAAGTTTATATAGACTTTAAATATGGTATTTTCTGCAACCAAATGTATAGTCCTTGATTTGGTAATAATGAATAAAATATATCAAACTCGCCTGATATTCACAGTATCAGCTGTGATGTTCCACCTGGTCCGTTCCAAAAAGGAATAGTTGCTCTCTCTCGTCTGGGACAGCAAGATGGTTTAATAACTTTGCAGCCTTCCAGTCACTCTGCTCGATACTCCTCCAATAAGTTTCAAAGGGATTTAGAAGAAAAAGAGGAACTTCATGGTGCAGTAAACAATGGTGATTTATTCCAAAATTTTCCTTTAGCACAGCGAAGAAATACAGTGCAACACACAGCTACATGCTATCAAACTGCCAGCTGGTGCGTGGTGACGTCACAAGATTCTCTCCAACCGACGCGTTTCCCTGCAACAAGCATCGACTGGGAACGGTCGATGCTTGTTACAGGGAAACGCATTGGTTGGAGAGAATCTTGTGACGTTTTTGGAGCGGACCGGGTGGAACATCACAGCTGATACTGTGGATATCAGGTGAGTTTGACCCCTATAATTTGGGGTCCATCGTGTCCAGTAAGAGGCCATCTGGCTTTTTTTTAGCTCACTTCTCCGTTCGGATATTAAGCATTGACCAGTCACCATTACAGATTTACAGGGGCTGCATCAGAATTTGCCTTCATTTCAAATTTATCATGTCCGTTTTGGGACTTTTTAACACACTAATTATAAGTTGTCTTTATGGATTTTTTATTTTAAAGTTCATCTTGTGTTTGTTGGGACCTTTTCAACACGATAATAATTGATTCATAGTGACTTATTCACTCACATGTTATATGTTTTCTGCACGATTATTTATTGATGTGTTTGAGTTTTTGCGCAGTGGCTCTTTTTTATATAATGTATACCTTACCTGTTACGCAGCTAATTTTCTCTTGTAGTGTACTGTTTAAGAAAAATGAATTGTTCTCTCTATCATATGTCACTCTGCACATTTTGGTACTAATAACTGAAAAAAGTGATCTAGGAATAAATTCAGTGGTAAACACCATCAAGCATCAGTGGTTCCATGGTTTTTACTTTTTTTATAGGTACAGTTTTTAATCTGCAGGTTTTTGCAAACTGTTAACTTCTAATAGCTTACATACTGTATGCCTATTTTGACCACATGATCTACTTGGCCAGCATAGGAAGAGATTCAGTTATGGCCTTGATAGCTCATGTTGGTGGGAAGGAAGTCTAAGGAAAATTTCAATAAAAGTGTTGTCAAAATAAGTGTAATGGCGGGAGAAGACAATTGCTGATATCCCTGTCAACATTGTCTGTGTTGGGGAATCGTGCAGTTTTTTTTCCTGCAACCACGGGTTGCAGGAAAGAAATTTGCGCCATGTTTGGCCTGCCTTACTGTCATGTTTACATGTTATTGATCCATCAACCAGATAGAGAGGTAGTATTTTTAATTGTATTATTTTCCTTTGTTAGGTTGGGGTCATTGATTTTTCCATATATTTAAAATCTGATGAAGATAATCATGATCGCGAAGGAAGGTAAGGATATTCAGGAATAATTTTTTTCATATTTTGTTTAATATTCAAATCAAGAGTAGGATCATGTCTTTTAAATTCTTCTTAGCTACGTACACCGTTAACGTGACATATAATGTATTCAAGTGGTTTTACCTGGCAAATGGATTTTTGTTTCTGTTTAGCTAGTCTCCCTGTCAATTCATTGTCCAGTGTACAGTATGGAGACAGAAAAGTAACACAGAAAGCTGAAAAGATTAAATAGGAGAAGTGTGTGTGTGTGTTAGTTGAAGAGCATTACAAATTCTCAAAATGTGCAAATAAAAAAAGTTTACATACAAAGTTCACATTGTTTTTATACAAAAGATTTTCTGAAGCAAACCTGTATGTAAAGTGTTTGTAAACCTAAAAAAAAAAAATGATGTTACTGCCTCTTTAAAGCAATATAATATGCACTGTAATGTTTCTATTATTTAGTCCTGCCCATGTGGTATAATACCTGATCGATCCTGCCTGTGTGCCCCTCCTACTGAGAGTAAATTGACCACACTAGCATGACTGCCGATCAATGGTAGTGTGGTCAGTTTGTGTTGTGTTACCCTGCAACAAGTTCCTAAATGCTGCTAACAGCTGCTAAGCACTGGTCTCCAGCGTTTTGTTTCTTCTCAGCGGGCGGCAGTTGGCGTCCTTAACAACGGATGACTCATGAGCTGTCAGCAAGATTCCCCGCTGACAGCTGAATGTAAACAAAAGAATGTTGGCATTAAAAGATTTTTTTTTAAAAACTGCGTGGGGATCCTCCCCAATCCATACCAGGTCCTTTGGGTCTGGTATGGACTTTACCCACTTCAATACAGGGCACTTTCGCCCCCTTCCTGCCCAGGCCAATTTTCAGCACTGTCGCACTTTGAATGACAATTGTGCAGTCATGCAACGCTGTAAAATTTGAGCTTTCTTTTGGTGGTATTTAATCACCACAGAGTTTTTTATTGTTTGCTAAAAAAATGAAAAAAGACCAAACAAATTTGTAAAAAAAAAAAAAAAGGTTTTTTTTTGTTTCTGCTATAAAATTTTGTAAATAAATACGTTTTCTCCTTCACTGATGTGCGCTGATGAGGCGGCACTGATGTCAACACTGTATCCTGGCCTAGGCCAACAAGGCCCAGGCCTAGAGCAGCACTTTGCAGGGGGGGCAGCACGGAAAAAGTCCCCACCGGCTTGCGCTACACTGTTAGTGTAGCGCCAGTCTTATGGGGCGGACTGGGCTGAGAGGCAAATTAGTCTAACGCCCCCATAAAGCGGCCGCACTACCTCCGGTATGCGGGCGGCCAACATTCCGCGACTGTGGGGGGGGGCTCTAATTTTGACTGCCCTATCATCCCGGACCACAAACCTTCCTCACTGTGCTATGTTTTCTGCTGCACCATTGGCATGGTTATATCTTCTTAGTCCTCTCCATAAAATTATCAGAAATTTGTGCTTAAAGTAGAACTATAGGCAACACTTTTTTTTTCATTTTGGATAGAGTAAGGAAGGGTTATAAACCCTATTTTTTTTTACTGTCCCTGTCCCATTGTAGACATTTCCCTTCACTTCCTGCCTCATAGCCAAACAGGAAGTGAGAGGAAATCTATGCAAATTAAGGAGATCCATTGCCCCCCCCCCGCCAGGCCCTCAGAACTAGTGTCCCCACTCGAAAATTTCAGGGCAGGTCTTAAACAGCAATGGGTGTGGCCTTGACAGGAAGGGGTGGGTCATATTTATGGGCAGCCTTTATGGGCACTGATAGGCGGCAATGATGTTCATTAAAAGGCACTGATAAGTGGCACTGATAGGCAGCACTGATGAGACACTGACAGGCATAAAGCTTAAAACTTCAACTAAAAAGTAACTTTGCTCCTTTCAAACCCTCCACCCCTTTGTAACATGACTAACTTATTTATTTATTTTGCCCCTTTTGTTTACTTCCCCCTGCCCACGTTCCCTCCATTCTTACCTAGATAAGAATGACATGCTCTGCTCCAGGTGCCTCCTGGGATATATCCCAGGCATCGGCTTCCATTCAGCTGACAGAGGAGGAGGGTGGGCCTTGCAGCGTGTCATCCGGAGTAGCTGCTTGAACCTTGAAGAGACAGCTGCCTCTCAATGACGCCATAGAAGAACATGGCAGCACGGGAACCCAGGCGGTGTTAGCAGAGAAGTGGGTTGCAGCAGGGAAACACTGGATCTGCAAAGCCACTTTAACTGGCTAATTTATTTATTTTAGTGTAGCTGTATTTCTCTTTTGATTTTTTTTAAAAGGACACCACTACCTTTTACAAATTGAGCATGTGTGTAGTGGTGGGAGGATTGCTTATGTCCAGTTTGACCAAAATTAGGAATTTGCAATCAGCTTCTGTGTTTCACTTTAATATCAGAGGCTCCCATGTGGTCAAAATCTGGCACTTGGTAGAAAGTTGGTCACATATCTTGAGAACTAGTAGGACAGCTTGTCTAGAACAACAAGCAAGACTATTTCTTGAGTAGCCTCTCCACATTTTTAATTCACAAGAATAAAGCCAGCCATACATGGAGCAAAGTTTGTCTGGTTCAGCAGGGACCGGACAAATTTCAATCCATGTATGGGATGTTGTACAGAAGTTGATCTACCATTTGGCTTCTATACAACTGCCCTGTCAGGTTTTCTCTGCTGAATCAGTGCCGCTGGCTAAAGCAGGCAGCCCTGATCAGTGTATTCTAAAGGCGTGGAAGTCTCCCCGCTGTCAGAATACAATCGCTCAGTGGAGAGGATTCCCCTGGCTAAACGAAAAAATATTGACTCATATGTGGGCTGCCTAACTTTCTTTTTAAATATAGTTTTAACAAGCACAATTTTTGTGCTTGCAAGAGTTAGTTTTCTTCAAACTAGCATATTTTAGTGTTGTGTTTTATTCCTTTTAAACTGGATATCTGCAGTGTTATTGCAGTTATTAACACTTGTCTTCCCTTTTGGAAGGAATGTACACATTTCTGCAATACTGGATCAAAAGAATTATGTTGAAGAACTTAACAGACAACTGAAGTAAGTCCATGACAAAATAAATATCATGTAAAAACATCATTGCATGCAATTTGAATCTTTTTAAATGCTTTTTATTTATTTAAATTTTTGTGTTTTATTGCATTCTTCAGCAAAAGCATACAGTTTAAATTTACTGCAAGGACAAGATACAGACACATAACCAATTCTGGTTCCAAAACAAAATACAATGCTTATCTTTAGCTGTAAAACTGGTATAATGTTAATGGAAATCACGATTAAACTTGATATAGGTAGTTACCATAGATCCCTAACAGTGCAAGATCAAAATACCCTTGGACAGGTTAAAAGGGCCCCTAAAGAAATAAAAACAAACAGAACCACAGTTTGGGGCGGGAGAGAGAAGCTGGGGGACGCTAAACTGGTCAACAATGACCCTGTAAAAAAGTAACATTGTGCCAACCATGGCCCACTATGAGGAAGAGCTTTGAGAAACTACAGCGGCCATGTATGCAGCATAATCTCAAGAGTATTGGAAATTGTGCTAATAAAACCACATTTTACGGAACTGCTTGTCTTTGCGTTTCAGAGCTGCCATCATTTGTTCCATGTAATTAATCTCGTTCACCACTGCTTTCCACTTACCAACCTTCGGTGGTTCTGTACTTCTCCATTCTGCGGAATACCCGCTTTACCAGCCTTGAGAGGGTGAAACAGGAGGAATCATTTAAACTTGCGCCTCTAGAATAGGGTGATGTGTAGCATGAACTCCCTTGGGCAAAGTTCCAAGGTGATATCAGTAATTTTGTAGATTAATCTGTTAATATTTTCTTAGAGCTGACATATACAATGGCACAACCAGAATATATAGATCAGAGTGCCAGTATCATAGAGCTACCAAAGGAAAAATCCTGTGTAAGGGAAGTGGGGGGGGGGGGGGGGGGGTCCTATACCATGGAGTCAACAATTTGTAACCCGTATCTTGATATCTGCTAGCGAAGGAGGACCTGTGAACAAAAAAAGGACACAAGCTTTCTGCTTATGCGTAAGGGTCCTATTTAGGTCCCTTTCCCATCTCTGAAGAAAGGGAGGGACTGGGAAAGGGAGGGATCTGCTGAGGAGTTGTTCACCAGGGAATAGGAGGTCAAAAATGTGGGGTGAGGTGTTTAACCAATGATGTTCGAAGGGGGAAATCAGAGCCAGAGACACATTCCGCAATTGGATAATGGTGAGAAAATGGCATATTTGTATGGCTCGCCAAAAGTCCAGTGGGGGAGAGAGCATATCCTTAATTTACAAGGAGAAAATCTTTGAACCTGAACTGATTTGATAAAAGTTAAGCCATACATTTAGAATCAATCAAACCTGGCACAAAATCTCAAGCACTGATTACTGGGGACATAAGAATAGGCATCTGAAAATTATAATCCCCGCTATTGAAATACATGTCTTAAAAGCAGAACTTTACCCATAGCAGATTAATAACAATTAATGTTTTAGAACAAAATAACATATATTCCACATTAATAATTCAATTATGCTACCAAAATTAGTGTGTACTGTAAATTGCCTCCAGCATTGTACATGTTTCTTCTTGCCGGAGGCTGCCATTTTGTTGAAGCCCAGAGCAGTCACTTCCTTATTGGAAACTCTCCCCCCTCTCCTTGGTCTCAAAGACTGTCACTTTCTAAAATTAAATGATGTACATTTCCAGCCTTGATTGTATGTCTTGATATAGAGGAAGGCTGCCAGAAGCTTTACAGGTCTGAAGTTCAAAGGCTGGCATCAGAGAGGAAGGAGAGAATAACAGGGAAATAGGACACTATCCTTGCAAGTTTAACTTTTTTTTGTATCTCTTTGCAGCAGAGTAGTGTAATAGCAAATTCTTGAATCCCTTCATTTAGATTGTAAGCTCCAAAGAACAGGGCCCTCTGATTCCTCTTGTATTGAATTGTGCTGTAACTGTAATGTCTTCTTCCAGTTTGTAAAGCACTGCACAAACTGTTGGCACTATATAAACCTGGTATAATATTAATAATATAATATTCATCTTTCCTGCTTGCCCACAGTGGTACTGTTAGCAGTCTTCATGCAAGAATCGATACATTGGAAAAATCAAATGCAAAGCTCATTGAAGAGGTATGGAAGTGCTAAAATGCATATGCATAAAATCCATTGTTATATAATCTGCTTCATGTGTAATGTGTGTGAAAATACCATCTATAATATGGCAGTGCAAATGTATTTTTTTTTTAGCAAATTAATATACCACATATACCACAGAATGAAATACATTTAAATCCGTTAAAAAATGACAACGAATATTAGCACATTCATTAGCTCTGTTTACTTTTGCAGAAGAGTTTACAACATTTTAAAATGTTAGCATAGTTGACCAAATTCTTCTGGCTTACCACTGAAGCTGTTAACAGAGTATATGTGTGCATGCTGTCTGTTTTTTTATTTTTAGATAAGAAGTCTTGTCCAGTTATTTTTTATTTCACATGTGTGGTACTGCAGTCATCGTTACTATTTGCCTTAAATCTTTACCAGCCTAAAGTGGAAATTCAATCTCTCTATCAACATTGACTATTTGTAATCCTTATGCTGCTAGCATTAGTAAATAGATAAGTAAATATGATATACTTTCCTGTTTTAAACTTTTTTTTTTTTTTTACATTTCTATAGTTACTTCCTGGTTTCCAGGCCTAGGCAAATGATGTCATAAATCCCAGAAGTCTTCAGGAGGGTTTTCTTAGCTAAGCACACCCTCCTGCCTGCATGCCTGAGCTAAGAGTAAATGGATTCCAGAAAGTAAATGCTACGTGAATCATCTGCCCTTACGCAAGATGGCCATGGCCAGAAATGCTAGGGGGTGTTTTTCAACGTGATTTCTCAGCAAAATAAGGCATGGAGACATGGATGGATTATACTTGCCTATTCTGTGCAACAATGTTGCACCTCCTCTTTGGCAGTCCCCCCGCCTGCGCTGTCTAATCCTTCTTCCACTGGGTGCCCTCTCAGCAAGCCGCCGGGCTGTGTACGGTCATAGACACACACAGCTCCGGTAAGCCACACCCTCTCCCTCCTCACAGGAGTTTGACAGCAGCAGGAGCCTCAGGCTCCCACTGCTCTTAGTGTCTCCTGTGAGACCAGCAAGTGAGAAGAACTGTGCTGCAGCCAAGACAGCACTGGAGTGATGATAGGAGTCCGGTAAGTGTTTAGCGATGGGGTGGGTAGAATAGGTAGAGGGGAGTTTTTGTACCATAATGCAGAGAATGCATTTTAGGTAAAACAAAATTACTTTAGAGCTACTTTTAAATGTGGTTTTTAGTCTATTACAGACCCTCTCTGCTGATTATTCAGGGAGTATATAGGCTGCCACCTACTTTTTGAGGTCAAGAGAACTTCTTGGGTATTAAATGACTTTAATGGAAGACATGTTCGAGGGCTTCATTGACTTGTGTATGCAGATCAGCCAGTCAGTCCTGCTATACCCAGTCACCATGTACAATATACATTTCCATCTGCCCATTTAAGGCTAACCATACACAATTAGATTTCTCTCATTTAGCCTTGTGAGCTGATCAAGAGAAATCAATAGAGCGCCCCCAGCCACAATAAACAGTGTGGACGGGGAAATCTGCACTGCCAGCTTTTGTATTCAGGCAGCAACTGCCTGAATACCCAAACAGTGACTTCATATGATAGGATGCAGTTGCTGTTCAGCTGACAATTTTCCATCTGACTTAAATTGACTTTGTCAAGCCAGGTAGTGACAATGAATCAAAGTTCAGCTGATTAAGGTATGTATGGCCAGACATCTTCCACTGAAGTATGTTAAGCAGAGAAGTATACAGCCTTGACATCTGCATACATATGTTTTACCTGATGACATCTTTGGGAGCATTGGCTTGGGTCCTCCTACATCCAGAACTAAATTCTATTTATTGATTTGCTACCATACTTTGCCAGCATTCATGTGACACCCCCAAACCCCGTTAACTCCACCCAATACTTTACCTTGAAATGTGCAACTGTAGTAAAGATGAATGTGGTCATGTTTGATAAATACAGGTATTTACAACCTTTGTCAGGAATTTTGTATTGGATTGGTTTATGTTTATGTTTATCTCTTTTTTCTTACATTCGTGTTTCTGTTTTAGTTAGCAATAGCCAAGAATAATATTATCAAATTGCAAGAGGAAAACCATCAAATAAGGAATGACAATGCCATGATTTTCATGAAAGCTCATCAACATCTAGAGGTAGAAACCTTTTTATTTTCTACAGATAAGTTTATGTTGGTAGTATTCTGACATGCTTGATCATTTAAAAGTAAAACCCACGCCACTCCTGCCACCTCATACACAGAGAGGCCAGGGATAATACCAGCCTTGCAATTACCCTGATTTCCTTGGCTCAGTGCAAATTGATCTCTCTTTGCAGTCAGACAATTGATGAAGAGAAGGCCTTTGACTGGGTACATTGGTCCTTCCTTAAAATTATCCTTCTACAGGTAAACATGGGAGATACCTTTATATCAAAGGTTATGGCTTTCTATACTGGCCCCATGGCAGAGATCCTCATTAATGGTATACTGTCTGGACCCATGTTTAAGATTATAAGACAAGGTTGTCATCTGTCCCTATTATTATTATTATTATTATTATTATATATCCTTATGGTGGAACATTTGGTGGTGGCCATGAGAAATAATCCTTTTGTTCTGGGCTTACAGATCGGAAACCATCATCATAAAGTTTCGCTGTATGCTGATGACCTACTTTTATATATAATCTTCCCCCTTGACTATGCTGCTCAGTGTCCTAGAAGAATATCATAGATTTAGTGAACATTTCCCATTACCCAGCCAGATTAACCAATCATCAGTTACTCCTTCTCTTTTAAATGGCAACCCAAACCATGACCTATTTAGGTATCAAAGTCCTGAATGATCATAGATCTTCACTATCCTTAAATTTTCAGGACCTGATGTGGATTCCATCCTCTCTGATATGTCCCTATGGGCAACCTTTCTGCATTCCTGGCTTGGAAGGGTAAGACTCCAAAAAATGGACATCCTCTCACTTGAGGCAACAACCACTCCAACCTTCCGAATCAGTATAAGTTCCAGGTGGTCCTGATATCCCTTATACGTTTCTATATAAACTCGGCACTGTGGCTATTAAATTTTCCTGGCGTCACAAAACTCCCTGAGTTAGTGCTAAGAGCCTGTTAAGACCAAATGACAAATTACAGCAGTCTCCATAAGTGGTTTTACGCCACTGAAACAAAGATGTAAATAGGCCTGAAGAGAGATATACCTCTGATAGCCATTCAAAGCTTTCCCTTGCTACTTTCTATGCATAGACCATTCCCTGCCTTCCTTCCTTCCATGTTGAGGCTTAGTTATGCACCAGTCCTTTCTCAAGACCATGCAACCTTACTCCCATTTTTAATAATCCTCAGTTTACTTTTAGCATGCACTCCAGGAAAATCCTCACAATTGTGTCCTCTTCCAGCATCCAACATTGTTATATACTGCTCTGTGCACACCACAACTTGTAACGTCATCACTAGCCAGGTGCTCTGAGGATAACACAGGACTGGTACGTGGCCACTCAACTGACACCTTTGTCTGCTCTTTGCAACCTAGAGATTTTCTTTCACATCCTCTCACGCAATTGAATCTCTACAAATCTCTCTGAAAGAACTGACCAAGCCCTCTTTTATATGTCCTTAAAGGCCAGTCTAGGCAAGACTCCTTATATGGCAGAATGAAAGATAAATTTTGACTGGGTCTTCTCAAAGGAGGAGTGTTTAAAACTGTTCACATTGACTCATAGTGCCTCTACATATTAGGTGGAATTGCAGGTAAAGTATGATTTTGGCAAAAGGATTTTAATGCCTTCTGCTCTATGCAATCCGCACAGGTGAAATTGTCTCCTGAGATCACTTTGATGTCTCTGCTGCCTGGTTTTAACAAGAGCAATAAAGCTGATATTCTCAGATTTTGCCTTGTTGTGGCCTAAACAACCATTTCACGATTGTGTGGGTTACTATTGTAAACAAAGTTATGTCTATGGAGCAACTGCTGACAGATGACACTGATTGTAGGGATTATTTTCGGTCGGTGTGGTTAGGATGGATACTGTTTTTTGTTCTTCTTTATGCTTTCAGTCAATGTTAGATTCCTAAAGCCTTTTTTGTACAACACCAGCTCTAGTCTTGTGAATGTGATTCTTTCATCTGCAGCCTAATAGTTTCTATGCCCCCTTATGGTGGTTACTTGGTGGTATAGATCTCCCTGTTACATGGCCCCCTGCCTCCTTCCCTCTTTGTTGTCTTTTTCTTGTACTAATATACAGATTCAGTCTTCAGACCTGTACCTGTGCTTAGTATTTATGCCTGCAAAATGAAAACAACCTATCACCAAAACTTTAGCTCATTTCAGTAAGTAAGTAATGGTAGAGAAACTGGTGGTGGTAGCATGGTTATTCTATTTGGTTCTTATAATTAAATGCCTGAACATTTCAGTGTGTGGCCAGCATTACATGTTGTTCATATAAAGATTCTCTAGGTTTTTTTTTACTATATTTTAGGAAAATAAATCCAGCAAAGCTACTTCCCACCCATTTTATTGATTACATTTTGCCAGTTGTCTACTTGTTTCCATTTTTTACACTCCACTTAATCACTGCAAACTTTCATGTCAGATTATAATTATGAGGTTTACAAACAGGCAGCCAAGGCCAGTATTGAAGCAGAACAGATGTACAGACAGCATGCAAGACATGGACTGAATGAAATCTTTACTGACATATGCACGCATCATGAAGACGCACAGCTAAGACAGGTAGGTATAAATGCATAGCCAGTCATCACACTGACATATACAACCTCTGAGACTGTAGATGCATGGCTTTCCCCTTGCCAAGTTAATAATGTATAAGGATTGCTTAAAAAAAAATGGATGCAAATAACCATAAACCCGGAAAATATATGCAAGTAAGCCTATTTCCCATCACTTACCATCTAGTTGACAGCTGCCAAACAGAATCGGATCAGGGGACTGACAACAATATAAACAATTATATTTAGTAGGGTAAAAAAGGTTTAGAAATACTATCAGGTTTTTATTGCTACGCATTGGCATGCTGGTTATAGCTCCCTTTTCATGTTTCACACTTCAGGTTTTTAGCTAAAGGTAACACTTGGATGTATGAAGCTATATGACCTTATTTTTGTTGCTTATGTGACTCCATAACCTGTTTTCTTTTTTTCCACCATCTAAGGAATCAGACACTGATCTTGAGCCAGCAAGAGTGCAGCATGAGATTGAACTTGCTGTTAAGTTGTTGGAGAAAGACATTTTAGAAAAGCAAGATACCCTCATTGGTCTAAAAGAGCAACTGGAAGAAGTAAAGGCAATTAACTTTGAGATGTATCGGAAAATGCAGGTAAGAGGGCTTGAGGGGACTTTTTAAGGTCCATTCACACCCAAGTGTTGCTTTGTGACGCTTTAATGCCCCTTAAATAGTTTGTTTGGTCCAAGCTGGCCCAAACTAGCTATTTTCACTGGGTGCGCTGTAAAAAACTGTATGTAGCCTCAGCTTCCTGTCCCACACCCTGAACAAAATTGAGTCAGGCTGAGTGCTGCTCAGCCATTCATAGGTACCTTTGTATTCTCTGAATAAATACAGTTTCCTATGAATAGCTGAGTTGGAGATTGTGATATCATCTGTCCTCCTTAGCCAATCAGAGGAAGCTTTGTATTCATTCAGAGAATACAAAACTGCCTATGAATAGCTGTAGAAAATTCAGCCTGACTAAATTTTGTTCCGAGTGTGGGACGGGAATTTCTCATCCCACTGCCAGAACACAGCACTGTATACTGTATGTAGCTGAGGCTAAATACAGTTTACACAGCAGCCACACCTATAGAAAATGGCCCAAACAAATTGCAGAAAATAGTTTGTTTGGGCCAGCGTGGCCCAAACAATCTAGTTAAAGGGACAGTAACCCTGCAGATCAGCATTAAATAATGTAAATAGTGCTAGAAACACATATATTGTACAAAGGTTCATACAACTACAGATTCTTTTCTTCACTGATCAATGTCTTCCATCACCAACACCCCTGTAGTCAGACATTCGCCTTCTTAGGTAGACCCCTAAAATATAATAGGTCTAAAGCTCTGTGTTAAAACAACTATCCCCCTCATTAATCTTTTCCCAGCAAGTGTTACTTTTCTTTCAACCTATCTGGATTTAACAGCTGCTATAGAGTATTATTTTAATCCTCCTACAAAAGAAAAGGCTTCCATACTGTAAAAGTGTTATAAAAAAAAACTTAAAATAACATTAAGAACTTACCTCTGATAGTGTTATTCCTAGTACTAGACAAAAAGCTTCTTTTTTTTTTAATTGGGTACATTTTTAATGAAGGTTTTTCATATTATAGAAATATGTAGGACTTTTTAAGGTTGTTTCCACTCCCTCCCTCCTTCAATCAAGCCAAACAACAAAAGAGAGAAATCAAGTTAGAACTATACATAACTTCTAGGAAATATTCACTTACCTTTGTCTGTTGGCACACTAATATTAACATTGTGAATTATGCAAGTCATCACAATTATCTTTAACTGCAGTCAGTGCAGACACAAAAAAGAAGAGAGATAACAAGGATAGCATTCCAATGTGGGACCCAATCAGTGCAGATGTGGTACAGAGACTCAAAAGAACTGAAGAGTGGAATCTCACCCATCTAGTGCAGATAACTCTTGGGATGCCAAAGTAAAGATCAATTTGTTTTGGGAGAATAGCCTAACACAATCCATGAATGGGGGGCTAAACTTGGAATGCTAAGCCAATCTCCCCTCGATTTTTCAAATTTAGCTGGATAACCCCAGCCTTTTTTTTAAATCAGATCATTTTTATTAGAAAACAAACACGTTTTCATAAATGTTTGCATACATACAAGAAATAGCTATAAGTGTACCTGCCGCACAAGCTATGGCCTTGGTATAAGTACAAAAATTGTCAAGCAGTGTACAAAAATAATAAAAGTACATAATAAAAAAAAAAAGAAGAGAAAACCGTTACAACGAACATCAGACAAAACCCCTGCTTTTATATATCAACTTTTCATGAATAAGAATAACCTGGGAACTTCTCTCTCAAATGTCTTGCACTGAGGTCTGCCAGTAATCATAAATTAACAGAGTTTCAACACTACACCCCTTCTGCTCCACTTGTTTTGTCGGATAATGCCCTGTACACACAATAGGATTTTCCAATGGGAAATGTTGGATGTGAGCTTGTTGTCAGAAAGTCAGACCGTGTGTATGCTCCTACGAACATTTGCTGTCGGACTTTCCGCCAACAAATGTTTGCTAGCAGGTTCTCAAATTTTCCGCCAACAAAACTTCGTTGTCGGAAAGTCCGATCGTGTGTACACAAGTCCGTCACACAAAAGTTCACGCATTGCTCAGAATCAAGCAGAAGGAGCCTCACTGGCTATTGCACTTCCTTTTTCTTGGCTCGTCGTACGTCTTGTATGTCACCGCATTCCCACATTTGTAATTGTTGGCCAACATATGTGTGACCATGTGTATGCAAGACAAGTTTGAGCCATCCAACCTTCGAACAAAAATCCACGGTTTTGTTGGCGGAAAGTCCTATCATGTGTACGCGGCATTAGACTCCCAAGAGCATACAGTATGATAGATAGCATTAGGTGATAGAAAACATTGATCACGAATGAGATATATGTTTTTCTTTCATTTTTTGGTTGGGGGATGGGGTAGCAGTCATGTTCTATAAAAGATTATCATTTTGAGATGTGGGAATCTAGTAGCACAGAATTTAAGGATTTCTTGTTGAAATGTAATAAATGCATTTTAAAGTGTTTGTAAGCCTTAACAATGGACTTCTCTTATTTTGTTCCCTTTGGTCTGCTTAATATACTATTGAAAATGTTTTGTTATATCTGTTTGGCAAATACAAAAAAAATAAATAAATACCTGCTAATCCTGCCAAATATCTTGTGAGCTGCTAACATCCTGTGCTGAACTCTTATCAATTATATTAATCCCAGTTATCTGTGAGGACTACATAAAGCCGTCTCCCATTGGAGGCATTCTGTAGCTCTGTACTAAAGTGATCACACTGCTCCACCATAGATACAGTATGGTGAATGTGCATTTTTTAACGTCTTGACAGGGTTGCTTTAAAGTACATGTAAACCCAGTCTCTGAAATCTTAATTTAACCTGTTATAGAGTGTCAATGCGCTGTCTCAGGATCTCAGTTGTGCTTCCATGAAGCCACTCAGTCACAAGTGCTTCTTATGAAGACTTATGTACGCATGGTCCACTGTTGTCGCCATAAGTAAAACCTGCCCTCAGAAATGCCATGCAGGTGGCTGCAGATCACAAGCATGGTGATCCAACAAAGGATGTATCCTCCCTTTTACTCAATGGAAAAACTTAAAATTAGTATTTGGTTGTTCTACATAGCCAAAAGTAGTCTGCAGAGTAAAAGTACTGATGTCTGGTGTTGCACTCCCAGCATGTAAACTGGCAGGATTTAAAACAATTATATTAAAGCAATATACAATATTTGATTGAAACCTATTCTTGACAAGCAGTGTTCAGAAGAGGAAGCCAAAAAGAGAGATGTGAACGATGGGCAGGATGGAAAGTCTACCCAAATGTCAGCTTGCAGAAAAACATATGAAGAGAGGTAAGAAAATGTGTGGAGTATCTGCCTTCTGAAAGTAGGATTTTTGGAGTCCATTGAGGGTCACAGAAAGTCTTAAAGTTCAAGGTTTTGTGCAACCTACAGGAGGATTGCAAACTGGCAAACAAAAAAAACATAGGGCAGCCCTAGATAACTCCTCCAGCATGATCATAAAAGCAGAGGGGTGGGCCCTTTGACCCTCAATGGATTTCAAGAAAACAATTTTACTATAAAAAATACTATTTTCTTTCTTGTCCACTGAGGGCAACAGGAAGTCTTAAACCTTTGGGATGTTCAAAAGCAGTCAAAATGAGTGTTGGACAAATGAGCAAACAACTGCTAACAGGCCCAAGAAAACAACAGAAAACTGGGAACTTCCTGCAGCTCAAAAAGAGCTTACACTGGAAGCTGGCATCAGGTGATGCTGCAGTGTCCACCTGGTAAAACTTTAAGAGCATGTAAATAGAAGAACAGGTGGCAGCCTTGTAAATCTGGGAAAGAGTTGCTTGATGCTGAAAGGCCCAGGAAGCACTCACAGATTTAGAGTACCTTGATGGGAAAGTGTTGAACCCAATACTTGAAAGCATAAGTATGAATGATGGTCTGTCTGAGTCACCTAGAGATGGTGGAATGCAAAACTGGAACACCCTTGTGGAGTCTATCCAAAAAAACGAACATAGAGGTGGGGAAAAGGGAAGTGAATAAAGTGCATAAGTGCCATTGTGTAGTACAATGGCCGGCCTTTCGGCCAGGAATAAAAATTCCTCTGGTCCTAGCCAAAAGGTCCAGCCCCCAAGAGGCAGGTGTGAAAAAAGTGTGATGGTGCATTGACCTAGGTGACGGTAAAACTCATAGTAACACACACACACACCCCACCACCACCACCTGAACACTCTGGTTAGCTTTTTCAGCCAATTGCTAAGAGTGCTGATCATGAGCCAATCGGTAGACCTTTTTTCGGTCATGCACCATCGACTGTTGGACCGCCTGCAGTACACACGGCGAATGTTGTCCGGTTTCTATTAAACCGATCGATGCCCCCCAACATTTGGCCTGTGTGTACTAGACTTTAGTACCATACAGCCCACTGGTACTATGAAGGATAAAAGAGTTTTGCATGCTGATCAGAGATCTGGGGTGGGTACAGATAACATGAGGGAAAAGCTGGCTACACATTATATGTAGTTATTCCTAAAGCACTGTTTACCGATTTGATACATTCTAAAAATTTGTTATATTGTATAATAATTCAAATACAACTCTTCCTAATAAACTTAATTTGTTTTCTCTCCTTTTTTGTTTCTATTTTCTTTCTTTTTATCCCCTCACTTTGACACTATTTTAAAACAGTGATAAAGATGTTTTAAACCAATCTAGAAACATTGAAATATCGTATATGAAGGCTGCAAGTGTTGAATCTGCCCCTCAATATAAACTTATTAAAGATATATCATTCTAGCACTGTATGACCAAATATGCAATATACAGCAATTTTATTTAATGTATACTATATATTGTAAAATATATGTGCTACAATATCTGACTTAGCTATATGTTTGTTATTAAAAACATACTTATACGGATACTCAAGAGAACAGTATATATAAATATATACCGTATATACTCGAGTATAAGTCGTTCCGAGTATAAGTCGAGGCCCTAATTTACCACAAAAAAAATGGGAAAAACTTATTGACCCGAGTATAAGACGAGGGTGAGAAATGCACAGCTACTGTAAGTGGAAAAGAGGGTCAACAATGCCCATTTGCAGCATCACTGTGCCCATTTGCAGCCTCACTGTGCCCATTTGCAGCCACAGGTCCCCTGAACTTCAAACTCGGTAGTTAAGGGTTCCTAGATGCCCCCTAGCTGCAGCCAAAATTTGGGGTCTCTGAACCCAAAGGGTCCTGAAATGACATTGCTGCAGATGGACACAGTTGACCGAATTTGGGGCCCCGTATCTCGGGGCCACTTAGTGCTAGGAACCCCAAATTTGGTGTGCAAACCCAGTGGAACTAGCACCATAACATTTCCAAAACTGGGGTTTCTAGCACCAAGTGGCTCCGAGATACAGGGCCCCAAAAATCAGCTCAGAAAATGTCAAGCACTTTTCTGCAGCAGAGAATGACATTTTCCGAACTGGTTTTGGGGCCCCGTATCTCAGGGCCACTTGGTGCTAGGAACCCCAGCTTTGGATATGTTATGGTATCAGTTCCACTGGGTTTGCACACCAAATGTGAGGTTCCTAGCACCAAGTGGCCCTGAGATATGGGGCCCCAAAGTCGGTTCAGAAAATGTCAAGCACTTTTCTTCAGCAGAGAATGACATTTTCCGAACCGATTTTGGGGCCCCGTATCTCGGGGCCACTTAGTGCTAGGAACTTCATCTTTGGATATGATGTGGAACCAGTTCCCCTGGGTTTGCACACCAAATTTGGGGTTACTAGCACCAAGTGGCCCTGAGATATGGGGCCCCAAAATCGGTTCGGAAAATGAAATTTTTTGCTGCAGAAAAGTGCTTGACTCCAGTATAAGTCGAGGGGGGCACTTTCAGCACAAAAAAATGTGCTGAAAAATTCGACTTATACTCGAGTATATACGGTATATTATTATTTTGTGTACTACAATAAGTGCTCCCAGTTCTCCCAGTATTTGTATTTCAACTTGATAATTTTATTTTTTATTTTAACTTTGCCCAGTTATGTCTGTTTAACATTATTTTAGGTTTTACCTATTTGCACCCAACTGATTTGCACTAAAGCAACGAGTAGGTTAATTGGATCAATGTCAAGTTCCATAGTGTGGTGCTGTAAGTTGAAAATGTTATTTAATCGATTGCCTTAAAAAGGAGGATGTAGGACAAGTTATTGTGATATATTTTTCTCTTTTTTTTTTTTTTTTAGCAAAGTGCGAGACCCCTTTAGTAAGAAAATTAAGTGCAAGGAGGGTAGTGGTCTCCTTCTTGTATAAGGCCAGGGATACATTGTCCTGGACAAAGCTGGGAAGCTCCTCTAATTTGCCCCAAGTGGGTAGGAACCCTCTAGCTACTTGGCCTATCTTCCCCTCAATGAAGTGGGTTCTCATCTTATGAAATTGGTAAAAATGTGGATTGCTACAGCTGGTGTAAATATATGGCAGCAGGTCTACAGTATCTGGATTTTCCCAGACATGCATCCCAACACAGAGATTGGATTTCTGTGTCCCAAGAGCTCCAAAGAAGCCAAAGAGCACTTGCGATATACACGTAAACAGTGCAGAGCTTAGAGAATCAAATAATACAGTAAAAATGCAGCTGCAGTATTCTGAAAATAAAAATACAAGGTGTGACAATTTAATTCCAGGAATGCCCGCGGCGTAGCACTATGGTGGTTAGTTGCACATCCATTCGCACTCAACCATATTCTGACATGTTGTAAATTACACTCACCTGACCAGTCAACTCAGTCTTTACAGAGTAAAAGAAGAAATAACGTGTGTGCGTTACGCTGTTGGTGGAAAATAAGTGACAGGAATCTGGAGCAGTGGATTAACATCAAATTTTTCGCAAAATTTGGCAAAAGTGTGAGTGAAACTTTAGTTCTGTTACAACAGGTTTATAAAGAACATTCCATGAAAAAATCAAGTGATTTTGAATGGCATAGGCAGTTTAAGGAGGGGTGGGAAGATGTCCACAATGACGCAAGAAATAGGCAGCCAAAAACACAAAGGACGGATGCAAATGTGGACAGAGTGCAAACCCATGTACGCTCATGCTGATGTTTTTTTTTTATCACAAGGGTATAGTTCACTTACGAGTTCATAGAACATGGTACAACGATCAACCAACCTTGAGACCAGAACTCTGGCCTGACAAGTTGATTCTCCACAACAAAGCTCCTGCACAAACAGTTTTTTATTTTTTTTACAGTCCATCCTGGGAATTAAATTGTCAACCTCATACTCCTATTATCCTAAGATAAAAAGAATGAAAGTGAGAGAAATCTGCGCTAGGCAGTGAATGAAACAAAGTTGCACCATTAATCACTAAGACTTCTTCACAGCAGATTCCTCAGAGTAAAGTCCCCAAAAAAAACTATGTTGCATGAGCACCATTAGTCAGTAACTAAATTAATTAAAAGGTAAGCTCAAAGTCTGCAGCATGTCCTGTCCAGCAAACTATAGTCTCAAAGAAACATCACAGAGGAAGCATAAGATAGCACTTGTATTTTACTAATGCAAAACAATGGGGTTGATTTACTAAATCAAAATAGACTGTGCACTTTGCAAGTGCACTTCCACTAATTTTCCCCAGAGTTTAGTGAAGCTGATGCTTCACTTTGTAAAGTGCACCCAATTAGGTGCAAGGAAAATTAAAAAACAAAAACAGCATTTTGTTTGCACATGATTGGATGATGGAAATCAGCAGAGCCTCTCCACATTAATTAAGCTCTGGGGAAAATAAGTGCTACTGCACTTGCAAATTGCAGTCTATTTGCCTTTATTAAAGAAGATCTTCACCCTAGAAAGAAAAAAATTATAAAGTCAGCAGCTACAAATGCTGTAGCTGCTAACTTTTATTAAAATGACACTAACCTGTCCAGGGATCCAGCGTGTCCTCATCCGAGCCGGTTCCTTGGTGGTCCTCGGGTACTTCAGTACAACCAGCCGGTTGGGTTTTGTGGTACGATTACTGCTGCCAGCAATAGCCGGCAGCAGTAATCATTGTATTCTGATGGCGGGGAAACCTCCCGCTGTCAGAATACAATAGCGTAGTGTGGGTTATTCCCCCCATCAACACTATCAGTCAGAATTGAACAATTTTCTTTTCTTCAACCTACCTGTGGTTGAAGGAAGAAAACTGCATGATTAATGGCTTGCCTTACTCTTCTAAACATTCCTGTTGGCTCAGTGGTATAGCAATTCTTTTGTGTAATCAATTAAACTATTTATTGTTCCTTCTTCAGAAGGAGAGTAAAAACATGCAAAACACTAGCATACCACAGTCCCAGCCTTGTACAGGAGGTGCAATAAACCTGTACATAAAGACAAAACACAAACATTTAAATCCAGTGGTTTTCACCCATATCATACTGTAGATCCACCGTGTTTCTACTATAGTCTCTTCTCCATTGGCATCTTTAAATACTTTCCCTAATGCCCAAAAGTGCCTTGTACATTGCTAGCGTGTACCTGTTTTTAGTGTGTTTCTCTCTTTATTTTAGAATGCCATAGATGGGTTCTCTCATAAGTACTTTAAGTTCTGACTTTGTAAATTCTTTGTACTATTTATTACATAGACATTGTATGTGGTGTGGCACACATTTTAGTATCACTAGTTAATAACACTTTTATAGCAAAGTTGAAAAAAATATTTTTTTTTCATATTTGCCATTTCAGATTTCATTATCATACATCTGCAGGCCATACTTTTCATATATCCCACAAACCATCCTTAACATACAGTGAAGTAAACCACCTTTTTGTCTGTGGATCTTTAGAACGTAGGGGCAATTTTTAGAGGGAGATCGGGTGTTTGTTGTTCAACTGTTTGTGTTCAAAGAATTCCGAGGGTTCTTTAAAAAGTTTCCACACTTTTTTAACTCTATTTTATATATATATATATACAGGGCTTTTTTTCAGGGGGAACTTGGTGGAAGTTCCACCACCACTCAGTTCCACCACCTCTGGCTCAGACCCTTCGGTGCCTGCTCACCACATTCACTTGAAAAGACAGAAGTCTGGTTTCTGTGTTTACAAGTGACAGCTCTGCACTCTGTGTGTAACCCCCATGAACTCTGCAGTCTGTATGTAATGCAATACTGATATTTAATGCCCCTTTAAGATCCTTCTACTGTTTGTGCAATATGACCATGGGGGGGAGGGGTTTGGGGGTGGTCGTGGTTGAGTTCCAGCACCTATTGTTTGAGAAAAAAAGCCCTGTGTGTGTATATATATATATATATATATATATATATATATATATATATATATATATATATATATATATATATATATGTGTGTGCGGAAACCTTTTAAAGGCCCCTCATAGATTCAAAACAATCATAATATATATTTAATTTTTCCATGGCTAGATTACACCCCAGTCTTAGATACTCCCCAGATTGATCCTTTTTGGTATCCACATATACACTTTTTATATATTGTTTTATATCTTTGTCATCAACACTTATACACTGATCAACCATCATATTATGACCACTGACAGATAAAGTATATACCATTTAATACTTGGTTACAATGGCATCTGAAAGTGGGTGGGAAATTTTAGGCAGCAAGTAAAATTGTTGACCCTAAAGTTTATGTGCTAAAAGCAGAAAAAAATGGCAAGCATAAGGATTTGAGTGACTGACATTTAAAGCACTTACCCCCGTTCACATTGACTGTGGCTTTGAAATTGCGTGACTTCATCTGAAATCACACAATTTTAAAGCCGCATGCATCTCAATGCGACTTCAGGGGGAACTTTGAAGACATCTGTGCGGCTTCATGCACAGATGTGTATTCAAGTCGCACCCAAAATCACCAAAAGTAGTGCATGTACTACTTTCTCAAATCGATGAGGCACCACAAAGTCAGTGTTGCACCAATTTGAACAGTGCAATTGCTGGCAGTAGGATGCGACTTGTCATACGATTTGACTTGTCGCTCCAATCTGAATGGGGGCTAACTGCCTATATGAAGAAGGCTACCATATTTCCTGTTTCAATGGTTTTTATTAATCGTTTACATAGAATGTTAAAGAACCGTCAGCAGAACAGCGAACAGTCCTCGCTTGCTCCACGTATATCGGATAAACAGTTGAACATAAAAGCAAACATCCAAGCATGGAAACAGTTTAACAATCCAACAATTGAGTGCTAGGCTTAATACAGATAAATATTGACCCGACTCGCAGGTTAGATCCTTTATTGCAGTCCCCCCATCATATATTAAAGCGGGGGTTCACCCACACCGCCAAAAAAAAAAAAAAAAATTAAAAGTCAGCAGCTACAAATACTGCAGCTGCTGACTTTTAATACATGGCCACTTACCTGTCCCGGGGTCCAGCGATGTCGGCAGGGGACGCCGAGAACCCGCTCGGTTCTTGGAAGCTGCCGCCGCCATGCTAGGTGAGGGAATCAGGAAGTGAAGCGTTGCGGCTTCACTTCCCGGTTCCCTACTGCGCATGCGCGAGTCGCGCTGCGCGTCCCTAGTGGTCCCCGCTCTCTCCTGGGAGCTGTGTGTTCCCAGCAGACAGCGCGGTGGGGACGGGAAGAGGCATAGACTCCCATGGGAGTCTATGCCAGAAGTGGGTGCAAATACCTGTCTTAGACAGGTATCTGCACCCCCCTCCCCCCTGAAAGGTGCCAAATGTGACACCGGAGGGGGGGAGGGTTCCGAAAAGCGGAAGTTCCATTTTTGTGTGGAACTCCGCTTTAAATCTATCAGGGTGCCCATGCTGACTCATGTCCACAACTAAAAGCGTATACAATGGGCATGTGTGCATCAGAACTGGACCATGGAGCGATGGAAGATGGCCTGGTCTGATGAATTCAAAAATGGTTTTAGGTGTTGACTTGGCCTCCCAAATTTTCCAGATCTCAATGTAATTGAGCATCTGTGGGATGTGCTGGAAAAACAAGCCTTAAAGATGAAGGCTGCCACCTTGCAACTTACAGGTGCTACTGATGGCTTGGTGCCAGATACCACAGCATACCTTCAGAGGTTTCGATGGGTTATGGTGGGTGGTCATAATGTTATGGTTGATTGGTGTACATGTGTATGACTGGAGGGTAGTGGCCTGTGCTGACATACCAATGAGCTGTACTAAGTTAATTTTAATACAATTTCCATAATAATTCCTGCTATGAATTTATAGTAATAAAATGTCGAAGAAATAAAATGTCTCAGCGGGAGCCCCAGGCCCCCGTACTAACGATCGGGACCCAGAACTCCTGACTCCGGGTCACCTGATCGGTGTAATAGCCTCTGATTGGCTATCACAGTGATCAGTCACTGTGAAGCCCTTATCAATGTTTTCTCTCTCTGTGAATGGAAGAGAAAGATGCATCATCTCTCTCTCTCTCTCTTTGCAGAGAAAAAAAAATACTTAGATCAAATTTTGATCTAGGTCAGTGCCAGGGTTAGTGTTTGGGTCAAGGTCAGGGTCAGTATTTTTTTCGAAAGGGTTTAATTTATTTTTAAATTAGTATCAGTGTGTTTTGGGTAGGATAAGAAAAGCAAAATGTGCACTTTTGTTTTTGGGCTGTACTACAGGTACAAACAATAACTAACATACACACGTGGGATCACTGTGATCATCAGGAGCAGGAAAATTTAATTTGGGTTGTTCCTTGGTGGAAGGTTATGGTAGTAGCAAGAGATATACAGTTACATTTAAAAAATATTTAATTTTTTTCCTATTTTTGGCCAGTTTCCCTTTGATGATTAAAAAAAAAATCAAAAATCAGGAGATCTCCATTACCATTTACCACCAAATGAAAGCCCAATTCGACCTGAAAACAAGGTATATTCCACCTGGATGCACAAAGTAGTTGTGATGATATGTACAGTTTTACTAACACATGTCAAAGTTTCAAAATTGTGCTTCGGCATTAAGATTTGTTTTACGCTTAGGTGTGAAGGGTGTGTCTGCCGAACATTATAAAACACTTCAATAACCCTTCAGCACACTCCTCAGACCTTTTGATTGGTTATGTTAATTCTGTAAATGTCCTTGTCAGGGTCCAGAAAATATGACTGCTTTTTCAGCTCAGTAGCTCTTGCTTACCATGAAAACTTTCAGGATGGTAAGGTTAAATCATGAGAGCCAATGACTTTAATACAGCAGATTGCAGCCAATTGGATTTCAAAACCAAACACCTGGCAAATGTTTGTCTTTTTTTTTCACTTTTAATCCCGCCTAATTTACTGTTGCTAAATGTTTCGTAATATCTTTTCTGTAAATATCTTGCACTGTTTTTCATGTCATTAAAAAGATATTTTTTAAATTTTCTAAAGCATTTTGATTTTTTTTTTAAACACTCTAACTTTATATGCTCTAGCCTGAAATTAAAGGACTTGCTGCCTCCTTATAGAAACCTACCGTATTTTTAACTTAATTACATTCCTGTCTGGGCGTAGCAGCAACATTTCTCAAAGGTAAAGTCGGAATTGCTAAAGCAGATGCTGTTCGAGAGGTGCATGTTTAACACATGGTGGGGGTTAGCTAAATATTTAACCACTTCAGCCCGAGACTCTTTTTTACACTTGTTGTTTACAAGTTAAAATCATTTTTTTTTTTGCTAGAAAATTACTTAGAACCCCCAAACATTATATATTTTTTTCTAACGCCCTTGAGAATAAAATAGTGGTCGTTGCAATACTTTCTGTCACACTGTATTTGTGCAGCGGTCTTACAAGCGCACTTTTTTTGGAAAAAATATTTAAAAAACATTTTTTTTACAATGTACCTTTTAAAAGTGATTGCCCATAAAACTGAAAATTTATCAAATACTTACTGTAATTTTCCTTTCCTGATGGACTCCATGGCAGCCTACACGTGGGTTAATCCCGCCTCCTCTCCAATGCTATAGGACCCCACTCCCATAAATTTGAACTCACCGGTAGAGACTGCATTCCGTATGCTGATCAAAAAAAAAAAAAAAAGTAATTTGGCCCATCAACCGACAGGATTTTTAAACCAAAGTTCACAGAAGATAGAGAAGCAGGCTCAGTGCAATAATGTGACATGAAAGTATTAATGGGGGCCCATGAGGCCGCTTTGCAGATGACATCTGGAGCCACATGCCGAGCTGCTGCCCAAAAAGCCGCCATGCCCTTGGTGGAATGTGCCGTCACCGCCTCTGGAGGAGCCAAGCCCTTAGCCCTATAAGCCTGCTGGATGGACTAGATGATCCAGGCCGCAATCGTTCTGGTCGAAGCTCGCTTCCCTCTGTTATTGCTGGAGTGCAGGATAAACAGGTAGTCGGAGCGCCTAAAGAAGGAAGTAACTTGCATGTATTCCTTCAGCATTCCGCCTACATCCAGAGGGTGAACTACAGTTGACCTCGGGGCCCTGAATGTAGGAAGGACAATTTCTTGGTTCTCTTGGAACACAGAAGTGACTTTCGGGTTTGAGCCGAGCATAGGGATGAGGACCACCCGGTCTGGGAAGAAAGTCAGGAATTTTTCTTTGTGACCCAAGTACCTGATCTTGGAAACCCTTTTGGCCGATGTGATGGCTACCAGGAAAGCGACTCTTGCAGAAAGGTCTTTGATAGAAAGTGGGGTAGATCCCGTGGAACTTAGTCCAGACAATGAGTCGAGAACAAGAGGAAGATCCCATTTGGGGAATCTTGGTCTTCTCACGGAAGAACTGCCGGATTAAAGGGTGGACAGCCCATGATGTTCCGGAGAAGGCCGATAAGGCTGAGACTTGGACCCTAACAGAGCTGATGGATAGCGACAGATCTAGGCTGGATTGAAGGAAGCTGAGTATATCCTGGATCTCTGAAGGATCTGCCCGTAGAGGATGAGAACTCAACGTACTTGGCCCAGATTCTCCCATCGACTTTATTCGTGCTTGACTTCCTCGAGCTCATGAGGGTGGAAATCGCTCTTGAGGCGCACCCGAGAGATTCCAGCCTCTCCCTCTCAAGAACCAGACCATCAGTCCCAGTAATGCCGGACAAGGGTGCAAGACTGCCCCAGAGAAAAAAGGTCTGGCCTGAGAGGAAGAGACACCGGGTCCTGAAAGCTGAGCTGGATCAGGAGGGGAAACCATGGCCTGTACGGCCAGTAAAGGTGCTATCACCATCACTTCGACCGCTTTCACTTGAAGTCTCCGTAAGAACCTTAGGATGATCGGGAGCGGGGGAAAGGCGTATGCCCTGTTGAAGTTCCACTGATCTGTGAGGGCATCTATTCCGAAGGCCTGGCTGCAACGGCCCCGAGTGTAATACTTCTTGATCTTGCAGTTGCAGGGGGATGCAAATAGATCTACTTTGGGATTGACTCCCAAGGACAAGATCCATTTGAACATGAAGGGGACCACTCGTTGTCCAACTGAGTGCGAGACCAGAAGTCCGCTTGGACGTTCTCAACTCCCGGGATGAAGACTGCTGAAATATTGGCCAGGTTTCTCTGGGCCAAGACATGATGGGCTCGACTTCTTGGAGCAAGGTGGAGCTCCGGGTGCCCCCCTGTCTCTTCACATAGGAGACCGCTGTGGTGTTGTCCATCCTTAATATTACTGATACCCCTTTCAGGAGATGGGTAAAGGATTGGAGGGCACACTAGGCTGCCCGAAGTTCCAGGACGTTTGAGCCCAGGTTGTGAAGATGGGTATCCCACTTGCCTTGAGCAAGCTCTGACTTGCAGAGGGCTCCCCATCCAGCACCACTGGCATCTTTCGTGACCGTGACCCATGAGACGGGGACAATGGAGTGGCAGTTGAGCAAATTTCTACGCTGAAGCCACTAGAAGAGGCTGCTCCTCATCACTGACGTTATGTGAATCGATTGATTGTTGTCCCCTGATTTCCACTGTTGAAGAAACCCTGTCTGGAAAGGGCATAACCTCCACAGAGACCACTTGACCAGGGGGGTCGTAGAGACCATCAAGCTGATAATTTTTAGGCACTGTGAGGCCTTCATGCGTGGGGATCTCAGAGCTTGTGAGATTCTCTCCTGAATGACTGGGATCTTCTCCTCTGGGAGAGAGATGGTACTTTTCACCGTGTCGAACTGGGCCCCTAAATATATCAGGTGCTGGACTGGATCTAAATGGCTTTTTTCCAGGTTTAGGAGCCAACTGAATTCTGTCAGTGTGGAGATAACCTGCTCCCTGTGGACCAACAGCTGCTCCTTGTCTTGGGACAGCAACAGGAGGTCGTCGAGGTAGTGGTACAGGCTCATCCCTTTTGTTCTGAGGGCCACCACGGCTAAAAGAATTTGAGAAAACTCGAAGTGAGGTTGTCAGCCCAAAAGGGAGGCAGGTGAACTGTAGATGTTCTTGTCCGACTTGAAACCGGAGGTATTTGCAGAATTCTTCTGCCACAGGCACGTGGAAGTAAGCATCTTTTAAGTCGATTGAGATCAGCCAATTGCCTGGCTGCACGGTTTGTTGGATGGTTAACAGAGTCTCCATTTTGAATCTTTTGTGTTTTATAAACTTGTTTAGGTAGGCTAGGTCCAGCACTGGGCGCCACAAACCGTTTTTCTTCTGAACTAAAAAGAGAGGGGAGTATACCCCCTGGAACTCTTCACCCTTTGGGACAGGCACCACGGCCTCTTGTACTATCAGCGAATCCACGTAGGACAGTAACACCTGCTTCTTTTCCTCTGACCCTCGTAGCAGGGTGAAAATAAATCTGGGGGGAGGAGTACTGGTGAAGGATCATGTGTGGCCTATAGAGACCGTCATGATGGTCCAGTAGTCTGAGATTGAGGCCACCCAGACATGCCAGAAGAGAAGCAGACACCCCCCTACCCGACTCGCCTGGGCGAGCCCAATCTCGAAATGACTTAGCCGGCTCTCGTCCACTGGACGCCTGGCTCTTGGCAGGCTTCTGGAAGGATGCCTGCCCTCTGCTCCAATTCCTTCTGAAGTCTCGGCCAGGCCTATAAGAGCATGCTTCCCTTGAACGCTCAGTACTACGTCTTCTGAGCTGGGGCCTCTTCTGACTGAACGGACGCTTATCCTGAGGCAGGAAGCCCGACCTCCCACCCGTGGCCCGGGCTATGGCGCTATCCAGCCTGTTTCCGAACAATGAGGACCCCTCAAAGGGAATCCTACACCAGGCTTGTTTGGATGCTGGGTCGGCGACCCAGAGGCGTAATCACAAGGCCTGCTTAGCCATGACTGAGGACAGCATAGTCCAAGCCGACAAGGGGATAAGGTCGATTAAACCCTCCCCCAGGAAGGCCACTGCTAGCTTCAGCTCCTGGATGGCCGAGCCCCTGGCCAGTTCTTCTGAAACTCCTCTGAGCACAGAGTCTATGTTCTCAGTCCAAGCCTCCATGGTTTTGGCAAGGGCCAAAGCGGGTTTGCAAGCCATACCGGCTAACCTGTAAATCCTCTTCGGGTCTTGGTCTATTCTCCTATCAAGCCCATCCTTGAAGGATACCGCATCTTCCAAGGTAAGAGTGATGTGCATCAGAGCTGCATCTACGAGTGGAGCATTTTCCAGATGTTTCACTTCCTCTGCCTTGAAGGGATATAACCTGTAGTTTTATTTGACATAGAGGTCTTCTTGTCTACCTTGCTCCATTCCTCGTCAATAATATCCTTTAATTCAGAAAGGAGTGGAAAATTGGAACGTTCCTTCCTCAAATGCTTAAAGAACTTCTTCTGCTTAGCCGGGGGAGCGAAAACATCTTCCCATTTAAGGGCCTCTTTGACTGCTTTAATTAGTGGGGAAACCAAGGTGAAGTTGAATCCTCCAACAAATGAATCTCCCACCATCTCGCTGTCCGAGGCATCATAAGGCTGGGATGGGCCCGGAACCTTCTGGGCCTCGTCAGCCAGGGAACCAGGTAGAGTGGTGGACTGACTCTGCGTGCGGGTTGCGTCCCACTCTTTTAGGGATTGCTGCACCACACGCCTAACAAGAGACTCCATCTGTTGGTTTTCCGTCTCTTTCTCCCTGACCGCCCAGGCATAACACGGATGACACAGTGATTTGCCCTCTGGGACTCGTGTCCCACATCCCCAGCAGGCTCTGCAATCAGAGCGGCTGTCATGGCGGTGGGTGCGGTGTCTGGAGGAGGAATGGGAACATCTCCTCTGTTGGTGGGTCCTGGATTGAGAGTCGCATCTGGACCTGGAAGAACAATGTTGGTATTGGTGATGTGGCCTGGCAAGGTCTCCGTCGTCTGGTCCCAGTTGATTAACCGACCTAGAGGGGCTGAACAGAAAAAAGGAGGGTAGGAAAAAAACAGAGGACACCTGTCCATCCACGCACCATCCTGGCTCCTCCCCCTGCGTACCTTAGGCGTTAGGGCTGACCGCATGAAGGCGGTGATCTGTCCACGGCACCACAGAGGAAGACCGGGCTAAAGACTCAGTTTGAAAGATAAAAACAAACAGTCCTGGGACAGAGAAAGAAAAAATACATGGTGGCCGGAGAAAGTCAGGTAACTGTCTCTTTAAGAGTCAATGCTGCCCATAAAGCACAGACTAGGTGCCCAGGGCTTGGGGAAGCTGCCACACACGCCCGCAGGAGATTCCACAGAAGCAGTGGCTGACAGGCTATTTGAATCCCCCGCCTGTGATATCACTGCCGTGTCCCCCGTTCGTGCCTGTCATGTCGGGTTGTTAACAGGCGCCTGCGCGGCCACCGTGCTCTCCGCGGTGCCGCGCATGCGCGAACCAAGCTTTGGAGTCACCCGAGGCCCCGCGCATGCGCAGAACCCCGCTGCAGCCGCAACCCGGAAGAGTGACGGCACCATGAGGGTCAGGAGAGAGCCAAGGGAAGGAAGGAAAAAAGGAAAAAAACAGGAGGAACACCTGAAGACTCCTGACCTTGCCAGCTATGATGATCGTCTCCTCCTGGGCATACGCAGGCTGTTCCCTACCACTACAGCATGCATACATGCCTGAGGCCACTCACCTGTCCATGGCTGGGCCCTGGGCTTTCTACACCGCTCCGTTGGTATACCTGCCATTGGCCCACTCGGGGCTCATTCATCCGGTTTGGACGTGAGGAAACATAAGTGCACATCTTATAGGTCCAAAGAGGAAGACAAAAAAGGAACGCAGTCTCTACCGATGAGTTCAAATTTATGGGAGTGGGGTCCTATAGCATTGGAGATGAGGTGGGATTAACCCACACGTAGGCTGCCATGGGGTCTGTCAGGAAAAGTGATTTTTGATCAAGTTTATTGCTATCACAGAGAATGCACAACATCCCTTGTGATAACATGGGCCATGACAGGTCCTCTTTTTTTAAAGATCTGGGGTCTATTAGCCTCCAGAGCTCTCCTTTATCCTCCAAAGCAGCCAATCAAATCAAGATCAGCTTGATCGGCTGCTTTACAAGCTAGTAATGGCTTGTAAACAAGAAACTGAAACTGGAAGTGACAAAATCCTCGCTGCCTATGGTTTCTGCTGTACAGTAAGAGCGGAAGGAACTTGCGTTCCTTCCACTCTTCACAGGGCACCCAATGCAACTGGTCGCATCAGTCATGGGCTCCCTGCCCGTAAAAGTGATCAAGTGGCTGTATAGCCACTCAAATCAATTTTACCAGATAGGGAATCGCTGATTGATGATTGACACTCTCCAACAATTGCATGCCCGGTTCTTTTCCTAGACTGACCGCAAACTCACTCACTCAACCGAGTAACGTGCACAGAAGCAGATCCTGTCTGTCTGCGACTACTGCAAGTGGTTTATGTACCACTACACTTCTAAGAAGGATAATGGCATCAACAATGAATCAGCTCTAAATGTCCCGCAGGTAACCAGTTCTATAAGGACACTGTTTTGCATTAGCATTATACATATCCATAGGTTGGACTTGATGGACTTGTGTCTTTTTTCAACCTCACCTACTATGTAATATATCTTGCCTTCTGTTTCTGTGATGTTTCTGAGGATATACAGTGGAAAGAAAGTCTATATACCCCTGTAAATATGCCAGGATTTTTAGATGTAAAAAATAAGACCAATGCCGCGGACTTTCCGGCATACTTGGTCCGGCGGACCAGAGTCCACCGAACAATCCGACCGTGTGTAGGCTCAGGCGGACCTTTTCCCAAAAGCCTGCCGGACCTAGATTTGAAACAAGTTTTAAATCTTTCCGTTGGTTTCTGGCGGAAAGTCCGCTCGTCTGTGTGCTGGTCCGACGGCAAGCCAGCTCGTCTATGCTGGTCCAACGGACCAGATACGACGCAAGGGCAGGGTATTGCATTTCGCGCTCGCTACAATAGGAATAACAAATTTTCCTATTGCGGCGAGCGCGGGTCATGCCAGGCCCTTAGGTCTGGTATGGATTATTACGGGAAACCCCTACGCCGAAAAAACGGCGTGGGGTCCCCCCCTAAAATCCATACCAGACCCCGATCCGAGCACGCAGCCCGGCCGGTCAGGAAAGGGGGTGGGGACGAGCGAGCGCCCCCCCCCCCTCCTGAACCGTACCAGGCCGCATGCCCTCAACATGGGGGGTGGGTGCTTTGGGGGAGGGGGCGCCCTGCGGGGCCCCCCCACCCCAAAGCACCTTGTCCCCATGTTGATGAGGACAAGGGCCTCTTCACGACAACCCTGGCCGTTGGTTGTCGGGGTCTGCGGGCGGGGGGCTTATCGGAATCCGGGAGATCCCTATAATAAGAGGGCCCCCAGATCCCGGCCCCCCCACCTTATGTGAATGAGTATGGGGTACATGGTACCCCTATCCATGCACCTAGGGAAAAAGTGTCAATAATAAAACACACTACACAGGTTTTTAAAATAATTAATTAAACGGCTCCGGGGGGGTCCTCCTCCGGCTTCGGGGGTCTTCTTCCGACTTCGGGGGTCCCTCCGGTTCCTTTTCCCCCCGCGTCCGGTTGATTCTTCTCCGCTCTCTCCGGCCTCTTCTCCCGGTGTTCCAGTTCTTCGGCCAGCTCCTCCGCTGTCTTCAGGCAGCTCTCTTGCCAGCGGAGGTTCGGACTTCTGGGCTTCTTGTCTTCTTCCCTCTTCTCCAGATGTTGACACGACGCTCTCTCCGACTGGACTGCTCTCTGAGGGCTCCGTTGTGACTTATATAGGCGGAGACCCCATCCCCTTATGATGTCACAGTCCTTGGGCATGCTGGGACTGTGACGTTTTAGGGGGCGTGGTCACCGTGTGATGTTGACCACGCCCCCTAAAACGTCACAGTCCCAGCATGCCCAGGGACTGTGACATCATAAGGGGGCGGGGTCTCCGCCTATATAAGTCACAACGGAGCCCTCAGAGAGCAGTCCAGCCGGAGAGAGCGTCGTGTCAACATCTGGAGAAGAGAAGAGGGAAGAAGACAAGAAGCCCAGAAGTCCGGACCTCCGCTGGCAAGAGAGCTGCCTGAAGACAGCGGAGGAGCCGGCCGAAGAACTGGAACACCGGGAGAAGAGGCCAGAGAGAGCGGAGAAGAACCAACTGGACGCCGGGAGAAGAGGAACCGGAGGGACCCCCGAAGCCGGAAGAAGACCCCCCCGGAGCTGTTTAATAAATTATTTTAAAAACCTGTGTAGTGTGTTTTATTATTGACACTTTTTCCCTAGGTGCATGGGTAGGGGTACCATGTACCCCATACTCATTCACATAGGGTGGGGAGGCCGGGATCTGCGGGCCCTCTTATTATGGGGGGCTCTCGGATTCCGATAAGCCCTCCGCCCGCAGACCCCGACAACCAACGGCCAGGGTTGTCGGGAAGAGGCCCTTGTCCTCATCAACATGGGGACGAGGTGCTTTGGGGTGGGGGGCCCCGCAGGAGCGCCCCCTCCCCTAAAGCACCCACCCCCCATGTTGAGGGCATGCGGCCTGGTACGGTTCAGGAGGGGGGGGGGGCGCTCGCTCGTCCCCACCCCCTTTCCTGACCGGCCGGGCTGCGTGTTCGGATCGGGTCTGGTATGGATTTTAGGGGGGACCCCAGGCCGTTTTTTCGGCGTAGGGGCTTCCCTTTATAATCCATACCAGACCTAAGGGCCTGGCATGACCCGCGACGGGGCTCGCAAGGTGTCAATCTCGCTGATAAAAGCGGCAAGATTGACTTCCTTTTCTAGTCCCGTCGCACCTGAGTCACGTTCAAAATGAACGGACTTGTCCATGTGTGGGCAAGTCCGTTCATTCTGAAAGTCCGCTGTAACTCCGGCGAATGTCCGTCGGAAAGACGGGCGGACCTAGCCCGCCGGAAAGTCCGGTCATGTGTGGGCAAGTCCGTCCGTTTCAAAGTCCGGCGCACCTGGCGGACAAAGTCCGTCAGAAAGTGTGCCGGACCAAGTATGCCAGAAAGTCCGATCGTGTGTACGCGGCACAAGAGAAATCACTTCAGGATTGTCCACCTCTAATGCAACCTATACTCTGTGCAATTCAATTAAAAACAAACTGAACTTATGATTTAGTGGTGAAAAAAAAACAAGTAATGTGGTTACTTACAGTAGGTGTACACACCCTCTGATTATTAAGGATGTGGCCGTGTTCAGAATTAACTAATCACACTCAAAATTATATTAATTAGTAGCCAGTACACACCTGTCAGTGACTGATTTAGGCTGACCATACATTATATAATTTTCTTATTCAATTTCCTTTAGATTTACCTTCAACTATGTAGTGCAATGGCCTGCCTGATTGCATACAAATTGAAAGTGTTTAGGTTTGACCTCCTATTATATGGTTTTGGTAAATCTAAAGGAAAATTGTACAAGAAGATTGTATAATGTATGGCCAGCCTAAGTCTATATAAGGTTCAGCTGTTCTAGTAGGCTTTATCTGACATTTAAGCCTGGTACACACTAGCATTTTTTTTTTCATTCAACCCAGCAGGCTGAATAAAAAAAAAAATGGAGCTCAGGAGGAGCCGCTGTACTAACATGCTAATATTAGTACATCGATCTCCCCCCCACTGAGCTATTGTGTTCTGACAGGGGCATGCCCCCCTCCCGCCAGAACACTCCGGTCAGCAGACCTTATTCGGTCATGCTGGACCAGCTGCCGTACACACGGGCTGAATGTCGGCCAGTTTCTATTGAACTGGCCGATGCCCTCTGATATTCGGCGGCCCATGTGTACTAGGCTTCACTAAGTTGCCTCTTAAAACAAAGGTTTTCAATGCTTTAAAGGGATCTCATTGTTGGAAGGTAGCAGTCAGGAGAAGGTTCAACATTTTTTACTATAGCACACAGTGAAGGTGGTCATCAACAAGTGGAGAAAATACCATGCAACAGTGATATTACCAAGAACTGAACGTTCCTCCGAAAAGGGATAAAAAACAAAACAAAAGAAAAACAAAAAACAAATCTCATCAAAGAGGCCTACAGCAACATGAAAGTAGCTGCAGGAATTTCTGGCAAGTACTGGTTGTGTGCTACATGTGACAACAATCTCCCATATTCTTTATATGTCTAGGCTGTGAGGTAGGGTGGCGGGACGGAGCCTGCCAAAAGCATGTGGGAAAATGTGTTGTGGTCTGATGAGACCAAGACTTTTGGCAATAATTCCAACAATGCACATCACCAAAAAAACATCATACCCACAGTGACGCATGATGGTGGCAGATGGATCTGTGGTTTTACTCAAGGTGGAGGGACCTATGAATAGTTCCAAATATCAGTCATTTTTGGCACAAAACCTTCAGGCCTCTGCTCAAAAGCTGATGAGGAATTTCACCTTTTAGCACAACAATGACCTAAAGCATACCTCCAAACCAAGAAGAGACTGGCTTCACCAGAAGAAGATCAATGTTTTGGAATGGCCCAGCCAGAGCCTAGACCTGAATTCAAATGAAAATCTCTGGAGAGACCTGAAGAAGGCTGTGCAGAGGAGATGCCCCCACAATCTGACAAATGTGGAACATTTTTGCAAGGAAGAGTAGGCAAAGATAGACTCCTACCCCAAAAGACTGAATACTATCATAAAATCAATTGGTGCTTTAACCACTTGAAGACCAAGCCTTTTCTGGCACTTTTTGTTTACAAGTTTAATCAGTATTTTTTGCTATAAAATTGCTTATAACCCCCCAAACATTATATATTTTTTTTTAGCAGACACCTTAGGGAATACAATGGTGATCGTTGAAAATTTTATGTCACATTGTATTTGTGCAGCAGTCTTTCAAACTCAATTTTTTTGGGGAAAAATACACTTTAATGAATAAAAAAACAAACAAACATATATACCCCAATTCTTTTTGTAAAATATGAAAGATAATGTTACATTGAGTAAATAGATAGCTAACATGTCACGCTTTAAAATTGCACGCGCTTGTGGGATGGCGAAAAAACTATGGTACTTAAAAATCTCCATAGGCAACGCTTTAAACTTTTTACAGGTTACCGGGTTAGAGTTACAGAGGTCTAGTGCTAGAAATATTGTTCTTGCTTTAAAGTTTGTGGAGATACCTCAAGTGTGGTGCAAACGCAGTTTACATATGTGTGCGTGACCAACGTATATGTTTGCTTCTGTGTGCAAGCACAGAGGGATGGAGGCACTTTAAAAAAAAAAAAAAATCTTATTTATTTTATTTTACACTGTCCCTTTAATTATTATTACTTTTTAAAATCATTTTTATTCCTATTACATAGAATATAAATATCCCTTGTAATACAAATAAGGTTGACAGGTCCTCTTTATGGAGAGATCTGGGGTCAAAAAGACTCCAAATCTCTCCTTTACCTTTAAAAGCAAAAGATCATAAAAAATAAAATCAGATCTTTTGCTTAAAAAAAAATTGTTTACTTCCACCATGGCCTGGACGTGATGCATGACGTTGCTCCGGTCCTCTAAGCCTAAGGCCATAAAGGCGATCAAAACCAATCTAGTCTTTTATCGCCTCTGTGACCATCAGATCAGTTCTCAGGCGGCCAGCATGGGGGGGGGGGGGTGTTATACGGACAAGCAGTTAGGCTGACAGGAAGCTCAATGAACTACCACAGTGCCGTGGTAGTTCATTGTGAACTACAAGCCGACAGCTGCAAAGGCTGTCAGACCTTGCAGTTTTCCCATTCACAAAACACAGTAAATGGATGACTGCACACCCGTCCGCGTTTTTTTTTTTTTCACATTGTGACAGCTAGTGGAGGGGAGAAGATCCCCCCACCAGCTGTCAAAACGGGGAATCTGGGGGAATGGGGGTCGGTACATATGGATATGGGTGTAACATGGTACAAAAGGTGAACTTATCCTTTAAGAACTTCAGGGACTTGACTATGGCCTGTTGAAACTCAATGGGGTGTATTTACTAAAGGCAAATCCACTTGGTAGTGCACTTGGAAGTACAGTCGCTGTAGATATGAGGGGGACATGCAAGGAAAATAAAAAACAGCATTTTTACTTGTACATGATTGGATGATAAAATCAGCAGAGCTTCCGCTGATTTCAAATCTTCCCTTTAGATTTACAGCGACTGCACTTCCAAGTAAGTGCACTTTCAAATGTACTTGCAGTGCACTTGTATTGCAGAGTGGATTTTCCTTTAGTAAATCAACCCCAATGTGTTTCATTGGTTGTTCTTGATTTGATTGGTTGTTCTGCAACTGGACATAGAAAGCAGCCCCTATCACCCAATAAAATGTGTTTTTAAAAAGCTGAAGAAAACATTTCTTTGCATGCTATTGTTTGGTTTTTCTCACTTCAAAAGTATGGGAAGGCAAGCCACAGACTACTCTTTGATGCTAAGTTTCTAAAATGCTCAGTCTCTTTTAATAAGTAACATTCATAATCTGTTTTATTTAAGAAACTGTTAATACTGTTCAAAATTTTTAAAAAAATGCAGATTATAAACACCAGATTATAAACACCAGATTTTTTTAAACCAAATTGACACTCTACCCAGTATAAATAAAGTATACACTAAGCGGATGTATGCTCACCTTCACTACAGCACTGTGGTGTCTAGGAGCTTCTGCCGGCCGTTGACATTTTCGACCGGTCTACTTCTAGGTATCGATCTCTGGTTGTTTTCATTGGCCAGGGCCTAGATAATGTCGCTCCCACACAGCATGTCTCTTCTGCATTAAAAACTCTGCCTGTTCCCCAATTTTTTTCCCCCTAAAGTTCCACTTTAAAGTGATATTAAACTTTTGTTTCCTGGTGCATCCTGGCAGCATACATATGGGGTTGTGACTCCGCCCCCACAACCTGATAGGACTGGTTAACTATAAATCAAAGACAGACCCGGCTCACAGCATTCTCCTTTTTTTCCTCACCTGATCAAGACTGGCTTCGCGAGGTAACCCTTGTCACATTTTACCACTGAGATTTTTGCCCATTCCTCCTTGCAAAACTCCTCCAGCTCCTTCAAGTTGGATGGTTTGCACTTGTGAACAGCAATCTTTTAGTCTGACCACAGATTTTCTATTGGATTGCGGTCTGGGATTTGACTAGGCCATTCCAACACATTTAAATGTTTCCTCTTAAACCACTCAAGTGTTGCTTTAGCAGTGTGTTTGGGGTCAGGCTTAATAGGTTGGTCTGGCAAGAACAATTCTTCATGAATCCATGTTGGTTACTGCTAATGATACCGTTTTCGTTACTAAAATCTTGTATATAGTCCCTTATCATCACCCCCAATAGCTTGCAGACTATTGATGTTAGGCTAACTGGTCTGTAGTCAGTAGTGTATTTAGGTTTTGTGCTGCCCTAGGCCTGACTAAACTCATGCACCCCTAATTTAAATTTGACCCACCCCTTCCTGTCAAGGCCACACCCCTTGCTGTTTAAGACCGCCCTGAAATTTTCGAGTGGGGACACTAGTTCTGAGGGCCTGGGGGGGGGGGGGCAATGGATTCCTTTAGTTTTCATAGATTTCCTCTCACTTCCTGTTTGGCTATGGGGCAGGAAGTGAAGGGAAATTTCTGCAATGGGACAGGGATGGTAAAAAATAAAATGACAGGGGCTATAACCCTTCCTTATTCTATCCAAAAAAAAAAAAAAAAGGGTTGCCTATAGTTCTACTTTAAGCACAAATTTCTGATAATTTTATGGAGAGGACTAAGAAGATATAACCATGCCAATGGTGCAGCAGAAAACATATAGCACAGTGAGGAAGGTTTGTGGTCCCTAAGACTGGTGCTACTCTAATGCCCTGTACACACGGTCGGACTATCCGACGGGAATATGTGCGATCGGAGCTTGTTGTCGGAAATTCCGACCATGTGTGGGCTCCATCGGACTTTTTCCATCGGAAGTTCCGACACACAAAGTTTGAGAGCATGCTATAAAATTTTCCGACAACAAAATCTGATCCTTTAAATTCCGATCATGTGTAGACAAATCCGACGGACAAAGTGCCACACATGCTCAGAATAAATTAAGAGACGAAAGCTATTGGCTATTGCCTAGTTTATAGTCCCGACGTACGTGTTTTGCGTCACTGCGTTCGGAACGATCGGATTTTCCGACAACTTTGTGCGACCTTGTGTATGCAAGACAAGTTTGAGCCAACATCCGTTGGAAAAAAACGATGGATTTTGTTGTCGGAATGTCCGATCAATGTCCGACCGTGTGTACAGGACATTACAGTGTAGCGGCGCAAGCCGGCGGGGACTCTGTCCGTGCTGCCCCTCTGCAAAGTGCTGCCCCCCCTGCAAAGTGCTGCCCTAGGTGTGGGCCTTGTCAGACTAGGCCAGGATACAGCGTTGTCTGTAGTTCCCCGGGATATATCTTGGCCCCTTTTTAACCACCTCAATACAGTGCACTTACACCCCCATCCTGCCCAGACCAATTTTCAGCGCTCTCACAGTTTGAATGACAATTACTCAGTCATGCAACACTGTACCCATATGAAACTTGCGTCCTTTTTTTCACCAAAAGAAAGCTCTATTTGTGCGATTTTTAATTACTAGTGGGTTTTTTATTTTTTGTGCTATAAATAAAAAAAGCCTGTAAATTTTGTGAAAAAAATGCCCTTTTCTTTGTTTCTGTCATAAGATTTTGCTAATTAGTATTTTTTCTTCATAAATTTTGGCCAAAATGTATACTGCTAGATATCTTTGGTAAAAAATAACCCAAATTAGTGTATATTATTTGGTCTTTGTGAAAGTTATAGAGTATACAAACTATGGTGCCAATCACTAAAGATTTATAAGATATTTCTAACACATAGCATGTATATAGCAAAAATTACAGCCCAAAATACATTCTGCTACTCTTCCCGAGTATGGCAATACCACATGTGAGACTTTTACACAGTCTAGCCACATACAGAGGTCCAACATTGAAGTAGTACCTTCAAGCGTTCTAGGAGCATAATTTACACATCTCATTGAATTCCTACCTATCACAATTTTGAAGGTCCTGGAGCACCAGAATAGTGGAATTACCCACAAAATTACCCCATTTTGTAAAGCAAACACCCCAACGTATATTAGCCCGCTGTCGGCTGAATCTGGGTCACAAGAGTGCAGAACTAAGTGCATTCCTGTGACCTACCAAAAGGGCTTTGGCCCTACTTCTCCTTAAAGGATAAGTTCACCTGTTATTAAGGTGGAACATAAAACATGTTCCCAATGCAGATGCAGATGCTGCCCGATTTCCCTTCTCCCTGTGACAATTGTACGGAGAGAAGTTCCTCGTACTAGCTGTCACTTTTTTAAATCAGCGTGGCCGCGCATAGCTGCGCCCACATGGCCACTTCATTCATTCACACAGCTCTGTATGTGAATGAACTACAGGCCCTGACATCCTTTGCAGCTGTTGGCTTGTAGTTCTCTGTGAACTACCACGGCTGTGAAGCGCTGTGGTAGTTCATTGATTCTTCCAGTCAGTGTATCTGCTTGCCCATACTGGATATACGGGCAACACAGGTACACTGACAGACCTGCAGGAGACCTGCAGTGGGGTGGTGGGGGGTTGGAATCAGTGACAGCAGTGGTGGTGGTGAGGGGGGTTTGACCAGCCCATTGATCACAATGGTGTGGGGGGTGGGATCAGTGGCAGTGGTGACGGAGGATAGGGATGACCAGGGCCGTCTTAATAGCATCATGGTCCCCTGGGCCCCAGGTAAACAGATATCAAGTAGGTAGGAGGCAGACAAGCGGAGCTTCCCCTTTTGGGTGGAGCTCCGCATTAACTGCATGAACAATCATTCTGTACAGCAAAGAAACAGTGGGAAAATACTACATACATAAAGTAACAAAGCTGTTCTGTGCATATAAGATATCTGCTAGAATGATGCTCCCCCAGCACTATGGCCCCTCTACACCCCAGATATCCCCCAGCACTCTGACCCCTCTACACCCTAGTTATTCCCCCAGCACTCTGACCCCTCTACACCCTAGATATTCCCCAACAACTCTGACCCCTCTACACCCCAGATATCCCCCCAGCACTCTGACCCCTCTACACTCCAGATATCCCCCCAGCACTCTGACCCCTCTACACCCCAGATATCCCCCCAGCACTCTGACCCCTCTACACCCAAGATATCCCCCCAGCACTCTGACCCCTCTACACCCCAGATATCCCCCCAGCACTCTGACCCCTCTACACCCCAGATATCCCCCAGCACTCTGACCCCTCTACACCCCAGATATCCCCCCAGCACCCTGACCCCTCTACACCCCAGATATCCCCCAGCACTCTGACCCCTCTACACCCCAGATATCCCCCCAGCACTCTGACCCCTCTACACCCCAGGTATCCCCCCAGCACTCTGACCCCTCTACACTCCAGGTATCCCCCCAGCACTCTGACCCCTTTACACCCCAGGTATCCCCCCAGCACTCTGACCCCTCTACACTCCAGGTATCCCCCCAGCACTCTGACCCCTCTACACCCCAGGTATCCCCCCAGCACTCTGACCCCTCTACACCCCAGACATCCCCCCAGCACTCTGACCCCTCTACACCCCAGATATCCCCCCAGCACTCTGACCCCTCTACACCCCAGATATCCCCCCAGCACTCTGACCCCTCTACACCCCAGATATCCCCCCAGCACTCTGACCCCCCTACATCCCAGATATCCCCCCAGCACTCTGACCCCTCTACACCCCAGCACTCTGACCCTTCTACACCCCAGATATCCCCCAGCACTCTGACCCCTCTACACCCTAGATATTGCCCCCAGCACTGTTACAATATACCATAAGATACCCCTTGTATTGTGACCCCACTATATCCCTGATACCCCCTACATGGTGGCCTCTCTGCATCCCTGATAGCTCTAGCACTATAGCCATCCAAGATACCCAAAGCATTGCTACCCCCTATACACACCAGATCCCCCCGTTGTTTTCCCCCATACACCCTTAAAAACCCCCAGCACAATTATTCCATCCATGTAGTACCCCTTTTTCCAGTGGAAATACAGTGCTTGTGAACTTTTCGCTATGTGCCCACCTCCAGCACTGTGACAAGGACTCACCTATACCAATCAAGCAGGCAAAAGGAGGGGCGGAGGAGGGAGCATCCCTCCGGGCATTCCAAGCCCTTCAGTGCTAACAGTGCTGGACAGCTGTGCTCACCATGACACCATCCACAATGCCACTTCCGCAGGCGGGCTCTTAGTGCTGCCGACTCAGCAGCTCCCAGTCCAGCTCCTACCCCGCAGCCTCCGTGTCCTGAGCATTCAAGCTGCATGGGGCAGGGTCAGAGCAGCACTGGTGCTCTGGCCCTGGCCCCTCCATGCTGGCTGTGAAAAAATAGGTACAGTTTTGCACAGCACGATGCACCGCTGCCAGCCTGCCTCCCCTGTGTATCCATCACTCTCAGCGCCATCAAATTTCCAGGCAGTGTGGGCTTATGGAGCAGCTGCTTTGGGGAAAGTGCAGGGCCCCCCCATGCAGCTGGGGTCCCTGGGCAGTGCCCAGGTGTGCCCACTCATTAAGATGGTCCTGGGGATGACATCAGTGGCAGTGGTGGGGATAGAGCTAACATATTTGAATGTATCTGAGAATTAGAACTGTTAAAATAATAAACTGACAGTAAACTGATCCTTATTGTAGAAATAAGCATTACCCTCGAGTATTGCTTTATTATGCTATGCCAGACTGCCACTGACCTGTGTAATTTGCTGTGTGCTTGTAGCATCTGAAATGTTTTGCTGTGTTCTGTTCAGTTTCTTGAAGTTCATGTACAGTGGCTTGCTGCATTTCAAGGGCACTGGTAGAATGTACATGATGGGCACTGGCGGGCTGCATATCATGGGCACTGCCGGGCTGCATGTCATGGGCACAGGCAGGCTGCTGCATCTGATGGGCACAGGCACTGGTGAGGCTGCATGAAGGGCACAGACAGACGGGGCACAGGCAGGCCGCTGCATCTGACTGGTAGGCTGCATCTGACAGGCACTGGTGAAGCTGCATTGATCTCTTGTATCATGTCTGCAGTCTCTGACTGTCTCCTGTATCATATCTGCTAGAGCAATGTGTTTAAGTTTAAGTAGGAGATTGCAGACATGATACAAGAGATGGTTAGAGATGGAGGACATGACACAAGAAATGGTTAGAGACTGGGGACATGATACAAGAGATGGTTAGAGACTGAGGACATGATACAGGAGATGGCTAGAGACTGAGGACATACCACAAGAGATGGTTAGAGACTGGGGACATGATACAAGAGATGGTTAGAGACTGCGGACATGACACAAGAGATGGTTAGAGACTGGGAAAATGATACAGGAGATGGTTAGAGACTGAGGACATGATACAAGAGATGGTCAGAGACTAAAGACATGATACAAAAGATAAAAATCCAAAAAAGAAAGCGCCTCTTAAGTATAAAGGATTTATTCAATTATTAAAAGCATAGTAAACACTTACATAGAGGTAGATGATTAGCAGCTTCCATAGAGAAGCTGCTAATCATCTACCTCTATGTAAGTGTTTACTATGCTTTTAATAATTGAATAAATCCTTTATACTTAAGAGGCGCTTTCTTTTTTGGATTTTTATGTATATACGGAGAATTGACTTCACTCAACAGGAAGCTGCCCTCGGTATCCTGGATATACAGATTTCCCTGGCTCCCTTGTCCCCATTTTGATCTACAGATTATAGACTCTATTTTGGATTTATTTATGGACTATTTCTTTATATCTTTTACTGTTATATCCACGGACTTTAGCGCTATTACATTATATGTTTTATCCATGATACAAAAGATGGTTAGAGACTGAGGACATGATACAAGAGATGGTTAGAGACTACAGACTGCATTTTTCTTGACCTTTCTTGCACTAAAGGTGCCAAAAATGGCCAACAATAAATTCATATAAATTTAAATTGATGATATTGAATAAAAAGTTGAATATAGTACAATTGTATATAAAAATATAAATAGTTTTTAAAAACTGTCATTTTCGGTATTGGTTTCGGTTTTCGGCCTAGTGCATCCTTCATTTTTTGTTTCGGTTTCGGCACCAAAATTTCCATTCGGTGCACCCCTACAAAATAGCTGGAGCGCTGTCAGATTGGATGGAGAGCACACACATGAATATGCTTTGATCTAAACCATTCCATGGTAGCTCTGGCTGTATGTTTTTTTTTTTTTTTTAAACAGAAATTTTTTTATTTATCTTCAAAGGGAGATATATTGTCATATATAATTACATACAAACATAAAGCATTATATAACGGCTATTACATCATATTTCAAGGCGTAGAAGTAAAGCAGTGCATTACAAACAGTACAAAACACATAGAATGTTAGGAACCAGTCATCTATGTGACAAATTGCATAGGTCTATAATGCCTCGTTTCCACTGCGCGGATCGGTTCGGTACGCTATTTTGGGTGTTTCCATTATGAAAGCGGCCCATACAACCGAACCGAACCGTTCCATTCAGGGTCCTGTTTCAGGTGTGGGGCCATAGAAAATGGAACGGTTCGGTTAGGGCGGAGCTACGATACATTCCACTGATTGGCTGACAGAAAACCCTCTGCTGTGCTATGCTGAGGCATTTTTTCTAAACCCTGTATGGCCCCTTGTGGTCCCACTTGCAGTGGAAACGCTCACCAGAATAGACCGGACCATTCTAGGCCATTCAAACTTTACCGACCCGAACCGATCCGCTCAGTGGAAACGAGGCATAAGAGGCTCTTATATATTCAATTGCTCATATGAGTTGACTTATGTGGTTGGACATGGAGGATTAATACCGGTGTAACTCCCCTAGAGAGGGGGGGGTGCATCGTGAGAGTAGTGGGAGGCCCCAGACACAGTGCACTATGGTGGCTAGGCATGGGGCTAGAGTCCGCCGGGGGGGGGGGGAGAACCTGTATGACATCAGCTCCATGCACATTCCTTGGCTTAATGGGACTCCTTCTCAAAGTGGGGTGGCTTTTAGCTTTTGACCCAAGAGCCCCATATTTTCTCAAATTTTTTTGGACATTTACGACTCATATACGCAAGTTTGTAGAGAGGTAGGGTGGAATCAATCAGAGCTCTCCATTGCGCAAATGTGGGAGGTTCTGGCTGCTTCCATTTAATTAGGATAGCTTTTCTGGCATAGAATGAGGCATAAAGAATTAACAATCTTTTGTGTGTTAGGCGTAACAGTGTCACAGATACCCAAGAGGAGGATGAGAGGTTCAACTCTTATGTTTAGTCCTCCTACAGAGTTAATGTTGTGAACCACATCTCTCCAGAACTGCTGGATAAGGGGGCAGGACCACAATACATGCAAGAATGTAACCAGTTCAGTGGTGCATTTAGGACATCTATCAAAATTGAGCTGGGTATATTCTTGATAGCCCTTGGGGGGTGTGGTATGCCCTGTGGAGGAACTTTAGCTGGATGTATCTGTCCCTAGCTGAGATCATCAGAGGGATATATTGTTGGATCCCCGCATCCTAGTCATCATACGCAAGGGTGAATAGATCCTCCTTTAATTTATGGAAGAGTTTAGTCCCTCTGCTATTGTCCTCACAGGATATCCAAAGATACAGTGAGGAGAGGATGCCATTGGCATTACTGGAAATTTAGAAAACGCTCCACCACATGCGACTGTAGTTGTATTTCAGCAGGTAATTGGGCTTGTACCGCATTTTGCAATTGCGAGTATCGGAAAAAAATCTTCGGTGGGATTTGGAAGGTGTGTTTCAAGTCATCATAATAAAGAAGTCTTCCTTCTGGCATAATCTGTTGTAATGTCTTAATGTCATATCCAGCCCAGACTGCTGGGTCCAGGATAGACTGGAGGTGGTGGTGTAGCCTAGGATTGCCCCAGAGTGGAGTGTATGGGGAGAGTGTGTTAGTCGTGCTGGGTCTAGCAGACATTTGTTCCCATACCCGGGTTGTCGTGCGCATTGTTGTCATTGTTGGGTGCGCTTTTGGACCCCTAAACACCAGCTTACAAAGTGCTGAGTAGGCCCCCTGGATGGCTGCCTCTAAGTTAACAGACGGGTTTAGTATGTGATTGGGTGAACCACCATCTTACTGTCACCACAACCGCTGCCCAGTAATATTATTTAACCACTTGCCGACCATCCGCCGCAGTTGTACTGCGGCCGAATGGCACGGCTGGGCGAAACGACGTTATGTAACGTTGCTTCGCCCTGTGGCCACTAGGGGGCGCGTGTGCCCCCTGCTCGCCCACGGAGCCGTTGCGAGTGCCTGGGTCAAAATTGTCCGACGTGTCCGCCATAATGTCGCAGTCCTGATAAAAATCGCAGATGGCCGCCATTACTAGTAAACAAAAAAAATTAAAAATAAAAATGCCATAAAACTATGCCCTATTTTGTAGACGCTATAACTTTTGTGCAAACCAATCAATATACGCTTATTACATTTTTTTTTAACAAAAATTTGTAGAATACATATCGATCTAAACTGAAGAAAAAAATTGTTTTTGATTTTTTTTCAATCAAAAATTTATATTTTTGGGGGATATTTATTATAGCAAAAAGTAAAAAATAATTGCGTTTTTTTTCAAAATTGTCACAATTTTTTTGTTTATAGCGCAAATAAAATAAAAACCGCAGAGGTGATCAAATACCACCAAAAGAAAGCTCTATTTGTGGGTAAGAAAGGACGTCAATTTTGTTTGGGTGCAATGTCGCACGACCACGCAATTATAAATACCACCCACTCCCTCTAGTGGAGGGAAATCAGTACTACATGCCTTAAAATCAGATCGAGAAGAAAAAAAAAAAACAGCATGAAGTATGAACACATACTCCAGTAGTGTCCCCAACCCCCCACCCGGCATCACCCCCAAACTTTGGGATGCCTTTCTCCCAGAAAGATTTATGACAACTGCCCATGAGGCACGTGAACAGTGGAACACCAGAGCATCTCAGTTCGTACTTAGAGAGTCCAGCTGTAAGAAAAAAAAAAGGATGAATGATCCCTGCAGGTCTATGGTTCACCCGGAGTACTTCGGGGGCATAACACTTAAACTTGTTACCAACGTTAAACTGCACCCCCATCTGCCACTAACATATTCAGGAGCGGTGAGATTGCTCCGACATGGTGCTGCATGTAGGCACACAATCAGTGCTGCTGCATACTCACAGTAAAAGTCCCCGTGTAAGGTTCAGTCCTGGCAGTGTTCAAAGCTGGGCAGATAAGGGAGCTGATAGGAGACTTTGCAAACCGTGCAGAATAGAAACGGAACGGGTAGGAGCATAGCAAGAGGGGGCATTTTACCATCAGGGTCATCCTCTGGGTAGTGTCTCCAGCCAGCGGGACGCGTCTTCAGGGGAGATAAAGAAACATACTGTCTCCCCATCCTGGACCCTCAGTCGAGCCGGGAACAACATGCTGTATTTAATCTTCATGTTGCGGAGGTTGCGCTTCCATGGTCAAAAGATCTCCACAGCTTTTGCGTGTCGACCGAGTAATCAGGAAAGATCATGAGTTTTGCTCCCTCATGGCACAGCACGTCGACCTTCCTTGCTTCCCTCAGGACCAGGTCACGATTCCTGAAATTTAGGAGCCGAAGGATAAAGGTGCGTAGAGGAGCTTCCGGGGGCCCCCCGGTAGCAGGCAATCTGTGTGCCCTCTCCACAACAAAGAAGGCATAAAATTGGGCATGCGGGAGGAGGGCCCTTAGCAGGTTTCCATAAATGCTGTAGGATCGGCACCTTCCACTCCCTTGGGTAACCCCACGATGCAGAGTATAATCCTGCAATTCCGGTTTTCGGCGTCCTCCGCTCGTGCCTCCGGGGTCTTCATCTTGGTCTGCAGCATGCGGAGTGATGCACCATGATCCTGCAGCATATCCTCCGTGTCCCCACGTGGCGCTTAGCCTCTGTCAGTCTGGTTCAGAAGCAGTCCATATCTCTCAGTATCAGGCTGATATCAAGCTGCATAGTCTCAATTTTACCCATGAGGGTAGTCTGGCAAGTGGTAATGGCCTGCATCAGGGCATCGAAGTTAGTCTGCTCCTGCAGCTCTGGGTCTGTGTCCTCCATCTGAGATGCCATGTTAACTGCCTTGGTGAGAGCAGGCTGCTCCTTGGGAGTTGTTTTAGGGGTGTTATGGACCTTGCGGTAAGGCGAAGCACCCTTCCCCTTGATCATTCCGGTCCCATCCGAAGTCACCCCCATTTAGGTCAGTATGTGGAAGGCGATCTGCAGGGAAACGGGTGATATTCAGAAAAAGGGCTCAGAGCTCTCTCAAGGCACGTCTGCTCCAGTGGCCATCTTGGACATGCCCCCTGGCTGTATGTTTAGGGTCGTTGTCCAGCTGGAACCTTCGCCCCAGTCTCAAGTCTTTTGCAGACTCTAACAGGTTTTCTTCTAAGATTGCCCTGTGTTTGGCTCCATCCATCTTCCCATTAACTCTGACCAGCTTCCCTGTCCCTGCTGAAGAAAAGCATCCCCACAACATGGTGCTGCCACCACCATGTTTCATGGGCCTCTTGGCTGCTTCTCTGATTAATGCTCTCCTTGCCCGGCCTGTCAGTTTAGGTGAATGGCCATGTCTTGTTAAGTTTGCAGTTGTGCCATACTCTTTCCATGTTTAGATGATGGATTGATTTGAACATCTCACAGTGCTCCGTGAGATGTTCAAAGCTTGGGATATTTTTTTATAACCTAACCCTGCTTTAATCTTCTCCACAACTTTATCCCTGACCTGTTTGGGGTGTTCCTTGGCCTTCATGATGCTGTTTGTTCACTAAGGTTTTCTAACATACCTTTGAGGGCTTCACAGAACAGCTGTATTTATACTGAGATTAAATTACACACGGGTGGACTCTATTTACTAATTAGGTGACTTCTGAAGGCAACTGGTTCCACAAGATTTTAGTTAGGGGTAACAGAGTAAAGGGGGCTGAGTACAAATGCACACCACACTTTTCAGATATTTATTTGTAAAAAAAATTGAAAACTATTTATCATTTTCTTTCCACTTCACAATTATGTGCCACTTTGTGTTGGTCTATCACATTAAATTCCAATAAAATATATTTATGTTTTTGTTGTAACTTGACAAAATGTGGAAAATTTCAAGGGGTATGCATACTTTTTCAAGGCACTGTAAATGTGCACTGCATGGTGGCAACATCACGTAAAGAGTTTTAGGGTTTTTTTATTTTATTTTTTATTTTCTACATCTGTCAAAAAAGCAATATTCTTGTAACAAAACTTGGTTTTACTTAAATAAAGACAATATATAACAACTAAATCTGTTTCTGCATGTTCAAACCTTAATACCATAAATAATAACATTTTTCACCCCAGGAGCAGAGTCTAGATATTGTAGAGAAATGCTTAATGCATTACAATTTAACTAAATCCATTCGATTTTAGACGACTAAAAGGAGATTTGGTTGACTAAAATGTACTGGAGATTTTAGTCGACGAAATAAAACTAAAACAATTGCAGATGACTAAAATGGAACTAAAACGGCATTTTTGTCAATAGACTAAAACTAAATCGAAATTTGCTGTCAAAATTAACACTGCAGTAGAGTGAGGAGACCCCATGTCAGGAGAGGTCTCAGTAGAGGGGAGCTAGCCGCAGGCAGAGACACACTGAGCAAGGAGGAGGGGGAATCAATTAACACAGAGCAGGTGAGTGTCAATGTCACTGATCCCCCCCCCAATCAGGTAGTGGTAATGGGGGGGAAAGGGATGACATCAGTGACAGTGGATTGATGTCACCCCTTTGCCCACCACTAATTTCATCCCTACCCCCCCCCCCCCCATCACCACTGCCACTGATGTCTTCCCTATCCCCCCACCACCACCCCAGATGTCATCCCTATCCCCACCACTGCCACTGATGCCATCGCTATCCCCACTGCCACTGATGTCATCCCTATCCCCCCCCATTACCACTGATGTCATCCCCCCGTTAACACTGTCACTGATGTTATCCCTATCCTCCCATCACCACTGTCACTGATGTCATCCTTATCTCCCCCATCACCACTGCCATTGATGTCACCCTTATTCCATCACCACCACTGATGTCATCCCAATCCCCCCCCCATTAGCACTGCCACTGATGTCATCTCTATCCCCCATTACCACTGCCACTGATGTCATCTCTATCCCCCATTACCACTATCACTACGGTCATCCCTATCCCACCACCACCATCATCATCATCATCATTGCCACTGATGTCATCCCTATCCCCCATCACCACTGTCACTGATGTTAGCCCTATAAAAAGAGGGTATCCGCCCCCCCCAAAAAATTGATATGCTAAATATGACATGTCAGGGGGTCAGGGGTCACCGTCACTTAAAGCAGAAGTTCCATTTTTGGTGGAACTCCGCTTTAACATTGGTAGTACAGAGAAATGGGGAACTTCCTTAGGTTGGGAAGTACAGATAGGAGAGAAGGGCTGTTACAGGCAAGGAAAAGAGTACAATGAGGGAGTTGAGGGGTTTATATACTAGATGAGGAACAACCAATAAGGGATTTGGGGTTGTTGTGTTCAGTACTGGAGAATATAGAGAAGAGCCAGGCCTTCTACAGGTTTGATAGCGAGAGTAAATGTGATCAGGGTCTCTGAGAGCTTGAGAGAGATCACTGTCTAGTCTGCTTGCTAGATAGGATTTAGTGCAAGGAGATCAGGATATCTATTTGATGTGTGGAGTATGATCTGGAGGGGGGGAAGGTGTACAGAGAAGACATTTAGGTACTATATGTTGGATAGAGAATAGTATGTAGAGGGAAATTGTCTGTGTTGAAGAAACTTGGTGGGAAGTAAAGGATTGCCTTGCAGTGCCACAAGAAAGGTTAAACTGAGTGTAATTACATTATAGAAGGTGTAGGAGAATTGGGATACATAAAAATAAGAGCAGTTGGATGGCATAATAATGGCAACAAACAGAAGTGGGAAGGGTTGAGATACAAAATAAAGTGAAGTAACATAGAACTGACCTAGAGGAAGGTAGAAAACTTGGGTGGGAAAGGGAAGGTGGGACAGAGATGGGAAAATATGGGTAAAATAGTTTGCTGAAAGTGGGAAGACATGGAGATTATGCAATATTAGTACGCGGGGGGGGGGGTTGACTATGTGTGTGGTGACCTTGTCATGGTGGAACGTAAAGCCAGAAGGACTAGTATATTGAAGGTATTGTTGATTTAGGGGGAAAGAAGTTTTGTGCTTGAACAGGAGTGAGGGTATATGGACAAGTCCTATAGTTTGGAAAGTGATGAAATACATGATGTATAGTGGAAGATGAAACAGAAATGGGAAGGGTGTATATTTAAAAGAAAGAGGACTTGTTATGTAGAAGCAAAAAGTAGTGGAGCAGTGGAGTTTAATACAGGAGATGTGAAGTTGTAGAGGATGTAACAAATGTGGTGTGACTGGGAGGTAAGATGGTAGGAACAAATGTTTTTGGGAGCCAGCTTTTATTAGAACTATCTTCAGAACTAATTGAGACAAAGCAGTAATTCAATGGTGGGCTGATATGTTGTAGGAAAAAGGGAATGTATTTATTTTGGTTGCAGGACCTGATCTACTACATGGGCAGCACAGTGGTTAGCACTTCCACCTAGCTAGCACTAGGGTCATCAGTTCCAATCCCAACTATGTCACTACCTACCTGGAGTTTGCATGTATTCCCTGTGATTGTGTGGTTTTTCCTCTGGGTACCCCTGGCTTCCTTCCACACTCCAAAGACATGCTGGTAGGTTAATTGGCCCTAGTATGTGTATGTATAATTGTAAGTTAGGGACCTTAGTTTGTAAGTTTCTCAAGAACATGGACTAGCGTGAATGTACAATATATATGTAAAGCACTGCGTAAATTGACAGCGCTATATAAGTACCTGTAATAAATATAGTAGACTCAGATGTTTTCTTTTGGGTAAACTGCTGTGGGGGTTGGCATGAGATTGTCTGACAAAGAATCGTTTCAAGAGTCCTTGACTGGAATAGGTCATAATCGCTGTTTTTTTTTTAGACTGTGTGTTACACAACACTGAGTAACCATACCAGGGAACATACCTCTGTGTAAGACCACAAAGCACATTTTTTTTTAAACATCAAAAGTTTATTGAAGTCATATTCAGGTTTACATATCAAAGCATATAACAAATACAACTAGTACAGTGTCACCACATAATCAGGCATCTTGAGGTATTCAATGATAAGGTACAATAGGTATCTAAGTAGTCATATAACTTTGAATCTCTCCACGTCCAAGGAGAGTATATTGCCAGTATGGCCTGATATTTTCACATCTCCTAGTAATTTATGCTGGTGAAATTTATTATCACACTTGATTAGTGATGTCTGTTGGTACAACTAGCTTTGATTTCATAGTTATAAACAGATAAAGAAGGGTCAGAAAAGGAAAGGGAGAAGAAAGTAGGGAAAAGTCTGGAAATATAGACTCTTGTCGTAGCAGGGTTCATTACGCAATTATTCAGATTTCTGCGAAGTTTAGCGATCATGTTGCTGGGATCCTGGTAGAGGAACAGCTGAGTTCTATACGATTTCATTAATGATTTAATAGATTCTCGTGAGTGGCTAAGACTTTAAAGGCGAACCACGGAGACCAAGTTTTGTGATATCTCTCCACCCTATCGTAGGTTTGCGTTAGCGCTTCCTCCATTGGGCAAATCTCAGAGACTTTTCTTAACCAGTCTTGTATAGATGGGGGCCGGGTGCTCTTCCATAGGAGTGGTATTAAAGTCTTAGCAGCATTTAGCAGGTGTTTGGTCAAGGACTTTTTGTACCGTCTAAGCGGGAAGTTAGTGATATGAAGTAGACAACAGGTCACATCTAATGTGAGTTTAGTCTCCGTGATTTGTCTTATGGACTCCCTGACTTTGTTCCAGTAGGTACTCAGTACCGGGCATTGCCGCCAGATGTGTAGGAGTGAGCCTGTCTCCTCTCCAGCACCTGTCGGAGGTGTGAGGGAACCATTTGTGCAGCTTGGCAGGGGTGGCGTACCAATGTGTCTAGAGCTTGTATGCTGTCTCATGTTTTAGTGCTAATAGAGCATTTATGGGAAAGGATACAAGGTGTTTTCCACTGATTGTCTGTGATTTCTATCTGCAGAGCTCTTGACCATTTCCTCCGAAATCTATCCTCAGTCGTGGCTTTAGGGTTTTGCAGCCAAGCATAGGTGACTGACGTCACCCTTTCAAAGTTGTCTCCTTCTAGAAAACGCTAATTCTAACTTGGTCAACTCTCTGGTAAAAAAAAGGTTTCTGTCTTATCCTTAACAAAACTACGTATTTGAAAGTAAGACCAGAGGGGAAGACCTAGAAGTCCATTGTCGCTTTTGAGTGAGGAAATGTCCTTGACTTGGCCTTTGTGGAAGCAGTAATCTGCCGCTTAGGATCTCGAGTTTGAAAGCTTATGTTCTCAGTCCCCGGGGTGAAGTTGGGATTGTTTTTCAGTGGGGTTAGTGGGCTGAGTGGAGAGGTTAGGTTGCATTTTTTGGTCACAGTGTGGAACTCATGTAAGGTGGTTACTGTCAATGGGTGTTGTTTTATGGATTGGTTATGGCTCTGCCATGGAATCCAGGGGGAGAATTTTAAGGGAATAGGGCTTAAGGATGACTCTAGTGTGACCCAATTCTTGGTGTTAGTATGACAGTGCCAGTCAATCACTCTCGTTAGGTGTGAGGCAAGATAGTAGTTGTGGAAGTGTGCTAATCCCATACCACCATGTTCCTTTGGCTTGGTAAGCAGTGAAAATTTGATTCTTGATTTTTTGTGTCCCCAGAGAAATTGCAGTAGCATGGATTGCAACGCCTTAAAAAAGCTTTGCAGGATTTTATTGGTAATGTTCTCAGTAGGTACAATAGTCTGGGGAGAATGGTCATCTTTATAATAGCGGCCCTTCTGAACCATGAGAAATATCGCGAATGCCAGGTCTGGAGGTCCTTCAGTGTCCCCTGCAGCAATTGTGGGAAGTTTTGTTCATAAATAGTGGTTAACTGTGGGGTCAGCCACACTCCAAGATATTTAAGGGCCTTAGTCACCCATATAAATGGGCAGTTATCTTTAGTGTTTTTTAGGGTCTCTTCTGTCAGGGTGATGTTCATGGCTTCAGATTTTGAGAAATTAATTTTGAGGTTGGACACATAGTGAGTAAATTCCTTCATTAAGTTGGGCACAGTGGTGTGTGGATGGGTCAAAAACAACAAGTCGTCAGCATAAGCTGCTATCTTGTGCTCCCTATCTGATATCTTAAAACCCGTGATTGAGCGGTCATTGTTGATCACTCTAATGAATGGTTCTAGGGATAGAATGAACAGTAGTGGTGATAGGGGACACCCTTGTCTTGTTCCGTTCTTTATCATGATCTTATCTGATAGTGTGCTGTTTATCTTTAATCTAGCTGAGGGGTTTTGGTAGAGGGCAGAAATCCATGCCATCATATGTGGACCCAAGCCGACATGTTTACATGTGTCTAGCATATAGTCCCAGGAGACCCTATCGAAGGCCTTCTCCGCGTCCATAGACAGGAGGACGCCCTCAAAGTTCTGAGTGTGTGCAGCATGCGTTAAAAGGAGGGACTTGATCACCTTGTCCTTTGCCGTCCTACCGGGCATAAAGCCCACCTGTTCCGGGCCTATAAAGTCAGACAGGAGTGGTCTCAGACTGTTGGCCATAACTTTAGCTAGTAACTTAAGATCTAGGTTTAATAAGGAGATAGGCCTGTAACTAGAACATTCAGCGGGGTCTTTTCCAGGTTTACGTACTACTGTTATATAGGCTGAGAGAAAGTCAGGTGGCACTGGTCTGACTGAGGTCAAAGAGTTCAGGGCTCTGGTCAAGGAGGCCGACAGTATGTTGCTAAACGTTTTTTTAATAGTAAGTGGATGTTAAGCCATCTGGCCCCGGGCTTTTCCCTGACTTAAGATCGTTAATTGCCACCTGAATTTCTGTCAGAGAGATCTTATCTTCCAGAGGGGTCAGTTCCATTTCTCCCAATTTAGGAAGTCCACTCTTGGTTAAGTAATCCTGGATTACTTGCATTCTGTCACCCCTCATGTTGGAGGGTTTGTGTTGTTGCGGGAGGTTATACAGTTTTGTATAAAACTGATGAAATTGTGCAGCTATGTCATCTGTAGTAACAGCTAATGCTTCACTTTGTGTCCTAATGTCCATAATATGATTGGTAGTGATAGTATCCTTTAGTGCTCTAGCTAAAAATCTACCCGTTTTGTCTCCTGACTCATAGTAGATTTTCTTTTTAAAGAACAATAGTCTTTTGGTTTTAGCCTTGAATATCTGTTGGTGTGCTTTCTGGGCGTCTAACAATTTACTGGCAGACCTTACAGACAGGGATTGTTTGTGAGCGGTTTCTAATCTATGAATTTTTGCTGTTAGGGTTTTGATTTCTTGTTCCTAGTTCTTTTTGCGTTGGGATCCAATTTTGATCAATTCTCCCCTGATAGTACACTTATGTGCTTTCCAAATCATCATAGGTTCCATGTCTGGGGTGTTGTATTGAAAAAAGTCAGAGAGTGCTGTTGTAATTTTGGGGAGCAGGTTGGGGTCTGTCAGGAGGGAGGCGTTTAGTCTCCAGCTATTTGATCTGGGTGTAGGCGTGCATAGGTCAGCCACTAGAGATATTGGGGCATGGTCAGAGAGTGATTGTATACCTATGTGAGCGCCCTTCACAATCTGTAGATTTAGTAGGGTGATGAACAAATAGTCTATACGAGAATAACGACCATGTAGAATGAAGTGAAATGTGTAGTCTCTAGAATCTGGGTGGAGAAACCTCCAGGTGTCTATCAGCTGTAGTGAGTTTATTAAGGTTTTAATTACTTTAAGGGCTCGATACGTGATGCAGGATTTACCCGATGAGGACTCAACTGCAGGGTTCCGTGGAATGTTAAAATCGCCCCCCAAAATCAGGGGGCACGATGCAAACCCTTGGAGCTCCTGTATTACCTTTTGTCAAAAAGCAATATGGGATGAATTGGGGAAGTAGACATTTGCCAACGTGATTGTCTTACCATTGTAAATGCCTTTAAGGAAAACAAATCGGCCTTTTGGGTCAATCAAGAGGTCTGTGAGGGTGAAAGGGGCTTCCTTGTTCACTAGGGTTGACACTCCCTTAGTTTTGGCACTGTCATTGGTCGCATGGTATGCTGCTGTGAAGTAGGCATTAGTAAGTTTCGGGACAGAATTTGTTTTAAAGTGGGTTTCCTGCAAGAAAACAAAGTGTGGCCTACCTTTCTTCAGTTCCCGGAGGAGAGAGGAGCGCTTCTCTGGTATATACAACCATTTGTATTGTGCAAGATCACTAAGGGGCAGTAAGCCATCAGGAGTCTTCAAGAGGAATGGTGTTAATTGTGAACTCTGCGATATACATCTCGAGCCTATTATCAACTAACCCTCACAAAATCTAGTGCTGAGAATGGGAGTCAGACAGAGGGGGGGGGGAGTAGATAGAAAGAGAGGTGAGGATTCAGAGAGGTAAGATGAATCCAACATCAAACAAAGCAATAATAAGGCACTTTAATGTGTAAGCTAGATATTCGGATCGATATGGATCGACCCTGCATAATCAGTGTGATATGAGTGCCTCGGATTCTCTATTGCTGCCTCTGTTGGAGGTATAACGGCCCTTCCTGTAAGCATCTCTAGATTCGGTGAGGAATGTCCCTGTAGCTTGGATCGACTGGAAAAAAAGTACGTCAGTAGAGAGGGGTTAAGGTTCCACTCTGAACGCTGATTCCAAAAGAGTGTCTGGTTATAATAGGCATCAGGGGTTGCAGCCCAAGTCATAATCGTGCCTCCTGTATACTATAACATAGTGTATCCCAATGGATCCAAAGGGTGGTTTAGTAGGACCAGTCTCTCTGTGGTGTCCTCTGGTCTCATCTGACAGGCTGTTGTAGCTATGTGCTTTACAGGGATAAAACGAGGAATAAAACGAGGACCGTATAGCTATAAAGCGCCATCACAGTATCAGGTGTGGGGAGATCTTTTTAAAGATTCCGGGTAAGCAAAAATACTTAATTACTCAGCAGCAGGGGACCTGGAAGGTGTAGGGCTCGGGGTGGGTGTCCCCATGTGTGAGCCACCTCCACGACCATGCTTCGGTTTTTTTAGACAGTGGTTTTTCCGGTGAGAAGGGAGAGCTGGGAGGGCTTCTTGTGGGCGGCGGTAAGGCAAACTCCTGGTACCATTCTGGAAGATCTATTAATTCCAAGTCTAGGGCCTCACAGAAATCAGGTAGATCAGTAAGTAAGCGTAGTATATACTGTTTTCCTGCGTTAGTAACCACCAAAGTGAAAGGGAAGCGCCATGTATATCTAAGGTCTCTCTCTCTGAGTTTGTCCAACAGGGGGCGCAAAGCCCTACGATTTTTCAAAGTAATTTGAGAGAGATCTTGGTAGAGCATGATATTTGCACCAATAAAGACATTGTGTTCATTTCTGCGTGCTTTTCTCATGATGTCCTCTTTAAGTGGGTAATTCTGCAGGCAGCAGATGATGTCCCTTGTGGGTGCAGTGTCTGGGCCCCTGGCTCTGAGAGCCCTGTGTGCTCTGACAAATTCAATGTCTGAATCCTCCTGCCGTTCCAATAGACTGTTGAAAACTCTCTGCAAAGCATGAATGATCTGCTCACTATCCACAGCCTCAGGGATCTCCCTTACTCTTATATTATTTCTGCGTCCTCTATTATCTAGATCAGTGGTTCTCAACCTCTCTAGTGCCGTGACCCCTTGATAAAATTTCCCAAGTTGTGGGGACCCCCAAACGTAAAATTATTTTCATAGCTTGGGTTGTCAGCACCCAAGGCAAGACAAGTCATTTGCGGCCCTAACCCATGGACATTTAGCGCTCCCTGAGTCCCTTCCACTCTTACAGTATTAAAACCCTTTATGGTACATTTTAGGATGTATCACTCTCTCTTTCTTCTCCTTTCTTTCCCTTTTATCCCTCTCTATGCTAATTTCTTGTCCCCCCCCCCATCCCTCTTTCTAGCCATATTTCTTGTTCTTTCTCTCCCTTTTTCTTTGTACCTCCCCCTCTCCCTTCCATGTATTCTGTATTTTTATTCCTTCTCTTACTCCTTGGTGGGGGGAATGGGATGAGTGGCGGGGAGTTGAGATCAGTGGCAGTGCTGGAGGAGTTCTGATCAGCCAACTTAGGTGCTTTTGATCAAGGTCATTTCCTGATCTGAGAACTGTAGTAGGGACCTTTAATGGCAACTATAATTCCAGGTAGTGTTACTCAATGTGTCTCTGACTTTGTGGTGTCTCGTAGCAGTGACACCTATGCCGAAATCAGGAGATAGGGTCTCCTCCAGCCCCTCCCAATTTACATTCCTCACCAGTCAGCTGACCTCTAGTCTCTGCCCCCCAGTCATGCCGTGAACTTGGGCGGCTACGAAGAGGCTGAGTGGGCGGCTGTGAGCTGAAGGGACAGCCCTGCTGGGCGACCGCAAAAAGGCTGGGAGAGCGGTGCGGACTTCAGGAACAGCCAAGGATTTGGTGACCCCTGGCAAATCATCATTTGACCCCCTCGGGGGTCCCGACCCCCAGGTTGAGAACCACTAGTCTAGATCCTCTAAATGTCGGTTCATTTCAATGAAGTGTGTGACATGAGACTCTGCTACTTTCCCCAGTCTATGGAGTGCTCTGTCTCTGTGTCTGCCTGTGGCTTCCACTGTTGCCATCTTTTCAGTGAGGACTAGGAGATTTGATTTTAAATCAGTGATGGCCACTGAGAAAGTTGATTCAATGTCTGCAGCGAACCCAGACATATCTGCATAGGTGAGGGGTTTGTTGGAGCGCGTTTGGCCCCTACCGGTGTCCTCTGCAGCAGACTGGGAGTCCTTACTGAAATCCTCCTCTTCATGCTTGGCCCGAGCCATCTTGTGTCCCGCCACGTTGCCTCGTGCTGCCAGCTGGGCTTTCAGAAGATCGGAGATGCTCCTGGCTGAGGATGAAGCCGGTCCACGTCTGGGTCTAGAGTGTGGGGTCTGGTGAAGCAATTTTCCCATTTCCAGGTCAGAGCAAGCAGGGTGTCAGGCTGTCAGCTGTGTCATTCACGGAACTCCATTAGTGTGCTTCCATCCCGACTGCTCGCTAAGCCACGCTCCTGTCCACAAAGCACATTTTTTTTATAGTTTCCTATATATTACAAAATAATCAAGTGAAGAAGTAAATCGAGCATTTCTTTCTGTGTTTTTTTGTTTGTTACTTTGTGTTCATCTGCAGTTTTCCCTCAGTCTTCAGATATGTTATTTCCAATTATACAGACTCCTTGTTTATTTTCACAGCTCGTTGTCAATGAGTACAAAACAGTAAGGAAAAGACAACATAGCAACAGCAGTCAGCTCTTATCAAGAGAATCGAAATACAAACAAAATAATGGAAAATTGTATCATACTTACCGTAATTTTCCTTTCCTGGTGCCTATCCATGGCAGCATACCTGTGATAGAGCTCCGCCTTGACTCCTCCCTCAAGACCAGTAAATAGCATAAGTTAAAGATGTAGCCCCTCCCCCAACATTCTCCGTAATATAGAATACCAAGGGCGAGAGTGTATGCTGCTATGGATAGCCACCAGGAAAGGAAAAAACGGTAAGTATGATACAATTTTCCTGGTGCTTCCATGGCAGCATTCCTGAGATAAATAACTAGCTCACATGGGTGGGTTTAATGCTAACAAAAAAAAATTAAATTAGACACAGACTTAGTTGCATGAACTGCTTTCCAAACTCTACCGTTGTAAGAGCCCCCTGGGTCAATACAGTAGTGTTTGAGAAATGTATGCCGAGAAGACAAAATGCAGACTGCCTAACGTTCGCCTTTGCTGCCCATGATGCTGATACCGCTCTAGTTGAATGAGCATTCACTTGAGATGGAGGATCCATGTTCTTCCCCCGTAAGCTTTTTGTATCAACCGTGTCCAACTCAAGACATGAAAATGACTCTGAGTCAGTAAAGACTGGCAATGCCCATGGCATCATTAGATGCGCTGGCGTGGTAACTTTAGGTGTGAACCCTCAGAGAGGGTGAAGCTCGACTCTGTCCGGAAAGAAAGAAATATGTTCGTCACCTATTCCTAAGGAGTGGAGCTCCTAAATTCTTCTGCCAGACGTGATAGCCAAAAGGAAAGCCGTCTTTAGGGTTAGATTCCAGATTGTAGTCTCTTCTACAGGTGCAAATGGATGACTGCATAAGACTTCTAGTATTAAGGGAAGATCCCACTTAGGAAAGTGAAGCCTGAAAGGCGGGCGAAGCTTCAGTACCCCTCTGAGAAACGTGACTAGGGGATCTTCTGCCCATTTTGTATTAGTCGCTGCAGAAATTGCTGCCACTTGCACCTTAAGGGAGTTTAGGACGAGCCCCAACTCGAGACTGGTCTGAAGGAATCCCAAAATACTGGAAGTAGAGGGGAAGACTGGATTAAACCTCTTCCTGGTAGCATAGGATAAGAACCTGTCCCAGATCCTTGCATATATTGCATTTGTTTTTGGTTTCCTGGCTTTAAGAAGGGTGGATCTATTATTGATAAGATACAAATCAAATGCAGCGCCTGGGGTAAGCTACCCAGTTCTATCACCTAATTCTCAATAGACTGCTCCAAAAGTAACCCTCCAGATCCTAAAATATTAATTATTTCCACCATATCAAGATAGCATAAAGTCTTGAGCCTGATCACGGAACCGGGGATCATTTTAAATACCCCCTTCCTCATTGGTCAGCCAGCAGTATAGACCGCTGTGACCCAACAAGGTCTTGGTTGTGATGAGAAGCTTTGGTTAGTTTCACCTTCCCATTGGAAGGTAGTTAGTTCAATCACAGTTTCCTCTTGTTTATGACTATCAGTGTGTCACTTACATTGTTATCAACTTACTAGTGAAATGCACTGTGCTAAAAGAAAAGACGGAGCACACCTGTTATAAGTGTTTTGTTAGAAATGTCATGTCCGAGTTTTATGCTCTAGGCCACCAGCTGTATACTATGCTGTTATTAACGTACACCCTGAAGATATATTGCTATATTTGTTTATATTGTACATGTGATCTTGTGACACAATAAAAACCTTTCTGATTTAAAAAGAAAAAAAGAAGCGTGGATATGACCTCTTGGGAACAGCCTAACAACTCAAACCTCCTCCTCTCAACTTCCATATTCGAAGATCCAGCCTCTGTGGATTTGGATGAGCTAGCTTGCCTTGAGTCAGAAGTTGAGGGAAAGGAGGAATCCTGGTAGGGGGACTCACACTAAGGTGCATGGCTAGCGGGAACCATGGTCTCTTCGGCCAGTATAGCAAGACTGCCAGTACTTGTACTGGATCTCTTAGAAGCCTGAGAAGAAACGTTGAAATGAGCAGGCGAGGAGGGAAGGCATATGCAGTTGTTAACCTATGAATAAAAAAAGGTGCTATAGTGCATAAGCAATGAATGTACTGCTTAGCAATAAAGTGGATCCAATATATTATACAACATCTTATGATGTGAACTCATATATTATACAGAAAAAAAGGTGCTATAGTGCATGAACGATATTTTTGCTACATTGCAATAAAGTGAATCCAGTACATCAAATAGAATGTCCTCAAAAAAATAAAAAAACACACGAAAATCTTCTTTGTAATCCAATCACCACTTAATAAAGTGCACATGCATTCTTATTCGTGCTTCACCCGTGTGATGGATCAGGCTAGAAAAATGTCTGAATACACATAATCTTATTTATTGATTAAAATCTGGTCACAAAATGTGAGGTTGTAAAGTTGCAGCTGAGAAGGATGGCGGAGCTGTGTCTCCGCAGAAATTCAGCTTTGTGGCTTTGCAGATGAGAGGGTTTCTCCTTTAGTCAGCTGTTTTTTTCTGACCAATTACATCACAGGCAACACTACATAGGCTCCAGTAAAATGGCGCCGAGCCTATATCCTGAAGACGCGCGCACAGCGTGAAATATATCGAAAGGGAGGCTCGATACACTATCACGAGTCCTCCGTTCCTGGACCAGCTGGGACGCTTGCCGAGTGTCGATCAATACCCATAGAACGTAAGATATCGCTCGGTCCTGCTTCCCTTCTCAGCTGCTGATTAGTTTTCTGGTTTTTCATCCTGTACCTGCACATTGTTTGGGAGTTTTAGCTTTGTTGGAATAAAGACGTTTTTACACTATCCAAGCTTTTTGTGGCTTTTATGGGGAGCCACTTCTTGTAGATTTGGCGGAGGCATTGAAGTATTGTGACCCAGAGATAGAAGTCATACACAATTTCTGCTGATTGGTGAATGCAGTTTATCTGCTAAGATCTGGAAAAAATTCCTTTCTGAAGATACATGGTTTTAATGCCTGAGGGTCACTCTGTGGCCACTACCATCTGGTGTGCCCTTAGTTATACCACTTCGGGTGAAGCACGAATAAGAATGCATGTGCACTTTATTAAGTGGTGATTGTATCACAAAGAAGATTTTCGTGTGTTTTTTAATTTTTTTGAGGACATTCTATTTGTTGCACTGGATTCACTTTATTGCAATGTAGCAAAAATATCGTTCATGCACTATAGCACCTTTTTTTCTGTATAATATATGAGTTCACATCATAGTATGTTGTATAATATATTGGATCCACTTTATTGCTAAGCAGCACATTCATTGCTCATGCACTATAGCACCTTTTTTTATTCATAGGTTTACATTGGAATATATTGCACATCTGATGCGCCCTATATTGTTTTGTTTATTAGTAATTTACTAATTTAGGAGCAGCATCAGCTGGTATAGTACACGTTGCTCTCAATTTTTTGGTGCCGGTCCCATTAACTATTTATCCAATATGCAGTCGTGAAACTCCAAGGGCATGATAGCACATTCACCCCCTCTGCCTGTGGAAGGTGAGAGTAGACTCTCCTGAGCCTGGCATTCTCCCGGGTAGCAAAGAGATCCACCTGCGGGCATCAAGCTTAAAGACTGTGTATCTGCTAATGGATACAACTTGTTCAATCGGGCTAGGGAAAACTTTTTGTCTGTCTTGCTCCATTCGTCCTCTATAATCTCTTTAATTTCCCCCATTAACGGGAAGACAATCTGCTTTCTCTAAAGAAACGGAAAATATGTTTTTGATTTTTGCGGTGGTTCTGGCGGATCTTCCCAGGCAATAACATCTTCACCGCCTGGATAAATGGCTGCACCAGAGAAAAACTGAAACCAGACAGTTCAGAGTCTTATGAAGATTCCTCAGAAGGATCCTCCGGTGGTGAATCCCTAGCTGTCCTTCCTGAAGCAGGCAGAGGAGTGCTGACAGCTGAGGGCCCTGGGATACTGGGTTCTATGTCTTGCACTTGAGCAACATGTGGAACTGGCTGAGCAGGGATTATAGCCGCCAGCTCTGAAAAGGAGTCCTTCATGATCTGCTTAAGTAGATTGACCACCTGCTGACTTTCCAGTTCTCGGTTTGCCGCATAGTCCCTGAGACAGTCCTTACAGACCAATTTATCAGTGAGTGGTACAGCGCCACATGCCCAGCACTTTTTTCTTGGCGCCCGAGGTTGGGGTGAAGGAGAGCGATGATGTCTCCGAGACCTTGACCTCCTTGAAGACCTATGGCGTGATGAGTGTGATCTCTGCTCTGGACTGTCATCGTTGTGATGGCATCCTGAAGACTTTCTGGATCGCTGGCACACTTTTTTTCTTATACTCATGAACAGATGGTCCTATACCTATTGGACACAGGAGGATCTTGGTTTCGTGATGAATGACTCATGTTGAAATGGGCAGGAGGATCAGCTGCAAGAAGATAGTGAGAGTAAGAACAGATCGCAAGGGAAAAGGAAATAGTACTACAGGTCCCAGCGATGCAAGAATGTCACGTACCTGTTTGCTGACAAAAAAGGAGGATCTGCAGGGCATAACTGGCTATCAGTAGCAGCCCTGAGCCCAAATGGAGCCAAACTTTTTAAACCTAAAGGGTTACCACCTCCACCCCCCTTCTGGCAATCTGAATTGACAAGGGAAACTGTAGCACCATTTTCCCCAAACAAAGATGGCCTCCATGGACTCATAGCCAAGTGTGCATGTGCATTGACTGCCGCACAAGCCCCTGCTGGATTCCTGCGCTCTCGTTGTATTCCGGGGTCGCGCACTGCGAATGCGTACTGAATCAAGGGATGTGCACCTGTGACGTCAGAGTGGCTGTACATGCCCTGCTCCTTCTCCGCCGCTCACCGGAGCGAGCGGGGAGCCGGAAACGGAATGCCGTGGTCTCAGGCTGTGCCCTTATGAGACACAAGCACAGGCAATCACAGATGGGGTCCTGCGAACCCTAGGAATCCCCCTAAAAGAGAAAGAAAGCTGTGGTGTGCTGGGCCGAGTCGCGCATGCGTGAAATGAGAACAAAGTGATCTTAAAGGGGAAGAAAAAAGATTTAAGTTATCCTATTTTTAACCACTTTACCCCCTTCCTGACAGGGCCATTTTGTGCGATATGGCACTGCGGTTGTGTGATGCTGTACCCAAACAAAATTGACGTCCTTTTTTCCCCCATAAATAGAGCTTTCTTTTGGTGGTATTTGATCACCTCTGCGGTTATTTTTTGCGCTATAAACAAAAAAAGACAGACTATTTTGAAAAAAAAAGCAATATTTTTTTACTTTTTGCTATAATAAATATCCCCAAAAAATATATAAAAAAAATGAATTTCTTCATCAGTTAAGGCCGATATGTATTCTTCTATATATTTTTGGTAAAAATAAAAAATCGCAATAAGCTTATATTGATTGGTTTACGCAAAAGTTATAGTGTCTACAAAATAGGGGATAGATTTATGGAATTTTTGTTATTATTTTTTTAACCACTTCAGGACCGCCTCACGCCGATATACGTCGGCAAGGCGGCACAGGCAGGCAAAATCACGTAGCTATACGTTATCTGCCTCCCGCGGGTGGGGGGTCCAATTGGACCCCCCCCCGTGCCCGAGGCGGTCCTCTTTTGTCCCCCGGCGATCGGAGGTGAGGGGGAGGCCATCCGTTCGTGGCCCCCCTCGCGATCGCCGCCGGCCAATGAGAACATTCCTTTGCTGCTGTATGCTAAACAGCAGCAAAGGAAATGATGTCATCTCTCCTCGGCTCGGTATTTTCCGTTCCGGCGCCGAGGAGAGAAGCCTGCTCTGTGAGTGAAAACACACTACACACACAGTAGAACATGCCAGGCACACAAAACACCCCCGATCACCCCCCACTCCCCTGTCACAAACTGACACCAAGCAGTTTTTTTTTTTTCTGATTACTGCATGGTGTCAGTTTGACAGTTACTGTGGTAGGGCAAATAGGGTTAGCCCCCTTTAGGACTAGGGTACCCCCCTAATAAAGTTTTAACCCCTTGATCACCCCCCGTCACCAGTGTCACTAAGCGATCATTTTTCTGATCGCTGTATTAGTGTCACTGGTTACGCTAGTTAGGGACGTAAATATTTAGGTTCGCCGTCAGCGTTTTATAGCGACAGGGACCCCCATATACTATCTAATAAATGTTTTAACCCCTTGATTGCCCCCTAGTTAACCCTTTCACCACTGATCACCGTCTAACTGTCACGGGTGACGCTGGTTAGTTCGTTTATTTTTTATAGTGTCAGGGCACCCGCCGTTTATTACCGAATAAAGGTTTAGCCCCCTGATCGCCCGGCGGTGATATGCGTCGCCCCAAGCAGCGTCAGATTAGCGCCAGTACCGCTAACACCCACGCACGCAGCATACGCCTCCCTTAGTGGTATAGTATCTGAACGGATCAATATCTGATCCGATCAGATCTATACTAGCGTCCCCAGCAGTTTAGGGTTCCCAAAAATTCAGTGTTAGTGGGATCAGCCCAGATACCTGCTAGCACCTGCGTTTTGCCCCTCCGCCCGGCCCACGCAAATGCAGTATCGATCGATCACTGACACTTACAAAACACTAAACGCATAACTGCAGCGTTCGCAGTGTCAGGCCTGATCCCTGCGATCGCTAACAGTTTATTTGGTAGCGTTTTGGTGAACTGGCAAGCACCAGCGGCCTAGTACACCCCGGTCGTAGTCAAACCAGCACTGCAGTAACACTTGGTGGCGTGGCGAGTCCCATAAGTGCAGTTCAAGCTGGTGAGGTGGCAAGCACAAGTAGTGTCCCGCTGCCACCAAGAAGACAAACACAGACCCATCGTGCCCATCCTGCTGCATTCGCCAATCCTAATTGGGAACCCACCACTTCTGCAGCGCCCGTACTTCCCCCATTCACATCCCCAACCAAATGCAGTCAGCTGCCTGAGAGGCATTTTCTTTATGTCCTCCCGAGTACCCCTACCCAACGAACCCCCCAAAAAAGATGTTGTGTCTGCAGCAAGCGCGGATATAGGCGTGACACCCGCTATTATTGTCCCTCCTGTCCTGACAATCCTGGTCTTTGCATTGGTGAATGTTTTGAATGCTATCATTCACTAGTTGAGTATTAGCGTAGGATACAGCACTGCACAGACTAGGCACACTTTCACAGGGTCTCCCAAGATGCCATCGGATTTTGAGAGACGCGAACCTGGAACCGGTTACAGTTATAAAAGTTAGTTACAAAAAAAGTGTAAAAAAATATATATATATAAAATAAAAAAAAATAGTTGTCGTTTTATTGTTCTCTCTCTCTATTGTTCTGCTCTTTTTTACTGTATTCTATTCTGCAATGTTTTATTGTTATTATGTTTTATCATGTTTGTTTTTCAGGTATGCAATTTTTTATACTTTACTGTTTACTGTGTTTTATTGTTAACCATTTTTTTGTCTTCAGGTACGCCATCCACGACTTTGAGTGGTTATACCAGAATGATGCCTGCAGGTTTAGGTATCATCTTGGTATCATTCTTTTCAGCCAGCGGTCGGCTTTCATGTAAAAGCAATCCTAGCGGCTAATTAGCCTCCAGACTGCTTTTACAAGCCCTGGGAGGGAATTCCCCCCCCCACCGTCTTCCGTGTTTTTCTCTGGCTCTCCTGTCTCAACAGGGAACCTGAGAATGCAGCCGGTGATTTAGCCAGCTGACCATAGAGCTGATCAGAGACCAGAGTGGCTCCAAACATCTCTATTGCCTAAGAAACCAGAAGCTACGAGCATTTCATGACTTAGATTTCGCCGGATGTAAACAGCGCCATTGGGAAAGCATTTTATCACACCGATCTTGGTGTGGTCAGATGCTTTGAGGGCAGAGGAGAGATCTAGGGTCTAATAGACCCCAATTTTTTCAAAAAAAGAGTACCTGTCACTACCTATTGCTATCATAGGGGATATTTACATTCCCCGAGATAACAATAAAAATGATTAAAAAAAAAAAAATGAAAGGAACAGTTTAAAAATAAGATAAAAAAGCAAAAAAATAATAAAGGAAAAAAAAAAAAAAAAAAAAGCACCCCTGTCGCCCCCTGCTCTCGCGCTAAGGCGAACGCAAGTGGCGGTCTGTCGTCAAACGTAAACAGCAATCGCACCATGCATGTGAGGTATCACTGCGAAGGTCAGATCGAGGGCAGTAATTTTTGCAGTAGACCTCCTCTTTAAATCTAAAGTGGTAACCTGTAAAGGCTTTTAAAAATGTATTTATTTTGTTGCCACTGCACGTTTGTGCGCAATTGTAAAGCATGTCATGTTTGGTATCCATGGACTCGGCCTAAGACCATCTTTTTTATTTCATCAAACATTTGGGCAATATAGTGTGTTTTAGTGCATTAAAATTTAAAAAAGTGTGTTTTTTCCCCAAAAAATGCGTTTGAAAAATCGCTGCACAAATACTGTGTGAAAAAAAAAATGAAACATCCACCATTTTAATCTGTAGGGCATTTGCTTTAAAAAAATATATAATGTTTGGGGGTTCAAAGTAATTTTCTTGCAAAAAAAAAATAACTTTTTCATGTAAACAAAAAGTGTCAGAAAGGGCTTTGTCTTCAAGTGGTTAGAAGAGTGGGTGATGTGTGACATAAGCTTCTAAATGTTGTGCATAAAATGGCAGGACAGTTCAAAACCCCCCCAAATGACCCCATTTTGGAAAGTAGACACCCCAAGCTATTTGCTGAGAGTCATGTCGAGTCCATGGAATATTTTATATTGTGAGACAAGTTGCGGGAAAGAGACAAATTTTTTTTTCCTGCACTAAATGATATATTGCTCAAACATGCCATGAGCATATGTGAAATTACACCCCAAAATACATTCTGCTGTTTCTCCTGAGTACGGGGATACCACATGTGTGAGACTTTTTGGGAGCCTAGCTGCGTGCGGGACCCCGAAAACCAAGCACCGCCTTCAGGCTTTCTAAGGGCGTGAATTTTTGATTTCACTCTTCACTGCCTATCACAGTTTTGGAGGCCATGGAACGCCCAGGTGGCACAACCCCCCCCCCCCCCCCCAAATGACCCCATTTTGGAAAGTAGACATCCAAAGCTATTTGCTGAGAGGTATAGTGAGTATTTTGCAGACCTCACTTTTTGTCACAAAGTTTTGAAAATTGAAAAAAGAAAAAAAAATGTTTTTTCTTGTCTTTCATTTTCAAAAACAAATGAGAGCTGCAAAATACTCACCATGCCTCTCAGCAAATAGCTTGGGGTGTCTACTTTCCAAAATTGGGTCATTTGGGGGGGGGGGTTTTGTGCCACCTGGGCGTTCCATGGCCTCCGAAACTGTGATAGGCAGTGAAGAGTGAAATCAAAAATTTACACCCTTAGAAATCCTGAAGGCGGTGATTGGTTTTCGGGGTGTAAATTTTCCACACACGCCCCAGATCGTATTGAATTTATCTAATTGCCCTTTGTCCTTACAGCCTAATAGTTCCATTTTGCTATAATAATCCACTTGTTTGAACCATTCTCTTAAGTCTGGTCTTTCACTATTTACTCAATTTTTTGGGATCAATACCTTTGCAGCGTTTCGTAGTTTTGGCGTTACTTTTTTCATATATTGCTTTTTAGGAGTGTTGGAGACGTGAAACAAACAAGTCAATATGTTATTATCTATCTTCTCGCCCGTTATTTCCTTTATAGAACTGATTATTTCCTGCCAGAATACTCTTATTTTCGGGCAGTCCCACCATATGTGTAGCATTGTGGCTTTTTGTCCACAATTTCTCCAACACAATGGTGATCCGTCTTGGTTAATTTTATGGAGTCTCTCCGGGGTCATGTACCACCAGAGGCGTCACCAGCCTGGGGCCACAGGGGGCCCTGACCCCCCCAACATCATACTGGGCCCCCCCAATAGGGCAAGACTGGCCTAGCGGGATACCGGGACATCTCCCGGTAGGCCGCTTTGGATCTATGCCGTGCGTGGCTGCAGCGTTCCCCTCCCTCCTCACGCACAGCAGGAGACCGCTGTGTCACGGAGCTGTGAAATGTTCTATGACTAAAGTCCCGCCCTCCTCCTAGACCAGCTCCTGTGATAGACGCAGTGTTCTGGGACTTTTGTCACAGTGCGGCAGAACATGATTTCACACTCAGCTCAAGATACAGCGCTAAGGCTGCAACAATGGTGAGGCTGTCATGAGGGTAACAGTGAGGCTACAATGAGGTCACAGTAAGGCTGCAATGAGGGCACATTGAGGCTGCAATGAGGGCATGGTGAGGCTGCAATGAGGACACGGTGAGGCTGCAATGAGGACACGGTGAGGCTGCAATGAGGGCACGGTAAGGCTGCAATGAGGGCACAGTGAGGCTGCAATGCTGGCACAGTAAGGCTGCAATGAGGGCACGGTGAGGCTGCAATGAGGGCACAGTAAGGCGGCAATGAGATAGGCATGGTGAGACTGCAATGAGGGTATGGTGAGGCTGCAATGAGGGCACAGTAAGGCGGCAATGATGGGCACAGTAAGGCGGCAATGATGGGCACGGTGAGGTTGCAATGCTTTGTCCATGCTGCAGCCCCTCCCTCTTCCCCTCCCACCCGCCACATTTTGATTACAGTTCCAGGAAGAAGAAGCCAGAATCAATCCTCAGATTGCCAGCACCAGGGATGAGCCAAACACCCCCCTGTTCGGTTCGCACCAAAACATGCGAACAAGCAAAAAATTTGTTCAAACACGCGAACACCGTTAAACTCTATGGGACTCGAACATGAATAATCAAAAGTGCTAGTTTTAAAGGCTTATATGCAAGTTATTGTCATAAAAAGTGTTTGGGGACCTGGGTCCTGCCCCAGGGGACATGTATCAATGCAAAAAAAAAAGTTTTAAAGGGCCATTTTTTTGGGAGCAGTGATTTTAATAATGCTTAAAGTGAAACAATAAAAGTGTAATATTCCTTTAAATCTCGTACCTGGTGGGTGTCTATAGTATGCCTGCAAAGGGGCACATGTTTCCCGTGTTTAGAACAGTCTGACAGCAAAATGACATTTCAAAGGAAAAAAAGTCATTTAAAACTACTCGCAGCTATTAATGAATTGTCAGTCCGACAATACACATAAAAGTTCATTGATAAAACGTCATGGTATTTCCCCACGGGGAACCCCCGAAATTTTTTTTTAAAAATGGCGTGGGGGTCCCCCTAAATTCCATACCAGGCCCTTCAGGTCTGGTATAGATTTTAAGGGGAACCCCGTGCCAAAATTTGAAAAAAAATGGCGTGGGGTCCCCCCAAAAATCCATACCAGACCCTTATCCGAGCACGCAACCTGGCAGGCCGCAGGAAAAGAGGGGGGGACGAGAGAGCTTTTCCAACCAATTTAAATCTTCTCCATCTGAACGCACCTGGGGTATGGGGGACCCCCGGGGTGGGGGCAATTTCAATTTGTATATATATATTTTTTAGGGGGGGAAGGGGGGTTCTGAGATGTCTGCCTCCCTCCTGTCGGACATGCCCCCTCTTATTCTTGTGAGATGTTGGGCTGGGGGAGGGACGCAGACGTCTCTAGCTAATGCTACCTTGACATGAAATATTGTTATTTGAACTGGGGGTATTAAGATAATGAGGTTTTCTCTCCCTTTTTTTTTTTCAAAACATACCTTGTGACTATATAAGTTTACGATGACGGGGGTGGGATGGGGGGGGACTAGGGATGCTCGTATGGAGCTTGCTCTACCCACTTCCCCATATAGGCCGTCACATAAACCCCCCAACTTATTTTGGGGGGTAGAGATGTGACTTATTATTTGGTGCTAACCAATTTAGTTAAGTGGTGCGCGGAACAGATTATATTTCCGTTTCTCGCTCCATCTCCCCCTTTTTTTTTTCCCCTCCCCCCTCCCTTTTTTTTTGGCAATGGATAGCCTTAAGGTGTTTTCACTCAACACTAAGGGATTAAACACCCCTGAGAAACGGAAAATGCTGCTACACGATTTGAAGGCTTCTCACACTGACATAGCATTCATACAAGAGACCCATTTTAGAGGGGATAGGCTGCCCGTGCTTAAGAACAGATTTTTCCCTGTAACATATCACGGCACTAATAAAATGGCTAAATCTAGAGGTGTATCTATCCTCCTATCTAGTAAACTTCCATGGGTCTGCAGTGAGTCCTTGCTAGACGAAGGGGGACGCTTTGCGTTTATAAAAGGGCTACTTGGCGGGGTACGCTTGACCCTAGCGACGATCTATGCGCCTAATGATCACCAGGACATCTTTATTCGTCAAATTTTGGTCAAATTGATGGACTTCACGGAAGGCCCATTGATCCTCGGAGGGGATTTCAATATCTCTTTGACCCCTCAAGTAGACACGTCATCAGGGAAATCATCAGTTCCTATGTACTCCCATAAACGGATTAATCAAGCTATACATAATGCCCAACTTATCGACGTGTGGCGCCTTCAACACTCGGGCGAAAGAGACTATTCATTCTATTCTCCCCCTCACAAGGTCTACTCGCGAATTTACTTTTTTTTAATCCCTCATGCCCAGTTGCATGCTGTTCGCGAAACTTCCATTGGTCTGATCACATGGTCAGACCATGCTCCTATATTAATGACATATGCTCTATCGCAGGTGGTCTCACATGTGACACGTGTCTGGAAACTGAATGAAAGCCTCCTACAGATCCCGGAAGTAGTATCCGAAATTACTAAAGAACTGCCTTTATATTTCCAGACAAACTGAACTCCTGACAGTAATCCAGGTGTGGTATGGGAGGCCCATAAGACAGTCATACGAGGTATTTTTATTAAACATGGTTCCAGAATTAAAAGAGACAAGGAACGACAACTAAATCTCCTCTTGACTAAACTTCAAGTTACGGAGTCTAAACATAAAGATATACCATCTCAGGTAATAGAACGGGAATTAGCTGAAATCCGGGCACAAATCAATGATCTCCTACAATATAGGGCCAAGGCGGCACTGCAGAAATGCAGGAAAACTAGCTACGCATATGGCGATAAGTGTGGGAAAATATTAGCCAGGTCAATTAAGGATCAAAAACTCAAATCATACATACCACATATTATGTCCTCGAAAGACCAGAGGATAACCTTGCCCTCGGAGATTTCGGAAGTCTTCCGAGATTTCTATGCATCCCTCTATAACATACCACCTGACACAAACTCTCAATTACTGATGGATGAATACGTGCAAGCAGCTCAGATGTCCATTATTACACCTGAAATCAAAGTGGAATTAGACAAACCGATAAGCCTGGAGGAACTAACAACAGCAGTAAACTCCACTAAACCGGGAAAGGCCCCCGGCCCGGATGGCCTTACCCTGCAATACTACAGAACCTTGCTCTCTACTTTAGGACCCTATATGGTAGATTTTTTAACGATCTGGGCAACAATGAGGTCCTTCCTAGAGATACATTAAAGGCACATATATCCGTCATCCCGAAGGAAGGCAAGGACCCGACCTTATGTGGCAGTTATCGGCCAATTTCTCTTCTGAACGCTGATATCAAACTGTTCACTAAAATTTTGGCGACTCGCCTAGCAACCTACCTACCAGACCTGGTGCATTGTCCCCACTAGGGAAGCGAGGGATAATACGACCAGTCTTAAATTTCCCTCACACCATGTGTTTTTCTTAGTACGGACGCTGAGAAAGCTTTTGATCGGGTGAATTGGCAATATATGTTCACGGTCCTTCGCCACCTAGGCGATAACATTATCCAATGGATTACTACAATCTACTCACAACCTACGGCTCAGGTTAAAGTAAATGGGGTCCTTTCTGATCCGTTTTCTATACAGAATGGCACTAGGCAGGGATGTCCGCTTTCCCCCCTGCTATTTGTCCTGTCTCTAGAACCATTCCTAAATAGAATTCGACTGAACCCGGACATTCAGGGCATAAGTGTTGGAGGTGATCAGTACAAAATATCGGCTTATGCAGATGATATGCTCTTTTCTTTGACAAACCCCGCTATCTCGCTCCCTAATTTACTACGCGAGTTCGAGATTTATGGATCCCTCTCCAACTTGAAAATTAATTTTCATAAATCAGAAGCAATGGGGATAGGGATACCTTTCTCTGTGCGGTCTACACTTAAGTCCAGTTTCAAATTTAAATGGACAATAACGGCCTTGCAGTATTTAGGCACTTGTATTCCGACGGAGACATCACGCATATTTGAATTTAACTTTCCATCTCTGCTGTCCAAAACCTGCATGCTATTAGAGACTTGGAATAGGGGCCTGCATTCGTGGTTTGGTAGAATTAACTTATTAAAAATGAGCATTCTACCTAAATTTCTGTATTTACTCCAAGCTCTACCAATTAGGATCCCTATGTCTTACTTTAAACAAGTTAACTCACTTTTCATCAAGTTTGTATGGGCATACAAGAAACCACGACTTTCTTTTCATTTAATGACTCTACCTAAGCAATACGGCGGGCTAGCCTTCCCGGATATTCGAGCATACTATCAGGCGATCCATGTAGGCAGAATTATCGATTGGTGTCGTCATGGCCGATCTAAATTATGGGCTCTGATAGAACAGGCCCAAACACGCATTCCACTTTCAAGGGCCCTATGGTGCTACGACCATCTACAATCACTATTGAAAAGCCACCCCCTAGTGGGGACGACGCTTCGTATAGGTTCTGTAGCTATTAAACAACATTCCCTCTTCTCTTTGGATTCTCCGTTATTTCCCATTATAGGGAACCCACAATTCTCTCCGGGTCTTTGTCCACATACGTTTGGCAATTTACGTCGGTCTGGCATGACTCAAGCATCCCACTTTCTAATGAACGGCAGATGGCCCTCCATCAAGGAATTAATGATGGAGGAGGGTCCTTTTAAATTGACCTTTTGGCCAGCACTTCAGCTACGACATTTTCTGGATACCATACCTAATCCTCGCAATTTTGCCCGTCACTTGACGACGTTTGAAGAATATTGCTCTGACAAAGGCAATATAATACAGGTTCTATCCAGAACATACTCTATGCTGAACTGCCCGGCAACCCTACCACATCTGTCGTTCTTGGAGAAATGGGAACAGGATCTACAACGAAAATTTACACCGGCTCAAATTCAGAATATACTCAGACTTGCTTTGAAGTCTTCAGTTTGTACGAAAATTCAAGAATTTAACTATAAACTACTGACAAGATGGTATCGTACCCCCTACCTCTTGCACCAATACTATCCTGATACCACTGACTGTTGCTGGAGATGTCAGGGAGACAAAGGCACATTACTTCATATATTTTGGTCATGCCCTAAATTGACCAACTTCTGGACGACAGTCCGGGAAGTGACTCAAAAACTCACGGAATATAAGATTCCTGGTGATCCGGCATTTTTTTTACTGCATGTCTCCAATATCCCTGCTAAATGTTATCAAAAATCAATTTTAGGACATCTCCTCAATGCTGCAAAGTCCTGCATTCCACTTTACTGGAAAAAACAATCACCGCCAACGGTGGCTGACTGGTTGCGTAAGGTGGTAGACATTAGTAGAATGGAGGACTTGTAAGCGGCTGAGCGAAATCAACAGGACAAATATTCCACGACTTGGAGTGTCTGGAAACAGTTCATCCTGTCTATGGAGGGGATAGCCCTCCTCGGACAGGAGAGCCATATATGAATACTACCCTTTATACGCCTTGGCTATCCAGAACCAAATATACCTAATCCCCTTCCCTCCCTTCCTATCTGTCCTTTCTCCCCTTCGCTGTTTATTTTTTTTAAATTTATATATATATTTATTTTTTTTTTGTTTGTCCGTTTTTTGATTAGAAATAGGAAAAAGGAAACGAGTGATGTCAGACTTGCTACCTGAATCCCTTCTATACACGACTCCTAGTAGATAACAAGGGGCGGCGCCGGCCGGGGATAGGCTTTCTATATGATTTTACTGATGCGTGCCGCCATATATTATATTACATTATATTATATAAATGAAGTTGTATTTTAGTTGTAATCTGTATGTTATATTTTTCTTCTTTGTTGTATTTGATCTGATTTCGCCCGTTGTGGGTGTTAATAAAATTTATATTTGAAAAAAAAAAAAAATCTTCTCCATCTCTAAACGGGTGTGGTGATGTATTAACTAAGTGATTTATTGAAAAAATTCCCACTCACGCAGTTTCCCACCAAATATAATCTACAATTCTTTTGCAGATTTCATCTTCCCCTTTTTAATAATCTCTTTGATTTGTGGATTCTTTATTCCAAGTCTACGGAATATATCTTCACCAGGTGTAAAAAAATGTGTTCCCGTGAGGGCAATTAGTGGTGAATTATATACCCACTTTTCTTTCTGGTGTAGTGCATCCCAAATTCTGAATACATTTTTGGTCAATTCGTGAGAATCAGAATCTAGTGTTCTGTACTTATTTGAAATCCAGATATTTTTGTGAAGCGTGGTTTTACTTAAAGTGTTTTCTATTTCAACCCATTTTTTTTCTTTATTTTCCATTGTCCACTCAATCATATGTGCTAGAATTACAGCTTTGTTATACCAAAAAATGCCCGGTGCTGCCAATCCCCCGTGCTGTCTTTTCTTAGAAATTAGTGCAAATTTTATTCTCAGATTTTTATTTTGCCAGATGTATTTTGTCAATATTTTTTGTGTAATTTTGAAAAAGCTCTGCGGGATCCCTATTGGTAACATCTGGAATTTATACATTATTTTTGGTAATATTACCATTGTTACCATGTTGACTCTTCCAATCCATGATATTGATTGTATACTTATCTTCTTGACTTCTACCTTGATCTCATTTGATAATGGAATGTAGTTTGCGGAATACATTTTCTCAAATGATGGTGTTAGTTTAATTCCTAGGTAGGGTAGTTCCCCTTTCACCCACGTAAATGGGAATTCTTTTTGAAGGGCCAGGACATCCTTTTTCTCCAGTCCGAGGTTCAATATTTCTGTTTTTATTGGATTTATTTTAAAGTTTGAGAGTTCTCCATATTCAGCCACTTCTGTCAGACTGTTTGGCAGGGTCACTCTGGGTTTAGTCACGTACACTAAAATAGCATCAGCATAAGCCGTGACTTTATGCTCTTTTTCCTCCACTCTCACCCCCTCTATCCCCTGGTTGTTTTGCAGAGTCGCTAGGAAAGGCTTCAGTGACAGTACGTATAGAAGAGGCGAGAGCGGGCATCCTTGACATGCTCCATTAAACATTTCGAACACTGGCGACATTTTACCGTTTACCCTTACTCTTGCCGTAGACCTGTTATAGAGATTTTTGATTATTTTAGGCCCCAATCCTAAATGTTGTAACGTAGTCATCATCCCCAGTCTACCCTGTCGAATGCTTTTTCTGCATCAGTTGACAAAAGCAGATCTGGGGCAATGTTGGTATTCTTCTTTTCGCAACATCGATTGTTTTTATACTATTATCTCTTCCTTCTCTCCCAGGAACAAAACCAGTCTGGTCCGAGTTTATCCATAGCAGCATCAATTTTTTTTATTCAAGTAGCTAATATTTTAGCATAGAGCTTAGTATCCATATTCGGTAAGGCAATGGGCCTATAGCTTGAGCAGTTGGCTTTATCTTTTCCTTCTTTGGTTATTATAGTGATATGTGCCAAGAGTGACTCTTTTCTGATATTGTCTTCTTCTATTTTATTCAAATATTCACAAAGCCTTGGGATCAGATGATCTTGAAATTTTTTATAGTATTTAATCGTGAACCCGTCTGGCCCGGGAATTTTACCAGTAGGGGTTTCCTTTAGTGCCATTTTGATCTCGTCCTACGTTATCTCGTTTTCTAGATCTTTTAATATCTCGGGTTTGATTTTTGGTAAGTTGGCCTTTTCTAAGTAGATTTGGATCTTCTTCCTTCTTTTTTCTGCTTGTTGATTTGTTTCTTGCTTTTTTATTGCATAAAGTGAACTATAGTATTGTGCAAAGGCTTGTGCAATATCCGTAGTCTTATTTTTTGCTTCTCCTTTTTCGTTTTTAATCTTCTCAATATAGTTTAAGGTCTTCTTTTTTTTAGGATATTCACGAGGTATTTTCCTGCTTTATTGCCCTTCGTGAATCTCTCAAGTGATATCCTGTTGATTTCCTTTTCCATCAGATCTTTTAATTGTTCTCTTTTTAGGATCAGGGGCCAGTATATTTTCTTTTTAACTTGCTTTTTGTGTCTTTGTTCCAAATGGTGGATTTCGTTTAAAAGTTTTACCATATTATTTCGTCTTTCCTTCTTTTTTCCTGCTTCTATAGATATTAATTTTCCTCTAATAACGGATTTGTGCACCTCCCATAGGGTTGCTTTTGACAGATCAGGGGTATCATTTTCCCAGAAATATTTTTCAATCTCATCTATTATAATTTTTTCAGTTTCACCGTCTTCTAGTAACTCTTCATTAATTCTCCATGTGCCTCTTCCCATGGACTCTCCCTGAAGATTTATCCTCAGAGAAACTGGGGAATGGTCTGAAAATGCTGATATTTCAGTTGCTGTCTCCAATACCTGCTCCAATAATCTGTGTTCCACCATGATGTAATCCAGTCTAGTATATATTCAATGGACTGTTGAAAAATATGTATAGTCCTTTATACTTGGATGTTGTACGTGCCATGCAACTACTAGTTGAAGTTCATGATGTAATTTCTTTTTGATCATCCTTAGAGAAAAAAACAACAATCTGGTACAGTAGACGTAGAATCTAAATTATGGTCCATAGGAAAATTAAAGTCACCAGCTACTAATAATTTACCCTGTTTGAATTCAAGTAGATCTGTCAACTTCTCCGCTAGATATTTTTTAGGGTTTATGTTGGGGCAATATATATTTGCTAATGTATACCTCGGTCTGAACATACTGATAGTGAAAATAAAAGGATCTCGCGCATCAAATCTATCACCTTCTAATGTGAAAAGTGACTAGTGCATACAGTGTAACAAAAAAGAAGAAAACAATTGCACACTTTTCAACATATATGAATGTCTTGATAGCGTGATATTCAAAAAAGTTAAAAGAATAAAGTTCATAAGTGCCAAGGTGGATAAACTGGGATAAGATGTCTGGGATACATATATGTTAAAAGTGATCTTCATATAGAAAGTCCGGGTTTTTATCAGGCTGTCAGAACTCTCACCTTAGGAGGAATAAGTTCAGGCATCAATAAGTATCTTTAATTGGCACTGTATGTGGTGGCGTGATGGTAATCTGGATTTCCTATCTGTTGGTGGCTGAGTCTATTGCCTTCTCGATCTTCATGTGAGGGAATGCCTATTTGAAAATAATTTCCACCCGGGCTCCACCAGCCCGGTGGAATGAAAAAAAGGGGGGAGGGAAGAGAAATAAACCTCCAATGGTGTAGTAGGATGATTATGTCTGCTTTATTGGTATCTAAAAAGTGGTCTCTTACATTAAAAAAACTTTAAAATTGCATAAAACTGAAGGAGCAGCGTTTGAGGCGCCTCCTTACGTGACTTCCGGTTTGCGTCTGCCCTCCGCCACGCGGAATGTCACCATTCCATTAACTCTCATAGTAGTGCGAAGGACATTTTCACTCATATTTTGAACATACTGATAATCTTCACCAGCTCAAGAGATATGAGGGGAAAAAAAAGGAGAATGTTGAGGGAGGGACTACGTCTTTAATTCATGCTATTCACTGGTCCTGGGGGAGGAGTTGAGGTGGAGCTCTATCACAGGTATGCTGCCATGGAGGCACCAAGAAAGACGTTTAAGCCTCTAGCCTTACCCCTTAACCTTCTGGGGATCCCAGGAAAAGATTCTGGGTATTTTGACTCACTGGTTTAGATTTCAGAAAAATAAAAATCACATAAACTGTACAAATATCACAATTTTCTGCCCTCCCTATAAATGCTTTAAAGTGGTTGTAAATCTGTCATAAAATATTAACAAAGCATATCCCTCTATAGTGTGTACTTGTCTTAATTAAGAGCATTGTGATTTTGGTCTGCTGCCTCCTTCCTTTGCTATGCACATTAGTCATTTCTGACAAGTTTTCTCTGACACCAAGAGGAAACTGGTGACAGGGGAAGGACCTCCAGCAGATTGAGTCTCAGCTCTGTAGCTGTGTAAAGGGGTGTGTGTCCCTTCCCTCCAATCAGCTCTCCACACTGAACTCTGCAGTGTAATTTCATCTCACCGCCCTGTTTTCTGAACTCTTAGACAAGCTTTAAAAATGTAGCACTTTGAACAGATGTAGAGGACTGCAGATAAACAGGTACAATTTATGTAAAGATTTTACTTCACTGGGTATATGTAAAGGTTTGCAACCACTTTAAAGCGGAACTCCATCCAAAAGGCTCCACTTGTCTGCCTCCCCGCCCCCCTCCACTGGCTCATTTGGCACCTTTTGGGAGGACTGGGTACCTAGTTTTGACAGGTACCCACTCCCATTTCTGGATCAGTTCACCACCGCAAAGTGACCCAGAAGTTCAGCCCCCTCTCCTTCCCCCCACAGCCGGCCCATTATCAAAGTGCAGTGTAACTCGCGCATGTGCAGTAGGAAACTGGCAGTGAAGCCGCAAGGCTTCACTGCCAGTTTCCCTTAGCCAAGATGGCAGTAGAAGCACCAGATTCAAGAATTGGCTTGGGTGAGGACACTGCTGGATGCCTGGACAGGTAAGTGACCTAATAGTAAGTCAGCAGCTACAGTATTTGTAGGTGCTTTTAATTTTTAGGGGGCGGCGTTACTCCCCTTTAAACACTGGTGCGATATCCTGTGCGATTCCAGCACGGGTTTCCGCATCACACCGGACTCGCAGGCAGTTCACACTGCCATATGTGAACCGCTGCGGGTGTCAATACAAAGTTAATGACACCCCCAGATCAGTTCGCATATCGCAGTGAGAACTGTCAGTTTGGACAATTCTGGTGCGGACCAAAAAAAGGGTCCTGCATGACTTTGGTCCAAATGCGATGAAAGATTCAGCCATACAATCTGTATGGCTGAATTTGCATCGCATGTGATTTGCTGTGCGAATCACGTGAGGTCGCACAGCGCACTGGTGTGAACCAAGCCTAACCATACAAATCTCACTATTCTCTGCCTTGCCAATAAAGGCTTTAAAAGGTGTGTAACTTGTTTTATGATGATGCTTTTTTTGTGCTCAGTTGTGTCAACACGTGGCCTGGTCCATTCACAGAGGGTGGAGATAAGAGGGCATGAACTAGGTGTCAGCATAGGATTGCCGAGCCCATTACATTCCACAAACTTCTAGGGGCTCTGGTCAGATATGCTAATGCCCCGACACATTCCGACAGCAAAATCCATGGATTTTTTCCGATGGATGTTGGCTCAAACTTGTCTTGCATACACACGGTCACACAAATCTTGTTGAAAATTCCGAACATCAAGAACGCGTTGAGGTACAACACGTACGACGAGCTGAGAAAAATGAAGTTCAATAGCCAGTGCGGCTCTTCTGCTTGATTCCGAGCAAGCGTGGAACTTTGTGCGTTGGAATTGTGTACACGGATTTTGTTGTCGGAAAATTTGAGATCCAGATGTCAAATTTTGTGTGACCGAAATTCCGATGGAAAATGTCAGATGGAGCCTACACACGGTCGGAATTTCCGACAACAAGCTCCCATCGAACATTTTCAGTCGGAAAATCTGACCGTGTGTACGGGGCATTACAGTGCAGAGCCAGTAAGAGAGGCTAGCACACTGACATGCTGCCCCATATAGAAATGCACTCATCACACCCTCCCTCTAATACATCCTGTTTCTCTTCATTTTTGTAGATCTCATTACAAGTCCCCTCTTTCCATTACATCTAAAAAGAAACAGAAACATCTACCATCTTCCAAAACTTTCTCGATGTATTCTTTTCTTCTGAACATTAATGCCGCGTACACACGATCGCACATTCCGACAAGAACTGTTTTTTTTTCCGACAGATGTTGGCTCAAACTTGCCTTGCATACACACGGTCACACCTCGCTGACGAAGTCCAATAGGGCGTAACGCCGCGTACGGGGGGCAGAGCTTCAACACGGACGTCACCCGCTGCTTCTCTCTGTGTGTCGGCACTGCTTTTGCATTGCAGTCCGACCGTTTTTATATATTTCATATGCCTCAGCGCCTGTACACATCAGTGACTGCTTCTTTTTTTATGAATAAACGGATTACTCTTATAGTATTCCCTTTTTTTTTTATTACTGACACCTTGGAGTCATTCGTGGGGACACCGGGATCCGGTTGCCTGTATTCCTTGGGGCTCTTTCTGCTGGAAGTTTGGCTTCGCTTGTGGATACCAGGATTTTATGCCGGCTGTGTTCCATTCCAGTGACAACATCCAGGAGATCATCATTCCCTAGGGGATATATGTGAGTTGACCCCTGCCTTCCAGAGGTCCACATTCTCTGGTAAGCGCATATTGAAAACCGCATACAAGATTTTCTTTCCTCTGGCCATTGAAAGTGAAATGTGGATCTGCCTGTATTGATCATTGGGGACTTTATTCATCTATTTATTTATTGCGCTGCACTTTCTCTTTTTGGTCACACAAATCTTGTCGGAAATTCCAAACGTCGACGCGGTGACGTACGATGAGCCGAGAAAATTGAAGTTCAATAGCCAGTGCGGCTCTTCTGCTCGATTCCGAGCATGCGTGGAATTTTGTGCATCGGAATTGTGTACACACGATCAGTTTCCGAGAACGGATTTTGTTGTCAGAAAATTTGAGATCCAGATCTCAAATTTTGTTTGTCGGAAATTCCGACGGAGCCTACACACGGTCGGAATTTCCGTCAACAAGCTCCCAGCTAACACTTGTTGTCGTAAATTCCGACCGTGTGTACGCGGCATAACTCTGCCTTGTATCCGTAATCTCACATGGAATTCTTCTTCCAGCACATGCTTCACAAATCTGCGAATACTTTGCATGTAGACTATTAGCACACACACACAGTCTGGCTTTTGAATATGTGTATCATACTTGACAGGATCAGAAGAGCAGATCTAACAGACGTCAAAGGTTTTTGAGCTTGTGCATAAATAAGAACACTGACCCTCGTGATCACCTTCTCTGTGCCACAAGTTTCTGTATCACCACTCCGTTTAGCAGTTTATTGGTTGGTTTAGACATTGCTCACACTAGATTTTTTTTTAAACTTTAGCATGAAATGTTTGTAAAAACAGGTTACAGGTTACATATTAAAAGCTAAAAATTGGTCTGGGCAGGTTCCCGGTATTGAAGTACTTAATGATCTTCCTCCCTGTCTCAGGCCCTTGCTGTTCTACATTAATTCAGCTTCTACCCTGAAATTAAAATTAACTGGAACAAATCAGTCCTCTTTACGCTACATCCTTCCTGCCCCAGGATCCACATGGGTACTCCTCTTCATTGTGTTGATGAACTTACCTACCTGGGGATGAAGATTGGTGGGAAGCTCTCTATTCAGAACTCAAACTACCCATCTCAAAAGTGCAACTTATAGAGATCCCTTACACTCTCCCTGGTGGGTGGAGTCAATTTACTTAAAATTATTTTTCTACCTAAATTTCTATATTTTAGAAATACCCCTTTGACCATCCACAATTTTTTTTAAGACTGAGCCTTATCCTCTCTTTGGGCGGGTAGAGTCCCCCGTCTGACTAAATCGACACGCCAACTGCCACTTTGCCAAGGTGGACTTGCTCTGCCTAATTTTCATATTTATTAATGGTCGGCGGTGATGACGACAGTCAGATGGTGGTTCTCCCAGCCCAAACATAATTCTGCTGTCACTTTTTGGGGCCTTCAACCCTCATGCCAAGATCACACATTTAATGAGGACCATGATCCGAGTTTGGAACCAAGCCTTTTGGATGCCCCTTTTTTAATTGCAGGGACAAGTCCAAGTCGAGTACAGCAGTAAAATTAACTATGTCAGTGCCAGCCCCTGGAGAAGTTCACAGAAGAGAACAAGAATTTTACCAATTGAAAAAATGTATGAGAAAAAAAAAAGGAACCCAAAAAAAAAGCCAGCAAGGGAACACCCCTTATGTAAATGTATTCACCCAACAAAGTATACTGTCCTATACGCAATCTGGGACTTGTAGTTCTTCAAAGAACCTCCAAGTGGGGGGAGGGGACCAACACCTTTGATCTGCATGGAATGCAAATCCAAACTTCTTGAGCGTTTCTGCAATGTAACCCCAATGAACCCTGTCAAATGCCTTCTGCGCGTCTAAACCAAGTAGCAGAGAAGGAATTTGGTTGTTTTCTATACGACTGATCAAGTCAACCATTCTTCTAATGCTATCGGGGCTTTGGTGACCCTCAACAAACCCCACTTGATCTGATTTAATGAGGTATGGTGTTATTTCTAGTAAGCAGTTGGCTAGGACTTTAGAGTACATTTTTAGGTCCACGTTCAATATTGAAATAGGTCTAGAATTGGAAGGTGACATAGGATCTTTTCCTTGCTTAGGAATTGTAATAACAGCTTCAAGTATCTCTTTGGGGAATGCTTGATTATTCGCAGCGTAGTTAAACAATTTGTAGGTAGGTATTTTACTAAATGCTTTAAAATATCCACTAGATAAGCTATCCAAAATGGCTTTTTATATATGTATTTACTGTTTAATGCTATATGACAATAATTATGTCAAGGTTTTATATAATACTGAGCTGTCTGTCAATTGCCTCATTCAAAGTCCCAAAACCTTTTCTTTTAAATGATTTGATATAGGGATGGAGGCACATGTCCAAATGTGCTTCATTTAAAGTCCCACCAAACCTCTCTCTCTCTATATATATATATATATATATATACATACATACACACACACACAATAAAGACGGAGGCAATTGCCCAGTGTTTGTACAGCTTTGCACTGCCATTTATTTATTCTTAGGTGTCTGCACACAGAGGGTATATTTACTTTCAATACCTAGTAATGTTCCTTACCTGTTTTACACTTACATTACCCCTTGTTTGAATTATATGTGGCCTGTCCCTATAGAGCTGCTTGGCCATCTGAAACAAAGGAGCTGCGACACGCACCAGCCCCAAACACCCTCCCCCCCCCGTTTTCAAGATGGGATGCAGGGGACAGGGTGGGTGTCTCCTGCCACGCATCGGCATCACGCCAGGCACTGCATGTATGGAATCATGAGGTGTGCACCTTTTCCATTTATTGGCAGATTTCAATGGGGAGTATTTGGCACCAAATCACGGACCGCGGCCGCTGCCTGGATGGGGATGCCTCCCCTATCCTGTCATGCCAGCTTGACACTTGGAGGGACCTGCAGATGCGGTCTGCAGCAATAAAACACCCCCATTATCAGACTTCTCCAGCTGCACATTTGGATATACTGCATATTACATGTGGACTATGCAGACACTATTTGGTAACTTTTGGGTATATATTATTCTATACTGCCACACTATTTCCTAGATCTCTATATATATATATATATATACACACACTTTGCACCAGTCTTATTTTTGGTATATGGTTCATTGCTATACTTTTAGCTGCATATTTCTTGCTCTTTACACCCTTTTCTACTGTCTCCCATTTCCAAAGGATATGGGCATTTACCGTATATACTCGAGTATAAGTCGAGGCCCTAATTTACCACAAAAAAAAAAAAATTAAAGTTACGTACCGGTAACGTCTTTTCCTGTAGTCTTTCAGGACAGCCACTATTGAGAGATAGTCTCCTCCTCTTCCTGTAGGAAACACTGCGCCAGCCCATAAAACTCTCACTTCCCCTACCAGACCTCAGTTTTTACAAGATCACCTCCGGTCAGCTGGGGAGACACAAGAACATGTTAATAACATACCATTCAATATCATTATCATATTGCGTTCTGGTCTTAAATAAGACCCCCCCAAGCTTAGGGTGGGTAACTAGGGCTGTCCTGAAAGACTACAGGAAAAGACGTTACCGGTACGTAACTTTAATTTTCCCTTTACGTCATTCAGGACAGCCACTATTGAGAGGATAATCGAGCACTTACCAATTAGGGTGGGACTACAGCTTGCAGGACTTTTCGCCCAAAAGCCTGCTCACCTGCCGCCACCAGGTCCACTCTGTAATGTTTAACGAAAGTGGAGTAGCTGGACCATGTCGCTGCCTTGCATATTTGCTCTGGCGTTGCTCCAGCCTTCTCTGCCTGGGAAGTTGCCACTGCTCTGGTAGAGTGTGCCTTTATGCCCATAGGAATCTCTTTCCCTGCTAGAGAATATGCCTGCCCAATAGCTAATCTAAGCCATCTGGCAATCGTGCGTCGAGACGCTCTGAGTCCTTTTCTGGACCCGGAAAATAAAATAAATAGAGAATCAGACTTTCTTATGGGTTTAGTCATCTCTAAGTATTGTAGGATACACCTCCTTACATCTAAGAAATGAAATTTCAGTTCCCCTTCTCCCGCAGGATTGGGACAAAACGAAGGTAGGACTATTTCCTGGCTTCTGTGAAAGCCTGACGCCACCTTAGGCAAAAATGCTGGATCAGTCTTAAGGACTATTCTATCTGGCAAAATAACACAAAAAGGAGGTCTAATTGATAACGCCTCAATTTCACTGACTCTCCTGGCAGTTGTCACTGCCACTAAAAATGCTGTCTTTAAGGTTAACTCCTTTAACAGACATTTGTCCAAGGGCTCAAAGGGAATTCCTGTTAGGCTTTGCAACACTAAAGATAGATCCCACCCGGGAAGGGGGGTCACCTCGGACAGGTCTCTGTCTGGACAGTGCCCTAAAGAACCTGACCACCCATGGATTGGTGGCCAAAGATTTCTCTAAATAAGCACTAAGTGCTGACACCTGGCTTTTAAGGGTACCTACAGATAACCCTTTGTCTGCTCCACACTGTAGGAACTCCAAAACGGCTATAGGGCTCTGTACCGAGAAGGAGTTTTCAGTGCACCACCTGTTGAAAAGGAGCCAGACCTTTTTATAAATATGACGCGTCTCCTTTTTTCTACTGTTGAGGAGGGTGGAGATTAATTTCTGAGAAAATCCCTTAGATTTTAATATACTCTCCTCAGTAGCCAGGCCGCTAACTTCCACTGGTGTACCTGTGGACAGAGGATTGGACCCTGTGAGAGAAGATCCTCCTGAGGTGGAAGGAATAGGGGGTGGTTCCACTGCTAGCTGACTGAGGATTGAAAACCATGCCCTTTTCGGCCAATGTGGAGCTACTAGAATGAGGGAGGTGTTCTCTAGTTGGAACTTCCGCAGAACCGCCGGTAATAACACCGGAGGGGGGAAGGCATAGCATATCCTGAAATGTCACTTCTGTGTCAATGCGTCCACCCCCAGTGCTCCCTCTCCTGCGTTTAGGGAGAAAAAACAGGGGATTTTCGCATTGTCTCTTGAAGCGAAAAGATCCACCTCCGGGGGTCCCCATTTCTCGGATATGAGATTGAAAACCTCCTGGCTGTGGGCCCAATCTCCCTCTCTCAGCCTCCTCCGGCTGAGAAAGTCTGCTATAACGTTCCTCTCTCCTCTCAGAAAAACCGCTGAGAGTGAGAGAGTGTTGCTCTCGGCCCAATTTAGGATGTCTGTTGCTAAGACCAGGAGACTTCCGCTTCTGGTGCCACCCTGTTTGTTTATATAGGCCACGGCAGAAGAGTTGTCTGACCGTACCTGTATATGGTGACCCTGCAGCTCTTTTTTGAAAAACCTGAGGGCCAGGCCGACCGCCCTCAGCTCCTTCCAATTGGACGATCTTTTTAGTTCGTCTCCCCTCCATACGCCCTGTGCTAGAAGGGATCCCAGATGCGCCCCCCAGCCTTTGCCGCTTGCGTCCGTGGTTACTATCCGTGAAACTGGAATAAGCCACAGACGTCCCTGCGACAAGTTCGCTTCTTTCCTCCACCACCAAAGAGATCTCCTTAATCGATGGGGAACCTGTACTAAGGTGTCTAGATCCCTCTGACTGTGGTCCCATACCTTTAGTACGTATGACTGCAGGGGACGAAAGTGTAATCCTGCCCACTGCACTGCTGGGAGAGTAGAGGTCAGCAGACCTAGCGTTGACATTAAGGACCTTTTGGACACCCGATGGTTGCACTGGAGAGATAAAACTGCTCTGTCCAGTTTTAGAATTTTTTCTCTTGGAAGAAAAACCTTCAAGAGTGTCGAGTCTAGCAGGTATCCTAGGTACATAATGCGCTGTGAAGGAATGAGACTGGACTTGTCTAAGTTCAGGAGCCATCCTAATCCTGTCAGTACCTTTTTTGTCAGGTCGAGATCCCTGAGCAATTTCTCTGGGGATACTGCAAATAAGAGCAGGTCGTCCAGATAGGCTATAACTGACACACCCTGCAGTCGCAGGAAGGCCATGGCCTCTGCCAGGATTTTGGTAAATATTCGGGGCGAGGAGGATAGCCCGAAAGGCAGGGCCTGGAATTGTAGGTGCAGTATTGCATCGCCCAGGTTTATTGCTAAACGGAGAAACCTCTGAGAGGTTTCTGCAATAGGGACGTGCAGATACGCGTCTCTGAGGTCCAGAGACACCATGAAACAATTCTGCGGTAACAGAGCCCTGACCGTAAAAATTGACTCCATACGGAATCTTTTGTAACGGATTGACCTGTTTAAGGGTTTTAAATCCAGAATCAATCTGAATTTTCCTGAGGGTTTTTTTACCATAAATACATGGGAATAAACCCCCTCTCCTTCCTCCCCCTTTGGTACTCTGCAAACTACATTCTGTAGTTCTAACTCCTTCAGAGCGTCTAACAAGGCCTTGGTTTTTGTCGTGCAGCTGGATAGCTGCGTGACAAGGAACCTTTGTGAGGGGGGCCTTGTGAATTCCAAGAGATACCCCCTTCTTATGATCCCTAGGATGAACCGATTGGGGGAAATGATCTCCCACTGTGGAAGGAAGGCCCCCAGTCTTCCTCCCACCGTTTTTAGAGAGTCATTGATTTTTCTGGGCTTTTTCAGGAGGGCGAAAAATCGCCCCTCCTCTGCCCTTACCTCTTTGGCCCCAGGTTTTCTTCTGTCCCCCTTGTTTGGGGGCTTCCCTACGCTTTTGCGGACGAAACCCCCTCTTCCCCTGTGTTGGGGTCTTTCGTTTGAGTGGGAAGGACTTCTTTTTGTCTGCTGTCCGGTCTAGGACTGTATCTAACCCAGGACCAAAGAGTAGGTCACCGGTCAGGGGTATCCCACATAACTTGACCTTAGAGGCGGCGTCGCCCGGCCAAGTCTTCAGCCAGAGGGCCCTCCTGGCCGAGTTAGCCAGGGCCGCTGATCTGGCTGTCATACGGACTGACTCTGCCGAGGCGTCTGCTATGTATGCGATTCCTCGCAGAATCGTGGGGAAAGACGCTAGGATAGTCTCTTTAGCGGTGCCAGCCTCAATATGCTCTTGAATCTGGAAAAGCCAATGCTCTAAATTGCGGGCTACTACAGTAACAGCCATTTCTGGTTTTAAGTTACCGACTGTCGAGTCCCACGTCTTTTTCAGTAGTGAGTCTATCCTTTTGTCCATAACGTCTGATAAGGCCCCCATGTCCTCGAACGCCAGGTCTGTGTGTCTAGAGACCTGAGAGAAAGCTGCGTCCAGTTTGGGATTTTTATTCCAAATGGACGCTGGATCCTCTGAAAACGGAAATCTTCTCTTAAGGGAACTAGAGAAGAAGGGCTTTCTTTCCGGATCCTGCCACTCTTTTTTAATCGTCTCCACCAGAACCTCGTGTACTGGAAAGACTTTTCTCTTTTGATCTCCTAGGCCCTTGTACATAAGGTCATGGAGTGAGAGGGGTTTTTTATCCTCGTGTATACCGAGGGTTGTATATATTGCCCCTAGGAGATCTTCCACCTCCTCTAGGGACAACTTATACCTGGAGATTTTCCTGGACTCCCCGTCCTGGTCCTCTCCCTCCGATTCCTCATGGGAGTCAGAAGTGCCACTGTCTGGTTGCCTAAGCTCCACCCCGGAAGGGCCTGCAGCCTCTTCTGCCGTAGCCATACTAGTGGTTCTGGCAGGAGCCGAGCCCTGAGCATGAGGCGGGGTTGAATCCTGCTGAATGGGATTAAGGGGAAGCTGAAACTTCTCAAAAAGCGTTTTAAAGGAAGAAAAAGTGGATGACAGCTCCTTTACAGAGGCTGCCAAGCCGGACTGCTGTTCAGAGTCCCTTTCCTTGACCAGGGAGTCTATGCATTCCTTACACAGAACCTTGGTCCAAGCTTCCCCTAAACTGTCCCTACAAGAGGCACATTTCTTTTTTGAGACATGAGTGGACTTTGTCTTTTCTGTGGATTTCTGAAATTACATACAGAAAACACATTACATTCAGCAATTTTTTAACAGAAACAACCCTGGGGGTGTACCGGACCCACCTGCAGGGATCCGAGTCACCCCCACCCCCTGACCACCCAGGGGGTCTGTCCCCCCCTAAGTAAGGAACCGTACATGGGGGGGGGGGGGGGACAATCCTAGGTAGAGAGGACCCCTCCCCAGGGAACTCTTACCTTCGGAAGGCTGGAGCTAGCGTCCGTATGAGCTGCAGCATCTGCCTCAGACATGACTGCAGGTGGTTGCCTGTGTAGAGTCTCACACTGTCTGTACGTGTAAACCGACTCCTCCAGCCTGAGCCCGGCCCCCTATCAGCACCGCGACCCGGAACCGGAAGTCGCGGGTTAAAGGTAGACATCCGCCCTCCGCCGGAAATGACGTCGCCCGTCGTCCGGCCCGTTTGTTCCAAACAAAAAAATGCGGCCTGCACAGCGTACAGGGAGAGCGGAGTGTCCTCCTTGCTGCGGCCCTGTGGACGCGATAGGGGGCCCCCACAGCCTGATGCCACGCTTGACAAGGAAGGGGTGGCTGCCGTTTTGCGGGTATGTACCGCCATCCATTGCCTGGAAGCCCCTGCTCCTCTAGGGATGTTTTGAAGGAGGCCACAATCTCCCTGATTGTATCAGCCTGGTTCCCTGCACAGTGTCTCCCCTCCGGAGGAAACACTATTAACTGAGGTCTGGCAGGGGAAGTGAGAGTTTTATGGGCTGGCGCAGTGTTTCCTACAGGAAGAGGAGGAGACTATCTCTCAATAGTGGCTGTCCTGAATGACGTAAAGGGAAAAAGGGAGGCGAGGTTGAGAAATGCACAGCTACTGTAAGTGGAAAAGAGGGTCAACAATGCCCATTTGCAGCATCACTGTGCCCATTTGCAGCCATAGGTCCCATGAACTTCAAACTCGGTAGTTAAGGGTTCCTAGATGCCCCCTAGCTGTAGCCAAAATTTGGGGTCTCTGAATCCAAAGGGTCCCGAAATGACATTGCTGCAGATGGACACAGTTGACCAACTTTGGGGCCCCATATCTCGGGCCCACTTAGTGCTAAGAACCCCAAAGTTGGTGTGCAAACCCAGTGGAACTAGCACCATAACATTTCCAAAGCTGGGGTTTCTAGCACCAAGTGGCCCCGAGATACAGGGCCCCAAAAGTCAGTTCAGAAAATGTCAAGCACTTTTCTGCAGCAGAGAATGACATTTTCTGAACCGATTTTGGGGCCCCGTATCTCGGGCCACTTATTGCTAGGAACTTCAGCTTTGGATATGTTGTGATGCCACTGGGTTTGCACACCAAATTTGGGGTTCCTAGCACCAAGGGGCCCTGAGATACAAGGCCCCAAAGTTGATTCGGAAAATGAAATTTTTTGCTGCAGAAAAGTGCTTGACTCGAGTATAAGTCGAGGGGGGCACTGTCAGCACAAAAAAAATGTGCTGAAAAATTCGACTTATACTCGAGTATATACGGTAACCATTTTCAGCACTACTCTATATAATAGAGCCATGTTCATTTATTTTTCTTCATACTCCTTTGCCAACATATGTCATTTTTTGTTGCTATCCAACACACTAGAGACTTCTATTCTCCAGGGATGATTTTCATTACCTTAGCTCCCAGGACAGGCAATTATCCAAGTGGCCCTTGTGCCGCACATTTGTTAAAACTTAGTGCCAAGTTAAAAAAAAAAAAATTTCCTTTTGTTCAGTTTATCCCTTTTTTTTTTTTAAATCAGAGTTAACTGGGTGTTTGTATATTTTTTTTGCGCAGATATGTAGATGCAACAGGTCCTGAAGAAGTGGCTTTGTACCACAAAACGAGTCAAGCACTGTAGAATGCAACCATGCCTTATCTAGACATATAATAATTTTTTTCCTGATAATTTTCTCCAATAAAGTTTGACATTATACATTGGGTTATATGAATGTGCTGCTATACCCATTTTTTTGTGTATATATGAAATGGCTTTTTATAAATGTACTGTTTAATGCTATATGACAATAAATATGTCAGGGTTTTATAGAACAGAGCTGTCTGTCAATTGCCTCATTCAAAGTCCCAAATCCTTTTCTTTTAAAATTACTTGATCTAGGGATGAGGCACGTGTCCAAATGTGCTTCATTCAGAGGTTAGTGATAGAGACCTAAAACTGCTACTATTAGCTGGAAAATTTTTAGCAGAGGGTCACAGGTGTTCCTGTATTTTTGAAAAACAGCACCGGTCTAAAAATCAGGTTCCACACAAACAATCTGAACATTTTTTTTAAAAAAACACTTGGACAAGAGTTGCCCAACTCAACCCTTTTCTGAAAAGGATAGCTGCCTACATCATGCTTATCACAAAGATTCAGAACCCTGAGTCACCGACTCATAACTAGCATGTAGATTAATAACTGGACTTTTCTACTATGCTTACTTATTCTGAAATCAGTGGGGGAGAATTACTAAAACCAGAGTGTGCAAACTCTGATGCAGCTGTGCATGGTAACCAGCCAGCTTCTGGGTTTTGTCAACACTTAGGCCCCTTTCACTGGGGAGTCGGCAGTAAAGCGCCGCCATTTTTAGCTGTTTTGCAGGGGTTTTCAGCCGCTAGCAGGGCACTTTTAACCCCACTCGCGGCCAAAAAAGGGTTAAAACAACTAGCAAAGCGCCGCTGCAGTGGCACCCATTCAGTTCAATGGGCAGGAGCGGTGTATACACCGCTCCAAAGATGCTGCTTGCAGGAGTTTTATTTTTTAAACATCCTGCCAGTGCATCACCTCAGTGTGAAAGCACTCCGACTTTCACACAGACTGCAGGGGAGCCGTTTTCAGGCACTATTTTTAGCCCAAAAGCACCTGAAAAACCATCCCAGATTGAAAGGGGTCTTAAAGTGGTTTTTACCACCAAGTGAATGTAAACCAGATTCATGAAATTTGACCTAGGCACATCTGTAGTGTTTACTTATCTCTCCAAAGCCCTAAGTCCCATGTCTTTCTGCTGTTTCGTTCCTATTAACAGCACAAGTTCTCCAACAACCGAGATAAAACCAGTCTGAAATTTTTGTTGTGCTATAAATAGATTAGCAGTGAGCTTGTTTTGTCACAGCACAGCTCTGCACATTCCTTGCTTCCTCTGCCTATGTGGAGGGAGATGTGCCTTTCCTCCAAGCAGCTGTCACAGTGTATGCCAAGATTCCACTCCTACTGCTGAATGAGGAAGTAAAAATTCTAACATGGTGTTAGAAGTCTGAACAGTCTAGAAAGCTAAAGACAGCAGATATACATGTAAAACGTATGTAGGGAGATAGGTTTCATCTGAGTATCATCTGCAGCTGTTCACTTCACTGAATATAGGAGAGAGTTTACATCCACTTTAAAAGGGATAAGTTCACTCTTTAGAAAAACTGCACTTTATTTTTCCCCCTTGCTTAAAAAAAAAAAAAAAAAAAGGGGATTTTTTTGGAGCCTGTAAAAAGCACTGCACCAGCGATCAGCAGAACACTGGTGCCATGCAGGTCCCCTTCAGAACGGTCTCTGTATTTGTGTGCCCATACATTCCATACAGGCAGGTACAATCTAACAGGAAGAATCCAGAATAGTGGTAGTTCAGATTGTTGAGAACTACAAGCTGACAGCCACAAAGGATATCAGCTGTGTGAATGAATGCCACAGCTGTGTGGCCAGAGCCCTGCATGGCCACACAGATTTAAAAAAGGTGACCGCTAGTACAGGTAACTTTTCCCCTTACTGCTGTCACAGGGAGTGCAGCCATCGGCTGCAGCATTGGAAACATGTAACTTGTTCCACCGTAAAAACACTAACATGTCCCAAAGGTGAACTTATCCTTTAATTGAGTAAGCTGAAGTTAAAAGCCGATTTGGCTACCATGCACAGCTGCACCAGATTCTGAGTGCTCCAGTTTTAATAAATCTCCCCAGTAATTCCCAAGGGTCAGCATAAGAGGAAAATTGGAGGTTAGCAATAGTGGCATCCATTAGGAAAAAAAAAAAAAAAAAAAAAAAAGTTTACTGCAATTAACAAAAAAACCCACACACGACTCCATTATGCAAAGCTTCCTTCACAAATTTTTACAAAGTAAATCAAAAATCCTCAAGAACCCAGATGGGATATAAGCAGATTTGCATATTTATGTAGGTTAAAGAATCTAAACAAAACAAATTTATATAAATAAAAAAACGTTGGTGTTCTGACAATAGGGCAGCTTAATATCCACATTTTTAAAAATCACACCCCATATCCTTTGTGGACCAGCCTTCAGGCATGAGCGGGGGGTGGGAGGGGGAGTTTCATCTTCCTGAGACCTTCATTGTTGCTGAAAGAAGAACTTGTCTGAAGCATTACAGGAGTGTATTCTGTATGTCTAAATACATGCACAAAAGATGTAATCATTGTTTTCAGTACAACCTTATTAAGCATAGACACATCTTTGATTATAAAAAAAAAATTTATTCAAAGTTAAATGTTTGCATTCAAACAAATGAAGATTCCTACAGTAACAATGTCCACTGTACTCTGCTCACTAAAATTGTTTTAAGATCAACTTTCTTGTACAAATTTTGTACAAGAGCTAAAACACAAAAACAGAACTAAAAAAAGAACTTTCATCCACGAACACCTCTAGACAAAATCTGTTCTAGTACATTCCACGCCATCCAGCTGTTCCCATGCTATCATGCTGCCCAAAGTAGCCCCCACTGTTTCCAGAATTTCCCCTCCCTGTAAAGAGAATATTTCAAAGTTTGTTTTAAATGACAATATAAAAAAGGGTTCTAAAAAGACAAACATCGACATATATTAAGTATAAACCAACCTGCTGCATAGAAATTGATTTTAAAACAAGCCATAAGATCTAGAAATCATACTTCATGTCTGATAATCTAGGAGTTATAAAGCATTACAGTGAACCTAGAACGGAGTTAAATACTTTGTTCAAACAAAAATTTAGTGCCACAGCTCAGAACATCGACACCCATACAAACATGGTTTATAATAGGGCTCCAAGACACCTTTTATACACTGCCAGTGGGCCGCGAAAAGCACTGCTCATTCATTTCAATGGGCAGGGGTGGTGGAGGAGCTGTGTATACAAAGATCCAGCCAAAGATGCTGCTTGCAGGACTTACCATTCTGCAAGCACACCGCTCCAGTGTGAAAGCACTCAGGGCTTTCACACTGGGGCTGCAGGGGAGGATTTTTTCAGGCACCATTTTTTTAGCCCTTTAGCATCTGAAACACCTTCAGTGTGAAAGGGGTCCAAGGATGCACAGCATGGTAAAAGGAGTAAGAGAAAATTATAGTGGCCACAGTAAGAGACTAGGTTACTCCATTGTTATACGGGATGCATTCGCCTGGGCATTGCCCTATTCATAGCCAGTGACCCCACTGTAATAATCCAGGTTTCCCTCTGTACTGGCATTTTAACCACCTGACGATTTACCCCCTTTATTACCAGGCCACTGAGATACAGCACTGCATGTACCCAAATAAACCCCCCCCCCCCTCAAAAATCAAATGAAGGCGGTGGAGGTAAGGGAGATATAATTTGGAAAAGGTGCCAATATGTATTCTGCTACATATTTTTGGTAAAAAGAAAAAAAAATCCCAATAAGCATATATCGCGCAAAGGTTATAGCATCTGCAAACTATGGTATATCTTCTGCAATTTTTAATTTTTTTTTTATAGACAAGTAATGGTGGCAGTCAGCGACTTGTATAGCAGGACTGATAAACTGTGGATAGTCAGACACTGACACTTCATGGGAACGTGACACAAATACAGTGATCAGTGCTAAAGATATGCATACACTGGCTGGGAAGGGGTGAAACGTCTAGGGTGATCAAAGGGTTAACTGTTTTGTGACATGTGCTGCTTTTTCTAAAGGAAGAAAAATGGTGGATTTTGTGTCCCTGCAGCGAATAAAAAAAATGAATGGCTTGACATTTGCACAGGTCTGTGACAGATTAAACGCTTGCTAACCGTCTCACATTGATATGTCTGCAGAAGGGCACGTACATGCATGTTAACCTATCTGTACATTGCCCTTAAAGAAGCAGCTTGCGGGCACGCACGCCGCAAGCTGATTGCGGGTCCAGCGAACTTGATGTCCCCCCAGGGATACCAGCGATAGTCTCACGGAGAGGAAGAACAGGGAAAGGCTGATATAAAACAAGCATTTCCCCGTTCTGCCTAGTGACACTTATCACCACTCCCTGTAAATCGGGAGCGGTGGGCTGCCGCCCCCCCGTTAGAATCAGTCCCTAGGACACACTTAACCCCTACAGCGCCCCCTAGAGGTTAACACCTTCACTGCCAGTCACATTTACACAATAATCAATGCATTTTTAATCGCACTGATCATTGAATAAAATGTGAATGGTCCCAAAATAGCGCCAAAAGTCTCCGATCTGTCCGCCACAATGTCGCAGTCATGATATAAAAAAAACCAAACACGTCGTACGATGTGGCTCCCAAATTTGTTTGGGAGCCACAGCTGCGCAATTGTCAGTTAAAGCGACGCAGTGCCAAATCGCAAAGTGCACTGGCCTTTGGCCAGCCAAATGGTCCAGGGCTTAAGTGGTTAAGCAGGGAAGAGGAGACAGAACTTCCCTCCCAGTTAGGAAGTGGACAGAGGCAGTTTTTTCTACTGCAGTACTTTAAAGCAATGTTTCTCAACTCCAGTCCTCAAGTACCCACAACAGGTTATGTTTTCAGGCCATTTTCCATTCCATTAAGCCAATGCCTCCCCAGGTTCAATGCCCCCGTTTTGGAATGCTGTAGCCGGGAGGCCCCTGCCACCTAGCACACAGGCCAGATAAAACTAAACTTATTCAGAGTTCCTGTCTGGCCGGAGGAAACATACTGAGGTACTGCTGGTGAGCAGCCTTTTTGATAATGTGGATCATGGGTTTCCTGTGTTAGGTGGGAGGAGCCTCAGCCATCCTGGAAGAGGACTTGGAAAACATTGCTTTGAAGGAGCAGAGGGTGGAAAGAATAAATCGGAACCCTTATAAAAAATGGTTTCACTATTTAGCACTGGCTGTTTAATTAGAACTAACGCGTTGCCCACAAAAAATGATATATGGTGTGCACACCTTAGGAAAAACATTCAAAGGAGAACCCAACTTGGCCCTCGATGCCTCCACTGTCAGCATGCCTCTTTGGGCAGAATGCTGCAAGAACTGGAAGGGAGCCTGAGGAGCAGATCGGTACAACAGGGAGGCTTGGTTGTGGCGGCAGAAAGTTACCTAGGAGACATCCCAACGCTCTGCTACCCAGATAATTTATTCCTGTTAACACCTACACACTAAACCCCAGAAGCCATGCATCCATTCTATACTCCAGGTCAGGATCTGCAGAGATCTCTGCTGTACCAATCTCAGACTCTTCCTGTCACAGTGCATGCGTGTTGCGTTACCCTCATAATGCCACACGACAGCTCCACAATCCTGTGCATTGCACACGATTGCGGCACACCCCATGGGACGTAGTGGGCAAGTTTGACAAGCAGTGCCACATGTCAAACTGTGCCCAGAGTTAAAAATGCAGCTGCTGCAAAGCACTACAGCATGTATACAGCCACATCTGGCTGTTTAACAGTCCAGGTGGGCGACTGGTAAAAGGATAGCTCAGCCACCCATTGTTTTCTATACGTTTACATACTTATGGACATTCCCAGGTCCAAAATCAATGCAAAGAATTAAGTTCAGCCCCCCCATCAGTCCGTTTCCCATTGGGAAAATTGCCTAAACACTCACCATTACAATCTTGAGAAGCGTAAGCCAAGCATGTACGTAAAGGCAGCATTAGTAGCACTAAAATGTTCTTTAACGGCAACCTCTTCCTATGCACTTTTCATAGAAGCTTGGGTTGAATGTTCCATGTTTGTGATATAAAACTGAAGTAAACCTATGTCTAAAGAGCAAAATAAACATTACTAAGATATTTACTTACCATAACCACCTAGACCATCTGGATTTGGATAACATCCACTGTAGTTTCCAGTCATTCCCATTCTGCCAACTGCACCATAGCCCGTACCATCTGAATCACATGACACCAAAATTAGAAGTGGGGGACAAACACTTCTCCTTCTATTCACATGTACAATGTTGTTTCAAACTCAAGTACCGTATACTACATACCTAAAGTTTCTCTGCCATAACATCCCATTCCACTACCCATTTGATTGCCCATTTGGCTGCCCATTCCGCTGCCCATTCCGGCACCACCACCAGCAGTTGAGTTCAAAAATAGCTCAATGTACCGATGCTCTGGAAAATAAAAAAAAATCAGGTCAACAAAAGCAGAATAAAATGTACACGTAGATGCCAAGCTAAAAATAATGCTAATCTAAATAACAGGCAACAATTCGAATAAAAAAAAAAAAAAAAAAAAATTTATACACAAGTTTACATACGCATGTTGTTTTTATCTTTGGACATGGCTGCTACTGCATCTTCATGTGTTGCAAATTCCACATCTGCTTCTCCAGTGGCTCTTCCATCTGCCCCAATATCAATATGTACTCTGATGGGTGTAAGTGGGGAAAAGAACTAGAAGTAGAAAAAAAAAACCCTTTGTAAATCTTGGTTTTTGACGCACCAGCATTTCCTTGTTCAGTGAAATAAAAGTGGCAATTTCACAAGACACCCTGTCAGGAAGACAGGTCAGCCAAAACTTCTGCGAAGCAAGGTACTTTTTACTTAGCCAGCCCAGAACCTGGTCATGGAATCTTACTTATGCTGCAGAGCCAACACCACCCTCACAAATCTCTTTACAACTGAAAGTTCCAGTGTGATAGAGGTCTGCATCTCCCACCAAGCTCTGTGTCCTGTGACAACAGTGGTCTGTGGGTAGAAAACAAAAGTACACCTGAAGACAGGCATTAAACACCCAATACAGCCTCAGAGTGAACATAGCTTTGCAGCAGGAAGAATATATGAATTTGGGCTAGACCAGGTAAGTGCAAAGTCTTTTAACAGGGGACATTCTGCCCTCAGCCAGACTGGGTGGCTATGTAATTTACCCACTATTTATCAATATGCATAATATTTAGTCTTGCATGACTAGCCCTGAACAAAATTTAACACACTTACACTGGCAATATCGCTTTCTGATGCACGGAAAGGTAAGCCCCGCATATGAACAAAATGCCCACTGTGAAAACCAGTGCCACCATCAGCTGCTCCGGGGTAACCTTGAGTCATACCTAGGAAAAAAAAAAAAAAATTGTTCCCATTTAAAATTTACAAGTGTACATACAGGTCATAGGTGCTGTGCATTAACAAGGAGCTATACATTGCATGCTCACTAAGGCAGTTTAATCACTAAGGTTTTTATGCAAATGCAAACCAGCCAATTTTCAAAGTTAAATCATAGTTAAAAGCCTGTAGAGGCCCATTAGGTAGTGGGTCAGATCTTTTCATCAAGCACTGGAGGTAGAGATAAACAAAGAGGGCCAAACATTTCAGGGCTCTATGGTATAGTACAACATATGTAAGCACACATGCATACACATCTAAGTGACTACCCACCCCATTTATGACATTTTATGTACCTGCAAGGATTTATGATGCCCTCTATTTTTTTTTTAAGATACCTTAGACCAGTGGTTCTCAACTCCTGCCCTCAGGACCCACTAACAGGCCAGATTTTAAGTATTACCTTGGGGAGATGCAGACTAGAAAACTGCAATCACTGAGCAGCAAATGAGATGACCTGTGTTGTAATTCAGTTATCTTACAAACCTGGCCTGTTAGTGGGTCCTGAGGACAGGGGTTGAGAACCACTGCCTTAGACAGTTAAATACTATAGGTATGCTCTACTGATACATCTTACTCTGAGGACAACAGTTATGAGAGACAAACCTCTGCTTTCTCTAAGTCGATCGTCAAAGCCATCTCCAAAGCCATAGTTATTATAACCACTGTACTCATCGAATCCCCCATAGCCTAGAAACAAAAATCAATGATAGCATGTTTAGTTTATAGGAGACTTGCATATACAATTTAAAAAAACTTTATGGCAACTAGAGCAAAGGAAATATGACAGTGGTGCCTAGGGATACAAGGTTCAGTTTTTTTTTTAAGCCACTCCTTAACCCTTTGTAGTCAGGTCTTGCATATCCAAGGTGGAAACACCCCACACACCCGGTGATATAGAAACTTATAACTGGACTTACCACCCCCATAACCTCCTCCTCCACCTCCTCGCATACGATCATACATGTTGCCACGGCCAGCTCCGTAATAGGCACCTCGGCCACCACCGCTACCACCGCCACCACCACCACCACCCATTGGTCGATCATAAGGTCCTGGACGCTGTCCCCCCATCATTCTTCGAGGTGGATCATAGGATGATCGGATTTCACTTCTGCTACTTTTAAATATTTCAATATATCTATGCAACCATTTGAAAGAAAAAAAAGTTAGTATGCTTGTAAAATAAAAGATATGAATAAAAATAGTGGCTTCACAGACTATATAAGAGACAAAGCATTTGTACAAACAAGATTTAGAAGCTCAGAAAATGTGAAGCCGATTCTTAAAAGAAAGCATTTGAAGAGAAGAGATACCAATTTGCATTGTTATATTGACTGAAAAATAAAAAAAAAACAACATTTTTTTTTCCCCAAATCAGATTAGAACCCCCCCTCCCACCACCATAAAGTCCCCAATAAAAAAAACAAACGAAAACAAAATAAAAACAAAGAACAGAAAACCGTCCCCGTTCTGTCCATCCCCACCTGTGCCCTATTCTTTCCTTGTGTTTCCCCAGAGCTTTTTCTGCTATCTCCTTTGAAGCAAACTGTACGAAGGCCTCCCCTGTGCTTCTCCCCTGGTAGTCCACCGTCAATGTAATCCCATTTGGCACGATTCTCAACCCTTTAACCCAAGGACAAATAACCCCGTCAAGGGGAACAGTGTTAAAGGCTGAAACAAACCCATCTTAACAATACTAACAACTTTAAATAAAAATCCCAAAAGCCTAACATTTCACATTACAACTATGGATTTATCCCACCACCCCACAATGTTATATACATTAACAAGAACTTTACCAGTAAACAAATTTATGAATCTATAGTCTACGATATCAAAAGCTCAAAACCGAAAAATACAAGTGGCATATATAGAAAACAGCTATAAAAACATTTACAAAAAAAAAAAAAAAAAAGCCACACACACACACACACACGAGAAAGCCTGATGGACAAAAAAAAAAAAAAAAAAATACAGAAATTAAGGTATTTGAGAGATTACAAGCTAAACACTGCTAACATCAAATTAAACTGAAGCCAACTGCATTTAGCTACAAGTTTATAAATTTATTCATGCTCCATAGCGGCTTAGCAAATGTTAAATCTCAAATATCCCATTCGGTCAGGTTCCGTAAACAATTGCAATCATTTGTAAATGTTATGAATAGCCGATGTTGTACGAGGCAACTTGTGTTTCAGGGTTAATGGCCTTCAGTAAGTTAAAGAATGATTTTTAATCAAAGATCTGACTTTAAAGGCTATATAGTTCTACTCCTGAATTCCCAGAACTAACATATTACAGATTTTATGAAACTACAAGTACCTGAGAAAAACTGCACAATCTCCTCTTTGCTGCAGCCAAAGGGTAGCCCACGAAGCCTCACAGTTCCATCTGTGGAGGATTCTGAATCGCCAGCACTGCTGTGTTTTAGGACCCATTCCATTTCAGTGTTGTTTGACTTGAAAACTAGAAAAATGTGCGATACTCAAGTCAAATTGCTTTTGCAAAACACATGCAACAAGAATTTTTTTTTTTCTACAGCATATAGCTGAAGGTGATTGTAAAGGCTCTTTTTTCCCCCTCTATAAAAACAAACATGTTGTACTTATCTGCTCTGTTGCAGTGAATTTGCACAGTGCAGCCCAGATCCTCTTCTGTGCTCCTGGCCCCTCCCTCCTGTTCAGTGCCCCCATAGCAAGCTGCTTGCTGAGTCACAGCTCCCTGTGCCCATTCAGACACAGAGCCCCGACCTTGCCCCCTCTTCCCTGACAGCAGGAGCCAATAGCGCCGCTGCTGTGTCTCAGTCAATCATGAAAGAGAATCTCGGACAGCTGAGACACTTGTGGAAATAGCTGGACAGAGGGACCTCAGGTAAGTGTTAGGGGGCCGCTGAACAAAGAAGGCTTATCTTAATGCATTAAAGTGGAAGTCCATACAAAAACTAAAATCCCTGCATCTATAGACACCAGGGATCTAACACTAACCTCTATTACTGTAAAGGAAAAATAAATAATGAGTACACATACCTTTTTGGAAGCCAATCTGACCCGCTCCGACCGGATCCAACACTGAGCTGTCAGCCGTGGCTTCACGGTAGAGGCGGGTGCAGAGGAGACAAACGGCAACAGAATCCCTATAGTAACCCGAGGTTCCCATTCATTTCACAGCCGTTGTTGGCCGTGTCCTCTGCAGAGCTTCCGCTGCTGGAGATCGGCTTCCAAAAAAACAGGATTTATACTCATTCTTTACAGGGATAGAGTTTAGCGTTAGATCCCTGGTGTCGATAGATGGATTTTAGATTTTGCATGGACTTCCACTTTAAGTTAAAAAAACCTTCCGCCTCTACAACCATTTGATAAACAGGAAATTATACATGTCTTGCCTTACCTTCAATATATCTGTGACCCATATATTTCCGGTCTTTTTCTAGTGACTTTTTAAGATCCTCTTCTGTTTCCAGTACAATAAAGGCTTCTCCACTAGGGCGGCCTTCCTTGGACATTGTAAAGTGAATGCCACCGGCTCCATCAGCAATATTGCAGTCGGCTACATTAAAAAGAAAGTTACATGTTGCATGCCTTGTTCAAGCACAATTCCAGGAAAATACATTTAATAATCATCATCTTTGCATTGGGGCTGCATTCATACTTGAAAAGGTCAAATGCTTATATAGGTCTAGGGGATAGGAAAAGCCGTTTTACTTACCAGATGCCCTCTCTTTCACAGTGGACTAACCTTTGGCATCCTCATGTCCATTGCAGAGCTAAGAGCGCTGCATTGGATTTGACGACATTAGATAACCTGAAATTGCCATAAGGCAGAAAGCGGAAGAGGCTGCAGGGACTGGTTTTACAGTCTAGAGAGAACTGGGCAAGCCAAACTGCTAAAAATTGTATATTCCCCTACATTGGTAGTCATTGAAGTGAAGTTATCTCTTAAATTGAAAGCCAGATGAGAAGGATCCCCTTATTTTGGCTGTCACTGGGAGAAAGGACACTTTATACTGGTGATCAGTGGGCAAACAAAGTATGCTCCCCTTACAAACCAGTAAAAGATAACAAGTGTCAGTGGTCACTTTTGAGAGTCAGTAATTGCACACTCCTTGAGAGACTTTGATTTTACAGTTTTCTTTACAATCCAAAAGGAAGTGATCGGAAGCTCCATTTAAATGTACTCCTGCAGATTTAAGAGCTGACCCTTATGCGGTTAAGCAGCCAATCTCAAAATACCACAAAATGTATTCTTTACATGAAAAAGTCAACACAGGAAGGATACTTGGGCAGTCACACTGCAACACCACAGTTAAGGGTGCCAACAAGTGACTCCATCAGGGCATACCACAGGAGTTGTAGTGGAAATCACAGCATAAAATTAAAATGAAAAGGGTTAATGGATAGAATCAGGCTGCTAGTTTAAGAGGAAATGACCAGAAAAAAAAAAAACACGTTTTTACTAACCTGAAAAAAATTCCAGTACTTCTTCCCGGGTGCAGGACCATGGCAAACCACGGACTCTTACAATGCATTCATCTGCCATGTTTTCTGGAAAAAAAAACAAAAACACATTTTTGTGTATTTAGAAAACTTGTTTAGGGCCAGTTCACACCATAGAAACACAGTTCAGATGCGTTCCAGTGCTTTTTTGATGCAGTGCATTTTCTCCCCCTCTTTTTTCTTAATCTTAAGGTCCAGATCCCACCATAGAAATGCAGTCCAGATGCTTTTCTGCATTCCCTCCCATTTTTTCATAAAAAGTTTGTTTTGCACAGAGTGGCCCCGGTCCTCTTCTGGGGTCCCCCGGCGGCGCTGCTAGCTCCTCTCCCTGCATAGAGTGCCCACGTTGGAGAAGGCTCTCCTAAGGTGGACACCCGTGCGGGCATGCATAAGTCCTGCTTGTGTCTATTCAGATTTGATTGATAGCAGCGGGAGACAATGGCTGCGCTGCTATCAATCTATCCACTCAAGAGCCGAGACAACGGGCAGAGAGGTAGAGCGAGTCTCCGCCATGGGAACGAATGAGCTCAGGTGAGTGAAATGGGGGGGCGCGCGCTGGTTAGGGTATTTTTTTTTTAAGGTAAAACACGAGGCTTTAAAACCCCTTTAATGTTTAAACTGATGGCAACAGGAGTACACCTTAAAGTGAAAATATCCAAATTGGGCCCATTTAGCAATTTTCCCTCCCCCATGTCATGTGACTCGCTAGCGTTACAAGGTCTCAGGTGTGAACGGGGAGCAGGTGTGTTAAATATATAAAGATGGCCTAGGCCAGGGGTCTTCAAACTATGACCCTCCGGTTGTTCGGGAACTACAATTCCCATCATGCCTAGTCATGTCTGTGAACGTCAGTTTTACAATGCCTCATGGGATGTGTAGTTTCGCAACAGCTGGAGGGCCATAGTTTGAGGATCCCTGGCCTAGGCTATAAGATTGCAAGACCCTGAAACTGAGCTGCAGCACAGTGGCCAAGACCATACAGCGGTTTAACAGGAGAGGTTCCCTTTAGAACAGACCTCACCAATGGTCGACCAAAGAAGTTGAGTGCTGCCAGCATTGCTGCAGAGGTTGAAAGGGTGGGGCAGCCTGTCAGTGCTCAGACCATACGCCGCACACTGCATCAAATTGGTCTGCATGGCTATCCCAGAAGGAAGCCTCTTCTAAAGATGATGCACAAAAATGCCGGCAAACAGTTTGCTGTAGACAAGCAGACTAAAGGACGGTGTAATATAATAAAAAAAAAAAAAAAAAAAAAAAAAAGAAGGCGGTGACCCATCCCCCTGTGCTCGCACGCAGAAGCGAATGCATAATTAAGTCACACCCGCATATGTAAACTGTGTTCAAACCGCACGTGAGGCATCGCCGTGATTGTTAGAGCAAGAGCAATAATTCTAGCAAAAGAAATCCTAACTCAAAACTGGTAACCTGTAGAAATTTTTAAATGTCGCCTATGGAGATTTTCTAAGGGTCAAAGTTTGTTGCCATTCCGCAAGAGGGTGCAATTCTGAACCATGACATGTTGGGTATTAGTTTACTCGGTGTAACATTATCTTTCACAATATAGAAAAGAAATTGTGCTAACTTTACAGTTCTTTTTATACAAAATGCATATTTTTTGCCGCCTCCCCCAAAAAAAATACGTTTGTAGGACTGCTGCACAAATCCGTTGTGACAAAGTACTGCAACGACCGCCATTTTATTCTCATCTACATGTTTGGGGCTTTTAAGTAACTTTCTAGCAATAAAAATAAATAAATAAGATTTTAACTTGTAAACAGCAAGTGTAAAACATAGACTTGGTCCTTAAGGGGTTAACCACTTCCCATCCAAAGAAGTCATATGATGTCTTTCAGTGGGCATCATTCAGATATCCTTGTTTTCAGCCAGCGATTCTGTGCACCATATCGGCAGTTCCGGCACTTGATCGTTCTTACGGTGCTTCTCCTGGCTCTCCCATGCCATCGGGGACCCGGAGAAAGAAACGATCACCACTAGATCACGGCCATAGAGATTTCCGGTGACCGCATGGTCACCAGTCATTTCTATGACGCCATAACGTCGCGCCCGGGCCGCGAATGTAAACAAAGCCGTGATCGCGGCTGGTAAGCTTGAGATTGTGGATTTTTTCCCGATCTCAAGCTTTCCAGTCCAGAGGAGAGATGCGGAGTCATATTGACCCACATCTCTGCATTAAAAAAGGACCTGTCACAAATGATTCCTATTACAAGGGATGTTTACATTTTTAGGAAAAAAAAAAGTTAACGCTCATCAGTTCACGCTCAGAAGCACACGCAAGTGCCACCCACATATGTAAACGCTGTTCAAACCACACATGAGGTACCGCCACGTGCGTTAGAGCGCGAGCAACAATTCTAGCACTAGACCTCTAACTCTAAACATGTAACCTGTAAAAAAAAAAAAAAAAAAAGTCGCCTATGAGATTTGTAAGTACCGAAATTTGTGTCATTCCATGAGTGTTTGCAATTTTAAAGCGTGACATGTTGGGTATTTACTCTGCGTAACATCTTCTACATTATACAAAAAAATTGGGCTAACCTTACTGTTTTGTTATTTTTTAAGTCATGAAACTGTCCCCCCATCCCCCCCCCCCCCCCCCCAAGACCGTGCTTGAAAAATTGCGCAAATACCGTGCGAGATAAAAAGTTGCAACGACCGCCATTTTATTCCCTATGGGGGTGTCTGCTTAAAAAAAAAAAATTTATATATATATATATATATATATATATATATATATATATATATATATATATATATATATATATATATATATATATATAGTTTTGGAGTTCCGAGCAATTTTCTAGCAAAAATAAAAAAAAATTTTTTTTTTTTTTTTTTTACATGCAGGAGAAGAGTGCCAGAATAGGCCCTGTATGGAAGTGGTTAAAAAAATAAAACTAAATGCAGCCACCACATGCAGGGATTGGTAAACTGCAATATAATACAGATTTGGTTTTTAGATTAACAATGCCACATTCTGGAGGAGAGAAGGTGGAAGTCCGGCATGGAGCAGGAGAGGATCTTAAAAGTTGGAGTTTAGACACAATGACAAACACTTGTGCCTGGAGAATATGATCATTACAAAGGCAAGACAGATATGAATGAAGAGTGGAGAGCCTCCTGAAATCACTACATGCCGATGGGAGTTCAGGTTAATCCAGATAGACGAGTCCATTGTGGGGAGGACAGTCTATGTACACAGTGGCCTCCTCTCACTGATCACACGTTGTATATACGATGGGCCCTCACTGATCACACACGCTGTATATACGATGGGCCCTCACTGATCACACACGCTGTGTATACGATGGCCCCTCACTGATCACACACGCTGTGTATACGATGGCCCCTCACTGATCACACACGCTGTGTATACGATGGCCCCTCACTGATCACACACGCTGTATATACGATGGACCCCTCACTGATCACACACGCTGTATATACGATGGACCCCTCTCTCTCACACGATCCGGTGTATGATGCTCTTACACGCCGTGTATACTATGCCCCCTCCCACATGAGGGGAGATGCGGACACATGTAGAAGCTGCACTCTGATCGCCTGTACGGCGTCATAGGCTCCCATAGCTCACAATAGAAGAAGCTCCCTCCAGCGTTGGGATTAGCCCGGCTCTGTAGGGTACACACACACACACACACATCAGGCCGGCCAGGCGATGAGAAGGCGGAATTCCAGGCCGCCATACATCCGCCGAGCGCACACACACACGCGCCACCACGAGGTGTCGGAACACAGCGGCCTACCAGGCCGCGCCGCCTCCACCTGCTTTTGTGCACAACCACAAAATGGCGGCCGAAGCCCGTTCGCTCCGAACACCGAGGCAAATTCCCACACTCACCTCAGTCAGGACCTAACCGCGGAGTAGGCCCGTGTCCTACCCAGCTATGACGGGCTGAACCTATAGACAAGCGTTCCGGGCCAGCATTAAGAACACACCGGGAGAAGCAGACACCACACCAGAGAAGCCCTGCTATCGGAGACGATCGCTTACCTGATGTTTGAGAGGAGAACGGGCGCGCGGTATGAGAGACTGGCGACGGCCGGACACTCCTTTCATACACACCACTCGTGGAGCAGGGCGTGCAGCGTGATTGCGTCACCACCGTTTAGCCCGGAGAGCGGGAAAGGGCGGGGGGAAGTGACGTCTCATGGGAGGGCACATTGTGGGGGGTGTACTTCCTGTTCTCATTATTAGGAGCCATCTTATTGGAGAAGTGGGCATTATTGCAGGAGGCAGCCATCACAATAGTTTATCCTCAGTAAAGTATACGCGTTCATTGAAATAAAACTACATTTATGAACCATAGCTCTCTTTAATTCCATTGTAACTCAGTGCACACTAACATATTCCAGCTAGAGATTTCACCTACTGACTGAAAGTAGAACTAATGGCAAACCTTTTTATTTTGGATATAGTAAGGGAGGGTTATAACCTATATTGTTTTTGCCATCTGTGGGACTTTGGGAAGATTTCTCTTTACTTCCTGTCACATAGGCAAACCAGGAAGTGAGGAAATCCCTCCAAATGACAGATTCCCTTGTCACCAAAGTTAATGTCCGCATTGGAAGATATCTATACATAAAAATTCGGACTAAAATCTGACCTGGAACAGGGACACCACCTCATCCCTTTAAAACCAAACACATATTAATTACACAGGTTCTGTGGCTGATTAAGGTGGTAATTAAACTCACTTAGTGCCTTATGTGCATTAAATTAGCCTCAGAACCTGTGTAATTCATATGTGTTCGGGTTTAAACACTTCCCTCCTGCCATATAGCAATATGACGGTGACAAAGTGGTACTGTTATCCTGACCGGACATCATACGACGTAATTAGGACAACAAGCCGGCACGCAACAAACGGTGGTGCGGCGTGTCAGTCTAACACACCGCATCTCCGATCTGGGTAAAGAGCCTATGTCAGATCGATCACAGCTGATCACGGTGTAAACAGGAAAAGCCGTGCATCTGACAGACGCGAGGAGAGGAGAGCCGATCAGCTGCTCTCCTGAGAGGGGGGGGGGGGGGGTCTGTACTGATTGATTATCAGCGCATTTTTTACCACTACTACTTGGCTTATAAAGTTTACAAATGCAGCAATTTAGATTTTGGATGAAAGGTTTAGCACTGGGAAACACTTTTTGAAAGATAAAAAGTGCATTTTATATACAACTATATAGATTAAACCAAAATGAGGGACAAATGAGGAGGAAAGAGGGACTGGAGCGATTTTCTTTGATGCAACTCAGGAAAGAAAATGGCATTATCTAGGGCCTGCCTTACGTGCGTAGATGCTGCTGAGCTATGTAAAACTATTTGTTTAGCTATTACATTTTATAATGGGGTGCCTCAAGATTGTGCAGAATTTTAAAGGGTGCCTTGCCTGAAGAAAGGTTGAGAAACACAGGTCTAATTTCCCCATAGCAATGAGATATAAGATTTCATTCTCAAAGTTCCACTCATGTCCTGTTTTATTTTCAGTCGAGGAACATCTTAGGCAGTTGTCACGGCAAAATGTGGCCCCGTTGGAAGATTTAACCACTTGTTTACCGGGGCAATTATTTTACTTTTTGCACACATGTTAAAATATGCATTTTTTGCTTAAAAAAATACTGTAAACTCCCCCAAAATATATATTTTCTGAAAGCAGAGAGCCTGGAGAATAAAATGGTGGTAGTTGATATTTTTTATGTTGCACAATTATTTATCAAATACACATTTTCCGAAAAAAATATACAATACCCAGTTTTTTAGTAAAATATAAAAAATGGAGTTGCATCAAGTAACTGGATGTGAAACATGTCAAGTCTTAAAACTGAGCACTCCTGTGGAAATTCAAAAAAACTATGGTACCCAAAATTCTCCATAGGCGACACTTTAAAAGCCACAATGGCTCAAAAGTGATATGGTCCAGAAATATTTAGACAGAATAAAGGTGGATAAAGCACCTGGACCAGATGGCATCCACCCACGAATCCTAAAAGAATTGAGCTCTGTCATTTCAAAGCCATTGTTTCTCATTTTTAGGGCCTCATTAATGATGGGAATAGTACCACTGGACTGGCGTAGGGCCAATGTGGTGCCTATATTTAAAAAGGGAACAAAGTCTTTACCAAGTAACTATAGACCTGTTAGTTTAACTTATATAGTTGGGAAGATACTGGAGAGTTTAATAACAGACCACATAGATGAGCTCTTGCTGGAATTTTTTTTTTTTAACAACAGACAGCATGGATTCATGAAAGACAGAAGATGTCATACAAATCTGATTTCTTTTTATGAAGAGGTAAGTAAAACCTTGGACAGAGGGGTGGCTGTGGACGTGGTATACTTGGATTTTGCAAAAGCGTTCAATACAGTTCCCCCCACACGGCAAATGTGTAAGGTAAAGTCGACAGGCTTGGAAAGATCAGTTTGTAAATAGATAGAAAACTGGCTAAAAGACAGAATTCAGAGAGTAGTGGTTAATGATTCTTACTCTGAATGGTCTAAGGTTATCAGTGGTGTACCCCAAGGTTCAGTGTTGGGACCCTTACTTTTTAATATCTTTATAAATTATATTGGGTCTGGGATTAAAAGTAACATTTCAGTCTTTGCAGATGACACCAAGCTATACAGTAAGATAACGTCCTTACAGGATGTCTCCAACTTACAAGCCGCCCTCAATGCACTGTTTAATTGTGCGACTATGTTGCAGATGAGTTTTAATGTAGATAAATGTAAAGTTATGCACTTGTGGGCTAAGAATATGTATGTATCATACATACTAGGGGGGGGGGGGGGGTACAACTGGGGGGATCCGTAGTGGAGAAGGATCTGGGGGTTTTGGTAGATCATAAGCTCAATAATAACATGCAATGTCAACCTGTGGTTTCCAAAGCAAGCAAAATCCTTTCTTGTATTAAGAAAGGTATGGACTCCAGAGAGAGAAAGAGTTATCATTTTGCCCCTGTACAAATCATTATTAAGACCTCATCTGGAATATGCAGTTCAGTTTTGGTCACCAGTTCACAAAAAGGATATCAGGGAACTGGAGAAAGTGCAGAGAAGGGCAACCAAACTGATAAGAATCATTGAGGAACTCAGCTATGAGGATAGATTAGAGGGACTGAATTTATTCTCTTGAGAAAAGGAGATTGAAGGGGGATATGATCAACATGTACAAATATATAAGGGGTCCATACAGTGAACTTGGTGTTGAGTTATTCACTTTATGGTCAACACAGAGGACATGGGGGCACGCTTTACGGCTAGAAGAAAAGAGATTTCATCTCCAAATACGGAAAGGTTTCTTCACAATAAGAGCTGTGAAAATGTGGAATAGACTCCCTCCAGAGCTGGTTCTGGCAAGCTCAGTAAATTGTTTTAAGAAAGGCCTGGATTCTTTCCTAAATGTACACAATAAAGTTGGGTACTGACATTTATAGGTAAAGTTGATCCAGGGAAAATCTGATTGCCTCTCGGGGGATCAGGAAGGAATTCTTTTCCCTGCTGGAGCAAATTGGAGCATGCTTTGCTGGGGCTTTTTGCCTTCCTCTGGCTGAACTGTGGGTATAGGATAGTGTATATGGGATTGTATGATATTATTTTTTATTTATTTTTATGGTTGAACTTGATGGACTTGTGTCTTTTTCAACCTATGTAAAAAGCCTTTACAGCTCCTCATTTTAGAGGTAGCTGAACTATGGATTAAGAATTATTACTCTCACTCTGCCTTTCATGACAATACTTTGCATGTGTGGGACAATTGATATTTACATACCGTACATGTGCTCGCCCATAAAAATATAGGGTGTGGACAAGGGTGACGGGTGTGCTTCAAAAAAAATAAAAAGGTTTTAATTATTTTTATTTACTTTATACAATTAGTTTTTTTTTGGGGTTATTTTTATAGACTTTTTCCTTTTTTACTTTATTGCTATCACAAGGGGACTAATAAGCCCCCTATGTGATAGCTTAGGCAGGTGACAAGTACTCTTTAGGCTGGGTTCACATATGAACCACATCCATCTCACAGCACGGGTCATCCATGTTCACTGTTTCAGGTCCGATTTCAGCCTGAATTTTGGGCTGAATTCGGACCTGAAACGGACCAAAAGGCACACAGTGTTTTGAGCAAAATGCACCGGAGCTGCTGCAAAGATATGTGAACCAGCTCCATAGAGACCCGGGCAAAATCTCCTGCCATTGCCAATTTGATGCGAGAAACCCACATCCAATTCGCAATGGTGTGAACCCAGCCCCATGAAGACGTTGCAGGTCTAGTAGACCCCCAATGTCTCCCCCTCCTTCCAATGCAACTTTTGAAGCATAGGTTTTGCTATAATAGCTGCATCCTTGGGCACACTAGATGAGCAATGACAGCTGTGACCCTGAATTACTAGTTCATTAGTCGCAGGAGGGACTGGGGAACGGATGTTCCCAGAGTTCCTCCTGCACTCACTAGGGAAGCAGTTTCCCCACAGTCCTGGGCTCCCTGGTGGAAAGGGAGGGCCCAGGAACCCCAGTGGGTGCCACTGGCAGGTGAAGCACCCCTTTAAGAGCCCTATAAAAGTGATCACTTTTAATCGGAAAGCCCTTTGCTGGCTGCAGCTCTGAGCTTGATTTACCGCTTGTCTACCATGACATTTATAAACATACCTTGGTAAACAACTGGCTAAGGCTGGCCACACATTATACAATTTTCTTGTAAATTTACCAAAACTATATAATATGAGGTCAAACCTAAACACTTTCAATTTGTATGCAGTCAGGCAGGCCTTTGCACTACATAGTTGAAGGTAAATTTAAAGGAAATTGAATAAGAAAATTGTATAATGTGTGGCCAAGCTTAAAGCGGTTGTATAACCACAGGAAAAAAAAAATACTAGCTCATTATGAAATACTTACCTTAGAACAAGGGATGAGTATCTAATCCCGGTCCACGCCGAGGGAGCTGACATTTTGGCTTCGGCGTGTTCTCCAGGTTCTCGACTTTGTCGCTGTGAGTGGCTGCAGCCGCAATGACATCACTCCCGCGCATGTGCTTGGGAGTTTGATTCCCGGCAAGCTGGGCATTCACAGCGCATGCGCCGCTGACATCAGCGGCTGCATGCAAAGTGAATATCTCCTAAACCGTACGTATAGGTTTGGGAGATATTCATTTTACCTACAGGTAAGCCTTATTATCGGCTTACCTGTAGGTAAAAATGAATAATTAGGGTATACAACCACTTTAAGCTTCATTCACACAGGTGTACCAATCTGTACATCTGTAGAAAGCACTGTCTTTACCTGTGCAGGATGAACAGGCATTCCACGCAGCAGCCTGTTCAAATAAATTACAGGTGGCAAGCAGCATGGATCTAGAGTGTACATCCGTGTGGGTTGGATGCACGGATCAGAACGCTGACAGACTGTGTCCTGATCCATACATTGCACCCACAAATTTGTACACTTCAGAATGCGCTTGAAGACCTGTGGGGTTGGCCGCCTGACATAGATTTGAATAGACTGCCTGCACGCAGCTGTATGGAATGCCTGTGCGGGTGATAAAAACACAGATGTACGTGTCGGTACGCACGTGTGAATGACGCCGTACAATCACCTTGTGCTGCTCTGGTAACAACTCTAAAATGTAGGTATTTACCTCACTTTCTGTCTCAGTGGTAAACAGAGGGATGACTATCCCCAGTAGATACACAAACAGCAATAAAAATGTGACCGGTGCAACCCTACTCTATCTAAAAGTAAAAAAATGTGCCTTTACATAAACTGTATGCAAGTTTTGCCTTTGTACACCGTATATCTGTTTTACATTTGTTTGTATTGCAATCTGAGTACTAGTTAAATAAAAGAAACACGGAGGACATAGCATGCTTGCTGGGTTGATCTCATTTACATCCCACCATTCATCTATGTTTAGCTACTCTGTTGCATAAATCCTTATTGTTGCTGGAATTACCTTTTGAATGACTGAGCCTGCAAAATTGTACGCCCGAGTGTTCAATGGGTTGAGCACCACCCTGTCTGAGCCCATTGTTGCCTCATTCACAAGTACTGGAGCCATACAAAGTGGATACACAGCACAGGAGTGACACAAGGCTGCGGGCCCCCCCACTGTTCCCCTTCAAGCAGCATGGGAAGCCTGCCAAATGTGGCTTTGGGGCTCCAATTGACACCCCAGCAAAAAAAAGAAGATACTACATCTTGCACATAAATCAATAGGGAACGGGTTCCAAGACTTGGGGTACAAGACGTGACTTAGGTTGTACAAAAGCACCATCTGCGCTACACCGAATAAATCACGAAATCCCTGACTCATGCTGGTGACATAGCACTGCAGCATGCACAATTTCACAGACAGTAAAACCTTGGATTGCGAGCACAATTCCTTCCAGAAGCATGCTTGTAATCCAAAGCACTTGTATATCAAAGCAAATTTGATGATTCGTTCCACAACCATTTATTTATAGGTCTTTCAGTTTATAGTCCATATAAAAAGATTATAGCAATGTGATAGGTTGTGTAACCATAAAATGTCCGTCCACAAATGGAAGCCTCCACAATGGGATTAGAAGCAAAATCCAGCAGGAGCTACAGAGAATAAGAGCCCTTTCACACCGGGCTGCCCATAGCGTCGGCGGTAAAACGCTGCTATTTTTAGCGGCGTTTTACCGTTGGATTAGCGGCGCATTTCGGCCTCTAGCGGGGCGCTTTTACCCCCCGCTAGCGACTGAGAAAGGGTTAAAGCCGCCTGCAATGTGCCGCAATAGCGGCGTTTTGCCGGCGGTATCCCAGCGCTGCCCCATTGATTTGACACACCGCTCCTTCACCGCTCGAAAGAAGCTGCTGGCAGGACTTTTTTCCCGTCCTGCCAGCGCAGCGCTCCGGTGTGAAAGCCCTCGGGCTTTCACACTGGAGACAATGCTGCAGCTGTTTGAGGGCGGATTGCAGGCGCTATTTTTAACGCTATAGCGCCTGCAAAAGGCCCTCGGTGTGAAAGGGGTCTAAAAGAGAAGTGAGGCACCTCTAAGTGTAGCAATATGGTTACATTTAATGAAGGTACAACATTTAGCAACTCATATGGTTGATGATTAAAAGAGGCCCATCTAAGTACACAGGCATCCGGGGTAAAGCTGTCCACATAGACCATCCTACACAGCGCCGGCTCTCACCGCTGTCAGTCTGCAATCATGACTGGGAAGACTACCCTGAAAGCGAGGCTTGAAGCGCTTGTGGTTCATCTACACAGCTTTACCCCGGATGCCTGCATACATAGATGTGCTTGTTTTAATCATCAACCATGTGAGTTGCTAAATGTTGTACCTTCATTAAATGTAACCATATTGCTACACTTAGAGGCACCTCTCTTCTCTTTTATATTCAGTTGTTGCCTGAGGCTACGTATATAAAGACATCGCTGGTATATCAAGTCAAACATTTTTTTAAAATAGTGCTTGTCTTGCAAAAACGCTCTCAACCCAAGTTACTCTCATACCAAGGTTTTACTGTACACTATATTATCAAAAGTATTGGGACGCCTGCCTTTACACGCACATGAACTTTAATGGCATCCCAGTTTTCGTTCGTAGGGTTCAATATTGAGTTGGCCCACCCTTTGCAGCTATAAAAGCTTCAACTCCTCTGGGAAGGCTGTCCACAAGGTTTAGGAGTGTGTCTATGGGAAGGTTTGACCATTCTTCCAGAAGCGCATTTGTGAGGTCAGGCACTGATGTTGGACGAGAAGGCCTGGCTCGCAGTCTCCGCTCTAATTCATCCCAAAGGTGTTCCATCGGACTGAGGTCAGGACTCTGTGCAGGCCAGTCAAGTTCCTTCACCCCAAACTCGCTCATCCATGTCTTTATGAACCTTGCTTTGTGCACCGATTCAAATCATTTGGTGGAGGGGGGATTATGGCGTGGGGCTGTTTTTCAGGGGTTGGGCTTGGCCCCTTAGTTCCAGTAAAGGGAACTCTTAAGGTGTCAGCATACAAAGACATTTTGGACAATTTCATGCTCCCAACTTTATGGGGACAGTTTGGGAATGTCTCCTTCTTGTTCCAACATGACTGCGCACCAGTGCACAATGCAAGGTCTATTAAGACATGGATGAGCGAGTTTGGGGGTGGAGGAACTTAACTGGCCTGCACAGAGTCCTGACCTCAACACCATAAAACACCTTTGGGATTAGAGCCTCCTTGACTATCCGTTTGCTAAACATGACAGAGGCCTGTATAACCTGTCTGGGGAAACAGACACAACCACCTACTAAATCCTCTCATACTCCAAAATAAATGACATTCTTTTCATGGAAGAGCTTACTTCTACCCTACATAACACAGAAGATTAATTCAGAACAAAATGTAGACCTTGGCATTTTTTCCAAAGTACAGCCCCGTAGTGATGGGTTATGGTCTAGAAAGCAAGCTCTTAATCCTGATAGTCCCTCTTTTCACTTTGATAAAAATCAACCCTGATGTCTACATCCGGTCGGCCCTCTGGCCCTTCATGCCTTCACCTAGTCCCATTGACATCTCTGTAAGTAGTTGTGGTAAATTGGGGTTATTCCCCCTCTCCTTTTCCTACCCAAAACAATGATTACTTTAGTTTACCCTATAAATTAACTATGTGTTTCAATACATACAGACATCTACCTCATACTTGCTCCTGAAGAGTGGCAGTCGCCACGAAACGCGTAGAGCCAATAGATGCCCTTTCGCTCATACTGTACTTTATCAATACTTACCATACTTACCAATTGGATCGTACCAACATATCTAGACACAGCTCTCTACCAGGGAGACACGCTTCTATGAAAATGTCTCTCTATGATGTGCATGATATGAATTCATTATGCTATTATTGTTGTCGTCATTATTATTGTTACACCTATCTACCCAATGTACTTTGTTTTTATATAATATTTAACATTATGAACTTATTATATCATTATTTTATTATGGTAACATTATGAACTATTATGTCATTATTTTATTATGGTATCATTACCACTATTGTTACCATTTTTTACATCAATAAACCATTGACTACTAATTGTTGCCTTACAATGTTGTCATCAATGCCCATAGTTTTATTATACCTAGTACTGCCCATTTTCATATGTATCGTGATTTCTCCAGGGATGCATTCTTCATATAAAGTCCCACTCTCCTTTCTCCTTATCAAAAATCAACCCCCTTTCATCCCCCCCCCCCCCCCCCCAGGGAGTGACATCTCTAGTTTCCCCAACCTGTTCTCTTCCCTTCCGTTCTCACCCATTGCTTCCACCCCAATATACTCATATTTCAACACTGATCTGAAATGCATTTCTCCTAATGTCAATGGAGAAAGGATATAACTCTACAGTTTACTTGCCCAATATTAGTGTCAATGGATTTAGACAAAGGGAAATCTTGCCTATTAAATCCTTCTACAGGGTACCTGGTCATAGGACATGCATTCTATAGTGTTTTCCTTTTCTGAATGTCAATATGTTTTTGATTACTGTTTTTACCTCTGATGGAACTTAATGTTACTGTACTATGTCTAGACAGTACCTATTAGTTTGTGGTGTTAAAAAATAATAAAAAAAATAAAAATATGTGGCTGCAGATAATCATATAAAATTTAGATTATTGGATTGCTGCTTGGAGTTGCATTTAAAACAATGAGGAAGATTAATCAGTTACATCGTACAGCAAACTGCTGGGATACAAGAGCAGTAAGACAGATATGTTCGGTAACAGTAAGGATTGCTTTATATATTACCCCCTCTGCTGTTTAAATGTAGCACTGCTTCCCTAACCACCTTTTTAGGCATCTATGTGTTTTCATCTTCAAGAAATTTTTATTGAGTTTAAAAAGTATTAAACCCTAAAACAAAAATTTATTATATGGCAGCTTACCAGTAATTAGATATGGTGGCTACATCAGTTTCCTTTTCTTTTCTTCCCTCTTTTCTTTTCTTCTCTCTTTTTGGGGATAAAGGTTTTGCATGAATAAATAAAAGATGATCATCTTAATAATCCCTGCCAGTGTTAAGTGTTAAGTTAATGTCTCATCCATGTAAACTGATACATTCTGCTGTAGAGCTTGCGCTTGTAAAAACAGCAAACTTGCTGCCTGATTCACCAGATGAAAAAAGAAGAAAGCAAGCCTAAAAAAGGAAACAAATGCAGCCCTCACATCCAAGACATGGTAAGCTGCAATATAATACATTTTGTTTTTGGGTTTAATACTGCTTTAAGAAGGGGTTTAAAAAACACATCAAGTATACAATTCAACTGTGAATGGCAAACAATATATACACAGTATCTCACAAAAGTGAGTACACCCCTCACATTTTTGTAACTATTTTATTATCTTTTCATGTGACAACACTGAAGAAGTGACACTTTGCTACAATGTAAAGTAGCGAGTGTACAGCTTGTATAACAGTTAGGGCTGGGAAAAAAATCTATTTAAATCTTGAATCGAGTTGAGAGGTCAAATCGATTCAAAATTTAAGCAAATCGATTTTTTTTTTCACCGCGCTGGTCCCGAGGCTCTGCGGGCATGAGTTTTTAGGCGAGGCCGCGGCTTCGGCCTAGTCCGCGGCTACGGCCGGACGCCGCGGACTAGGCCGAAGCCGCATCCTCGCCTAAAAACTCATGCCCGCAGCGCCTCCGGACCTGCGCGGACACCGCGCGGGGCCTGAAGAGCTGCCGGCAAGGAGTTTTTAGGTGAGGCCGCGGCTTCAGCCTAGTCCGTGAGGCCGGATGCTGCGGACTTGGCCGAAGCCTCGCCTAAAAGCTCATGCCCGCGGCGCCTCAGGACCGGCGCGGTTTCCAAAAAAAAAACAAACTCGATTCGAATTGTGAATCAAGTTTTTTTTAAGAGAATCGAAGATTTTTTTTTTTTTTAAGAAAATCTCCCAGCCCTAATAACAGTGTAAATTTTCTGTCCCCTCAAAATAACCCAACACACAGCCATTAAATGTCTAAACCGCTGGCAACAAAAGTGAGTACACCCCTAAGTGAAAATGTCCAAATTGGCCCATTTAGCCATTTTCCCTTCCCGGTGTCATATGACTCGTTAGTGTTACAAGGTCTCAGGTGTGAATGTGGAGCAGGTGTGTTAAATTTAGTGTTATTGCTCTCACTCTCTCATACTGGTCACTGGAAGTTCAACATGGCACCTCATGGCAAAGAATTCTCTGAGAATCTGAAAAAAAGAATTGTTGCTCTACATAAAGATGGCCTAGTCTATAAGAAGATTACCAAGACCCTAAAACTGAGCTGAAGCACGGTGGCCAAGACCATACAGCGGTTTAACAGGACAGGTTCCACTCAGAACAAGCCAACCTATGGTCAACCAAAGAAGTTGAGTGCACATGCTCAGCGTCATATCCAGAGGTTGTCTTTGGCAAATAGATGTATGAGTGCTGCCTGCATTGCTGCAGAGGTTGAAGGTGTGGAGGGTCAGCCTGTCAGTGCTCAGACCATACACCGCACACTGCATCAAATTGGTCTGCATGGCTGTCGTCCCAGAAGGAAGCCTCTTCTAAAGATGATGCACAACAAAACGCCCGCAAACAGTTTGCTGAAGACAAGCAGACTAAATACATTTATTACTGGAACCATGTTCTGTAGTCTGACGAGACCAAGATAAAATTATTTGGTTCAGATGGTGTCAAGCTTGTGTGGTGGCCACCAGTTGAAAAGTACAAAGACAAGTGTGTCTTGCCTACAGTCAAGTATGGTGGTGGGAGTGTCATGGTCTGGGGCTGCATGAGTGCTACCGGCCACTGGGGAGCTACAGTTCATTGAGGGAACCATGAATGCCAACATGTACTGTGACATACTGAAGCAGAGCATGATTCCCTCCCTTCGGAGACTGGGCTGCAGGGCAGTAGTCAAACATGATAACGACCCCAAACACACCTCCAAGACGACCACTGCCTTGCTAAAGAAGCTGAGGGTAAAGGTGATGGACTGGCCAAGCAGGTCTCCAGACCTCAACCCTATTGAGCATCCTCAAACGGAAGGTGGAGGAGCGCAAGGTCTCCAACATCCACCATGGAACCAGCTGATTGGAGAAAAGCCAATGTAGCACCAATATTTTAAAAAAAGGGCCAAAATACATCCCTGGGAATTACAGACCAGTTAGCCTAACATAAATAGTATGCAAGCTCTTGGAGCAGATTAGAAGGGACTATATACAAGATTTTAGCAATGAAAACTGTATTAGCAGTAATCGGCATGGATTCATGAAGAATCGTTCTTGCCAAACCAATCTATTAACCTATGAGGAGGTGAGCTGCCATCTAGGTAAAGGAAGGCCCGTAGACGTGGTGTATCTGGATTTTGCAAAAGCATTTGACACAGTTCCCCATAAACTTTTACTGTACAAAGTAAGGTCCATTGGAATGGACCATAGGGTGAGTACATGGATTGAAAACTGGCTACAAGGGCGAGTTTAGAGGGTGGTGATAAATGGGGGATACTCTGAATGGTCAGGGTTGGGAAGTGGGGTCCCCCGGGGTTCTGTGCTGGGACCAATCCTGCTTAATTTGTTCATAAACGACCTGAAGGATGGGGTAAACCGCTCAATCTCTGCATTTGCGGACGACACTAAGCTAAGCAGGGCAATAACTTCTCTGCAGGATGTGGAAACCTTGCAAGAAGATCTAAACAAATTTATGGGGTGGGCAACTACATGGCAAATTATTTTTAAGGTAGAAAAATGTAAAATAATGCATTTGGGTGGCAAAAATATGAATGCAATGTACTCACTAGGGGGTGAACCCCTGGGAGAATCTAGGATGGAAAAGGACCTAGTAGATGATAGGCTCAGCAATGGCATGCATTAAAAAGGGGATTTACTCCAGGGATAAAGCCATAATTCTCCCGCTCTACAAGACTTTGGTCCAGCTTCACCTGGAGTATGCTGTCCAGTTCTGGGCACCAGTCCTCAGGAAGGATGTACTGGAAATGGAGCGAGTACAAAGAAGGGCAACAAAGCTAATAAAGGGTCTGGAGGATATTAGTAATGAAGAAAGGGTGCGAGCACTGAACTTATTCTCTCTGGAGAAGAGACGCTTGAGAGGGGATACTGGTGACCCCACAATAGGGATAAAACTTTTTCACAAAAAATTTTGTGCAAACCAATCAATATATGCTTATTGCGATTTTTTTTAACCAAAAATATGTAGACGAATATATATATATATATATATTTATTATTGGCCTAAACTGATGAAGAAATTTGTATTTTTCTAAAATTTTTGGGCATATTTATCATAGCAAAAAGTAAAAAATATATTTTTTTCCCCCAAAATTGTCGCTCATTTTTTGTGTATAGGGCAAAAAATAAAAACCGCAGAGGTGATCAAATAGCACCAAAAGAAAGCTCTATTTGTGGGAAAAAAAGGACAAAAATTTTGTTTGGGTACAGCATTGCATGACTGCGCAATTACCAGTTAAAGCGACGCAGTGCCAAATTGTAAAAAGTGCTCTGGACAGGAAGGGGAATAAAATCTTCCGGGGCTGAAGTGGTTAATAAGACACTTGGCCACTCACTAAAATTAGAAGAAAAGAGATTTAACCTTAAGCTGCATACAGGGTTCCTTACCTTTAAGAGCGGCAAGGATGTGGAATTCCCTTACACAGGCGGTGGTTTCAGCAGGGGGCATCGATAGTTTTAAAAAACTATTAGATAAGCACCTGAACGACCACAACATACAGGGATATACAATGTAATACTTACATATAATCACACACATATGTTGGACTTGATAAACTTGTGTCTTTTTGCTATGTAACTATGTGACTCCAGTGGCAACCTGTGAAGCTCTGGCGAACTCCATGCCCAAGAGGGTTAAGGCAGAGCTGGAAAATAAAGGTGGCCACACAAAATTTTGACACTTTGGACCCAATTACTCACTTTTGTTGCCAGCGATTTAGACATTAATGGCTGTGTGTTGAGTTTTTTTGAGGGGAGAGCAAAATTTACACTGTTATACAAGCTGTACACTCACTACTTTACATTGTAGCAAAGTGTCATTTCTTCAGCGTTGTCACATGAAAAGATATAATAAAATATTTACAAAAATGTGAGGGGTGTACTAACTCTTGTGAGAATGAATATATATATATATATACACATACACACACATACATACATACATATACACACACATTTTTTTTTTTTTTTTTTAAAACAAAAAAAGGATTGAAATCTTGTTAGTTGTTCCACAGAGTCTGAACTTGCTAAGGTTGTACTGCCTATAAATGGAAATGAATGTAAATGAATGTAAGGGAGAGCTAACCTACAGACTAGATTGACAGTCTAGACTTTAGCAGATATTTGAAGTCATGAATACTTTTATGTGTACAAGTGTGTGGTCTATAGTTTAGGGTCTGATATGGACCCGTAGAGGAGAGAGTAGGAGAGAGGTGAAATTGATGAGAAGAGAAAAGAGGAATGGGGTAGGAATAAGGGGGGGAAAGAGGACGGGAGGATATAAAGGAGGCTTGGGGTTTCTCAAACGTTCCCTTCCAAATTAGGGTGCTATAGCCTGGTTAGATGTTCACGTGGGAATGCTGCACGGGCATATTAGAGCAAGGTGTGCATTTATTTTTAGCACAAAACTGTTGCAAATGGTCTGTAAAACAGGTTGGGCAAGCTTTCCTGGTCAGCTCTCCAGTAGAATAGAGGCTGCAAATGCTCTAGATATTTAGCTGATGAAGCCTGAGCTTGTTTTATAAATCTCGCTCCAAATTTTTTCAGAAATAGTTCAAAATGTATCTGATGTATGTATGTATGTATGTATGTATGTATGTATGTATGTATGTATGTATATACTGTATCTGTTCAGTCGTATCAGACAATCAGCGATTCTATTGGTCAGCTATCTGGGCACAATGTCTGGTACGCCTGAGAACTTTTTCCGCGGAATTTTCCTGACAAATCTTTGGAGATAGGTCGCTGGGTCTTTCCTCAATTCTCCCCAATTGCTTGGGTTTGGGACCGGCTTGCACATTGTGATAACACATGTGAATATTGGCCAAGTTTTTTATGTATATACCCTTGTATGTGCAATAAATTGTATAAAGATGGTGCAACAAGCAGTGTTCCTTTTCGCTGCATTATTGACAAAAAAATTATTATAGTGGGTAGCTGAGTCCCAATCATGTTTAGGACCTCAGGGTTTGGTCTTGGTTTTTGTAATGTATAGTCAATTTGTACACACATACTAGGACCAATTTAGACAGAGGCCAATTAACCTACCAGCACGTCTTTGGAGCCTTGGAGGTAACAGCAGTACCCAGAGGAAAACAATGCAAGTAGCGGGAAATCTTGCAAATTCTATGCATATTAATAGTGTAAAGTAAATACAAATATAGTCTATAGATACAAGTACATTTTTTTCATATTAATTAACATGTGCAGAACATGACTAAATTATTGAAATTTGTCATAACTGCAACGACTGATGTGAATATACAATATATATATGTAGAGCATTGCGTAAATTGATAGCACTATATAAGTACCTGTAATAAATAGTATAGAAAATTATAAACCGAAAAATATATGACCAATTGTGTGGTATGATTTTTTAAAAATATATTTAAAAAATCCTTTCTAGTGCTATATTAGAATGGCTGATATGTTCTAGAGCAATTCACAGTATTACAACACATGATACTTGCCTTGTTGTGCTTGAAAACGTCAAGTCCTTCTTCTTTAGCAGTAGACCTGGTTGGCATTTAACATTCTTCCCCATTACTGTAAAGAGCTTGGAACCGAGGAGCTTACTTCCAGAAAAACACCAGGAACCCCAAACGTGCCAAAGTCAAAAAGTAAACTGAATTTAATTTGGCCTAAGTATATTTTTGAAAGTACCCAGATGTACCCAATTTGTAGGTGCATATGGGACAATGTCACAGATAAAATGGACTAGTTTCACATGAAGAAGAACCACATATCTTGCATGATCATGTGATCAGAGAGGTAATAACCAATAAAAGGAAAAATTCCATTAAAACCAGTCAAACAAACTTTGACCCGTGCTAAGTCGTGCCTACGGCACACATATTTTCTTTTTTGTTCTTGAAAGGCTGCTTTTTAATTGAAGTACAGGTTTAACTACAATAATATACGTCAAACTACATATTTGCATTCAAAATCTGTTAGAAATTTTAGCTTTTATGTGCCTCTGCATAGTTTGATGGCAGATGTGAAATGTAAGATTTGCAGCTTTAGAATGAGTCAAAAGATCTCTGAACTCATAATATATCATAATGTACAGTATACTGTAAAATTCCTTTCTTAAAGCAGGCACCACAAGTTATCTGTCCATAGATTTATCATCCTGAAAACCCTGTGTGCCACTCTGAAACCAGCTTCACTTTGTTACTGGAGTCAGGCTTTCTGGGCATCAGAAATCGCTAATTGGGATAAAGGGGGAATAAGGCAGATACGAAAGAGGGGAAATCCAAATGAAAACATCTTTAGTGGCTACAAAATGTTGGGCTCTGGAGAGAAATAACTGCCACAGAGATTCCTCTCACATTTCTTAAGGTTCGGTTCATACTGATGCAGTGCGAATTAATGCGATTTCACAGTGCAATTTGTGTTTCGACAGGTGCGAATTTAATGCGGTGACTGGGGATAGCACCCGCACAGAACACTTTTTTTACCCGGATTAAAACCACATGGCATCTATGTGAATGACCTTCATAGAAAACAATGTATTTTCAGATGTAATGCAAATCTATGAATTTGATTTTGTGATTTGATTTTGGGAGCACCTTCTGACTTCATCCCGACATGTTCTCCTCCACCCCCCCTTTTTTCCTTTTTGTGTGGGGTGAGATATGCCTTATGTCAACGCAGTCTTGATTAATAGAGAAATTGTTTTGTGGAGATGGCAATATATGGGACCCATACGTCAGTGGTTATTTGTGTACACATGGATGAGTGTACGCGTATTACATATCCGCAAGGTTGATAATTTCATAGGGCAGAAGACAGATTAAGACAGTATTTACTAGTATACTTTCTCTTTTTCTGTTCATCTCGTTTTTATATGTGGCCAATAGATGGGAGGAGAGACAGATGTACCCCCATTTCTTTATACCAGTTGGTGTTGATTAGGGTTGCACCGATACCAAGCATGTGCAAATGCTCTGATGCCTAATCCGATACCTGGGCAGTCAGGGGATGATCAGTGCGGCGGTGGGGGCCATTACAAGCACTGATCTCCCTGTATAGATTTCAATAAAGCAGCTGACAGACGCTTCTCCTTCTCTACCTCCCGCGGATTTCAGCTGCTTTACTGAAATCTATACAGGGAGATCGGTGCTTGTAACTCCCCAACTGCCGCACCGATCTTCCCTGACTGTCCCGTGTCCTCCTCTGTGCTCCTAAGGTCCCCCACCATGTCTTCCTCCACTCCATGTCCTCCTCAGCTCCCCCTCCGTGTCCTCCTCCGTAAACTGTGTTTACGATGCTTCAATTTATGAATGGACAGGAGCCTCTGTCTCCTGTCCATTCATCCTTAGTGCAGCTGGGACTACAGAGAAAGGGACTGGGGAATCTGTGTCCTTAATCCCTTTCTCTGTCTCAAAGGGGAGATATAAGGGGTCAATAATTACCACATAGAGATAGAACGTTGTTTCATATATAGTGGCATTGACCTCACCCTATAGGTATACCTGTTATGGTCATTTATATACCTTTTGAGATTTACAATAAAGGTTACGTTTTAGTTAAGTGGCCTTTTGGTACGTAGGGACGCGCACCCTCGTCTAGTTCTAGTTCATTTTTACAACAGTTAAGTTATCACTATCATAGGCTTTTTTTTTAATTTCGCATTGCATATATCAATAGATCAATAATAACAGGAAATATCAGATACGAAATGCTGAGCATGATTAGAAACAACCAAAAAAAAAAAGCCTTTGCCGTACGAGAATTTTCGTACATTATTTCTCTCCTCATTTCCGACAACTTTGGGAAAGATCGAAAAAAAACGGCTGATCGCTCGCCCAATTTTCTTATAGTGTGTACCCACCTTTAGTCATATGTGCAATTTAGAGGGTTTAGTCCGACAAAAGGTTTACTTTAAATTTACCAGTTTCATAATAGAAAACAAGCTAAGGCTAATTTACCCAGAATTAGAAGACATTCACTCTGTTATTTTGTTAATGCCTAAATTTAATAGTTTTCTAGTAAAAAGCATTTTAAAGTACATGATAGATAATGAAACAAATGTTACAATATGATATTATCCTTTGGCCTTAGGATTTTTGAAGTGACAAGCACTGCCTTCTGAATACATCTTCACCGCTTTTCTAGTTTTTTGAACTTTGCTTCTGCAGGAAAAAGAAAGATACATTGACGATCAAGTAATAAATGCTCTGGGGTAGATTTACAAAGGTGCGCACAAAACCGATTTTCCCACAGTTCCCATTGGCAACTGCAATAGATGAACAATCACAATTGTGCAATAAAATCAGTTGAATACAGATACTGCACACATATTCATCTAAATCTTCCTGGGTGATTTTTAGCACATATCAGATTACGCTGTCCGGAAACCACTCCTATTATGTGCCTGATATCTTATCGATCTATCAGTAATATACTAGCCAAACATGTGAAAGACTAGCTACATGCTAGATATTCAGAATGTGATATGCTCTTTGTAACACTTACCAGATTAGTATCTGCTATAAACACATTCTCTGCTTTTTGCAGGGTTTATGAAACATTCAGGCTGGGTTCACACTATCTTCGCATGTGGCTCACAGCAGGGGTCCGGTGCATCCCTGTTCACTGTTTCAGTTACGATTTCAGCCCGAATTTTTGGCCGAATTTGGACCTGAAACCGACCAAAAGACACACAGGACCCCTGTGCAAATTCACACCGGAGCTGCATCAGAGATATGTGAACTGGCTCCATAGAGAGCCAGTCAAAACCTCCTGCTATTGCGAATTGGATGCGGGTTCCAATTCGCAATAATGTGAACCCAGCCTAAAGAATGTGGGAGCTTCTACATTAGTATATGTCAAACCTAATGATACACTTCTTAGCTGCTCTCTTTTGGTCTGCATGGGCATGCTACATTAGTATATCGGAAAATGTTATCAGCCCTGCCAAGTTCTCCTCCGTGGGCTAGACATCTTTCAATGTCATGGAGAGGATTAAATAGGGAGGTTTTCTATAGTCATAACATGCCTCCTGCCCTAGGGTAACAATGCTGCTCTCTGGAGATGGTACAATGAGCAAACATAGCCACCCTTGGACAGGAAGCGTGTTACTATTTGGATCACCAGGTTAAAAAAAAGGTTAAAAAGCCTGAACAAAAAAAAAAGAAAAAAAAAAAGAAGAAAAAACGAATGCAGCTACCACATCTAAGGAGTAGTGAATCTAAATGGAATACATTTGTTCTAGCCTAATCCTAACTCAAACAAATAACACTAATAAATAGTATATAAATCAACAGATAAATAAAAAAAATGTGCATACATCAACATTCCATGCAATAGATAAAGACAGATATAATCTTTTTCACACACAGTTTTTATTTGGTGAACGTTGGGTAGCTCGCAAGATTTTTCTCTTTTGCATTACTAATAATAGTACCCTTTGTTTCAGCCTGATCTAACTTTGCCACCCAACCTAAAAGGAAATATCTGCCCTAGCTTAAAGTGTTTGTTAAGGTAAAAAAAAAATATTTCTATAGTTCCCTCTGATATATAAAAGAAAGGTCCGCAGTGCATGTCATTTATAAAAATATGCGGTACAATAGCTTACTTCAGAGTGCCGCTCGATACTCAGCCGAATGCCCTCTGGTCTCCTCTCCCGATGCGATAGCTGCAGGGGGAGGTGCTGGGAAACCCACCGCTAACGTCAGCCGAGCAGAGAAGAGGAGGGGAGGAGACCAGCGGGCAGTCACGTGAGCTATTGAAGTAAGCGATTATACTGCATATTTTTATAAATGACATGCACTGCGGAGCTTACTGTTCTATATCAGAGGGAACTATAGAAAATAAAGACTATTTTTTAGAGCAGGAGGGGAGGATCGGGGGAGCCGACACTCGGAGGGGGGGGGGGGGGTGGACAGAGGGAGAATACAGACACAGGAGAGCAGGCTGCGATTGACGGAGGCACGTACTGATGACTCCGGTGTCGGGGCTCAGCAGCCCTGATAGATCGGAGTCAGCACAGAGAGGGGATGGTAGAAACTGGCAGGATCAGCAAGGTATTTCAGGTGAAACAGGGGGCCAAATGACACATCACAAGTACTGTGCTGTATAACATGCGTTAAAGAGAACAGGATTTAATTTTTTTTTTTTTGGGTTAACAAACACTTTAAGGAAAAACTGTGAAGTCAAAAATATGCTGCCCTTACTGGCTTGTTGCCCTTAGGGTTTGTGTCTGTCATCCTCATTCTGGTTTTGCATCTAGTGAGTCACTGACCTGGAAAATACTCGCAGGAAGAGAATTCACACTTTTCTACCTGCATGCTTTTTCCAGTCCAGCGATTCACTACATAGTGAAACCAGGATCATAATGACAGCCCTATAAGCCAGCAATTTCAATCAAGAAGCTACAATTGGATACCCCGTGACTGAGAACAATAAGGGGGTATGGGTTTAAACTGGCCATAGATGGTTTGAATCTTGATCGATCGACTTGGATACAATCAGCAAGTCAGATTTATAGCATTAGATTATTGCCAGTGGCTATAGATGCTAGTAATAATCATTGTGTTCTCTCAGCAGGGACAGCTCCTCACACCCCCCTGCTTGAAGGAAGTTCTGCCTATGTAAACAAGGCAGAGCTCTGTTCTGGCAGCAGGGATCTGATGGGGATTTTTTTTCACTGCAATGCAGGGAATAAAATCCATCAGATCCCTTAGTAAAAACAGCACACATAGTACACAAAAACACTGGCTAGGCACACATTTAACCCTTTGATCGCCCAAGAGGTATTAAACCCTTCCCAGCCAGTGTCATTGGTACAGTGAATGTGCATATTTTTTAGCACTGATCACTGTATTAGTGTCAATGGTTCCCACAAAGTATCAGTTAGTGTCAGACAGTCTGCTGCAATATTGCAGTCCGGCTATAAGTCGCTGATCGCCGCCATTACTAGTATAAAAAAAATTGGATTGTTTTACTAAAAATATATAGCAGAATACATATTGGCCTAAATTTATGAAGAAATTTCATTTTTCATTTTTTTTTCATTGGATACGATTTGTAGCAGAAAGTAAAAAATATTGTTTTTTTTTTAAATGTCGGTCTTTTATGGTAGATGATAGATAGATAGATAGATAGATAGATATGGGTACTCTGTTGCATGACCGCGCAATGGTAAATTAAAGTAACAGTGCCGTACGGCAAAAAAATGGCCTGGTCATGAAGGGGGGTAAATCTTCTGGAGTTCAAGTGGTTAAAGTGTATGCGACACCTTCTGACTTTAACCTAATGACCATTGTCAGAGAGAGAAAAAGTGATGGGTGGGGGTGATAGCAGCAAGACTCACAATAACCTAGCCTATGGAAATCCATTGACACACCCAATTTATTAACTGTCATAGCCAGACTAAATATTTAAGCACAGTATGAACTAACACTAGTTATAAAAACGACTCCACCATTGCATAAAAAAAAAATAAAAAAAAAAAATGGAAATATTAGTTATTTCATCCTAGAGCATTCAATTATCTAAAGAAGGGTAATCTGTAACTTTATCCCTAAATTTGACGTAACCTGAATTCATATACGGAGTTTAATTTTTATGTAGGTTATTGATAATTTTCAATAACAATTATTGATTATTAAAAAAAAAAAAAAAGTGATGGGTGCTCCATTAGAGAACATCAGATGAGTCTAAATCTTCTAATGAATAATCTTCACTTTAAAAGAGATTTCTTCTTGCTTCCTGTTAAGTACCGAGGACAAAAAGTAAAGGTAAAACATCCTTAACGGGACAGAGGCAGCAAAAAATTAACAAACAGGGGTTTTAACCCATCACTGCTCTATCCAAAAGTAAAAAAGAAAAGTTTTTGCTATACATACACTTTAAAAAAAGAGCACACAGGAGGCAATATCCTTTTCTTCTAGCATTACTTGTGTATTTGTATGTGATAGGATCTGTTTTTTGTATATCTGTGTGTTGACAGAGTAGGCACGTTTTGTCAGAATAAGTTATCCACTATACTTTGCACATTGTACTATATTTTATTCCCAGCATAAGCCTTACTTTTCCTATCTTGCTCTCAAGAGAATTCCTTTTTCCAGTCAGTAGTATCAACATCTTATTTTTAAGGGAACCAAATGGTGTAAATAATCTTCCACAACAAGATTTAAATAAACTGGACTCGTTATAAAGAATCCCCAAAAATGCCCACTTCTAGGTGGGTTAGTTGTCTTTTACATTATACCTAATCGTTTTGAATATGCATCGAGCTTATAAGCTGCATTTTCCAAAGATGCTACTTGTTCTTCTATCTGGTTTATCTGTTCAAGGTATGGCTGAAGGCTTGCATCTGTAAAACAAGGTGAAAACTATAAATTAATGGGACACGACAACAAATAAAAAGGCAGCTGAACATGTTTGTCACTAAAAAAAACGAAAGGAAATCACGCTTTATAAAGCTGTGTAGTCACATGAATGGGAGAATATACACATACAGATTTCACCAAGTCAAATACAATAACAGATGGACTATATTGTAATGCTTTTGCACAAGAGGACGTTGATGGTGCCTGGTGGGTGATGTTAAGATTGCCGCATTCAAGAAAGCACCCCCATTTACCAGATGAAGAGGATGTCCATTGAGGGCTGTCAACAGTTTACTCAAAGAATAAAACCTTATGGACTTTAAAGCTTAGTACACACAGGTCGAATGTCGGGCGGCAACGGCCGGTTCAAAAGAAACCGGCCGACATTTGGCCTGTGTGTACGGCAGTTGGTTCGACAGAAGCCAGCTGTTTGGCCATCTTCTGTCAATGGGGCATGACCAAAAAAAGGTCTGCCAATCGGCTCCCGATCAGCGTTCTCAGCCAATGGCTTAGAGCGCTGACCGGAGTGTTCTGGCGGGGGGCCATCCCCCTGTCAGAACACAATAGCACAGCAGGGGAGATTGCTGTACTAACAACGGTTAGTTCAGCGGCTCCATCTTGGCTGTCGGTTTGTTTTTCGTTCAACCCTGCTGGGTTGAATGAAAAAAAAACAAAAAACAAAAAACGAGTAGTGTGTACTAGGCTTGAAGAGGATGTCTGAGAAAATGTTTCCCTTTCCCAACTCTCCCTTTTGAGCGTTTGTATTTCAATAAAGCTTGGGGCCTGTGAACTCTTTCCCCCTCCCTTATCCCTTCCTCCCCACCCCTATCACACTTGAGGCTTATTGAAGGATTGTGTGGTTTTGTTGTGGCGCCATGTAGGATGTGTGGAGCAGGGGTCCAACTCAGGCACTGCATGTCTGACATTGCTGCTAGGTATTTTGGTTGTGCCTTAGGGGCCACATAATGCTTATGGGGCAAAGAAGCATCATGTCGAATGCGATGGCATAGGAAACATCTTGCTCTGCGTTGCACATTATTCATCATACCACTGAGTGAATGTCATTTATTTGAGTGAATATATTGTATTGAGGTGTATACATGTGTTGCTTCGCAGTACAGCATAGAATGCACTCTAATAAAGTATTTAATTTTATACATTATATATATTTCAACAAAAAACTACATAACCAAGGTGGCACACTGATGCTTTTTATGAGAAAGATTAAGTGATTTGATATTCCACTCATATCTATGTGTTCGGTAATGCCTTTTAGTTGATTTTCTCGAGGTAGAAAAGAAAACAAAAAACGAAAACAGATTGGAAAAGTTTTGATCGGTTGTGACATGTGGGGTATATGAAACATTTTTTCTGATTTCTTCTATTACTGTGCAGGCAAAAAAAAAAATGGTAATGATTGTAATTTTGATCAAAATTAAAAATGAATCGAGAAAGAACAAATACACATATGGCAATGTGAGAGAAAATCAGCATTTTAAAGTTTTTCGGCAATATTTACTTTTGCACTTCTGTGACCCAGAGTCGACTGACACCAGGCTATTGCCCACTATCAGCTGATGTAGCCAAGCTGCTCCAGGCTCTAGAAGGATCCTGACAATAGTGTTGGGATCCACGTAGCCATCTGATTGACCAGCTGTGCCCGCCTCCCTCCCCAGCCCAGCGCTCCAGTGAGCGTTAGAGGAGCAGCGCGGCGAGCAGTGACTAAGAGTCACTGCTCTCCACTCTGGGCAGACCGAGAATTGAACGATCGGCAGTCATGTGATCGCTCAGTTCTCTGGCTTAGAGCTAACATGGGACAGCTGCAGCATCACACCGATGCTGCAGCATAGAGGGGCATATGTGTGTTTTTTTTTTTTACAAATCCTAAACTTCTTTAAATATGTAAAAAACCATAAATAAATATTTTAAATAGTGTATTTGTAGCCCTTTACATTATAGAAACAAAACTAAATTAGCATTTCAGCACAGCTTTTGAAGATGTATCTTGGGTGAACCATCTTACGCTTGCATTAGACCGGCTATACGCGGTTCAAATCTCGGCCAGTTCACCATGGCCGGCCTTACTTTTCAACTAAGTGCTCCATTTATAGAGCTAAGCAGCTATCTATAGTATATCTCAATGCAATTGAAGAATGCTTCCTGACTGCCAATACCACAGCAGGTGTTTCTTCAGATTAGGCGACCCGTCAGATTTTGTGACGGAAGTGACATTCTGTCACGCCCATCTTGCAACACCCCGCACTCAGGATACAGTAAGAAGACGGCAACATCTCTTTTACACCCATCGGAGTCTTGCATTTCACACTTATTTTAACAGTAAACTGAGCTTATATATTGAAATACAGTATTTTGACTGTTTTGATGTTGAATTTTAAAAGCAACGTTCTTCTGTCAGATTAGCAAACCTGTGACATCAACAAGCTTGCCGCTGCTTTTAAAATTCAACATTAAAACAGTCAGACGCATTTTAAAATGTATTTTAATATATAAGCTGAGTTTACTGTTAAAAATAACAGTGTGAAATGCAAGACTCCGGTGGGTGTAAAAAGATGTCCGCTTGCCGCCTTCTCACTGTATCCTTTACTGAGGCCGAGTGCGGGGTGTAGCAAGATGGCCACGACGGAACGTCACTTTCGTTACAAAATATGACAGGTCGCCGAATCTGATGAAACAGGCAAATATCCACCAGCTTCTACATGTGGGTTGGTTGCAGCACCTGTGTAATTCCCTTTTTATTCATCACAACACAATTTACCTTTCTCACTTAGGTAAGAGTTTGGTTTGTCGTATTTGGAAGTGTACTTACACTTTTTGTTCAGATCCTTGAGATTCCTGCTGATATTTGCAGCAATGTCTTTCATCTCCATATACTTCAGACATGTGAGCTTATTCATATTCTCAAGAAGTTTGTAGTCTTCACTGGTGGCTGAAAGATAAGATTAAATAAGTTTGGTCATGGCACCTTAAAACAATGAATCAGATGTGCTGAATTATGGTGGAAATTACTTGAAAGTTAAAGCAACTTTATTGTTCGACTGAAAAAGTTAAAATGACACTAAACAATATCCTAATTTTCCAAACATAATCCATACACATCCCTTACTTAACCACTTCCTGACTAGACCATTTTTTGCGATACAGCACTGCGTTGCTTTAACTTACAATTGCGTGGTCGTGCGACGCTGTATCCAAACAAAATTGTTTCACACAAATAGAGCTTTCTTTTGGTGGTATTTGATCACCTCTGCGGTTTTTATTTTTTGCCCTATAAACAAGCAAAAAAAAAAAAAAAAAAAAAAAAAAAAGCGACAATTTTGAAAAAAAACCCCCAATATTTTTTACTTTTTGCTATAATAAACATCCAAAAAAAAAATATATATATATATATATATATATATATATATATATATATATATTTCTTCATCACTTTAGGTCAATATGTATTCTTCTACGTATTTTTGGTAAAGAAAAAAAATTAAAAGATAAATATTCGCAATAAGCGTATATATAGACTGCTTTGCGCAAAAGTTATAGCGTCTACAAAATAGAGGATATATTTATGGCATTTTCATTATAAATTTTTTTTTCTTACTAGTAATGGCGATGATCTGTGATTTTTAGCGGGACTGCGACATTGCAGCAGACAGATCGGACACTTTTTTGGGACCATTGACATTTATACAGCGATCAGTGCTATAAAAAGGCACTGATTACTGTATAAATGTCACTTGCAGGGGAGGGGTTAACACTAGGGGGCGATCAAGGTGTTAAGTGTGTCCTAGGGAGGCGTTTCTAACTGTGGGGGCAGTTTACTGACAGGGAGAGGGGAGGGGAGGGGAGGGGAGGGGAGGGGAGAGGAGAGGAGAGGAGAGGAGAGGAGAGGAGAGGAGAGGAGAGGAGAGGAGAGGAGAGGAGAGGAGAGGAGAGGAGAGGAGAGGAGAGGAGAGGAGAGGAGAGGAGAGGAGAGGAGAGGAGAGGAGAGGAGAGGAGAGGAGAGAGAGGAGAGGAGAGAAAAAAGCTTGTAGAAGGTGTTTTCATTCTACTCTGACTATCCTTTGAGGCTGCAGGACCCCTGACCCTCTCTCTGGACAGTGCCAATTGGCCCTGTGCTGATCACATGCACTCTCCCGAAAAAAAAAAAAAAAAAACTTCTCCAGCAATACACACCAAACTGA